>OX123186.2:64451352-65651352 GCA_944739405.2 Euclidia mi | reverse complement strand
AATCCAAATAAAACATCTATTTCTTGATCAAAGACGGCGGATAGGAAATCAAAGATGGCGGACGGGATTTTTTTTTAAAGTCGATATGGGTATCGTCTCCGATATTTTAAGGAATGGGGAATTCAAAAACACCATCTATTTCGTGATCAAAGATAGCGGATGGGAATTATTTAAAAAATCAATATGGGTATCGTCTCTGACGATTTAAGGGATGGTGAATCCAAATACAACATCTATTTCGTGATCAAAGTTGACGGATAGGAAATCAAAGATGGAGGACGGGATATAACAATCTATGTTTGTTTGTTCATTATTTATAGACTCTAAAATGATAAAAGATTAAGTGCTAAGTCAATGGTAACTTTGGAAAAGGGGCTTGGAAAAAGGAAATAAAATGAAAGCTCTTAAAAAGGCGATACGGAGTTCGCTGGGTCAGCTAGTTTAAGGTATAAATACCTATTTGTTTCCGACGTTTCGCTCGTCTTGCACCGAGCGTGGTCGCGGCGAGACTGTGGTTAACTGTGGGAAGACTCGCTAAATTATTTTGTATGATGTATACAAATCGCGAAAATCGATTATAACTTTCACTTTCAAATTACTAAGTTATAGTCTGAAATTTTACTTTCAAATTATGTAAACCAGCCAAATGGTACCAGATTTTTGCTTAAAAGAATGTCTAAATATTATGACAAGGATTTTCTCGCATAATGACGCTTCATGGTCCTTCTCCTTAGTTGATAATGTTAATATTTGAAAAGTTTATTTCATTTTTTTCATAACAGTTTACTAGTATACTTACTAGTAATAATTGGTTCAATTTCGCTTTAATAAATAAAATCTTAAATGTGTTTCAGTACACGTGAACCAGCGGGCAGCGGCGACGAAACTACATGCTTGCAACTCTTGTCATTGACAGATGCGACTGCACTGAGATCGTTATAGCATCGACATTACATCTATAGCCTTGCTTTTAACGAGCTTTGACACTCCGGAACATTTGGTTTCAGTTCGAAAAAACTAGCACAGTTGAATTGGTTTCGAGCAACTTTACCTCAAAAATGGGATTTAACGCTGAGCTATAACGTTAGTTTAGCGGTATATTAATTGCACTTTACTCGGTAAAATTGTATTTTGTTCAGAAACTCTTCTTCACATATTGTACAGTAAAGGGACGTGAGTGATTAAACTAGGATAAAAATAAAATGCTACTGTTTAAACAATATGCTACTTTTTCTCGGCGGTAGGTGTAAAAAAAGATAACACATAGTTTGAATTATAAAATTTAGATTTAATTGTTTTAAAACATATTTTAACATTTTATGCTATCACACCAAGCTTCCTAAAGCTCAAATAATCTGCACTATCGTTTGTACGAGCGATACATACCTACTTATATGTAAGAGTAATTCTGCAAGTTACACCACCTACCAGCGCTACACACACACTTGAAATTTTACACCTGAGAAGCACAACACTACCGGAATGTCTCAGTTAGCTGATATTAAGATGGCACAAGACAACCTGGAGGAGTCCTTTTCCAAAAGGATGGCGGAGCTGGAGGCGCAGTTGCAGGGAGGCCCGGCTAAGGACACGGTTGCAAAAGTTGCCGAAGAGTTTCGCTCATTCAGAGAGCTAATGTTTGCAATGCTTAGCCTGCTGCGCAAACAAATTGATGAATGCTCTCACACCATTGATGCGATGGAGACACGGCACAGGCGCAAAGCTCTCCTGTTTCTTGGGATTCCTGAGGCTGAGAAGGAAGACTGCAGGACATCTGTGATTAAGATCATTCAGAAGATGGAGCTTCCGACCATGGCCATGGACTCAATACTTTCTTGTCACAGGATCGGGTCGTCTCGTGACAGGCCCCGGTGAGGCACCACCGGCCTTTTTTAGTCTGGTTTGCAGCAGTGGACCAAAGATCAGCAGTTTGGAGAGCTAAGGCAAAATTGAAGGGTACATCCGTCTCAGTGAAGGAATTCCTGACAAAAACTAGACAGGCCATTTTCGCTAAAGCTCGACAGCACTTTGGCACGCGGGCTTGCTGGACGCAGGACGGCGTGATTATAGTGAAAGCGCCAGATAATGTTCGTCACAAAGTATTCCACTTAGAAGACCTGAAATCTCTGACCCTGAAGCACGCTAAGGCTGCAAGTGGCACCTCTTCTCTGGGCAAGAATGGCGCCGTGACTGCCGGTTCGTCTGGCACTGTCCACAAATCACGTAAATAGCTGTTTTCTTTTAGTGTTTACAACTACTTACTACTACTATCTTGAGACTTCCTCTTTCTTTTTATTTGTTATGAACTGAAGTTTATTATGCAGTTTCCATCTATAATTTCTGTTACCCACTTTCTTGAATAATTCTTGTTTCTTAATTCTTTGTTTTGTTATTGATAATTTAGATGTGCCATTATTTTATTTCACCGCACACTTAACTATTAGCTGTCAAAGTGACGTTGTCAATTGTTAATGTCAAAAATGATAGTTGCGTTCGGAAACTGCATCGAGCAACTCCCATTGAACTTATCTCGGTTACTTAATTTTTGTAAGCTGGCGGGTGGTGCTGGGTTACCCGTATTGCATTTTAATTAAGTTTTAAGATAGTTTAACTTTAATTTAAATTTTATAATATTAGTATATTTATTTTTATTATATTTTATCTATGGATGCTATTGATGATACATACTGGTCTGCCGACGAATCACCTGCTTCTTCCGACAATGAAAGTTTCTCTTCTGCTGATGGTGCCTTGAGTGATTGCTTACGACTTTCGTTTGCCCAAAATTCTCAAATAGCGTTGAACATTCATCACCTAAATGCTCAAAGCATACCGAGCCATTTCAGTGACTTACTGGATCTTGTGGCGGATGTCAATGTACATGCCATCCTGATTTCAGAGAGTTGGCTCAAACCACTTCTTCTTTCAACTTCTTTCTCTCTCCTCGGCTTCATTCTAATACGGAATGACCGAGTCGGGAGGAGGGGGGGTGTGGTTGCTATCTATCTCCGCAGTTTTTTTCCATTTAAAATCCATGAATCTTCTAATCCCGTCTCTTCGCCTGCGGAGTACTTATTCCTTGAGGTTGACGTCAGGGGAGCGAAAGCAGCTCTTGGCGTCGTCTACTTTCCCCCTACTGTCGATTATTTCTCCAGTCTCGAACCGATTCTGCAATCTATAGGGTCACAGTATGAACATCACATCATCATGGGCGATTTTAACACCGATCTCCTTTCTCCTGCCTCAAGTCGTACCATTAAACTCCTTAACTTTATCGATTCAGTCAGCCTTCACGTTATGCCTTTGCAGGCCACTCACCATAATAGCAGTGGGGTGGACACGTGGCTCGACTTGATCCTTACGTCAAATCCTTCCCTAGTGTCATCGCACGGTCAACACCCAGCTCCTGGTTTTTCCCGTCATGACCTTATTTTCCTTACTTACCGCTTAAAACCTCCTAAATCCCCTCATAAGGTCCGCTACATGCGTTGTTTTGGTCGCATGGATGTTAACAAACTCGTTCAGGATGCTTCTATGATAAATTGGGACAGCATGTTTTCTGCCTCCACTGTTGACGAAAAAGTATTTCTTTTTAATAGCTCGATTTGTCGATTATACGATGTTCATGCCCCGGTGAGGCAAGTCAAACTGAGGCATCCTCCAGCACCCTGGCTTACGGCGGGTGTCCGTATGGCAATGCGCCGTAGGGATCGGGCGTTTAGGAGATACAAAAGGGACCGGTGCGAGGAAAACTGGGCACTATTCAAATCTGCAAGGAATCGGTGTAATCAAATGGTGCGAAATGCCAAACGCCGACACATTCTCAACAATATCACTTCTTCATCGCCTGCCAATATCTGGAAGTTCCTTGGAACCCTTGGTATTGGCAAGTATCATCGGTGTGACTTCCGTCTGACACTTGGTTTGGATGATATAAACCAATATTTCACCACTTCCACTCCATTGGATCACCAGACCAAGTGTCTGGCAGTCAACTATTTAAATAACTTACCCGACCTAGACATTGAATCTTTCCAATTTTCTCCAGAGTCTTTGGATGATATCAAAAAGATAATCCTTTCCATTAAATCTAATGCCGTGGGACATGACAACATCAGCCGCCGCATGGTTATGACGATCTTGGAGCAACTACTTCCGGCGATCTCCCACGTCATTAACTTTTCCCTTGAGTCTGGTTCCTTTCCGTCCTTGTGGGGCAAGGCCCACGTTATCCCTCTAGCCAAGACCTCCAACCCTTCTCTTCCCAACCAGTTTCGACCCATATCCATTCTTCCTTTCCTTTCAAAAGTGCTAGAGGCCTGTGTCCATAAACAATTGGGACGGTTTGTACACCGTCATAATTTATTGAGCCAATATCAATCCAGATTCAGACCAAGCCATAGCACTACTTCCACTCTCCTCAAAGTGACTGGCGATATTCGAGAGGGCATTGATAACTCCAAAGTAACAGTTTTGGTTCTAATTGACTTCTCCAGTGCCTTCAATACCGTCAGTCACGACCTCCTTTTATCCGTCCTCTCCTATCTTAAGGTTTCACCTAAGGCTCTGGATTGGTTCTCAACATATCTTCGAGGGCGTCAGCAGTCGGTACACCATGATGAGTCTTACTCAAGATGGGCTGACATAAAAGCTGGAGTCCCTCAAGGCGGTATTCTCTCTCCCTTGTTATTTTCTATTTTTATAAATCTCATAACTAAAAATCTTCAGTGTTCTCACCATTTGTATGCCGACGACTTGCAGATATATACACAGGTAAATGTAGAGTCGTTGTCTACGGCAGTTGAGATGGTAAATAAGTATTTGGCTGACATACAGAATTGGACTACAAGGTTCGGGCTGACTGTAAATCCAAATAAAAGTCAGGCTATTGTCTTGGGCAGCCAAGGCCTGATACGAAAATTAAAAACAACATCTTTGCCAACAATCATATACAACGGTACGGACATAGATTGGTACCCTGTGGTTAAAAATCTTGGGCTGTATATGGATGCTACACTTAATTGACAAACTCAAGTGACCCAGGTGAGCCAAAAGGTCACCGGCACTCTACGGACTCTTTACCGCCTCAAGAACATACTCCCATCCAAGACCAAGACAATGCTTGTGCAGACCTTGATTTTTCCCTTAATCGACTATGGTGATGTATGTTACTATGACCTGAATGCAGATCTTCTCAACAAACTCGACCGTCTTCTCAATAACTGCATTCGATTCGTTTTCAATCTTCGCAAGTATGACCATGTGTCTACTTATCGTTCCCAATTGAAGTGGCTTCCTATCCGTCATCGTCGCAGTTTGCGTGCTCTCACTACCCTATATTCTATTATTATGTCTCCTTCTTCCCCGAATTATTTAACTTGTCAATATCAGTATCTGTGTTCCAACCACGACCGTAACTTGCGATCGTCTTATTATCTTCTTCTTACTATCCCTTCCCATAACACATCTCTTATTCACTCTTCCTTTCTCGTTCAGTCTATTCTCCTCTGGAATGCCCTCCCTCTAGAAATCAGGATGTGCAATACCAAATACAAATTTAAGGCAAAAGGGAAGGAGCTCTTGTTGGCAAGACCAGCGGATGTGTCATAGAATTTGTATCTTTATTTCTATTTACATTATTTATCATTACGTAGTTACTGTATGGCGGCTTTATGTATCCTATCTTTAATTTCCATATTATATTATAGTATGTATGTATTTATTGTATATAGATAGTATATGTGTATAGTGTATGTATGTTTGCCTACTTATTTAAGTATATATTATTATACATATTATGTCTATTATTTGTAATATTGTAATTGTAGTATAAATATTTAATACACCTACTACGTTTCTCAGCACCACTCAAAGGTAGACTGGCAGATAATGCCCAAGGCATTAAGTCAACCTGTACACAATCTAGTGTATAAATTAATAAATAAATAAAAATATTCTTACTCCATGATATGGTAGCGTAGTGTTGTCTAGATACATTTATGTTCTTTTATCAGCTGTCATACCAAATAAGCATTTGTGTCCGGCAATTGACGTCTCTTGTTTACAATTTTTAAAACACAGCTAGTAGGTCTCTCTCCCCCATTCGGTTGTATGCATAGGTGTCACCGACTTCTCATAATTACGGGGTCATGCAAATTCACTACAGTGTGGTATGGCATGCGTGACTCCGACAACCGAACTAAGCGTTTTTACCAAGAAGCGATATTGCTGTGGCCAGACAAAACCCTCATATGTGGTGTAGAGCGGTGTCTTCCACAACTTCACAGCAGTCACAGTGTTGATGACAGACGAATCAAATTGGATAAAAACGTGGTTATAATTTAAATCCAGGTATAATAAATAATACAATACTAATGAAAGAGATTTTTCCCACCATATCTTAAAAGTCTATGCAACTGCGGAAACATAATATAGTGAATCTAGTACCGGATTGAAAGCAATAGTAAAAACGTATCGGCGTACGGACCTATTGTTATCAATTTGGTCATCAATCGTGTGCACGTCGACCTAGTAGTTATTGCATGCCATCTCTGCCGCAATTGATAGTCGTGAAATATCACGAACCTATCGTTTTTCCTAATACATATCACAAGGACGGTGGGGCGGCGATAGCCGAGTGGTTATACCAACAGACTGCCATGCAGAGGGTATCGGGTTCGAATCCACGGCGCACACCAATGACTTTTAGGAGTTATGGGCGTATTGAATGGTTAATTATCGCTTATCCCGTGCCTCGGAGAGCACGTTAAGCCGTCGGTCCCGGTTGTCATGGAGATCTTGGACAGTCGTTATAGGGCGTTAGTACCTTCTAAATAAACTGACTCTAGTCTAAACCATGAAATATCGCTCTCCCTTCGGGTTGCGGAGGTCAGACAGGCATTCGCTCTGTAGAAAAGCTAATATTCAGCCAAATCCGGTTAGACTAGTAAACGGACCCCAGATTTAAAGTGGGATAAGGCTAAGAGGATGATGATATCACAAGGACCTCGTATTTAGAGCAATATGAAATCGAACCCGAGTACCCTGAACAGAAGAGCATGCATGAAGAATCTGATGGGAGTGAATGAAGCAAGAGAGATATGTCTGGATCGTTGCAAATGGCGTTCCGTAGTCTCTGCCTAGAGAGCCAGGCGTGAGTCTATGTATGTATGTATGTATGTATGAAATCGAACTTAATTTAAAGTGCAACACATTTGTGAGGTTATTGGTTCAATGGATTATAAATCTATTAGAGAACCGTGACTTAACTTGAAGTTAATTTCAATTATTCATATTCTTAATTAAAAAGAGCTTCTGACAAATCTGGGTACATACCTAGAAAAGTGTTGCTCGGGATAGCAGTACTTTTCTGCCTGCATCTAGGTTTATTTCTTAAGTCCAGTTTAAAAAGGACAAGTCACGTTTATTAAAATGTTTCTGTAGTCAAGTTAAAGAAAATTATACTGACTAAATTTTAAAAGTCGAAAATGGGATATCATCGAAGCAAACTTTATATACTTATTTACCGTTTTAACTTGCTGCCCCCCAATGGCGAATATTTTGGTTACATAGCAACGTGATCTTGGTATTCAAAATACCTACACATAGTATAGGTGAGTGTTAACAACAATAGGTATGACATTTTTAATACAGACAGTTTTCTTACAGATAGTTCATATTTTAAGTTTAATAATGTATGAGAATGTGTATGATAATATGTAGGTAAGCAAGTGATGAATATGAAGGTAGGGGGATAGAAAGGGTGAGAGAGGCCAAGGAAAAGATGGATGGACTGTGTGAGGATGGATATGAAAGAGAAAGGGGTAAATGATCAGATGACGGGCGACAGAAAAGAATGGAAGCGAAGGACGTACTGCGCCGACCCCAAATAGATTGGGACCAGGGCAAGAAGATGATGAATGTGTATGATAATATAAGTACTAGGCTTTATGTTAAAGTAGATAAATTCCTATTTTAATTTTAAATCTTTAGTTGACCTTCGCTCTGGCCAAGTTTAATCGATACTTCCTTTGGTACATAAAGTGTCAAACATTGCAACATAACAAGCGAAAGTCATTCAGATGAAAAAATCGTGCATTAAAATCTTTCAATTTTTACCCAAATTCAGACTGTTTTATTGTTTGATACAAAAATAAACAACCCTAGGCTGTATGCCCGAGGCGAAACCAACAGCCGAGATTTATTGGCATTCATAGTAATCCTATATTCGCCCGCAAAATTCCATAAAAGTATTGCTATAAAAATCTAGTTCAATACTACAGCACGTACCTCTGACTCAAAAATGTATGTTGAACGAAAAAAATATTATCATATTCGTAGTAATCAAGCATCTTAGATCTTCTTTTTTTAAAGACAACTCTCACACTAGGAATAAGTCCTGTGTCACGGAAGACTTTACAATCATACAACAAAAAATAAATGGACAAAAGTACACCCACACTCGAAACATTTTATGGATCACACAGAGTGTTATCTCGTGTGGGGATCGAACCCACAACACTTAGCGCAGTGTCAAGTGGTGAGGCGACCGCTTAAACCACTATGCCAACCTTGCAGGCGTAGATGAGGTATTGATTTTGATTTTGATTTTATAAAGACGAACTTATAACATACAATAATGGTAACCCGCGTAGATTTCTATTCATGTGTAGAAGCCACCGGATCCGACGGCGTGGTATCTTCGTACTCGTTGAGGCCCCACGTTGGGTGCCAATATCACTCTGAAGTTTCTTCACTTCACCGTTTAACAAGCGATAATTAACCATTTTGTACGCAGACAAATTCAAATTCATTGGTCCGCGCGATGCGTTACAACTCGAGACCCTCAGCGTAACAGTAGATGTGTATTAGCCTCTCCACCAGGCTACCACTGCTTCGTGCAGAGACAATTACGTGCTCTCACATGCTTCAGTTATGCGTGGTTGGCGAGGTTAAACGTGTTTGTCGCCAATTGGTGACTGGTTGCAAATATTCATGTCACTCTGTGTCGGGAAGCCCTTAAGGCTCTTGACAGGGAGTTCGTAGTCTCTAATATATCATGACACTTATCTCAACCATTATACTTTTGGAACCCAAAGGGACTGACACTTTTGGCAAAAGTCAGACGGTAGTCCCTATTTTTTTGTCAATTCATAAACGCTCATTGTTCCTTCATCCAAGATAAAGACCTCAAATGCAACTAGGATAACCCTAGAAAAATTATGATAGGTACAATACTGGTAAACATGGACGACATAAACCCCGAAGAAAAGAAATATTCTACATATTTCTCATGCCAAGGTGCAATGTTGATAGTAAATAAATAAAAAAACTAATTTATTCATAATATTACAATTAATAAATGATTGCTAAGTTATTATTTGATTTATAAGTCTACAGTTTATGTGTACAGTAAAATAACTAAACATTTAAAGTCCATAGGAAGAGTTGACCAGTGCGCCACGCAAACGGGAGACATTTATGGCAACCAGTCAACACCTTTACTCTAACTACTCAGATTTCTCTATTACTGGAAGCGAAAGTAAATTAATGGCACACTATTTACATTGATTAGAGGATGCATTAGTCTACTAGCTCCTTCTGGAGTAGGAAGTGCTGTGGATTTCATTTTAACATGGGTCAATCATTTGCGATATTGGCACCTTCATAGTCTGTGTGGTATTTTTATTTACCGTTTCAATATTTTGAACGTTTCATGTTTCGTCTCATTATACGTGTCAAACCATTTACAATGATGGATTCAATAGTTGCTCTTACCCATTACCCAAAAGGCCTCGATGTCAATATTCATATTCCCGTCGATTAAAATAACTTAGATATAGTTCAGTATTGATACTGAACTATATCTAAGTTAGGTATTTGTAACCCATGATAATTAATATTTGCTTAATTTATATAAAATATAGGCAGTATAAAAACAGTCAAATGTATACCTGAACTCATTTATTATCGAGTTGACAACTCGAACAGTCTATTTATATGAATACTAGATGAGCCCACAGTTACACCCGCGATACACCCGCGGTTACACCCGCATTATTTAAGGCTACTGCTCCGCTCCCGTGGCAAATAGCGTGATGTTATATAGCCTATAGCCTTTGTCGATAAATGGGCTATCTAACACTGAAATAATTTTTCAAAATGGACCACTAGTTGCTGAGATTAGCGCGTTCAAGCAAACAAACTCTGCAGCTTTATATATTAGTACTAGAGGACGCCAGCAGCTACGCCTGCATTTTTTTTTAATTTACCCCTTTTGGCCGATCCCGTGGGAATTTCAGGAAATCCCTTCTTAGTGCACCCTTACGGTCCCCTAGGAACATACTTGCCAAATTTCAGCTTCCTGCGCCCAATAGTTTTGGCTGTAGCGTGACTGTCAGTCAGTCAGTAACGCAAAGGTATATTATTAGAGAAATTCTAATGAGCACAAACTGTGACAACGATTACGCCTCGATTTAAGTTAGTGAATTTTCAGTTCATTGTCAAAAACGATGGTTTTACAATACCTACATTCGAATAAGCGAATATCCCTCGCATCTCTACAACATAATATAAGTAGACATGCAATTACTAATTTGGTGTCTACTACACAAAAGTATAAAACATAATTCGGAGACATTAAAACTTGAAGCATTTCTAGCAAAATCTAAGTTCTAGAGCAGCAAATAAGTAGTTCAATTATTCGTCGAGAGAAGCGCTACCCACAGCAATTAGATATGGCACAGCTTTTTGAACAATAGATTCAGCGACGGTTGAACAACCACCGCCGCCGCCACGGCCGCCTCATGACAACGTATTCATAACAATATAAGCTGAAACAATAATGTGCCCCGGGGAGCATAATTTGCTAACTTTTTTGTTACAACATTACATTTTTCACAAGGGCAACAGCCCACTTATTCTTGCAACTTGTAAATGCTCTAAACTAAATAGTTAAATAGTGTATAATTTTATAAGATAAAATAGCAGATAATTTCCAGTGAAAATATAGTACGTCGAGTACCTACTAAATAAGTTATTCTTTGGCCGAGTCCGAACATTTCTCAAGGCTATACCGCTAGTTTGTCGAACCCCAGCGCCTTAGGCTACTAACTTGTATGTAAGATGTTAAAGTGAATGTTTAAAAATTAAGTAGAGTTCCCGTCGACATACATCGCGAGGCTTCCCGATAAACATCCCCGGACGTCAGGTCGCCGCCACCGCGCCGGCCGGCCTGCTTTGTTTACGTTCTACGCGCCACTACGTGAAGTATAATACTCAACTGCGAATACACGCCTCTTCTAACTGAAAAGAACTGACTCCGCGTCACTTCGTTTAACATGATTTGCATTCAGAGCTTACTGTATAAATTATTTTAGAACAGCGAAAAATGCATTTGTGCAGAAATGTTTATTCATAAAATAGACCATCTCGGATATGACACTCTACTAAGCTTGGCAAACATAAAATAGCTGTTTACTTAAGGCTAAGAACTCACGGAGCGATTTTCACCCGCGACCGCCGCGGTTGCGGTCCCGCAGCTTCTGTAGAATGCAGATATATATGTAAAAAATTAAAGCAAAACTCACGACGCGATTTTCGCCCGCGGCGTGCGCGGTTGTTTGCGGTTGCCGCTGCACCGGCGGGCAACTAGTGGAATCGTGTGGGCCGCGGTCAACCGCAGCCGCGGCGGGCGGCGCGCGGCGCCCGCGCGTTCTGCGGTCGTTTGGCGGGCCGCGGTTGCGGGCGAGGGGCGGGATGTATAGAAATCCAACGTCATTTTGCACCAGCCAGTGACTTGTGGCATCGTGACAAATGTTTGTGCATGTTTAAAATTAAACAAACATTATAAAATGGATATTGAAATCGATCTACTAATTACTTACGTCTTGCAACCGCCCGTCTTGCGATCATCGCCCGCCACGTCTGCGGGCGATGATCGCAGCCGCGGCGGCTGAAAAACCGCGCAAATAACCGGTCTCGTGAGTTTAAAAATAAAACCGCAGTTCCACCACCGCGGCGGTCGCGGGAGAAAATCGCTCCGTGAGTTCTTAGCCTTATTGTACACTAAAAAGCGGTATTAAATACAACCTCAAAAAGCAAAGTTGGAATTTTATAAAGGGAAACTCAAATTTACTCATTAATGCCGGTTATACGCAATGCAATTTTATCTGAACGATTAAACTGTACAGATAAATCGATAGACGACTGAACTGTACAGTGAAACTGAGCGGATAAATACAACTTACACTTCAAACTTTCAAATGAAACAATTCTATTCATCAGTTAAATCTTTTTTTGGTGATCACACCTGCTCGTATGATATTAAGATCCCTGACGAGATCTATTTCGATTAGATTTCAGTCAGACTCTACAGTACTGTTCAAACAACACAGGAGCTTTTTCTATAACTGCTATTTGCCTAGCTATAAATCAAAGTAGCAATGTACTAATTTATAGCTTGTTAAAGCTAGGGAGACCTGTGATGTCTGGGGATTTAACTATATTCCCCTTTTTACGGAACAAATGCAGCATAATTTCCTTAATTCAGGCCCGACGTATCAAGCAATTTTAAAACTAAGAAATCCGCGAGAACTTTAATTAAAGTCGTGATCAAAGAGTCACCGCCGGGTAAAATATGCAGAAATGTAAGACTTTTATACATATAAATACCTACGCATAATAAGTATTTACTACTTAGTAATTTAAAATCCACACAACTCCTTAGTACAAACATAGCTTTATGGTTGCCTTACGATCGAGATGGTTCTAGTATCAAATGAACAATATTTGTTTTATAACCAAATATAACTTTTACATGATCGTATAGTAACCTTTTGATATATTTATGAATGCCAGAACTTTGGTTTCGCGGTATGTCGACAGCTAAAAACATCTGATCTTAGAACTATTACAATGTTAAAATTATTTTTTTATATTGTAAGAAATATCTTAGAAAATCACAGGACAACCTCGTGTTAAAAGGCACGCTAAGTATATTGTTGTGTTGGGACTAAGGACAATTTCCAGCTTGCTATATTGTTGGCAGTTGAACACAGTAAACCCTACGTTCTTGCAGTGGATGCGCAATAACGGCTTACCTAGTTTTAGAATAATAAGAGGAAAGAAAGTAAGAAAGAATTGTAATCACAATCTTATTATAATTATCATCACACATGTTTATGCAATTACTTGTCCTAACTCCAGCCCAAATGTTTGACAGTTTATTGCGCGGGAAAAATAACACATTATAACAATGGACAATAATAAATACTTGGCAATAGAGAAGTAGTCTTGGAGTTACAACTTTTATGTTATAAAAAGTCGATTTGATAGACAACAATAAAAAGAAACAACAACTTAAGCGCTTACTACTTTTCCAAACACTCAGAATCTCTCTCAATTTCAATCATAAGAACTGCTTCAAGTCTATTAGTTCATCAAATCTTTGTAGTCCATATTACGATTCAATAAATGTACGGTGCAAACTTGATATTTGGACAGGGTCCTTTTTTATTGATTATATCCATGAAGAAAGAATTCTTCAAATTCAAATTCAAATTCAAAAATATTTATTGTGTAACATAGGTACATAAGTTGGAATGTTTGGTTATTTGAACATGCTATGTCCCGTCATTTAGACATACCATAATACATGTATTCTATCATAATATTATTAAGTTATATATAGATGTACATTGATGACGTTGACAATTATTGAAATAGGTCAACAAATAGGATACATTCATGCCAGATTAAGTATACATTGGAAATATAAATCATAACCATATCATTAAAATAAATTACAGTCAATTCAAAACAAAATAAATTACACAGAAACCCTTCCATTAAAAATTCAATCAATAAATCACATTATCTTCTAAATATTCTTTTAGTGAGTAATAACATTTTTCCACCAGCAATTTGTGCAGAAGACATTTAAACCTATTTATATTTTCAGTTAAGGCGCTGTGCTAAGCGACTGTTTTGGTAAATGAGGGGGTGAAGCAGGGGAGGTGAAGGGAGCTTAGCTCCGTCTACTGCGGGGCGCCCCCCTTCATTCTCGTCGTGTGCGGCCGTATTCTGGCGACATCCATATTCCAATATTTCAAAATCGCAAGCAAAACGTTTTAGCATATTGAATTGAGATACTGATATTAAATATTTATATTACATACATCAACCTGTTTGTACAATATAGGCATAGCGCAATTTTTGTTCTCAGTGCAGCCATGAGCAAAACTGGTTTACATTAGACGTTATAGGTATTAATAGTTGACGAAAGTAGGTAAATACCTACGTGCCGTAAGATGTTCAAAATAATTAAGTCAGTTCCATGTATGGAGAGGCCATTATTATGTTTGTTTTGTTTTTGTATAAAAATAGTGAAGCAGTTCATAGAATACCTACATCTAATTCCATTCCTGCCAGTTTTCAAATCTGTTTTGTAATAAATTGGCTGTGACATACGGGCGGACAGACAGACAGACATTGCGAATCTATAAGGGTTCCGTTTTTACAATTTTTGGCTACGGTACCCTAAAAAACACAATACTGCTCTACTAAGCGCAAAAGCCGTATCTCAACTAAAGCGAGTTACGAGATAATTGAAGTTTAGTAAAAGTTGATTTCTTTTATTTATTTATGGATGTTTATTGTTATTATAGGTATAATTATTATGGTAAAGGTTTCGAAATACGTCGCCGTTTTTAGGGGTTGTGAGTGATTGGAGAGAGCCTCTCTCGTTTTTAGGGGAGGTCTTGAAACCCCCTCACCATTTTCACTTGCCGGAAATACTTGGTTTCCTCTGAAAAAAAAAATCTCCAAACATCGGTGTCATGGCACTGCCAACTTCCACATTCATTACACTAATTTAATAAACTAAGGTTGACGGAGCCCTGCGAAGGGCTCCTATTTTCGGATTAAGGGTCAAAAGAGAACCTAACATAACCTATTTAGTTACTTATTACAGTCGCACCTAACCCTAGGCACTCGAAGGCAATGACGCACAAATTTGACATTAGCTGTCAATATGATCATTCCAAGATGGCAGTTTTGCGTTTCGTTTCACGTTTTTCACATAAAACATAAAATAGACATTTGTAAAACTGTACTGAAGTATTAAAACTACGTTCCGTTTTGCATAATTGCCGAAGTATTAATGAAAGGAGAAAGACCAAATACGGCCTGTAGCGGCCAGAAAGTTGTTGATCGTTGAAATTAAGCATATAATTTTTAAAAATTTTACATCGTTTTCGTTTCTTGATAGAGTATCGGTGAAAGAATTTAGTTTTTAAAGATTAATTATTTTGAATAAGCTATGGTAATAGCGGATGAATGTCTTATGTTGCCAGCATTAAAAATAAAATGAAGTATGGTAGGCAGAAATTGTTTTAAGGAAATAATATTTTTATTACTATATTAGAAAACAATATATTTTATTTACTTTATAAGTATATTTGTAAAAAGAATCAAGAAATATATAATTTATTATACATTCCATAATTATTAATCGGTAAAAATCGTTTTGTTTCTTAATCGATAGTAGAAATATTTTTTCAAACCATTTGCAACACTTTTTTTATCTGTTATGTCATTCGTGTTGCTACTGTGTATCGTAAATATTTTGTTATAATTTATTGGTGTTTTCGTACGGTTTTAATATAATGTAATTGAATATAAATTCAATAATAATGATCAGTACCTTCTACCCATGCTAAGAATATGCAGCGGTGTTTGTGATTGTGGTTAGCTTTTTTGGACGAGTATACATAGTACGAGGTTCCCTAGTACACAGGTGATTATTCATTATTATTGGCCACTCTTTATGTAGTTTTTGTTCTTTAAGACGCAAAGACATACTTTTATTTACATCTAGGTATTATATTTATGTTAAAATTCAATTTTGAGGTATATTTAGTTGCGTAATAATTTCCATTTCAAATATCACGTATCTTATTTCCACCAAAAGTTATTTAAAAAGAAATTATACAGGTGAATAGAGTAGTCATTTATCTTCAAAACACACATAGTGTTGTGTTTGGCCGTGCCAGGCCCATAATGTATGGCCAAATGGTACATCTCCTTTGGAAATTGTTTAAAAATATTTAGACGCAACTCCGGCAGCCAAAATTACTATTAGGTGATTAAAACAAACTCCCTTAAGCCCCCTACACTACCAATACCCTCAAATTCAGGCGACTTGTTTCGAAACCATTATTATTTTTCAAAATAGATGAAACATCAAAAATATATGTGGATATACCTTATTCATGAGATACTGCTATGTCGCTTAGAAAATTATAGAATTAGAATTTGAGTTACTGCTTTTTCGTTAGCTCTCGTCATACATGTTTGTATGGAAAAATATATAAAAAATTCTTTCGCTTCAAATATGTGTTGTTTCAAAGAAAATAACTATTAAAAGATATTTATTTATATTCATTTATAATTTATTAACGAAATACAGAGTTTACAGCTCATCAAAAGTTAGCTGTCTGCTACAACCCGGCAGGTTTTCTTTATTCTCATCGAATGTTAAAGGCAGTGTGTGAGGTGATAAGACTTAATATTTGCTGTTGCTCACGAGGCACAGTTTCATTTACTTTCCTTTTACGGCTTGATATTGTAGAAATTTCAAGCACTGATGAAACATTTTCCTCTCCGTGATCTCGCAATGCCATCCCTTGAGCTTGACGAGAATCAACGATTTCAGGTAACTGTCAATTCATATAAAACGCCACAAGCTTCTCCCAGAAAACATCATCTCTTTCTATAATTTCTATTTTTAGTGGTATACTTTCGCCACTCCACACAGCAAATAAACACTTTTGTTTGCGTGTAACGTGGCGTTGCCCCTGAATTTGGTAATAACAATTACAATATTTGTTTAGACTAGTTAGTTACCTTTTTATCATGTTTCGATATTTGTATTTTATTTGCTCTTATACTATTCTCCAGGCCATTCTTATATGCAACTTTAGAACATTAAATTTCCACAATCGTGTTTGGACCTATTAATCCATCTGGCGTGGCACCAATAATCGAATAATCCACAAGGCTCGATTGTTACATTTTCTTGCTTCGCCAGTTGTTGCAAAGCCAGTTGTTCATTTTAGATTCCATGCGCAACTGATTTTACATTGCAAATATTTTATTTGTACAAAATATTTTTTACTAAGTTGGCTTTACTGCTGTTATCTCTTCTTTTTACCACTATACAAAAATTTTCAATCTGCCAACATATTCTTACGCAATTCGAACCAGTCACTGCTATCCCTCTTGTAATTTTTGCTTATCACTACGGAATTTGAGACAAATTTGTTAAAAAAATTGTTTGGCATTTCTTGGCTAGCTCTTGAACAGATCGTGTTAGGAATGACTGAAGTCAAATGTGTTGTAACGATCATTTTTACATACCTACTAAAAACTAATTACTTAAAACTAGACAATCATATATTACATACCTTAAACTTTATAACTACATATTTAAACTTACTTATAACAATAAACTAAACATAAAATAAATATTATTAAACAAACAAACGGACACGCAGGCCACGCACCCGCGAGCTGTTTTATATAAACATTTTAACTGTTGCCTTTCACTTTTCCTATTGGTCGGCACCTGCTGAGGACAGTCAGTCGCAGCACGGTCGTGGAGACGCTCCCAAACACTATCCGAGACCTCACGTACTACTCTGAATTACGTCAGGTTACCCTCGATAATAAGTTATTCTTTCAAAATTTAACGGACAACATTATAGAAAATTTCTAATTAAGTGTTTTGTTCATTCCCACACTGGGAAGTTCTAAGCGGCTGAAGATCTGCACCTTGTGATTGCTTCGTCAAATCTTCCCGGTTGCTCGACCACGCCTTGCTGTGCTACGCTGCGCTACGTCGTGTTCCGCTGAGCTTCGCCGGAGCCTATCACCAAGCAGGAGAGTGCGGTATTCTGGAGCCACCTACGTGACTATCCTTTGTACCGGCCTTAACCCACGTACCCTCTACTTAATTTTATAAATAATTATTATATGTTCCTTGCCTTTGAGATTTTGTTCGTTTTATTTAATCTAAAAGTAAAATAAAACGTGACAGTGGCGCCCAAAAACGTGGTTTTCTGGAGGTCGAAGGTTAGATACATGTATGTGGTGTAGCTATTTGGCTTTCTTGGTTGCGGTGGTAGTTAGCGTTGTGATTGTGTGATTATAGGTACATGTTTCATTGTTGACGTGACAACGTCTTATAAATTGGTTTGCCGGGTGACACTTCAAGAAACTGCGTTACGCTCCGCTCACGTTATGCGCTCACAATGAGAGCGAGTGAGAGGCACGCGTCCCGCCTAAGAGCGAGAGAGACAGACATAAAAAGTGAAAGGCACGCGTCCATCCTTCTTCCTACTATACGAATGAATATTCACATTAAAATTATTTTACCACTCAAAGTCGTTGTCACGTAAAACTTTCGCCCGTATACCGACTTTACAGGCAACCAATTTTAATTATTCATTTTCAACATCAATCATCACCATTTTATTGTGTAATAAATCATTTTGCTTTTATAGTGTACAATTTATTGTTGTGTTGTTGAGCTGTGTCATAATAACTTTAGTTTTTTTTTTCTTTTTTCAAATTGATTTTGAATGTCTTTCATTGCACTGTGTACGTAATTCTCCAATTACTGCAGCCATACTACTTATTGTAAAAGTTTACTGTACAACATACCTAGTTTTTTTTCTCTTTTCTTACAATGGCTTATCCGATCAAATTTTTATTATTGCAAAAATCTGAACTACTTTATGAGGTTACAATTCGAGGAGAGGTTCCCGCCGATAGTGTTTTAGAGTTACGTCGTCAAATAACTAGATTAACTCAAAAATTTCCTTCCGAAGATATTTATGAGTCTTGCTTAGAGTTCTCGGAGGATATTAGCGGTTTAACCGAAACTTTAGAGAAAGTTAAAGTTAACATTAGTTCACTTAAAACAGAAATGCAAAAGTCATTATTAGATAGAACACAAACTTTATTAAACCACTTACATTTTCGTTTACAACGTATTGTACCCCCTCAAACACCTGATCAAACCAAAGCATTAGGTAATTTAAATAAAGTTTTTGACGATCTTTCGTCACATTTTAGTGACATTACAAAATGTTCCTTGTCCACAACTGAAGTTGCCGCTAAGGTAGAATGTGTAGGTGAAGGACTGACAAAGATTGCCGTAACTTGTGATCGTGGTATATCTTCCGATCTTTCTAAATTAAAATACGATGGCAAAACTTGTGTGCGAGCTTTTATTCAGCGTTTAAAGGAATTTCGGACTGCTAAAGACATTACTGATAATAAAATGTTAAACGCAGCAACGGAGATTTTTACTGGGGATGCGCTACATTGGTTTCGTAGTGTTAGGTCACGTATTGATACGTGGGATGAATTACTGGTTTTACTTAAGGATGACTTTGATATCGTAGATTATGATTATCGTATGTTATCAGAAATCCGCAATCGATCGCAAGGCAATTCTGAAAATATAACCATCTATTTGGCTATCATGGAGGGCATGTTTGCCCGCCTTAGCTCACCTATGACGGAACATGACAAGCTAGAAATAATTTTGCACAATATTAGACCCTGTTACGCAAACATCCTGGCTACTTGTCCAAATATAACTACAGTAAGCCAATTACTTATGCTTTGTCGCAACTATGAACGGGTTAGGGTTCGATGTGACAATTTTAAGGAACCCCCAAGCGCTAGCCCTAGCTTGTTGGCTCCTGAGTTTGCATACGAAAATCGAAAGGATGTGAAAACTAAACATTCTTATTCTAATAATAATAACGATAACTTAACTAAAATATACGCTATACAACAGAATCAAAAGAAATTTTGTCACCGCTGTCGGGTGGACACGCATACTATGAAGGAGTGTAACGCAGAACGCACTATATTTTGTTTTAAGTGTGGCATGAAAGGCGTACGTATTCCAGAGTGTCCTAAATGCAACCCAAAACAGACGAATGAGTCAAAAAACTAATTAAAAATCGTGGCAATTCAATAGCTGAACGTTTCAATATCTCGGATTGGAATAGTTGGCTATTGACTATAAAAAAAATTTTCAGTTCTTATAAGGTTGCTTCGATTTTTAATACTAGGCCGAGCAATGATCCGCGTCCTTACGTAAAGATTAAAATAGACAATAATAATAATAATTTAGGTATGATTGGTCTCCTAGATTCTGGTTCTGTTGTCAGTATTCTTGGAAATAATTCTCATTTACCCTTGTTAAAATCCAATTTTATTCTTAACACAGATAGTAAAATTACAGTTACTGCTGCTGGCGGTCAAAAAATTACTTCTATAGGTTATATGCAATTGCCAATTATTTTCGAAAATATACCAGGGTCTATAACAGCCCATGTTATTCCAGATATAGATTCTCCATTAATATTAGGCATAGATTTTTGGAAAAAATTTAAAATATGTTTAAAATATTTATCAAATGTTAATTATTTATCGAGTGATGCATTGGTACATTCTTCATCATTAACTTATGATTTCTTAAACTCTTACGATTCCCTTTCTAAAAACGATAAACTTATAGCTGATGAAATTATAAATCAATTCTCAGAAATTTCTTTTGAACAAAGAGGACTAGGCAGGACTACTCCTACTGAACATCGAATAGATACTGGTGATGTCGCACCAATAAAGCAACGCTACTATCGATTATCACCAGAGAAACAGAGAATTATTGCTGAACAATTGGATGAAATGCTATCACTTGATGTAGTAGAACCCTGTGAGAGCCCTTGGTCGTCTCCTGTTTTGGTCGTTGGTAAAAAGGACGGTAAACCTCGCTTCTGTCTTGATAGCCGAAAACTGAACTCTGTAACGCGAAAGGATGCCTATAGTCTGCCATATGTTTCAGAGATACTGGACAATTTACGGGATGCAAAGTTTCTTTCAAGTATCGATCTCTCCAAAGCATTCTGGCAAATTATGATAAATGACCAAGACAGAGACAAGACAGCATTCTACGTACCTGGTCGAGGTATGTTTAGATTCAAGGTTATGGCATTTGGATTAACAAATGCACCTGCAACCCAGCAACGTCTCGTTGATGCATTATTTGGTCCTGAATTCGAACTGAAGGTCTTTGCGTATCTCGATGACATTATTGTTATTAGTAACTCATTCTCAGAGCATGTTTCACTCCTTACCAGGATCCTAGAAAAGTTGAAACATGCAAATCTCACTATTAACTTAGAAAAGAGTAAATTCTTTAGAAGCGAACTTTGTTATCTAGGTTACATTGTGGATTCCCACGGTCTGCGTATTGACCCAGCGAAAGTTGAGTCTATACTCAACTATCCTACTCCTACCTCGAGGAAAGAAGTCAAAAGATTCTTGGGAACAGCTTCCTGGTACAGGAGGTTTATAAATAATTTTAGTACGATAGCTGGGCCACTTAACAAATTAACATCCACTAAAAAAAATGCACCGCCTTTTCTTTGGTCATCAGAAGCTGACGCTGCTTTTCGCGAATTGAAATGCTGCCTCGTCAATGCTCCTGTATTAGCTTGTCCTAACTTCAGTGTACCTTTTGAAGTACACACTGATGCCAGCAACTATGGCGTGGGCGCTATGCTGGCTCAAAACATAAATGGTGACGAACACCCTATTGCCTATATGAGCAGATCACTTACTGGACCTGAAAAAAACTATAGCGTCACTGAAAGAGAAACCTTAGCTGTGCTCTCCGCTCTCGAACATTGGCGTTGCTATGTAGAAAATGGTCAGACATTTACCGTTTATACCGATCATGCTGCACTTAAATGGTTCCTATCTCTCTCTAATCCGACAGGTCGCCTTGCTAGATGGGGTGTTAGACTTTCTGCTTTTAATTTTATTATAAAACATAGACGTGGTAAGGATAATGTTATACCTGACACCTTGTCTAGGACAGTACCTATGGCTCAAATTAATCCGGGGTCAGTTTCTTTGCCGAATACTATAGATGAGTGGTATTTAAAAAATTATAAAGGTTGTCTCGAAAATCCCTCTAGTTTCCCAAACTATCGTATAGAAAGCGGTGAATTATACCGATTTATGAAGGGCAATAATATATTGTTATCAGAATTTGAATGGAAAACAGTGGTTCCGTGCGAAAGGCGGAAACAATTTATAGCTGAAAACCATAACGAGCCCACATCTGGTCATTTCGGCGTGTACAAGACGTATAAGAGACTTGCACTTCGATATTATTGGCCGGGTATGCGCAAAGATGTAATTAATTTCATTGCAAATTGTGAAATATGTTTAGCTTACAAACTTCCAACACACGGTATTTTGGGCAAAATGGGTAGACCCAAGGATTGTTCCAGGCCATTTCAGACACTGTCCATAGATTTAGTGGGTCCGCTGCCCAACACTAGGAAACAACATGCATATATATTTGTTGTAACATGTTGTTTCTCGAAATATTGTCTTTTCTTTCCCCTCCGTAGAGCCACTGCAGACGCAGTGTCTAAAAATTTAGAAGATAATGTTTTTCTCGTACACGGTATTCCACAGACAGTGATACTAGATAACGGTTGCCAATTCATTAGCAGTGAGTTAGATAGCTTATTTTCAGAATATAAAATCCCATGTGTCCATTTCACACCTAAGTATACTCCACAAATCAACACAGTTGAGAGATATAACAAGACAGTTGTTACAGCAATATCAGCATTTGTGGAAGAAGACCATAGATCATGGGATTTAAACTTGGCAAAAATTCAATTCGCAATGAACAATTCTGTGAATGAAACTACCGGTTACACACCTGCGTTTCTAGTTCACGGTAGGGAGTTAGTAACCTGTGGCTCACACTACATTGATAATTCTGTTTCTAAAGAATTAATATTTGCACCTCGTGATAGATACGCTGCTAACTTGGGCCATCTTTCTAAAATATTCGACAACGTGCAAACGGCTATATGGCGCAGCCATCAAAAAAACTCTCAACATTATAATTTGAGACGGAAATTTGCCGAGTTTAACATAGGGGATATTATTTGGAAAAGATCTTACTTCCAGAGCGATAAAGACGCGCATTTCAGTAAAAAGCTTGCCCCCAAGTTCCAGAAATGCCGAATAAAGGACAAGCGCTCACCGTTAGTATATGTATTGGAAGATATGTCAGGTCGTGACTTAGGAGCCTGGCACATTAAGGATTTGAAGCCTGGTTCTCGTTACTAAGGATTTTACTGAGGTAAAATCCTTATCTTGGAAGGGGGGTACTGTAACGATCATTTTTACATACCTACTAAAAACTAATTACTTAAAACTAGACAATCATATATTACATACCTTAAACTTTATAACTACATATTTAAACTTACTTATAACAATAAACTAAACATAAAATAAATATTATTAAACAAACAAACGGACACGCAGGCCACGCACCCGCGAGCTGTTTTATATAAACATTTTAACTGTTGCCTTTCACTTTTCCTATTGGTCGGCGCCTGCTGAGGACAGTCAGTCGCAGCACGGTCGTGGAGACGCTCCCAAACACTATCCGAGACCTCACGTACTACTCTGAATTACGTCAGGTTACCCTCGATAATAAGTTATTCTTTCAAAATTTAACGGACAACATTATAGAAAATTTCTAATTAAGTGTTTTGTTCATTCCCACACTGGGAAGTTCTAAGCGGCTGAAGATCTGCACCTTGTGATTGCTTCGTCAAATCTTCCCGGTTGCTCGACCACGCCTTGCTGTGCTACGCTGCGCTACGTCGTGTTCCGCTGAGCTTCGCCGGAGCCTATCACCAAGCAGGAGAGTGCGGTATTCTGGAGCCACCTACGTGACTATCCTTTGTACCGGCCTTAACCCACGTACCCTCTACTTAATTTTATAAATAATTATTATATGTTCCTTGCCTTTGAGATTTTGTTCGTTTTATTTAATCTAAAAGTAAAATAAAACGTGACAGTGTGTAAGACGTTGCAGACCTGTTATCTTTAACTTCACTGTAATTACAATAATGATAATTAGTTACGTACTTTATTATTAAAAAAATACTATATCTTGTATTATAGCAAACAGAGAAGTCACCTTCTTACTTATAAATGATTGATTTTAGAAATTAAAAAGGTATTAGATGTACTGAGACATACCTAATAGTTTATGAATAATCAAAGTTTTACCTGATGTACCTAAAAAGGTTTTTGTTCAAAACACAATAATACAACATTCGTTACCGCTTGTGTGCGGATTGCGGAGCGCCATATTAGCGCTGTCATCATTATTGTTCGCCGTGGCGGCATCTTAGCGCTCCAGGTGCTCTGACAAGCTAATGAATTTGAAATATAGGTATAGTCCGTTCACAGTTATTTTACCTCTAGCTGTTAGATTGGCCAACCTGGGCGTTGTGTTGCTATATTTGGTATATAATACTCCCATTTTAAATATACATTATTGCTAAAAATGTACTTATTTTTTTATTGCCTAAGCGATCGTATTAAATATTTGGAAGTAATGTTTGTAACAAAACCTCTTGATATTGCCATGGCTATATGCATGTACATTTATTTTCTTACGAAATAACTAATTTCCTATGAAGATTAGTAGTTATAATAAAAATGTTGTCTATTTAATATACAAAGGTAAACGCATCATAATTACGCCAACGTGAGGTTCTAATTATCAAATACAAAAACTGCAAATTTAATTTTCATATTTATTTTGAATAAGAATGATGTGGGTGTAATTTTACACCTCTGCCTACCCCTGCATGGAAACAGGCGTGAGTCTATAAGAATGATTCATGTGGACTGCCAATATTATGATGATTAGTAACTGCTGTCAGATTCTGTATCAGACTTAATTTATTTATTTTATTATGAACCTGTACATTTCAGCATCCGTAGACCCATCTGTTTCACGAAGCTCGTCTTCAATGTGGCGCTCATGTTTACATTGTTCTGCAGTGATAGATTGAAAAGCTTCTTCTGCTAAATTCACAATGTTGGTTGCCTCTTGTCCTAAATTTTTGCTTATGACTCGCCTTTTAATGAGACTCCACATAAGTTCAATTGCGTTTAGCTCGCAGTGGTATGGCGGTAATCTAACCACTTTGCGGCCATGAGCTTCAAGCGTTTGAATTTTTGAAGCATTTCCACTAATATTGGGTAAAATGTTATGCACGGGTAACCTTATTTTACATTCCTGTCATCACAGAGTACAATTCCAACATAAAGAAAATAAACACCGACATCTGTCAGAGGTAAAATAACTGTGAACGGACTGTACATAAAATGATTCGATTTTATGTTATTACTCTTTCAAAAATTGAAAACTGTGGCAGCTATGTATTGTGAGAATAATTTATATAATTATATTATGCAGAATCGATAATATATAAGTAACATAGTTAGTCATAAAAGACTCTTATGAAAATAATTTGTGTAAAAATGTTACATATTTCATAATCACTTGGCCATGGATGAATTTCTATTTTATTACGACGCTTTCTTGTACAAATCCTTCGTAGAACTTCATTTCTCTAATTGTCCATATTTTATTCTTCTAATTATATGTATATTTATAAGCACAGAAACAATAACACATTAAACGCAACGAGAGTATAAACTTAGGTCCTAATTATATGTGCCCATAGTTACATGAAAAGCCTATTTGATTCAAAGTATTCAGTCTATAACATAAAACATGAAATTACGAACTCAAATCGGCGTATTATAATAACAAACAGTTTTACGTAAAATTTCGTGCAGCGGAGACGCAAGCGACATAACCTATCTCTCACAGGGCTCATAGCCGAATGATGAGGTCTGGGCGGGGCGTAAACTAGCAACTGACACTCAGTACACCGCTTATGCTAATAAGGTTTAAATTGCTGAAGCGTTTAATATTGATGGGATCTACCGAGCGTCAAAATCATAGACGTTTGGCAGATTTTATTTAATTTTACAAAATATACAGGTATAATATGAAAATAAATAGGGTAATTCTTTAGTTCATTAGATTTCCTACAATATTATAAAAAAAATACGACAGCTTACGATCAAAATATTGCAAACAGTGAGACGAAAGATTATTTTCTGCCTCGATTTTGTGATTTTTTTACCGTGATTCTATTTTACGTACATGAAAAATTCTTTCAAAAGTCTTTTGTTCAGACTTTTGTCTTTAAGCTCTAATTTCTGCTAGTTTGTAATATGTACCGTTATGGCTAGATGCGCGACGAAAAATTAGGAGTTTCACGGCTTCTGAGGTATAACAGCGCCTTAATCGTATTTCTAAGGGTATTTTGTTATAAATACGAGGACCCAAACAAAAAACACTCTCATGTCATAACTGCGTTTTGCTAGCAACTATTGATAATTGATCATTGTGTCGACTTCTAGTTCGGTATTCAGATTTATCAATATTTATCTTAACAAAAGTTGCAATTTCGTAAATGAATAGACACGGCAATGAAAGAAGACAGAATTTCTTAAAATATGGCTTGCAAGAATCAGTTTGTTGCAACTGGAACATATTTCGAATACAACGTTTTCGAGCAATGAACACTCGTTCTTTTTCTGATGAATTTCCCCAAAAAATTACTCCAAATCGTAACGTAGAGGCAACATATCTATAATAGGCAGTCAATAAAGTGGATTGGTTAACTATTTGTCTGAACCTAAAAAGTGCATATGAAAATTGAGAAATTTTTTGACAAACATGTTCTATATATTCCTTCCAGTTTATTCTGCTATCAATATTTAGACCTAAGAATTTTGTGCTATCTACTTCTTCTATTTTTGTACTCTGGTAGGACACATTTAAGTAATTTTCTATTATATTTCGTTGCTTAAAATACATTATTTTTGTTTTATTTAAATTGATTTTTAAATTATTCTCTCTGAGCCATTCTATTATTATTTTTAAAAATGTATTAATGTCATATTCTAAATTTGATAAATTTTTATTAGTAAATAATATGGTGCTGTCGTTGGCAAATAATGTCATGTTAATTATTTTTGGCATGTCATTGATATTAATGATAAATAATAGAGGACCCAATATACTACCTTGAGGAACACCTGACAGCACATATTTTTTCTTTAGTGATATGTTTCTTCAATTTTACTTGGAAAAATGAGTCTTTTTACTTCCGTATACTGTCTTCTGTTAGTAAGGTATGATTTAAGTAGTTTATGGACAGTGCCCCGAACACCATATGTATATAATTTATCTAATAGGATTTTATAATTGACATGGTTGAAAGCTTTTGACAAATCCATATAGAGTGCAATTATTGGAGATCTTTCATCAACTTTTTTTAATACTTCATGTAAGAAATTGTATACTGCTAAATTTATCGATTGATTTCTCCTAAAACCATACTGACAAGTTGTGAACAAATCATTGGTTTCAAAGAAGTTATATAGACACTCGTAAATAACTTTCTCAAACACTTTCGAAAATATAGGCAAAAGGGCAATAGGTCTATAATTCGTTTAATCTGATTTGCTATGTTTTTTTATGGAGAGGCTTAATTATTGCTATTTTTAAACTGTCAGGATAGGTGCCATGTTCTCTGCAAAGGTTCATAATATGACATAATGGGTAAGCTATTAGTGGTGCTACATCCTTTACAATGTGTGTGATGATGCCGTTGTGTCCTGCACTAAATGTATTTATTAATGAAGTTATAATTTTATAGATATCGTGTGGTATCGTTGGACGCATAAATAGGGATTTGGAGTTGAAATTCAATTTTGAACTATTAGTTGACCCTTTATCTGAGCTGGTAACTGCTGTCTCAATAAAATCATCGTTAAAAGCATTTGCAATGTGTTTAGGATTCGTTATTTCTTCGTTATTTATATTGAGTTTCATCACACCTTCTTTAGGATATTTGCATTTGATGTCATTGATTACTTGCCAAGTCGCTTTACATTTGTTTGTAGATGAATTAATGAAATGGTTGTTTTGTGATTTTTTTTGTGAGACGTATCATTTTCTTGTATCGCTTAGCATATGTTTGAAATATATTCTTATTTTCTAAGTTAGGGTGTATTCTGTATTTCCATAAGAGGTCACGTTTTCTCCTACTACAAGTTTGAATACCTCTTGATAGCCATTTTGGTTTATTCGAGCTATTTATTCTTGTTTTCTTTAATGGAAAACACAAATTATATAGTAATGTAAACAAATCAATGAAATAATTGTAGGCTTCGTTAGGGTCGGTTGATTGGTAAATAGTTTGAAAGGAAAGCTGTTTCATATATTTAATGAATAAACTTTTGTTATCTTTAGTGTAAGCTCGTTTATAGCTGTACCAATGCTTTATTAGACAATTCCATTTTTACGGACATTTTAGTAATTGAGCAGAATGATCAGATAACGCGAAATCGATAATTTCGCCTTTGCACCCTCTAATGTTGTGAGCAATGTTGTCTATACACGTTTTACTGACAATGCGTGTTGGTTGTTGAAATTGGATAACCAAATTAAAACTCAAAAGTAATTCCCCAAAGTCCTTGCTTGCTAATGACCGACTCATCAAATCGATATTAAAATCGCCACATAGTATTAATTTTTTACCATGAGTACACAGTTTAGTAAGAATTTTACTTAAAATTAGGAAAAAAGTATTTATTGAACTAACAGTTTTGTTGGGCGACCTGTAAATGCATAATACAAATATTTGGTGATGTATTAATTCAATACTCGAATATTCAATTATATTTGCCATAGACATAGAGTTAATTTCATGACGTGGTTTAAACTTAAGACCGTTCTTTATTAAAATGCATGAGCCCCCATGTCTAGTTGACCTCATGAAGAGAGATACCAACTTATAACCCGGCAATATTTGGAAAATTTTATCACCTTGTACCATATTATGCTCCGTTACACATATTACATCTTCTTAGGCAATTGCAGTGCTTTAGGTAGGACGAGGTAGACAGAATGAGATGGAATGCACACTTTGGAAATGAAAGACTTGTAGTCCATCATTTTCAAAGTACGCAGCGCTCTGTTTCATATCCTGCTTCTAGTTAGATATAAACATCACGTACGTAAGTATATTGGCAGTTTCCAAAACTTTACCCATAAGAAGGTGAATTAGAGGTTGAAAGTTTATCTTGGAACTTCACTTTTGCAGGCAGATGCGTGTAATTCAATATTCAGGCGTCTTTTATCAAGTTTAAATTGTTATATAAATAATCTTATGTCTAAGTTTGATAGAAAGTGGTATGCACATTACAGTAGAGATTAGAACTATTGTAATTATGTGGTTTCACTACGCATCTATATAATTAATACCCAATCTTAACCTCTCGTCATTGATCTAACTGTTTTAAAAGTCATATCCTGAATGACATACTTAATTTCAACTATATTCAATTTATTTATATATAATTTAGTACGTACTGCCTTTGTGGTCCAGTGGATAGCGTATGTGACTGCTGATCGGAGGTCCTGAGTTCGATTCTCGGGTCTGGCAAAGTGTTACTGGGTTTTTCCGAATTCTCAGTAGAAGCACGGAGTCTGGTGATGTGCCCGCTAATGGCAATAGGCTCGCCCCCTATTACGTGGGACCTAAAAATTCATGGCGAAATGTGGGTGTAATATTACACCTCTGCTTACCCCTTCGGGGATACAGGCGTGAGAATATAATTAAATTAATAAATAAATTTTATCAATGTTAAATTTTTATACAAATAATTGTATGTTTAAGTATGATAGAAAGCATGCACATTACAGTAGAGATTAGAGCTATGATAATGATGTGGTTTCGCTACGCCTCTATTTAATTAAGCTTATAATTTTCCAAGTGACTAATAACTTAAAAGATGACTAAATGTTTGCAACGAATAAAATAACTTGCTAGCGATTAAATATTTTCGCGACTATTATATTAAATAAGATTCAAAACTAAGGATATTATAAAAAGTAGCAGCTGCGTTTAGGTAGCAAATAAACTATACAAGTCAATTGAAATATTAGCCGAGGAGCTATAAATAATGACTTGGCGACTAATAATGTTAGTAGTAGGTTATGTTAGGTTTTCTTGTGACCTTGTACCCATAAATGGGAGCCCTGCGAAGCAGAGCTTCGTCAACTTGGCTTAAAAGACTGAAGCGTCTTATTTACTTATACGAAAAAATTCATTTAAGATATTTAATAGCCAAATATGGAAATTTGTATTATTTATGAATGCTCATTTTTTATTCATCATCAAGTTTCAGCTTAGATACTAATTCAGTTCCCAAAAAAAAATACTGCTCCTTTGAACAAAAACGAAGCTTATAACTGACATATTAATATGCTGACTTTTACTTATTACGATACTCCTTATTAGCTGCCAACCCATTATATATGGTACCCACTCTAATTATTTTTGAAATTTGTATTCGTTTTACTTAGATGCCGCATTAAATACATGCCATTCAATTATACCCAATATTAACCTGTCGTCTTTGATCTAATTGTATTAAAAGTCATATCCTGAATGACATACTTAATTTCAATTCAATTTTATTTATTTACTAGCTGACCCGGCGAACTCCGTATCGCCTTTTTAAGGTCTTTTTTCTCATTCCTTTTTTTCCATCCATCCATCCATCCATCAGGGCTTAAAAAACTGACCAAAAAATTATTATTTCGGAGGAGTATTGTATCACTAACACTGTGAAATTGCTGAATTGTTTCACTAACGCAGCTGTAAAACGATTTATTAACTCCAGTATGCGACTGGCGCATATGATTGATCTAGTGATATGATTAACTTACTAAGATGGCTATTAAAAATAGGGGTTGGTGTTAGAAGGGTGAAAATTAAGAGTTGTTTGTATTTTCAATGCCATTTCATAAAGAAAGAGACTGCCACCGTGGTACAGTGGATAGCGTATGCGACTGCAGATCGGAGGTCCCGGGTTCAATTCCCGGGTCGGGCAAAAGTGTTACTGGGTTTTTCAAAATTCTCAGTAGCAGCACGGAGTCTGGTGATGTGCCCGGTAACGGCAATAGCCTCGCCCCCTATTACGTGGGACCTAAAATTCATGGCGAAATGTAGGTGTCATATTACACTTCTGCCTACCCTTTCGTGAATATACAGGCGTGAGTCAATAAAAAAAATTAAAGTACCTAAAGTAAAGTTGACACAGTAAAACGATGCCAAATGATAATTGGACCAATTATATTATGATTTTAAAGATATTAATTTTACAAAAAATGTCCCGTCCGCCATCTTAGATCCCCAAATAAATGCCATTTTCGTTACCAGAATGCATGATAACCCAGAAAATTATACTCATATTAATTTTATTAAAAATGTCCCGTCCGCCATCTTGGATTCCCAAATAGATGTCAATTTCGTGACCCGAATCCATGAAAACCCCGAAAATAACACCCATATTAATTTTATTAAAAATGTCCCGTCCGCCATCTTGGATTCCCAAATAGATGTCATTTTCGTGATCAGAATCCATGAAAACCCCGAAAATTGTACCCATATTAATTTTATTAAAAATTGCCCGTCCGCCATCTTGGATTCCCAAATAGATGTCATTTTCGTGATGAAAATGCCATGAAAACTCTGAAAATTATACCCATATTCATTTTATTAAAAAAGTCTCGTCCGCCATCTTGTGAATGTAGACACTAAAAACTTTTCCCGTGAGAATATTGTGTCACACATGCACATCGTAAAATGTGACTCTCATCATTCTTTCATAACGCGCCTTTTCAAAGAAGTATAACTACAAAAATATATGTTTGGGTTGGCCCGTCCTTTTTACTTAAAGGTTTAAAGGTTTAAAGGAGTGACGTCACGGATGTCAAACTAGTACAAGTAGCTCTGTTGTTTGTTTACGTTTTTAAATTAAAAGACCTCTTCAAATTAAAATATTTATTAAGTAAAAGTTCTTATACTACGATATATATTATATACATTGTGTGCGTGTGTTTCTGTGCAGTGATAATCGTAAAAAATAGTTTATAATATAAACGGGCCCCTTAGACAGTGACTATCTACCCGTCTTTGTAAAATAGACAGTGACTATAGTTATTCATTGAGTAATCATAATATAGTGTATACCCCTAGTGTGCGCGCGCCCTAGGCTTACCTTGTCTGCCCACCTAGTGATCTGTGCGATCTATAATTCTCGTTAAAACACCATAAAACAATAAAGCGTAGGCAGCGCCATCTTAAATTTCACTGCGACAACATTGAGGCACTGAACTAACGTTCAACTTGCATCAACAATGACCAAGACGTGTGGTGGTTGCGGTCGATTTATCGCTGCGTCTGACACCGGTGCCGCTAGATGTCACAAGTGTGGCGGGGTGTACCATAGGCGATGTGTGGCGTTACCCGTTTCGGGTGCTATCGCCCCTACTTGGCAGTGTCCTGAGTGCAAGAAACATCGTGCAACCGACAATAAGGCTGAGACACCCGTAAGGGGATGTGGCATACCAGCAACTAGCCACCAAAGTGTTGCGGTCGAGCCGACGGATAGTGCCTCAGGAACAACCAGTCCTGACCACCGAAGTCCCACTATACCGGTCCAATCCCACATAGCAGCTACCGAGACAATGCACGACGTCATGTCTGAAATTAGGACTGAGCTAAAAATATTCCGGGACAACTTGCGGGATGTGAACAGGGATTTGCAATCCTTCAGGGATGAGGTCGCTCTCATACGACAGTCACTGCATGACTGTCAAAATAATCTGAAAACCCTCGATGATCGGGTTATCGTCCTCGAGAAGCGGGAGCCTCTAGACCGGGTGGATATGGGTGAAGTCATTGAGCAGCTGAGAGAGGAGATCAACAACCGGGACCAGGAGCTATTGGCAAATGACCTTGAAATAGCCAATCTACCGGAGGTCAGCGGTGAAAACTGCGTAAATTTGGCTTTGCAAATCGCTGTGAAGCTTGGCGTAAATTTGGAGGAGCGAGACATCGTGAGTGCCGAGCGAGCTGGGCCTCGTCACATCGTGTCCACGGATGCAGGCGGGCCGGAGCGCCGGCCCCGCACCCTCGCCGTGCGGCTCGCGCGCCGCAGCATCCGCGACGAGCTGTTGGCGGGAGCGCGCGTGCGCCGCGGTGCTACATCAGCTGACCTGGGCCTGGCTGGGCCCGCGCGGCGCTTCTACCTCAACGAGCGTCTCACCCCGAAGAACCGGCAGTTATTTCGGAGGGTACGGGAAGCTGCACAAAAGGGAGGCTGGAAGTTTGTTTGGTGTAGGCGCGGCCGTGTGCTCGTACGAAAAAACGAGGGCGATAAAGCGCTCAATATTCGTAACGAGGGCGACTTTCAGAAAGTTTTTGGCCATGAATAGACTCTTTATAGGTTTAATTTTTCTCATAATCTATGCATGCGGAAAGACAAAATATGCTGTCTACCATTGCCCATCGTCCCATAAACTTTTGTGCGAAAAGCCTAAGCTAGTGTACGTAGCATGTAGAACCTATAATTTAATTACATTATATGTGTCTTCTAATAAGATGTCAATGTACTATTACATATCGTTAACTGTAATTTGCTTTAGCGGTACTGATGATTATTTACATAATATTTTGATTTGTATATTTTCCCTTGTCCTTTGTTACTTACAGTATAATATTTACAAATTATTTACACTATTATATACAATTATAAACCCAAATTTATTTATATATTTACATTGTATTATCTTAGACACTAAAACACGATATGCACCTTTTATATTATACACGAACATACTGTTCACTAACAGGTTTGTCTCATGCATTACACATTCGAGCGGGCTATATTATTGTATGCTATTAGTATTTCATCAGAGAGCGCGAGCGGTACAAAATCGATAAATAATGGTAGCTAAACATTTAAAAGTTGGGTTATTTAATGCAGGGTCCTTAGGCACAAACCATGATGATTTTACGGCTATGGTACAATTACATAGTTTCGATATACTAGCCATAAACGAAACATGGTTACGGCCCGGGGAGGATGGGCGTGCGCCTACTGTGCCCGGCTACAGACTGCGTCATGTCCCCCGGCCGGCGAGTGTGCGCTCGGGCCGCGGTGGTGGGGTGGGTTTTTATGTAAAGCGCGGTCTCAGTGTGCGTCCGTTACCTGTTCCTATAGATACAAGGCATGAGTCGGTGGAACAAATGTGGCTTACACTTACTTTAAACGCCAAAAAGATCGCCATCGGCACGGCCTACCGCCCTCCTTGGCTCGATATAGATCTATTCCTTGACGCCATGACAGACAGCATAACGTCACTTGATAAAACCGATATATGTATATTGTTGGGAGATTTTAATATAAACCTACTAAATAAAAATGACCATAGAACTATAAAGGTAACTGAATTTTTGTCTTGCCTACAACTTAATCAGCTCGTTTCAGCCCCGACCCATTTCACTGAAACAAGCGAGTCTCTTATAGACTTGGTGTGTGCAACTTTGCCTGCGAAACGCATTTCTGTTGAGCCCTATAGGCAAATTAACGGTCATTCTGTTATTGTGTGCGAGTTTTATGTACGGCGAGATAAGTTTAGGCCTTATAAAGTCCAATTTAGACCTTTCAAGCAAATTAGCCTCGATAGCCTGCATAGCTGTCTCTCTAGGGTTGATTGGGATAGTGTTCGGTTGTCTGCGTCGGTTAACATGATGGTGGATAGGTTTAACTCGCTTATGATTGCTGTGTTTGACACCTACGCGCCTATTAAAACTTGCTATATCAGAGAACCATCTTACCCGTGGATAACGGACACGGTGAAGCTCATGATGTCTTTACGTGATGATGCATTAGGTAAATTCAGAAAATGTAAAACTGATAGCAGTAGGGAGTATTACAAGCAATTGAAAACACTGGTCACGAAATCTCTGCATTATGAAAAGGTAGCTTATTTTAAATTTAACATCAATAAAAAAATCAATGAGCCTAAAATCTTATGGAAAAATCTTAAAAGCACTGTATTGCCTAATAATAGAATTAAGGAGATTCCAAGCCAGTTTGCCGACGCTAACGAAATCAATCGCCATTTTTTGGACGTTCCCGGAAATCCATTGGTTCACATCTCGGATATGACATTTTATGAGTTCCACCGTTACTCTGAGACTGTCTTCACCCTAGCACCTGTGAGCAAAGACGTCGTCTTAAAATACATTATGGACCTGAAATCTAATGCAGAGGGCTACGATGGCATAAATCTAGAGATGATCTTGTTGTCATTGCCTTATACCTTGTCTGCCATCACAAGTATCATAAACAAATCATTAGATTCCTCTATTTGTCCTGATGTCTGGAAGATAGCGTCTGTTAGGCCCCTGCCCAAAAACTCCAGCCCAATTGACGTCAAAGACCTACGGCCTATCAGTATACTGCCTTGTCTATCGAAGATCTTGGAAAAAGTAGTTTCTACACAGTTGACAAGTTATCTAGAAAGACATAACATACTGCCAAAGTTACAGTCGGGTTTCCGTAAGCGCCGTGGTACCGTTACCGCGTTACTTGATGTTACGGATAACATCCTTTGGGCGCAAGACCAGGGTATGTGCACAGTACTCGTACTGTTGGACTTTTCCCGCGCTTTTGACAGTATACATACTTCTCTGTTGCTGTCAAAGCTGTCATTCTATGGTTTTGACAGTAAAACGGTGCACTGGTTCCATAGTTATCTGTCCTACCGTTATCAGCGCGTGGAATTGCGTCAAAACGATGGCTCCTCTGTATGCTCTGAACTGGAGCCTCTCGCGAGAGGAGTCCCACAGGGATCTATACTGGGCCCTATTTTATTTATTTTGTATTGTGCGGACATAACTAATTGTATAAGATATTCAAAGTACCATATTTACGCTGATGATATACAGTTATATATCTCATTCAAACAGGCCGATTACGAGAAAGCTATGGCAGAGATTAACGACGACCTTCAACGTATTGTGGAATGGGCTGTGCACAACTGCCTGGTACTCAATCCGTCAAAAACTAAATACATGGTTTTTGGTACCAAACGACACCTTGACTCTCTGAATCTCCCTAACTTAACCCTTCAAGGTGAAACAATAGGCAGGGTAGAGGAAGCTCGTAATCTTGGTCTTAAATTGGATGCCAACCTCAGGTACGAAAAACACGTCGCTGAACTCGTACAAAATTGCTTTTACAGATTGAAGGTTCTGTATAAAGTGCGTCCCTACATATCGGAAGATCTCCGTGTGAGACTGATCGAAACACTGGTGTTGTCCAAATTAAACTACGCGGATACGGTATACGGGCCGCGTCTGCTCTCACGTACTGATCGGCTTATACAGAGAGTGCAGAACGCCTGTGCTAGGTACTGTTTCAGTATACCACGTAGATGCCACGTAACGTCATACCTAAATAAAAACTACATCCTCAAAATTAAGTCGAGGCGTAAATTACATATGGCCACACTTATGTTTACCGTACTCAACTTTAAAGAGCCCATTTATTTGTACGATAAGCTAAGCTGGGTGGCTAGTGGCCGAGAATACGCGAGAAGGCAGTGCTCCCTACAACTGTCGATACTACCTCACAAGACGAATGCTTTTAGGGGCAGCTTCCGCTACGCCGCCTCTAAGGTATGGAATAACTTACCACCGCCTTTTAGATTACTCAAAACAGTAAAAACGTTCAAAAAACTCGTACGTCAGTATCTTATTGAGGCGCAGCGGAAGCTAGGTATGACGAACATAAACTCATCTTTGTTATAGCTATAAGTAACTATAACACCCCATACGACCTAGGGCACGTGTGTGTATTTGTTGTGTGCGTGTGTGTGTGTATGGGTGTGTGCGCATTCGCGTTGATTGTTGTTTACTTCCGTATTCCAAGTTTTGGCACAGAAAAGATAGTACTAACGTATTAGTCGATGTTCTCGTGTCTGAGTCGCTTCACTGCTATGCATGCCTGTGTAGCTATACCTATTTCTTCACAATAATATAATTCGCTTGTGAACTGTTTGTGTGCTCGAAACACGCGGCGCGGGGCTTATTGCATGCGTCCGCTGTGTGGTGCGCTGTGCACTCGACGGCGTGTAGTCGCGTCGATGCCGGCGCAGTCACTGTGCGAGAGGTGCGCAGCCGCGTAATGTAATATGATATGTTTTTTGTGTATGTATACGTACAGTTTATAGTAATATATTTATAGCATGTATGTAGTAATACGATATGTTTATTTATTTGTTTGATAATTATTTATACATAAGTATATTATTTATATAAGTATCCTAACTATTATGTTTATTTTACTGTATTATTTTGTAGTGTTAAGTTTGATGTTTGCGTGAGTCACTCTAGGGCATAGTTGAAAATCAGCGTCAGGCAGCTCTGCCTGACAAATGCTGAACTATGCCCTGTTCTGACACGCCACACATTTGTCTTTGTTATTGTTTTCTTGTACTGTTTTTTCATTGTTATTCTTTATTTGTGTGGGTGTAAGAATAAAAATTATTTTATCTTATCTTATCTTTTATCTTAAAAACTAAACTGCGGCCGATTCTCAGACCTAAAGAATATTCGTTTAAAATTTCATACAACTCGGTTCAGCCGTTTCGGAGGTGTATTGAATGATTGTAACTAACACTGAGAAACGATTTTTTTGACTCCTGTATGCGCGTGGCGTGGCCAACAGGGTTGATCTAGTGATAAGATGAAATTACTAATATGGCTATAAAAAAAAGAAGTTGGTGATAAAGGGGATGAAAATTAAGAGTTGTATGTATTTTATACTGCCATATCATAAAAAAATAAAAATATAAAAAAATAAAAGAAAATATTTTTTTTTTCTGGGCTGGCCACCCTTATGACTTGGTAGTTTGAAAAATAGATTACTACCGATTCTCAGGCCTACCGAATATACATACAAAATTTCATACAAATCGGTCCAGCCGTTTCGGAGGAGTATTTTAACTAACACCATGACACGAGAATTTTATATATATAGATTGAATTCCCCATTCCTTAAAATATCGGAGACGATACCCATATCGACTTTAAAAAAAATCCCGTCCGCCATCTTTGATTTCCAATCCGCCATCTTTGATCACGAGATAGATGTTGTATTTGGATTCACCATCCCTTAAATCATCAGAGACGATACCCATATTGATTTTTAAATTTTTTCCCATCCGCTATCTCTGATTTCTCATCCGCCATCTTGAATCACGAAATAGATGTTGTATTTGGATTCCCCATCCCTTTAAACATCGGAGACGATACCCATATTGATTAAAAAAAATCCTATCCGCCATCTTTGATCACGAAATATATGGTGTTTTTGAATTCCCCATTCCTTAAAATATCGGAAACGATACCCATATCGACTTTAAAAAATATCCCGTCCGCCATCTTTGATTTCCTATCCACCATCTTTGATCACGAAACAGATGTTATTTTTGGATTCTCCATCCCTTAAATCATCATAGACGATACCGATTTAAAATTTTTACCATCCGCCATCTTTGATTTCCCATTCGCCATCTTAAATCACGAAACAGATGTTGTATTTGGATTCCCCATCCCTTTTAACATCGCAGACGATACCAATATAGATTTTTAAAATTTTCCCATCCGCCATCTTTGATTTTCCATCCGCCATCTTTGATCACGAAATAGATGTTGTATTTCGATTCGCCATCCCTTAAAACATCGTAGACGATAACCATATTGATTTTTCAAAACTTTCTCATCTGCCATCTTTGATTTCTCATCCGCCATCTTTAATCACGAAATAGATTTCGGATTTGGATTCCCCATCCCTTTAAACATCGGAGACGATACCAATATTGATATTTTAAAATTTTCACATCCACCATCTTTGATTTCCCATCCGCCATCTTTGATCACGAAATAGATGTTGTATGTCGATTCTCCACCCCTTAAAATATCGAAGGCGATACCCATATTGATATTTAAAATTTTCTCATCCGCCATCTTCGATTTCCCGTCCGCCATCTTGGAACACTAAATAAATTTCATTTAATTAATCAGCGTCCCGAAAATCTCGAAAACGATACCCATATAGATTGTATCCTATTCGTTTAGCCTTTTTTTTGCCTTTGACCCAACCCTCCCCCTTCTCGTTTGACCATTTTATTATTTTTGTCTGGCCCCTAAAAGTTGTGGCGTAATTTTATATAGCCTATGATAGCCTTTCGGAATAATTGGGCTATCATAGTTCCTGAGATTAGCCGACATTATGTTTTAGCCTTTTTAGCCTTTTGCCCGGCCCCAAAGGGTCGAAGCGTTATGTTATATAGCCTATAGCCTTCCGGAATAGCTGGGCTATCATATACAAAAAGAATTTTTCAGACCCGACCGGTAGTTCCTGAGATTAGCGCGTTCAAACAAACAAACAAACAAACAAACTCTTCCGCTTTCTTATATTAGTACTAGCTGTCCTGGCGAACTCCGTATCGCCTTTTTAATGTATTTACATTTCATATTAATTTTTAACTCTTTTCCAACTTATTCAGAACAAAGTTACCAAGAACATCAGTGTTTAATCTCTTAATTGCTAGGCAAAGTTGTTTTGCCATATAAATTATTTCTAGGGTAGAAAAACAAACTTATTGTAAGGAGATGAGAAGGTGGTATATGAGTGATATGGTTAGATCACTGATCTAGTGATATGATAAAATTACTAATACTATTAAATACTATGGCTATTAAATAATTAAATCAAGTGCAAGTCTGACTCGCCCATGAAGGGTTCCTTAGGAGAGGTATCCACTGAACATAGCCATTATCTGCATCGAATATCAAATACCACTACCACTTTTCACCACCAATAATAACTTTTTTTATATTATTATATTTCCCATCCGCCATCTTTGATCACGAAATAGATGTTGTATTTGGATTTTCCATCCCTTAAATCATCAGAGACGATACCCATGTTGATTTATAAAATTTTTCGGATCCGCCATCTTTGATTTCTCATCCGCCATCTTGTATCACGAAACAGATGTTGTATTTGGACTCCCCATCCCTTTAAACCTCGGAGACGATTACCATATTGATTTAAAAAAAAAAGCCCACCCGCCATCTTTGATTTCCCGTTCGCCATCTTTGATCACGAAATAGATGTTGTATTTTGATTCCCCACCCCTTTTAAATATCGAAGGCGATACCCATATTGATTTTTAAAATTTTTCCCTTCCGCCATATTTGATTTCCCATCCGCCATCTTGAGTCACGAAATAGATGTTGTATTTGGATTCTCCATCCCTTTAAACATCGGAGACGATACACATATTGATTTAAAAAAAAATCTCATCCGCCATCTTTGATCACGAAATGGATGTTGTATTCGAATTCTCCATCCCTTAAAATATCGGAGACGATACCCATATTGATTTCTTTTTATTTTTCCCATCCGCCTTCTTTGATTTCCTATCCGCCATCTTTGATCACGAAATGGATGTTGTATTTGGATTCACCATCCCTTAAATCATCATAGACGATACCTATATTGATTTTTTAAATTTTCCCTTCCGCCAAATTTGATTTCCCATTCGCCATCTTGAATCACGAAATAGATGTTGTATTTGGATTCCCCATCCCTTTAAACATCGGAGACGATACCCATATTGATTTAAAAAAAAATCCCATCCGCCATCTTTGATCACGAAATAGATGTTGTATTCGGATTCTCCATCCCTTAAAATATCGGAGACGATAGCCATATTGATTTTTTTATTTTTCCCATCCGCCATCTTTGATTTCCCATCCACCATCTTGAATCACGAAACAGATGTTGTATTTGCATTCCCCTACCCTTTTAACATCCCAGACGATACCAATATTGAATTCTTAAAACTTTGCCATCCGCCATCTTTGATTGCCCATCCGCCATCTTTGATCATGAAATAGATGTTGGATTTGGATTCCCCATCCCTTTATATATTGAAGACGATACTCATATAGACTTTAAAAAAAAAACCCGTCCGCCATCTTTGATTTCCTATCCGCCATCTTTGATCACGAAATAGATGTTGTATTTAGATTCACCATCCCTTAAATCATCAGAGACGATACCCATATTGATTTTTAAAATTTTTCCCATCAGCCATCTTTGATTTCCCATCCGCCATCTTGAATCACGAAATAGATGTTGTATTTGGATTCCCCATCCCTTTAAACATCGGAGACGATACCCATATTGATTTAAAAAAAAGTCCCATCCGCCATCTTTGATCACGAAATAGATGTTGTATTTGGATTCTCCATCCCTTTTAACATCGCAGACGATACCAATATTGATTTTTTTTAATTTTCCCATCCGCCATCTTTGATTTCCCATCCGCCATCTTTGATCACGAAATAGATGTTGTATTTCGATTCCCCACCCCTTAAAATATCGAAGGCAATGCCCATATTGATTTTTAAAATTTTCCCATCCGCCATCTTTGATTTCCCGTCCGCCATCTTGGATCACTAAATAAATTTCATATTATTAATCAGTGTCCCGAAAATGCCGAAAACGATACCCATATAGATTGTATCCTATTCATTTAGCCTTTTTTTGCCTTTGACCCAACCCTCCCCCTTCTCTGACCATCTTATTATTTTTGTCTGGCCCCTATAAGTTGTGGCGTAATTTTATATAGCCTTTCGGAATACTTGGGCTATCATAGGCAATAACAATTTTTGAAATCCGACTGCTAGTTCCTGAGATTAGCCGACATTATCTTTTAGCCTTTTTAGCCTTTTGCCCGGCCCCAAAGGGTCGAAGCGTTATGTTATATAGCCTATAGCCTTCCGGAATAAGTGGGCTATTGTATACAAAAAGAATTTTTCAGATCCGACCGGTAGTTCCTGAGATTAGCGCGTTCAAACAAACAAACAAACAAACAAATAAACAAACAAACTCTTCCGCTTTATTATATTAGTATAGATAGATAGATTATTATATAATTTCTTACCAAGTAGGTAATACCTATGTAAACTTCTTTTGATCTAGAGGACATACTGGCTGGTTGTAAAAAAAAACGAGTATCATATTTGTTTTTTTTTTCACAATTTCAAAAGCGAATGCATTTGTTCGAATTTTATAGCGTTTTCTTTGCTTATTAAAATTTAGTATTCTGTACATTGATTTAAATTCTAATTCTGTATCAATTTTATGATTTAAAGCGAAATTTAAACAATTATTACTTACTAGTAAACTGTAATAAACAAAATTAATAGTCCAAGATCCCAGAGCCGCCAGACCTACGTCATTTTATCAAAGCTGAAATTTTGAGGATTATTAGTATACAATCTTGTTAAGAGGTATGCCGACCCACTAACTTGAATGCTGGGCCATTTCACAGGTAGCGCGAAGTAAAGGTACCAAAAAAACATACTTACTTACGTTAAAGTATCAAAGCTGGTATTCAAATATGTGTTTAAAAATACTGTCTAAAATTGAAATTCATTATTGCCAGACACTTTCCGTGGGCCATTACTTCTGCCAGACGCCTTAAAAGTTCCTAAAAAATTTATGTAAACTACGTCATTTTAGCAAAGCTAAATTTGATATATGTTACTTTAGATACTATTTAAGACCCTTCCTAAGCAGCCAGACCAATCCGAAGGGCCATTCGTCTAGCCAGACACCATGGAACTTTCCCGGTGAGTGCGAGCGTGCGGCCATTATTCATACGCATTCATACGCATGAATGCGTGTGAGTACACTACATTGTCCCAAAAGACTGTAGGAATATTATTTTGGGTATTAATACAAGAATAAAAGTGTAAAATATATTTTTTCACAAAAAATATATTTGGAGCGGCAAGCTACATAACACATATCACAACGCCATCTACGCATAGTATAAGCATAGCATCCAATGAGAATCGGACGCCTTGGACCATGTGTCATTGTAGTCACAACACTCACTCAATTAAGTTTTAGAACGTGTTTCCAATATGTAAATTATTATTAACGAATAATGAGGAAAGAAATGAATTTGAAAATTCTCTCATGTTTTTGTAAGTTATTTCGGAGAACATTATATTATATACAGCAGCAAAACAAGTTTTTTAAGTTGAGGGAGAGAAGAGAGAGTATTGAAGACCCTGCTCACATGCCATACTGACAGAAACTACTCAAGCATTAGGCCAAATCTCAATCATAAGTTGATCTGATCAGAAAATCTACACATACTCTATCACTGGTGGGATGAGGTAGAAGACCTTTGTTTAATAGATACATAGACTCACGCCTGTTTCCCGGAGGGGTAGGCAGAGACTACGGAACGCCATTTGCAACGATCCTGACATACCTCTATTGCTTCACTCACTCCCATCAAGTTTCTCATGCATGCTCTTCTGTTAAGGGTACTTCTGACTTGTCCTTTTTTCAGGATGTCTCCAATCTGGTCAGAGAACGTCCGCCTAGGACTTCCCCTTTGTCCTGTAACATTCACACTTGCCTTATACATCTTCTTTGTCAGTCTATCGTCATCCACCCTCTCCATGTGCCCATGTGTTTTTTTAATTTGCCGTGGTATTTTATTGTTCTCTATTTTCTACCTCCGTTTGTACCAACTTGTGTAGTGAATAGTAACGAATACAAGGTGTTTCGAACAAACTTTCACCTTTAGGAATGAGTATGTGTTTGTCTCTTTTAAAATATCAAACTAAGTGTATTGCCAAGAATACAATGAAAGAGACTTTTATTGTATTAGGTATCTTGGTGAAATTCGTGATACATTCATCACAATTGCAATAAAGAAATACTCGTTAATTAATTAGTGCTCGTGTTTTCTTTGTGAGGGCGTGGCCTTTATTCCTGTTTGCCGATTAAAGGAAAAGAAACTTAGATTAAATGTGACGCATTGTCCGCCCATTGTAATGCTTAAGAACGTCCTCTATCACCCCCACACTCGTTACAGAGAAGGCAAACAGATTTGGTCAGTGAAATCAATACAAGTACGATATTTTATTAGGTACAGAAATAGGTTGTTTACTTAGTGTAAGTATGAAACAAACGAGTGGCTTAGGAACAACGAAAACGTACAATGTTGATCAAATAATTTACATTAAAAATAAAGTTGGTACATTACTTAGTTAAGTAAGGTAAGCTCGTAATGTTTATTTTATTTGATAAGTACAATAGAAGGTTTACGTATCTTAACAATGACTAATTCCTGCTCTCATTACTTGTTGTTCCGCAAACGCTTCTTAATTCTTAATATTGTTCGACGATATACCAACATTTTGTACGTTTAGACTTGTTTATTTAATACCCTAACATTTTGAGCAAAAACGGTTTAATTTGATGTTTAATTTTGTACTGTTTGGCAATGATAGAGTAAAATAAATTTCGAAAAAGCAATTTGCAATCGACCACAGGCTCAAAGAGCCAAATCTCTTGAGGCACCAAGGACCCTCCATTAAAATTGTAAACTTAATTTTGGCAGATAAATTGCTTCTTGACTTTGACTATATTCGAGGTAAATACTGTCTGTAATCTGGGTCCGCGCAGGCAAATAAAATTTAAGGCGGGATTTCTTCCTAGTTTGCTTAAGACGTCAAAAAAATGTGTAATCGTTTGATTGATAGTGACGACCGGTTGGCGCAGTGGTAGTGCAAACGACTGCTACGACGAAGGTCGTGGGTTCGATCTCCGCTCAAGTCAAACATTTGTGTGCATGAACATGGATGTTTGTCTTGGTCTGGGTGTTTCTATGTATAATATGTATGTATTTACAAAAAAAGTATAGGTATATGTATGTTTATCCATTATCTAGTACCCACAGTATAAGCTATGCTTAGTTTGGGACTAGATGGTGTTGTGTGAATGTGGTAGAATATTATATATTTTTATTAACTTATATATTAAAAATCCCATATTTTTATTGGTTCATGTCGAGTACCGTTAACAAAATATAACTTAAGTAAAGTCTTAAGTATTACGTCTGTAACTATTACTATTTACAAGTAATTAAGTACAATGTGTAACAGTTGCAGCTCCTTACAAAAATAAAAATATGTACCATAATATTGGCGATTTAAAAGAGTGGCCTCGAGTTTTATTGCCCGTTCTTTCTCGTGGCTCTACCTATTGCTTTGCGAACGAGGCAGTAAATGTAAATGTAGAAGCATTAAGTAATTAATTTTAAAATTGACGTTCATAAGCGTCACCTTGTGACCTAGATGAATAAATGATTTTGACTTTGACTTTGACTTTAACGTTATTATAAGCCACTGTAAATTCACCAAACTAATACTATTTGTCGCACATCGTTCGGTGATACGATATTCCCAATTTGGCTACAGTTTGGTGATTTACTAAAATTATCTGTATCGCTATCTATGAAACTAACTACGTTAAATGGTTTAAGTTAGTTAGAATATTGTACATAACGCTGTACAGGATTTAGTATTTTAATTCTGCAGATAAATGTTGTTTGTTTTAGGCGCCGCTATCGGTTAACTAGAAACTCTTTCTTTATTGTGTTTAGTTCGCATGATTAAGTTAATATTGCAGTAACCATCGAAAGGGAAGCTTTCAATAACTTTGTAAACAATGGCTTCGTTATAATCCTGACCTCATTACTCAAACCCAAGGACTCGGCTGGTATGAAAATTAACAACAATTCGGATTTGTAGCATGCCCGATAAATAAATTATAAATACATTTAGCAGCGCACATTTCGAACCATTTCTCTTCTTACTCGACTAGCCCATTTGCAGATCTCCAAACGGTGCCATTACTCAGCAATAAATTGGCATTTGCGCCGTCATACATAAATTACGCGAGCGTGCTGAAAACCAGTTCTCTTGTAGACACTTTTTTTATATAAATGTAACTTATTTAATATTTATTGTTATCGTCTTGTACAAGTGACTATGTGCTTTCATCTATACATATTGCCTCAGTGCGTTTCATGAACCTTTTTATGAGGTCAAGTAACAACTCTCGCAGACACAATTAATGTGGCTAATTCACTTCGCTTCATCGTGATGGATTTATGCGTTCTTTTCAGTCGTGGTGTCTGCTATCACGGCGGCCGCTTCGTCTGCCACACAAAAAATACTCAAAATACAGACTCCGAATATTTACGGCGTATTTTAACAACTTATTGATTACATGGGAAACGTATGAAATTAGTCCGTTTGTGGCTCCCAATACTAACTAATTGGCAACTGTATCTGTTTTGCATAGCCACAATCCCAATATACAGTTGTCGCAAAGCCGGCTAAATCTATTATAAAGCAGCTTTGCCCAATTTATACGAATTAAAATCGTTTGCGGAATCGATTGTGGAGTAGTTACGAATCGCAATGTTTTGTAAAACGTGGTAGAATATGTTTATGTGGTTTGTGTATATATCTACAAGTACAATACATACATAGACTCACGTGATAGCGTATACGGCCTATACGTATTATTGTAGTTCTATTTGTCAGGTGTTTGGAATCTTTTATTTATTCAGCTTGTCACAAGAGTATATTTTTAAATTTCAAGTTCTGATTCTACATTTACATTTAGCGCCACGTTCGCAAAGCAAGGGCATAGAACCAAGAGAAAGAACGTGGCCAAGAAAACTCTTGGCCATTATTTTAATAGTTGTAATTATCGTTTATAAAAGCGGTACAATCAATACATATTATTATATCGGATAGCAAGGTTGTGGGTAGTTCAATATTTCAAAAGTAACTATTACCTTAATACAATAGATTAGCATTATTCGTTTAGTAATATTCACCACTGATATATTTACTATAGGTGTATTCAATATTTACCACTGAAATATTCACTACACGATGTATATAATAGATACGACTTGTATCTCAGCATATAACTCGACTCTGGTATATAAGATACCCCAAGATCTGAACTTTAACATCTCACAACTGACGAAACCACCCACAATATCAATTATAATAATTGCTACGCTATATTATTACATTAACTTAACATTGTCTATATTGACAATACTCTAAATAACACCACAATAACAATAAAGAATTGTGAAACACATTATTAGGAACAGCACAATATAAAAATACAATAATATAAAAGTTAGAATTATATCGTACCTTAGTACGTGCAACGGCTTGCCGGGACGGAACTGAACAGAGTCTGTTCACATTTTATACTCTATTTACCTGTTTGACAGTGTCAAATGTCAAAACGTCAAACCAATTTGTCTACTTAGAATTGGCAACACTTGTTCGTCTGATGTTCACACTTCGACTGCCGGGAGACAACTGGGTGTCGCTCCGTAGCGATCTGACTTTTATACTAGTGAACAAACAACTCACCAAGTGGGGATATGACGTTTCGTCGCCACGTGCAGATTGAAATACAATGTTTTATTACAAAACTAATTCATAATACATTTTATACTTAAAATATAATTGTTTTAACACTTTATAGAAACATACACACATCAACAAAGTCTAGGGATATCTTAATCCTAAATTATTTACGAGTTTATAGTTTAGAACCTTGTTAGTTTCCACAAAAAGTTTATATACAGATTAAAACCTCTTTTATTCTATTTTCAAAATTTGAACATGGAAAGAAAAAAAACAAAATAATAAACAAAATATGGCGGCAAATTTGCTAGTAATTCGTTACATTAAAGAAAGTTAAAACTGTTTTATTATAATTATTAATGAAAAGGGTTTTTAATTGTTTTTCTTTTTTAATTTAACGTGACGTACGAACTTTAAAAGTCATGTCACGTCGTCATTTGAGTCGAGATGAAATGTTACGAGCCGTGGGCATGTTAGAAAATGGTGCAATTCAACGCGTCGTTGCTGAGGCCCTACATACCAGTCAAAATGTGATATCAAGGTTGTGGTCACGTTATCGCAGTACTGGAGATGTGGCCGAACAGCACACAGGTAGATATCGTGTTACTATGCAGAGACAGGATCGATTTCTCCAAATGACCGCCAGAAGACAACCCAATATCACAGCGCTGCAACTAGTGCAAAGGCTCCAGGAGGACCACCAGCTGCTGGTAAGCGACCAAACCGTGCGAAGAAGGTTACATGAAGTTGATCTTCATGCTCGAAGACCATTGCGTGTTCCAGCATTGCGACGTGGCAATCGCGGTCGGCGGCTTTCGTGGGCTCGGGAGCATTTACCATGGAGTGACGAACAATGGTCTTTGGTGCTGTTCACCGATGAGTCCCGGTTTGGGTTTCACCCGGATTCACGAAGAACACGCGTTTGGAGAGCTCCAGGGAGAGTTAGCCGTCTACGGCACCCTCAGGAGGTCCACCCATACCAAGGCGGGACAATCATGGTGTGGGCAGGAATTCGTCTTGGCGGACGAACCCAACTCGTTTGGATCCAAGGCAGCATGACTGCACAAAAATACCATGAGGAGGTAGTAGAGCCCGTTATTGTCCCACACAGAACTCAAATAGGCCATGAATTTCTACTCATGCACGATAATGCTCCTTGCCATACGGCGCGGCTGGTATCGACCGCTCTCCGAGAGCACGATATTCAAGTTTTGGATTGGCCTGCACAGTCGCCCGACTTAAATCCTATCGAGCATGCCTGGGACATGTTACAACGAAAAGCTTTGAGAGATTTTCCACCAAATTTGACGACTGAACAACAACTTTACGAACACTTGCAAAGGACATGGGACCTCATACCGCAGCAAGACATTGACAATTTAATTTTAAGTATTAACAATCGATGTCGATGTGTAATCAATGTAAGAGGTGGCAACACTGATTATTAATGATTAGATTTTACAAGATTTTTTCCATTTTTATTAAAATTAATAGTTTTTTAAGAAGAAATGTTTGTTGTTATCATACTAATTTTCCATGATGATTAAAAAAATTAATTTTTTTATTTAAAACAAAAAAAAACACGAAATTTTTTTTTATTTTTATTAAAGACCTTAAAATAATCTATGATTCTTCTATTTACTGTATCAGAAAATTCTTCACCACCCCATACCATCCCATGGGTGTCGTAAGAGCCGACAGAGGGAGCATATTATGCAGAGAACAGCACTGTAAAAGAAGGAAAACTTGATACAAACCCTATACCAACCCGTTTGGCCAGCGTTGTATAGTAGGCCAATTCCTCCTTTCAAAGGAGAGGCCTAGTCCAGCAGTGGACTGTTAAAGGCTGATGATGATGATGATGAAGAACCATCCTCGTACGTCTCGGAATATTATAAAAAAAGAATTAGCGAAATCAGTTTAGCTGCTTCCGAGAGTTGCGCCTAGCAACACATCAGCGATTAATTTTTGTATTATAGAAGATATATAAATATACAATAGATTAGGATTATAACGCTATTGCGTACCGTAACTTAATTATTTGGATTACATAAATTGCCATTACCCGCGTAAAAATCAAGTCGAATATATAACAAGATATTTTAATTACATATAGTACTCATGGGGGCACCCCTGGTTTGTGCTACTTTTCATTGTTTTTACTTCTAAGCCATGCAAGCGGCGCCACAGTCGCCTGTTGGTAATTGCACAGAATTGTATATTGCTATGATTCTTTCATTACACCTGCGGTTATGTGCAATTAATTTTTCAACTGCCCTATTCGTCTTATGCACTCAATATAGGTGAATAAAACTAGTAGGGTACTCATTTTATTGAGAACGTGACTGTCTGTAAAACGGTCGGCAATACGAATTAACCGATACACAATTGAAAACCGACTACTAGCAAATTGCATTCGAATGGCACACTTATTTACCAATCAAAACGCACAAGAAACATTGTGGAACTTTCTCTTAAAGCCCCATTTAGTTTAATTTACAGAACATTGAAAATAGAAAAACATTTCTACAGCCATTAACAGTAAACTTAACAGGTACACAGCATGTAAATTACCAAGCTTAACTTCACTATCCATTTCTTCCATTCCTTCTTTAATAAATTTCACAAAAAACTCTTTGCTTGAACTTTTTTCGCTTTCATCGATGTTTGCGAAATGTTTCAGTCTCACCCTCAGTACTTTATTGACGTCATTTTTTTGTTTTTTTTAGTGTTATTCCTTTTTCGCTTCCTTATCTTGAATAAAAGCCTAACGTAATTTGAAGTTTATAAAATAAAGTGGGTATTGAAATAAATTAATCAACACCCTGTAACCTTCTCCGCATAAACCAATAGCGATTCTCTTCAAACATTCTTGCGTATTGTTTCCATTTATCGGAGTGGCCAGCAGACGTACCCAATGCAATGTTCACAATAGTAGACACAGTAGATGCAATAGCAATCCACTTCAAATTATTAGTGTGCTTATTCGACGGGGCGGCTATAAATACCAACGTACATATGCAGGTAAACCTTATACCAATTAATCTCTTCGGAACAAAAATCTTTTATTTAGATACTGTTGCGGAATGGAGGGTGCAACCTGCACAAATAATTCAATTTGTTGCAAACTGCACAAATAATTTAATTTGTTCCCCTTCCAAATCCGTGCACTGGCCGTAAATAAATAATTAAGACTAATACTATAAGTTCTTCATAATACATAATGTATTACCTACATACATACATGTTATAATGTATTTTGCGTCGTAATATTTTCCTTTCAGTTGTGTCGCGTGTAAGTTAATAGAAGTTACAGGGCGGGATGATATACATTATATGTCATTAATCCTTTGACTCTTGGCGGGTCCAGGCCAGACCGCATAATTTATCTATTGTGACTGACAAACGCCGAGCCTACCAGCTTAAACAGCTGACGATTACAATTACGGAGTCATTCATAAGAACCTATCGGATAGATTAGCTCAATATCAAAGACGTGTTTGTGGATAGACGACCGTATTAATGAATTTTCTGCGGATCGTATTCGATAATAGGGCAGGAAAAAATCGACATCATGGCTATTGTGCCACAAAAGCTGGCTAACAACGAATTGTTATCTACATAAAAAGCAATACGGAACCACAAAAATGTCAAGTATTTCACATTGTTAGGTAGCGAAGTAAAAATATGTAGCCAATAAAGGGGCTAATTATAAAGGAGGTTGAGGCGGCACCTCATTCCTTATGCATTCAGCGCGACTTAATGCCGTCATTACCAGTTTAAAGTATTAAGCAAACTTTGAAGCTGGCAAGACGTCTCACTGAGATTTGACTAACTGCTCGAGAGTTTTCTAAGGAATTGCTCACTGGCGATATTGAACGAAAAGAATAAAATTTCCCTTTTTACGTCGGAATGACAAAATCAAATCGGATCATATATTCTTTACGCAGTGACGTGAAAAACACCCCGCGGCCATTTGTATTGTGCAGCTGCCTATAAGTTATACGTGATTTTCTATTCGCGTTGGCAACATTTCAAATAAAGGCTATAAAGTTATGCCAGACTAGTTGTTTCCCGTGGCTTCTTATTGGTGGAATCAGAATCAAATTAATAAATGTGTTTGCAATCCTAGTAGAATAGTTCAGTGTTATAAATAAATTCTTTCGTAATTTACTTAATTGGCTGGATATTTCTTCAGGATTCAGTTCTTGTAAACTTCATTTGGACTAAAATGAAGGTAAAATATCAAATAACTGTGCCAATCGACTAACTACCAGGGATGCTAAAGACTGTGCGAAGTGACCCCGGGCTCTAAGGCATAGGTTTTGGAAAGCAACCAGGACAGTGCTAGGATGATGATGAATAAAAAATTACTGCGACTGAAACTTATATAAAAAATATTGTATTTGAATACAATGATACAATTCATTCCAAGAAAAAGTTTTGAGTTTTAGGTACTTGATGTACCTAAAATAGTTTTAGTAAACTAGGCTTGCTAAACAACAAGATGGAGGTGAGAAATCATCACCTGCTTTTTAATTCACATTGAATCAAAACACTGCGGTGTAATATAAATACATAATGATACGAGCAGAGCATTGCTTTCTTTCCGATCCACATGGCAGGTAATGTTATGGGTAATTTGTGTGTAAAGTTTAATGGGACCTTAAGACACAAGGAGTCATGGCTCACAAAAGGGGGAGTTTTTCTCCCTTCGAATAGCAATTGGGAAGTTTTAATGGCCCCGTATTAGTACAATGCTTATGAGTTTCATTAGTACTGAAGCCAAGAAAGATTCATGTAAGTACGTGCCTTTATTATAAGCGATGTGATTGTTTTTAAAATTGCTTCATACCTATTGAGTTTACATACGTGTTGTACCTAGCCACGATTTTGTATGTTCATAATTGGAGAAAAATAACGCAATTATAACATGATAAAACTAAGCTATATCGCAAAATTTTCATCGCAATTAATTGTGTGTTTATAACCTAAAGGCTATTTTAATTTGTTAATTAGTCAAGTTTCTCTAACCTACGGCAATTCCAAATTCAAATGCAGCTATGTAAAGACACAGCATGTCTATAGTAATAAAAAGTGTGTCACTGGCTGACTTTACAAACATTGGAGTCACAAACACAGAGTACACACAAAGTCATCAAAGAAAACTAGCTAGCTCGGATTTTTCGAAATCCAATTTACTCCTGCGCAGGGCCGTGAAAGCTCCCTACATGGGTAAATTTCATATAAATCAGCGCCATCTACCGATGATTGTAAGATCTAAAGAAAAAAAAAACATTTATACGTAGAAATATCTGTAGCGACAACTGAACGGTAATTTCGCGCTTTATCATTAAAATCTGCGTGGCGCAGTGAAAGCGTGCTGGGTTCATATCTTAGAAGTCCGTAGATCGAATCCTCGCTTGTCCTGAACTACTTTTTGTGATTTTTATATTTTTTTACTTTTAAATTGCATATTTTACATAATAGTTGTCATTTACTTATTTATTAACACCGAAATTAAACATTCATTTTATTTTGAAAAATGAATCCACTACTAACGCCATCTATACGATCGGAATAAAAATAAAATTAATTTGTACGCCATCTAGAGTCCAGGATGCCTATTGAACTTCAATTTCGAACTGTGAGTTGCGTATCTATACCAGTATAAGTGTATAATCTATGCTCCTGCGAGTCGATTCCTTTCTGAATGCAAAAAACTTGAAAACTGCGATTTACTCGGATGTAATTATCGATACAGCTATAATAACCACTTGTAATAATTAACTTTATAGTACGAATATAAGCCTTAGTTTACAGAGAACCTCAGCGTAAGCTAGGAGTTCTAAGGTACCTAACCGAGGTTGATTTTATGGTTGTTTGCCACCTAACTTGAGTCGTAAAAACACGTTTATTATTCTTATCAACACAGCAGTATGTAAAGGTACTGTTTGAAATATCATACGGCATACCTATGTATGGTTAGTAAAGTTAATTGTTCTATGCGTGTTTGCATGTCCTGCGTATATTGATTACCCGTATAGGGTATAAGTTACAATAGAGAGGACACTGTGAACAAAGACTGTACGCACTGAGCTGCGGTGCAGCGCACTATTATGCTTTAGTCAGTCCTCGTGCTTGCTATAATATGCCTCTATTAAACACAAAAAAAAACATTTCATATACTCTTCAATTCTATAAAATCTCTTTAAGGACTACGTAAGACACTATGATGCGCGGCATTACAATTTGAGATAGGTACTCAAATACATTTTATTCCATGCAGTTCTCTCTGTATACTAGTATCTCGATAAGCGTAATTTACAAATTCCTCATGTCTTAACAACGCATTTTCCAATTCCATCGTTATTTTCGATTCAGACAAAGACACTAACGTTCCGTGTTTTATGGTCGAATCATAGAAAAAGTATCACGTTCCAATACCGCTTCAAAGTACATAAGTAATAAAAACTGTATCTAAAACATGAATTATTCAAAAGCATCGCGTGATTGTCGAAAGTAAGTAGGTACTATATAAATTCTAGCTTGAAATATTTTCAAAACTGCAACGAAACATGATTTAGCTTCATATAACAGACACTTTAATTTTGTATAGTTATGTTAGTATGTATTGTACTTGCTGCTGAAATGAGAGCACTGAGAAGTATGTGTGGTGTCTCTCTGACTGACAGAGTAAAGAATTGTGTGATAAGAGAGTGTTGTGGGGTAAAAGAAGATGTAGTGACAAGCATCGATAAAGGTATGCTAAGGTGGTTTGGGCACGTGTAGAGGATGGATGACGATAGACTGACAAAGCAGATATATAAGGCAAGTGTGGAAGGGACAGGACGAAGGGGAAGACCTAGGAGGACGTTCTCTGACCAGGGGGGCGATTCAGAATCGTTCGATATCTCATTTGACATTCGATTCCATTAATTGCCAAACGGGCTACCTCATTTTTTGTCAAAACTATCGCATTTCCTATCAATTTTATGCATTCAGTATGAAGTAAATTAATAAATAAACCGAATTCAATGAATATCTGTTCAAAATAACTCTGATAGGCGGAATAAAAATAAAAAAAAAACACGAAATTTTTTTTTATTTTTATTAAAGACCTTAAAATAATCTATGATTCTTCTATTTACTGTATCAGAAAATTCTTCATAGATTTTTAGATATTTGATGAAATATAAAATATCCCTAGACTTTGTTGATGTGTGTATATATGCACAATAATCAGAATTATCTATCACACGCCTGTTTCCCGGAGGGGTAGGCAGAGACTACGGAACGCCATTTGCAACGATCCTGACATATCTCTCTTGCTTCATTCACTCCCATCAGATTCCTCATGTATGCTCTTCTGTTCAGGGTACTTCTCACCTGTCCTGTTTTTAGGATGTCTCAAATCTGCAGGCCGATTCAGAATGTCACGACAAGTAATCGTACGATATGTCAATTTATTGTCCTCGTCTTTTAGCCGCCTATCAGAGTTATTTTGAACAGATATTCATTGAATTCGGTTTATTTATTAATTTACTTCATACTGAATGCATAAAATTGATAGGAAATGCGATAGTTTTGACAAAAAATGAGGTAGCCCGTTTGGCAATTAATGGAATCGAATGTCAAATGAGATATCGAACGATTCTGAATCGCCCCCCTGGTCAGAGAACGTCCTCCTAGGTCTTCCCCTTCGTCCTGTCCCTTCCACACTTGCCTTATATATCTGCTTTGTCAGTCTATCGTCATCCATCCTCTACACGTGCCCAAACCACCTTAGCATACCTTTATCGATGCTTGTCACTACATCTTCTTTTACCCCACAACACTCTCTTATCACACAATTCTTTACTCTGTCAGTCAGAGAGACACCACACATACTTCTCAGTGCTCTCATTTCAGCAGCAAGTACAATACATACTAACATAACTATACAAAATTAAAGTGTCTGTTATATGAAGCTAAATCATGTTTCGTTGCAGTTTTGAAAATATTTCAAGCTAGAATTTATATAGTACCTACTTACTTTCGACAATCACGCGATGCTTTTGAATAATTCATGTTTTAGATACAGTTTTTATTACTTATGTACTTTGAAGCGGTATTGGAACGTGATACTTTTTCTATGATTCGACCATAAAACACGGAACGTTAGTGTCTTTGTCTGAATCGAAAATAACGATGGAATTGGAAAATGCGTTGTTAAGACATGAGGAATTTGTAAATTACGCTTATCGAGATACTAGTATACAGAGAGAACTGCATGGAATAAAATGTATTTGAGTACCTATCTCAAATTGTAATGCCGCGCATCATAGTGTCTTACGTAGTCCTTAAAGAGATTTTATAGAATTGAAGAGTATATGAAATGTTTTTTTTTGTGTTTAATAGAGGCATATTATAGCAAGCACGAGGACTGACTAAAGCATAATAGTGCGCTGCACCGCAGCTCAGTGCGTACAGTCTTTGTTCACAGTGTCCTCTCTATTGTAACTTATACCCTATACGGGTAATCAATATACGCAGGACATGCAAACACGCATAGAACAATTAACTTTACTAACCATACATAGGTATGCCGTATGATATTTCAAACAGTACCTTTACATACTGCTGTGTTGATAAGAATAATAAACGTGTTTTTACGACTCAAGTTAGGTGGCAAACAACCATAAAATCAACCTCGGTTAGGTACCTTAGAACTCCTAGCTTACGCTGAGGTTCTCTGTAAACTAAGGCTTATATTCGTACTATAAAGTTAATTATTACAAGTGGTTATTATAGCTGTATCGATAATTACATCCGAGTAAATCGCAGTTTTCAAGTTTTTTGCATTCAGAAAGGAATCGACTCGCAGGAGCATAGATTATACACTTATACTGGTATAGATACGCAACTCACAGTTCGAAATTGAAGTTCAATAGGCATCCTGGACTCTAGATGGCGTACAAATTAATTTTATTTTTATTCCGATCGTATAGATGGCGTTAGTAGTGGATTCATTTTTCAAAATAAAATGAATGTTTAATTTCGGTGTTAATAAATAAGTAAATGACAACTATTATGTAAAATATGCAATTTAAAAGTAAAAAAAATTTAAAAATCACAAAAAGTAGTTCAGGACAAGCGAGGATTCGATCTACGGACTTCTAAGATATGAACCCAGCACGCTTTCACTGCGCCACGCAGATTTTAATGATAAAGCGCGAAATTACCGTTCAGTTATCGCTACAGATATTTCTACGTATAAATGTTTTTTTTTCTTTAGATCTTACAATCATCGGTAGATGGCGCTGATTTATATGAAATTTACCCATGTAGGGAGCTTTCACGGCCCTGCGCAGGAGTAAATTGGATTTCGAAAAATCCGAGCTAGCTAGTTTTCTTTGATGACTTTGTGTGTACTCTGTGTTTGTGACTCCAATGTTTGTAAAGTCAGCCAGTGACACACTTTTTATTACTATAGACATGCTGTGTCTTTACATAGCTGCATTTGAATTTGGAATTGCCGTAGGTTAGAGAAACTTGACTAATTAACAAATTAAAATAGCCTTTAGGTTATAAACACACAATTAATTGCGATGAAAATTTTGCGATATAGCTTAGTTTTATCATGTTATAATTGCGTTATTTTTCTCCAATTATGAACATACAAAATCGTGGCTAGGTACAACACGTATGTAAACTCAATAGGTATGAAGCAATTTTAAAAACAATCACATCGCTTATAATAAAGGCACGTACTTACATGAATCTTTCTTGGCTTCAGTACTAATGAAACTCATAAGCATTGTACTAATACGGGGCCATTAAAACTTCCCAATTGCTATTCGAAGGGAGAAAAACGCCCCCTTTTGTGAGCCATGACTCCTTGTGTCTTAAGGTCCCATTAAACTTTACACACAAATTACCCATAACATTACCTGCCATGTGGATCGGAAAGAAAGCAATGCTCTGCTCGTATCATTATGTATTTATATTACACCGCAGTGTTTTGATTCAATGTGAATTAAAAAGCAGGTGATGATTTCTCACCTCCATCTTGTTGTTTAGCAAGCCTAGTTTACTAAAACTATTTTAGGTACATCAAGTACCTAAAACTCAAAACTTTTTCTTGGAATGAATTGTATCATTGTATTCAAATACAATATTTTTTATATAAGTTTCAGTCGCAGTAATTTTTTATTCATCATCATCCTATCACTGTCCTGGTTGCTTTCCAAAACCTATGCCTTAGAGCCCGGGGTCACTTCGCACAGTCTTTAGCATCCCTGGTAGTTAGTCGATTGGCACAGTTATTTGATATTTTACCTTCATTTTAGTCCAAATGAAGTTTACAAGAACTGAATCCTGAAGAAATATCCAGCCAATTAAGTAAATTACGAAAGAATTTATTTATAACACTAAACTATTCTACTAGGATTGCAAACACATTTATTAATTTGATTCTGATTCCACCAATAAGAAGCCACGGGAAACAACTAGTCTGGCATAACTTTATAGCCTTTATTTGAAATGTTGCCAACGCGAATAGAAAATCACGTATAACTTATAGGCAGCTGCACAATACAAATGGCCGCGGGGTGTTTTTCACGTCACTGCGTAAAGAATATATGATCCGATTTGATTTTGTCATTCCGACGTAAAAAGGGAAATTTTATTGTTTTCGTTCAATATCGCCAGTGAGCAATTCCTTAGAAAACTCTCGAGCAGTTAGTCAAATCTCAGTGAGACGTCTTGCCAGCTTCAAAGTTTGCTTAATACTTTAAACTGGTAATGACGGCATTAAGTCGCGCTGAATGCATAAGGAATGAGGTGCCGCCTCAACCTCCTTTATAATTAGCCCCTTTATTGGCTACATATTTTTACTTCGCTACCTAACAATGTGAAATACTTGACATTTTTGTGGTTCCGTATTGCTTTTTATGTAGATAACAATTCGTTGTTAGCCAGCTTTTGTGGCACAATAGCCATGATGTCGATTTTTTCCTGCCCTATTATCGAATACGATCCGCAGAAAATTCATTAATACGGTCGTCTATCCACAAACACGTCTTTGATATTGAGCTAATCTATCCGATAGGTTCTTATGAATGACTCCGTAATTGTAATCGTCAGCTGTTTAAGCTGGTAGGCTCGGCGTTTGTCAGTCACAATAGATAAATTATGCGGTCTGGCCTGGACCCGCCAAGAGTCAAAGGATTAATGACATATAATGTATATCATCCCGCCCTGTAACTTCTATTAACTTACACGCGACACAACTGAAAGGAAAATATTACGACGCAAAATACATTATAACATGTATGTATGTAGGTAATACATTATGTATTATGAAGAACTTATAGTATTAGTCTTAATTATTTATTTACGGCCAGTGCACGGATTTGGAAGGGGAACAAATTAAATTATTTGTGCAGTTTGCAACAAATTGAATTATTTGTGCAGGTTGCACCCTCCATTCCGCAACAGTATCTAAATAAAAGATTTTTGTTCCGAAGAGATTAATTGGTATAAGGTTTACCTGCATATGTACGTTGGTATTTATAGCCGCCCCGTCGAATAAGCACACTAATAATTTGAAGTGGATTGCTATTGCATCTACTGTGTCTACTATTGTGAACATTGCATTGGGTACGTCTGCTGGCCACTCCGATAAATGGAAACAATACGCAAGAATGTTTGAAGAGAATCGCTATTGGTTTATGCGGAGAAGGTTACAGGGTGTTGATTAATTTATTTCAATACCCACTTTATTTTATAAACTTCAAATTACGTTAGGCTTTTATTCAAGATAAGGAAGCGAAAAAGGAATAACACTAAAAAAAACAAAAAAATGACGTCAATAAAGTACTGAGGGTGAGACTGAAACATTTCGCAAACATCGATGAAAGCGAAAAAAGTTCAAGCAAAGAGTTTTTTGTGAAATTTATTAAAGAAGGAATGGAAGAAATGGATAGTGAAGTTAAGCTTGGTAATTTACATGCTGTGTACCTGTTAAGTTTACTGTTAATGGCTGTAGAAATGTTTTTCTATTTTCAATGTTCTGTAAATTAAACTAAATGGGGCTTTAAGAGAAAGTTCCACAATGTTTCTTGTGCGTTTTGATTGGTAAATAAGTGTGCCATTCGAATACAATTTGCTAGTAGTCGGTTTTCAATTGTGTATCGGTTAATTCGTATTGCCGACCGTTTTACAGACAGTCACGTTCTCAATAAAATGAGTACCCTACTAGTTTTATTCACCTATATTGAGTGCATAAGACGAATAGGGCAGTTGAAAAATTAATTGCACATAACCGCAGGTGTAATGAAAGAATCATAGCAATATACAATTCTGTGCAATTACCAACAGGCGACTGTGGCGCCGCTTGCATGGCTTAGAAGTAAAAACAATGAAAAGTAGCACAAACCAGGGGTGCCCCCATGAGTACTATATGTAATTAAAATATCTTGTTATATATTCGACTTGATTTTTACGCGGGTAATGGCAATTTATGTAATCCAAATAATTAAGTTACGGTACGCAATAGCGTTATAATCCTAATCTATTGTATATTTATATATCTTCTATAATACAAAAATTAATCGCTGATGTGTTGCTAGGCGCAACTCTCGGAAGCAGCTAAACTGATTTCGCTAATTCTTTTTTTATAATATTCCGAGACGTACGAGGATGGTTCTTCATCATCATCATCATCAGCCTTTAACAGTCCACTGCTGGACTAGGCCTCTCCTTTGAAAGGAGGAATTGGCCTACTATACAACGCTGGCCAAACGGGTTGGTATAGGGTTTGTATCAAGTTTTCCTTCTTTTACAGTGCTGTTCTCTGCATAATATGCTCCCTCTGTCGGCTCTTACGACACCCATGGGATGGTATGGGGTGGTGACATTCCGTATTCTTAATCCGTCACCACACGGATAGGATGGTTCTTACGGAGAGAAAAAAAAATAATAAAGAATCGAGTGTTAAGCGGTACCAAGTTCACAGGGTCAGCTAGTATTATATAAAAATGAATCCGTTTCCCTTGGTCACGGCATCACGCGTAAACGGTAGGACCGATTTCGCTAATTCTTTTTTGTTGTGTTTGTTATGGTCTGGATAAGTTCTTATGAAAAAAATCAAGAAACATGCGCGAAAAATAAGAATATTTAACAATGTTTAACCACCATATTAAAATTTCTGAAGAAACCTTAGCGCTTAACTTTTTTTTAATGTAACCTTATGGCGTTTGACATAATAATGACAGAACAACGTCTATCGGGGCAGCTAGTTTGAAAATATATCGATATCGCAAGACAAAAGTATGAAATAAGTGTTAATCTTTTAAACTATAAGCAATGCCTGATCGGTATTTTTGAGATACATATTTGATGCGTTGTATTGTACACAGATCTACACGAAGCCAAACATAGACAATAATTATAATATGAATTCTTTATTCTATGAAGCCAACATTTTCGGCGTGTGATCAATTGAGATCACAGTTTCTAATTTCTGATAGTAGAAGCCCAAATTTCTCTGGAACTAATTCCATAAAGTAATCGGGAAGGTTTGCTTGGTTTCCGTATCGTCTTGTTTAATCTCCATTCATTGCCCTCTCCTCTCGTTAAACACCAATTTTGACGTGTTAATAGGCAAAGTTTATTTACGTTTACGCCTAACGAACAAGCAAAATTAACACATTGTAACGTAATACTACACGTATTGCGTTATAATATCTCGCAGGCGCTTAACGCCAGCTTAGCCAGACATCGTTCGCAATATTACCAAATATGGTCATATTCACTAGCCAAAGGCAGTTGTGAGTCATAGGCTACATCTATATAAGATGGGTGCGCGTTGTAGAATGGTCACTTTCCCTAGACATCGGAACGCTGCCGCTACACCTCGCGATTATTCTACATCCTATCTACTGTCCCGCTGGGGGTAAGCATATTCTAGTTGTCTGTGTGCCTATATGTTCTGTCTGTAGTATCTGTGTCTCCTAAGCATAACAGCCGATCTAGGGACAGCCTGTTCCTGACCGGTTGTTGTGTATTCTCTATGCTGTTTCCAGTTCACCCTACGGGCTACGTTCACCCTACGAGCTCACTGCACCTGACGTTCTTCCTACGGGCTGACGTTCTTCCTACGGGCTACAAGCCACGAGCTGCAGGCGCCGTGCCGCTACTAGCCAGCTGCCACCCAAGCCTCCGTTCCTGCCTACGAGCTCCTACAGCCAGGCCACGGACGCCTGAGCCTGACCGCTCGACCCACATCGGCTGCACCGCCTGAGACCCGCTCAGCCTGAACATCGACCACAGAGCTGCCTGCGCAGCGCACCTTGGCCAGCTCATCGGCGACCCTTCGAGCAGCTACCCTGCGAGCGTCGGAGAGCAGCAGGAGTCTACACTCCAGCCAGCTCAGGCCAGTGCTTACCTAGTTCGGTCATACTGTATGTAAGCGGTAGTGAGACATAATAAAGAACCTGTTCAGCCTAGCAGTGTTTCTCTCGAACCCCGACATCCTACCTGAGACCCTCCGTCTCAGTGGCGCCCAACTCTATGTGTCTCACTTCCAATTACTGCAGTTGTTCTTGTTTAGGAGGTCAGTCCTTGTAAACGAGGAGGTGCAGACATCAGCGAACTGGTACGTAATATCTAACTTGTGTGTATCTGTGTATTGCTGTCTATCTTTAATTTCTATTCTTGTATACCTATTATGTGTTATCTTACTATTGTCTAATTCAAATTTCAACTACCGATTCCCTACGTAACTATTCGCAATTTTAAATAACCGTTTTTTATTTTTGCAAGTCACTATCTATTGTCTACATTTTTACACCGAATCGTCGTAGTTTCTTTGTAAAGCAGAACTATTGCACACGGAGGGCTGTAATATACTTACGTTCTTTTCTATCATACTTATTTTATATCATCATGAGCACTAACCCTATCAAGTACTTTCTACTTAATAAAAATGAATTGGCCTACGAGGTCGCTATTCGCGGAGAGGAGCCGGCTACCTCTGTTTTAGGTTTACGGAAGCAGCTACCTAAACTACTCGAGCTGATTCCGAATGACGAAATCCTAGAGTCAGGCCTAGACATAGCAGACGACTTCAAGGGAGCTAGCCTGTCAGTTACCAATTTAGATTCGCGAATCTCTTCCCTTAAGGAATTATACGACCACAACTTGGCGAAGCGAACTACGGCTTTGCACAACCAGGTCTACCACAGATTGGGCAGATTAGACAAATCCGAACCTAAATACGGCAAGAAAATATCCGACCTGACTGAACGCTTTCGGATGCTGTCGGCAGAGCTATCTAAGATAGAACACTCGAATGTTCCGTCGGCGGAAGTCGGAGTCACGATGACTTGCACGGATTCAACCCCTGCACAGGCAGCGTCGACTCCGGTAACTGTCCACTGTGAGCATTTGAGGGTTGGCGAACTATCGAAACTCAAATTCGACGGAACAGGCTGCGTTCGCGAATTTCTACAACGCGTGACGGAATTTAGGACGGTTAGAAATCTACCTGCCAATAGATTATTCGATTACGCGTCCGAAATTTTTACTGGTAATGCGTTACACTGGTTTCGCGGTGTTAAAAATTCCATTTCTACATGGGACGAACTAGCTAGTAAACTCACAGCTGATTTTACACCGTACGACTATGATTATAAACTTTTAGCCGAGATTCGTAATCGTACTCAAGGGCAAACTGAAGGTATAATCATCTATTTATCAATTATGTTCCAACTTTTTGCGCGATTGTCACCGAACACGGTACTAACCGAACATGAAAAACTAAATATATTGCTTCACAATATTAGACCGTGTTATTCTACAGTACTAGCTTCATGTACTACGGCTATAGACACTATAGACTCTCTAAAAACACTATGTCTAAACTATGAGAGGTTCCAGTGTTTAAGTGCACAATTTCACGAACCTAGTTACCCTACGTCTAACACAGTAGCACCTGATTTAGCTTACATAAATAAAAAGGACACGCACGGTCACTATAATAATTCACAGTACTATAAACCGTCTAAACTAAAAAACTACGCTTCTGTCGCATCTATAAATGTCGAACCGAACGATACACCTGTGCCTAACCCGCAACACTATGATGTCAACATGATATCTAAATCAGCTGTTCCTACAAAAATAACTAATAAGAGGTGTGTATTTTGTCCGCGCTGCCGTTCAACTGATCACTCACTAGGGACGTGCAAGCGAGAACGTTATCCGATATGTTTTAAGTGTGGCCTTAGGGATGTCACATTCGTAAATTGTCCTACCTGTAAAAATAAATCATTTTCAAAAAAACTAATTTATTCGGATCGTCGTTCGTCAAATAAGATGACAAACCCTACCGTTTGTACATCTTCTAAACCTAAATATTTTGACAAGGAAGACTGGAAAAATTGGCTGAACACTCTAAAAGTGTATTTTTCCAGTTATTCTGTGGCTGCGATCCGTGATCAAAAACCTAATACTGATTTTCGACCCTATGTTAATGTAACCATTAAGAATCTACCCCTTACTGGTTTACTTGACTCAGGTTCTGCCGTGACTATATTGGGCAATAATTCTCATATAAAACTTATTTCTAAAACTAATCTCCCTTTGAATAAGTGTGACAACCCTACTTTATTTTTTCGATCGGCGGGTGGTCATCGTTTGACACCGATCGGCTATATCAACCTACCCACCACTTTTAAAAATAAAACTTATAACTTTAAAGCGTACGTAATTCCAGAAGTCACTAGTTCGTTAATTTTAGGTATTGACTTCTGGAAAAGATTTAAATTGTTACCAAACTATATTAACTCTGTTCCTTTATCTAATAATTACTCTCGTAGTAATTCCTTGCCTAATAAAGTTAATGCTACCGTGTCAGCTATTGATACTAACACTGATAACGCGACTACTATAACCTCGGATCAGTGGTATACTACAATGTACAATGGCTGTCAAAACTCACCTACATCTTTCCCTAACTATACTATCAAAAATGATAAATTATATCGATATATGGTATCGAAATGTACACTTCGGAAAATATTCGATTGGAAAGAGGTCCTACATACCTCGGATAGAAATACCGCCATTAAAGAATACCATTCGGAACTCGCTGCGGGTCATTTAGGTATTTTTAAAACGTATAAACTTTTAGCGCAGCGTTATTATTGGCCTGGTATGCACGCTGACATTATTAAGTTTATATCTTCGTGTGATACTTGTGTCGCACGTAAACACCAAACAATGGTACTTTATATACACACACATACAACTTACGTCGTAAACCGGCTGGGGTTAACGTGGGTGATACTGTGTGGAAAAGAACCTACGACAAATCATTTGGCAAAAAACTAGCTCCTAAGTTTACCAAGTGTACTATTATTGCTAAAAAGTCACCACTAGTATACGAATTAGCGGATTCGTCGGGTAAATCTATTGGCAGTTGGCACATTAAAGATTTAAAACTAATTAACTACACTGATTCCTAACCTAACTAGATTCTTTCATTGTACCTACCTGCAGTTTGAGTTTCATAGTCACTATCTACTTAGCACTGTCTACAGAAGTTCGGAGGACTTAGTTAGACGGATTTTTCTTGTCTAGACACGAAAAATCCTGCTGTACAGAGCGGGGTATTGTAACGTAATACTACACGTATTGCGTTATAATATCTCGCAGGCGCTTAACGCCAGCTTAGCCAGACATCGTTCGCAATATTACCAAATATGGTCATATTCACTAGCCAAAGGCAGTTGTGAGTCATAGGCTACATCTATATAAGATGGGTGCGCGTTGTAGAATGGCCACTTTCCCTAGACATCGGAACGCTGCCGCTACACCTCGCGATTATTCTACATCCTATCTACTGTCCCGCTGGGGGTAAGCATATTCTAGTTGTCTGTGTGCCTATATGTTCTGTCTGTAGTATCTGTGTCTCCTAAGCATAACAGCCGATCTAGGGACAGCCTGTTCCTGACCGGTTGTTGTGTATTCTCTATGCTGTTTCCAGTTCACCCTACGGGCTACGTTCACCCTACGAGCTCACTGCACCTGACGTTCTTCCTACGGGCTGACGTTCTTCCTACGGGCTACAAGCCACGAGCTGCTGGCGCCGTGCCGCTACTAGCCAGCTGCCACCCAAGCCTCCGTTCCTGCCTACGAGCTCCTACAGCCAGGCCACGGACGCCTGAGCCTGACCGCTCGACCCACATCGGCTGCACCGCCTGAGACCCGCTCAGCCTGAACATCGACCACAGAGCTGCCTGCGCAACGCACCTTGGCCAGCTCATCGGCGACCCTTCGAGCAGCTACCCTGCGAGCGTCGGAGAGCAGCAGGAGTCTACACTCCAGCCAGCTCAGGCCAGTGCTTACCTAGTTCGGTCATACTGTATGTAAGCGGTAGTGAGACATAATAAAGAACCTGTTCAGCCTAGCAGTGTTTCTCTCGAACCCCGACATCCTACCTGAGACCCTCCGTCTCAACATTGTTTGATTTGAATTTAAGTGTAACTAATCCTGTTTATCAAGTACTGAAACCTTTTACAGTATTACCACAGTATAAAGACATACAGTAGTTTGACGCCCTTGATCTCGTAGAAAAAGCCGACAACGTCTAGACGAGGGTAAGTAGGCTAGGGCTGCCACATGTCAACAATACCTACTTATTCAAACACCGTCTATTTAATTGAGAAAAATATTACAATTGCTACGCTACATGAATAATATAGTGTAAATCACTTATCTATACATATAAATAAAATTGGAGTGTCTGTTTGTAATATTAAAATAACCGCTTTTTACTAAATGCATATGGATGTATACCCGGTACATACACCGAAATGACATTTTTTACAATTTTTGTCTGTCTGTCTGTTTGTTCTCGCTAATCTCTGGAACGGCTGCACCTATTTTGACGGGACCCTCACTGGCCTGGTGTACCAAGGAGTAACTTAGGCAAAAAATTTACCGGGTACGCGAAGAAGTTCCCTCAGGACGCGGGTGAAACCGTGGGAAGCAGCTAGTTTATTATATTGCAATAATTAACGATAAATAATTATTATAAAACACGTTGCATTTTTCGTGCGGTGACAGATTTACATACAAAGTGTCAGTCGCCTATTTCATCCTGCAGGCGTCGTGGGAGGCGGTTAAGAATATAAAGCATTTTTTGTACAAACCAAGTTAAAATAAAGCGATTGACATAGCAGTGGTTTAATTGATGGGTAACCTTGGGATCAGCTTGCAGAGCCTATGTTATCGATATAAAGTATTTTGCAGACTTTTTCGTGCAAACTACGTTAAGGTAAAGCAATAGACATCACGGTCATTTTATGGATGGGTGACCGGGCTATGAGATTACGGAGAACATGTGTGGGCTTTATAAAAGGGGGCCAAAAATATGGTTATTTTTGAGCTAGGATGCGCCGTTACCAAGATACATAATAATATGTGATAGGTACTTACCTAATGCGAAGGTACTAGGTACTTATTGAATTAAAATAAAATCACACCAGAATCGAATATTACCTTACAACGCATATTTTCTTACGTCTGCCATGTTGTTTACGTACAATATTTGCTACTTTATTCTGTGATTTGGCCAGACATGAGATATTGTAAAAAGTTAGTAGATTAGTAGGAATGTGCACATTATTTTAAGTGGTTATAGGTACATACATTTCAAAATAATATAAATAAATTATTATTAATGAAATTTTCTTTTTTTGTGTATAAGTAAATTGATGAAATCGCAGACTTTTAAATCCTTATTTATTTAAATCTTTAAACAGCATAAAGAATTTCAATGTCTCACAGCACAAGTCGTATTCACCATCTTAATTAATATTCATAAGCAAATAAGCAGGTAACGAACAATAAACAAGCACGTGCCAGCCCCCAAAAACATGTACCTAGTTACGAACTAAGGCGATATATGTAACTAGGTACCGCTCTTCGCGCGTCTCGCCTCTTGGCCCCTCTTGGATTATTTGACTGGTACTTCATAATTTTGTTTAAAAAAAAAATTGTTTATTGCTTGAAATGACAACAAAGTATATATTTATCGAAACAAATAAAAAGACTTTCGTGAAAGACTGATTTGTTAATAAAATTATCGCTTTCCCCGTGCCGCAGAGAGTATTATGCTGACGGTCCTAGCTTATAGAATTTGTGACTACAGATAGCTTGTACAATATGTGAATATTTTCTTTTCTATCAATTAAGTCTTGCTGATTACGTTGTCACACCTGAGCGTCACGAAAACAATTTAAATAATAAATTACATGATTCATTTACTTTTTATACGCTGTTAAGCCCACTTTTACATAAGATAAAGCATCAATGTCATCAAAACAAACAAGATTTTGATAAAATATACTTAAAAGGAGGGGTCTACTTAGCTTTTATTACACCAGCTAATGTAAAGCTTTTAGAACTCTTTGAATAGTGTAAATGAATTGAAATTTAAAAAAATATTTGAGCATAAGCTATTCATCTGGCTGCTTATAATTTGGCACAATTAATAATTGGCTTGGTGTTCTCTCGTAAAGAGCAGTTCATTAAGGCTTTTATTAAACGTGATTCATTATCCATCTACCTATCAGTTTGTTTACCACATTTGAAATTACTTCCAACTTAGACATTTAAAAAAAAAATTATACCAGAAAATGTTGTTTTGGAGCGATTTAAAAAGTACCAAGTACTGTTAAACCATAGAATTTCAAAACAGCTACCGATTGAGCTATTTAATAAATTCTTTGTCGGTGCCTCGAGATGCGGACGTAGACGGAATAACGATGACAATACAATTGTGTGTGTGAGAGAGTATGTGAGCCAACCCTAATAGAATTTCACCTTCGTATTATTGTAATTTTAATAACAAGTTCCCTTATACAGCCTTTTAATACTTCGATAGGTGTAAACAAAGAAAGAAATGTGGCTTATTTACATTGTTATACGTATCGCATTTAAATATCAAAAGTGGAAGTGTGATCGTGTATACGTGCAATTGAAAGACAATAAATGTACCTACAATAAGTAAACACGCGAGCTTCGCGCGATTAACTCGCAAAGGACAATAAATAAACTCATTTGATCCGATCGTATATTGGCCATAGATACTGGAGTTGACATTCGATCGATAAAAATAAACAAAGGATCATGGGCATTTTTGTATGAGAGCTGGGCGTAAAACCAACAGAAATAAAATGTTTTGTAATTTACTTTATTGTACTTCTAAATACCCCCTATATACTTGTTAACCCGAATATCGACCGGGTATCACTGCAAAAAACTACTATATATAGATTCCTTTTATTTCAATATCAATGGTTATCATCAACTATAACATCTAATAAATGTTCTGCGGGTGCAATGAAAGGCTCGTGCCGTCCTAACCCTAAAAATCACAAAACTGAAACTATGTGGGCACAACTTGCCTATTAACACTTTCACGCACAGTAAACGAGACACAATTGAAGTTTTATTTTTATTACGCCTATAGGCGTTTACTGTCCGTGAAAGTGTTAAGCAAGTACAGTAATGCTCAACTATCGCATTTCTACCGATTTGGTCCCTATCGATCAAAATGTAACTATTATATGTGCGCGATCTGAAATGCCGCGACTGTTGACTTTTAATTCGAAGAAACCACACATTAGTTTGCAGAATATTACATCTGTTTAAGTGGTGGATATACGCCGTTGACCTTGCTCATACTACTGGTTAGTAGTCCACGCACGATTTGCGAGTATCGGTGACGTAAAAAATCCTTAAAAAATAATAAGTAAAGTTATTTGCAAAAATAAGCTGAAGTTCCTTTGGTGTTCTAATATATAAGAGGCTGATTCAATTTAAACAATCTTATGATTGAAAGATTAGGAGAAAAAAGGTAATAACAACAAAAACAGAGGTTATTTTGCATATTTTATTCAGATATTTAATTTAGATTTTTTTAGGATTTGGTACCGAAGAGTAAATGCTTTATATGATGTAGATCAACGATGTAGATTAAGACATATTTTTTAGGATTTTTTTTCTATAACAATTACGGATAAAAACGGTTTTAATTTACCCCTAATGACGCCCAATTCACATATGTCCTCGCCTTAAATCATCTAATGACTCCTCTCTATATAATTCAATTAATTATAGAATAACGACTGACGCGCATTGCCCGGCCTGCCCGCACGCTTGTTTTTTGGTCGGCGCCTGAGTAAGAGAGAAGTTAGAAAGGGATGGAATGTAGTAATTCCGTTAGGTTACCAACCAATAGATTGGTTTCATTGGCCTAGCTCTGCACAACATCGTGTCGTGTTATCTCCGTTGTATTAGCGATTGTTTTGGATTCTATAAAAATACGTTTGAACATCACTGAATATCTCTGCTCACCGGTTGTTTGGGTAATTGCCGTCATAGTATAAAATTAAGTAATGGTTATTAGCTTTCACATAAAATATATTTTAAGGCTGTTGGTTTTACGCCCATTTTGACCGTGACCCTTTGCTCCTTGAATGCGTATAGAGAATACACGCCTACATAACGGCAAAATACATGTATATTTAAAGTTGCTTAAAAATAGATTTGTACAGATGGAATGAGGTAAATCCTTTCGTGGGTCCATACAAGGATCAGTCAGGAGCGTTGTCACAAGATCCTGCCCGTTAGCCGTGTGTTAATAGGATCAAACCGGGCTTTATTTGGGACGTGTCCACGCGCTTTCACCTAACTTATCGAATTTGCAAATCGGCTTACACTTCGTTAACCATATCTGTATACTCGCGTACGTTTAGAGACAAAAAATAATAAAACACATGCACATTAGAGAACATTCTAAATTGGATACCATTTGCCTTTAAACTTGTATTAATGAGTACTTTAATGAACAGAACGGATACTCTAATCGTTTTATACAATCTTTGAATGGAGGCGACTTTTAGAAGGTAAGTGGCTGTATAATCGCTCCGGGCTCTGCTGACATAGACACATTAAGTATTCTGTAAACAGAGAATTTGAAAGCCGCTGTTATTTTCCGCGGTCTATACATAATTCATTAGGATTGCAGTCAGCAGTGGTGATGGAAACAAAACAATTTTAGTTTAAGTAGAAAATAGACGAAAAGCTGTTCTCGCTTAGTCTCCTAAATTATTAACCTTTGTGAGGGCGATACGTAGAAAGGTTCTGTCTTGTTTACGCGTTAAGGGAGACAGGGAAGGGAACTTAATACCCTATATCACAGTCGGGGTAATACAAACTAGCAGGGTCGCAACCTTCTCCACTAAATTAGTAATTTAATCGGCACATGGGATAAGCCGAACTAAGTTGAATTAGATTGAAGAGACCACTTACTTCACTATAAGTGCATCAAATTAACAAAGTACCGCCCGCGTTTTCTCGTTTTAATTTAGATGAATTTTAATTTGAAAGGTTAAAATAATTGAAACAAAACGTTAAGTAAGTTTTAGAGACTTATATCTATTTAAATTACATTTGTATGTTTTAAACAACAAGAGTGAATTCTTTTGAGTGAAGTATTACAAACTATGTATTTAACATCTGTGAACTCATTTATATTCTTTTACTTTAGCCACTAATTCATTTGAATGTAGTTGTTGTTATTTAAAAAGCAGTTTATACACTTGATATTGAATTGGATGGATAGCGTTCCCATTTTATTTTTCCAGTAACGATTTTATCTTATTTGAATCTTTAAAATGTTATTTTAGATCATGTAATGAAGAATAGAGTGGTTCTTTGTGGTAGTAATGGGTATAGACGAACTTTGAGTTAGTTTCGTGTGTTTATTAAGGCCTTTGCGATGTCTAAACGAACAGATTTCACAATCATAACCAAAGTTGTTTTGATAAACATAAACTCAGTTATGATTTCATGGAAACACATCGGCACTTTTCTGTTCAACAGATTTAGGTATGAGAACTATAAACTGTCAGTTGTAATACTTGTAATAACTTATAACATAAACAATTATTTATTTCTTTACTTTCTTGATGACTTTATAAATACTGAAAGTATAACTATACTATTTACTTATCTTTTATAATTTTATAGGTATATATTTCTGGATTTGTAGCTGGACATATTTATTTGTCGCAACGCGTAACGTACAAACCAAGATGTTACCTAAACTGAGCACTAGATGTCGCTCGTGAGAGTGCGTGTGACATAATCAGCCTGTCACTTGTCAAGTTCGCGAAACGTCAATGTCAATGTCATTCGTGAGCACATTCGGCCTGTCATTTGTCAAAGTGTAGAGGCGATGTCGATTAAGTCCACAGATCTGTGAATAACATGGATTGGACGTACCTACGAAATTAGCGTGCATACCTACGAAATGATGTTGCAAATAAAATGGCTGCCGTTGGGTTGGACTCCAGAATATAATCGATATCGACGTTGAGCCGGTTAGAGGTAAATAATACATTACTGTAGATTTAGCAAAATATGTAAATTGATATTTGTAGTAAGTTACTTAAAATCTTTTGCCAGATTAGTTTATTCCATAATGCAAATGCGGGTGAACATGGTAAAGCGAAAAACGTCCCTTGTATCAAACATGTAACAAAGTATTCTCTGGTAGCCAATATCGATACTGTGTCGCTGTGACAGTACCGGACATGAATGGCACCATACATACCGTTATGAAACACACAGCCTCACTGAAATACAATGAGGGGTAAGAAAAACCAAAATTGATTAATCAAATTTGTTTATTTGTTTTTATCTGTACTTTGCGTTACTGACTGCCTGACAGATAAGCTACAGCCAAAACTATAAGGTGCAGGAAGCTGAAATTTGGCACGTATGTTCTTTGGGGATCGCAGGAGTGCATTAAGAAGGAGTTTCTTGAAATTCCCTCGGGATCGGACAGAAACAGTAAAAAAATGTGCAGGTGTAGCTGCGGGCGTCCACTTGTTTATAAATAAAATTATTTTCTTCAACGTTTCATTGCTAGGAATTCTCGCATACAGTTGCTGTTCATGTTATCTGTTGGCAAAAACATAATATAATTATTTTAACTGCTCATTTTCCACAACATAGAGCAGGATGCAGCGGTTTTGGGTTTTATGTAATCAGGGCTAAGTAAATAAGTTAGTCAAATAACTCAAATATCGCTTTTCCTTTACTAAGTACAGACAAAATTGGTGGAATGTTTCATTTATTTCCGTTTACAGACACGAGATATTTTTAACATTGTTATCGTTTGTGGAAGTATCTACACATTACGGATATATCGATAACCCATATCGACATTATCAGTGATATCACTACTAACCTCTAATACAACTAATACAACATTTAGGCCATAACGGAGCTAAAAACTGTTAAATTAACTATAAAAGAACCTCTTGAAACAACATTTTGTACAAATACTAATCCTATTCAACAATATAAATCATGACTTGTTACTTACTTGTGAAGAGTACATTTGTGTTGATTAGAGCTTTATTTTGCACTGAACAGTTCAATTTAACACTTAGGCATGATTTTACGATCTCTAGCAAAGCCTGAAGCACTGATTCATCTGGTTTTTAGACATATTTATGCACAAAAACAAAATTATTATGTTCGATACACAACGATTTGACAGCAGATGTACCACACAACTTGGAAATGCTTGGAAAACAATATGGCGATACTGGCACGATTGACGTTTTTAATAAATTATTGCCATGATGAATGTATTCAGTAAACTAAAGCTATCTCTTTTTTCTGACAGAGATATCCCTAAGACAAAACGAGACAACATTATGTTTCGATTTTAAACTTTCGCGATTTGTATACATCATAGAAATTAATTTAGCGGGTCTTAATCGCGTTAACTTATTTAAGGTATAAATACCTATTTGTAGTTTTGATGTTGAGTCACTATTCACCAATGTTCCTATTCAAGATTGCCTTGACGTCGTAGAGAGGAAATTAAGGGAAAACGGTCTGTCTAACGAATACATCGTTCTACTCAGGAATTGCTGGATGGAAACTACTTCCTATATCGTGGACAACATTACCTCCAGATCGATGGAGTGGCTATGGGTAGTCCTATACACCGGTAATGGCCAACATCTGGATGGAGCACTTTGAGGAATCCATAGACATGCAAGCGTCAAATGTGAAACTATGGAAAAGGTATGTCGACGATATCTCCTGCATCATGAAGGGCAACAAGCAGGACGTAGAACAATTCGCACACAAATTGAACTCCATACATCCGAACATCCGATTCACATTCGAAATGTAGGTAGACGGATCGTTACCCTTTCTCGACGTTAAAGTGACAGTGAGAGATAATGGTACCCTTGGACACACTGTGTATAGGAAACCGACGCACACCGACAGGTATCTCAAGGCGAACTGGCACCACCATCCGCGGCACTTGGATTCCGTTGTGTCCTCGTTAGTGAACAGAGCGTATGACTTATGTGACCCCGAACAATTAAATAGTGAGCTGTCACATGTTCGGGAGGTACTTAGGTGCAACGGATACAAGAAAAACTTACTCTGTCGGAAGAGGAACGAGCGTATACCTGAAGTAAGCAGAGTGCCCGCTTACATGCCGTATCTAAAGGTAGTGACGGACAAAGTTGGAACAGTACTCAAGAAATACTCCATCAAGACTGTATACAGTCCGCTCTCTAAGATAGCACACAATCTGCGTACACCAAATGATGTAATTCCTCTCCAAACACCTGGCGTCTACAAAGTCGATTGCAGCTGTGGTAGTTCATATATCGGGCAGACTAAGCGTACAATCGCTGAAAGGAACATATCGCAGCTGTAAAAAACCGACATATTAACAAGTCGGCGATAGCTGAGCATTTGTTGGAGTCTGGACCAAATCACTGGATAGAACTGCATCAACCACAAGTCTTATCCACCGATCGTCACTATTACTCCAGGATAGTACGTGAAGCGGTAGAAATCAAGAAATATAACAATTTCAATCGGGAGGATGGATATAGATTATCGGTTACTTGGAATCCAGTCATCAGCAAGTGTTTACACCGCCGCAGTGATAAATCTCAACAGTATGTAGACGTCATTAGTGTAGTGTGTCGGAGTACCGACATTGCGAACTTAAATAAAGACCAAGTGAGGGTAGGTGCTGAAACCCGCACTTCCACAAGACGTCGCTGAGCTCTCATCAGTCTCTCCGCGACCACGCTCGGTGCAAGACGAGCGAAACGTCGGTAACAAATAGGTATTTATACCTTAAATAAGTTAACGAGATTAAGACCCGCTAAATTAATTTCTATAACATTATGTTTGGTGGCTCTATGTCGATTTCATATATATTTGTATAATGTAATGTATCCATATGTACTATTTGTCGTCTCCATATATTATTCTTTACTCAAAGATTAAGTCGGTTAGTTGAGTCGACACGTGCAAGCGAGAGTGAGCTCACGAAACGCATCCGTTTCCATCCGATTAGTTTGTGAATAATTGTGATTGGTGATATTCTTAAATTATTAAAGAAGACATTTACTATCCATCTGTGGTGTTATTTCGTATCCCCACAAGATGCAAGAGGAGAATAACCGTGTACCAGATGACTGCAACTTTATGGGTCCCCGTCATATTTAATAAAAAATACGTAAAGAAAAACCTAACCAAGTAGAACATTGTTTGCCAAATAAGTTTTTAAAGCTTACAAAACTTATAACTTCACATAACGTTACATAATTAACTTTACTACAAACGTAACTTATAACTACTTCAGACAATTTTAAGCTTTCATTGAAAATTATTGCATGAAGGTAGGTGTAATATCTAATGCATAAATTATCAACTTATCTATTCCCAAACTCACTTGGGAGGTTCCTCTTCGAGCCATAATGTGAGAGGTGTGACGTACGGGCTGTCTTGAGCCTCATCCCGCGTTAATAATCCATCAGATTGACAAAATCTTTGCATGTGCCGAGACATCTGAAACCTTTCTCATACTGTACATAACTGTACGTCCATGTGTGAGTGTCTTTACCACTTAAAGGGCATCTCTAACAGAGTCTGGATAAGCTCTATCAGGCAGTTAAAATGAAAAGGGTCTCACTGCCTCTGACAACGTTACTATATGTAAATTTATTTAAATAGCTACTAAAATTTATCAGCGCTGATATGATGGTTGTATTAATTTCCTGAAAACCCTCCATGTGGGCATACCCACATCTTATTTCAAAGCGAACTGATAGAATATATTTCGCGTGAGTCATTCTATTGAAATAATGTTTCATAAAATGTAATGGCATTTTAGTATCGTCTATTGTAGTGATTTCCTAGAGAGTAACGTGCGGATTAAAATTAATTTAACGAAATAAAATTGTTGTGTGATTTCGCCGAGCAATGTGTAGGAGCAGATTTCTGTGTAGAATCTCCGGGCGGCTGTAGTGAGCGAGTACCACTTACCTGTTACAACTTATTGAATTATTTATGAAACTATCCAACTTATTGGATTGAAATATCGCGGCCTTATATGGCTTATTCGCCTAACAATACCATAAAAGTGACAGATAAAGCTAATTTACTACAATTGTTAGTAATGTAATCGTTTTATCAAAGAATTGTTCTGTATTAGTGTAGAGTGAAGACAAACCGTACAATAAGTCTTCGTATTTTAATAAGAATGTAATACCTGTACAGACTTTTATTTTGTTAGTTTTAGAGGTGGAGTACTGGATTAATATTGGAAGATGATTTCACTATTGATCACACAGATCATCGGCAGTTTTCCTGGAAATGTCTTCAAATTCACTGATAAGATGAACATTTTCACGCGTTAAATAATATCCATCTATTCTTAAATGTTAACTTTTCTTTGTCTAGATGTACACACCTAGACCGATGAAGAACCCGTTGACCAACATTTAAGAGACTTCAACCTTCAAATGTTTATTGCAATCATGAGTACGAATGATGATGAATACAAATTAATGAAAGATGTTACAATGGTTAAAGGCTCTATACCCTGTTAGGGCGCAGCAACACTATGTTATTATTTTATTAATTATTAAATAAAAATAAAATTATTTACAATGTTTAGTTTATAAGTGTTATTGTTATAAAATTATATATAATATTATTATATGTATTTTAATTAACCGTGTGGTGACGGATTAAGAATAAGAATTGTCACCATCCCATATCATCCCATGGGTGTCGTAAGAGCCGACAGAGGCAGTATATTATGCAGAGAACAGCACTGTAAGAGAAGGAAAACTTGATACAAACCCTATACCAACCCGCTTGGCCAGTGTGGTATAGTAGGCCAATTCCTCCTTTCAAAGGAGAGGCCTAGTCCAGCAGTGGACTGTTAAAGGCTGATGATGAACTATCACATTATTTATTATTTTATTTTATACTGTAGTCATATTTTACATTAGGTTACAGTTTAGTTCTGTCCTCGAAAAAGTCTTTTAAATTATAGTAACATTTTTGAGACAAGTATTTTTTTAATTTAATTTTAAATATATTGAAGCTGGATGAGTCTTTTAATTATTGTGGTATTTTGTTGAATATTTAACACACAAAACATATGGTCCAGAATGGAAAATAGATAAGTTTGATGTTGGCAGAGCAAGTGAATTTTTATTTCTTAAGTTACGAGGTTGTGTGTAATGATCCTAATTTAGGGAAAATAGATGGATGTGTTTTTTGACAAATAGACAGATTTCGAAGATGTACATAGAAGGTAGTGTTAGTATGGCAAGTTCAGTGAAGTGTGGCCTGCAGCTGCCAGGATTCTTATACATTTCTTTCGTAATTTAAAAAGGACACCTGCATCCGTACTGTTACCCCATAGCATAATTCCATACATAAGCCAAGAGTGTGCATATGCATAGTAGGCAGCAGTTGCTGATTTCAAGTCTGTTGTTTTTTTTAATTGAAGTAATGCATATGTGAACCTAGATAGTTTTCCTCTAATATTATGGATGTGGGATTTCCAGTTTAAGTTGGTATCTATGTGTATGCCTAATAGCTTTAAAGATTCTATGCATTCTAATATTGTGTTGTGGTGGGAATAGTTGATAACTAGTGGACGTTTTTGAATTGGTTTGAATTGCATCATTTTGGTTTTGGTAAAGTTAACTTTAAGGTTACGATCTTCGAGCCATGCTACAATTTCGGATAGGGTTTTGTTTATTTTAGTGGTTAAATCTAAGGTGTTTTTGCAGGGGAATATTACCGATATATCATCAACGAATAGGATACTTACTGTGTCTATGATTTTTGGAAGGTCGTTAATGTATAGCAAGAATAGTAGACTGCCAAGTACGCTGCCCTGTGGAATGGAGTTCTTTACATCAGTTTTTTTAAAGAGATATGATATGATATTTCACCGGTTTGTGGATTAAGATGTTCAATTTCAACATATTGCGTGCGAGAGTTGAGATAAGCGGAGAACCAATCATGGGCAACACCTTGAACCCCAACACCTTCCAGTTTGTTTAGCAAGATGTTATATGAGACCCTGTCATATGCTTTACTCATATCGAGCAGAATTCCTATAGCGTATTTTCTGTCATTTATGTAATTTAGAGCTTGTTGGATGTAACGGTATACTGCATAGGTGGTAGATCTATTCTTCCTAAAACCATTTTGGTTTTCATCAAAGATGTCAAATTTCTCACAGAATGCATTTTGACATTGCGGTTTCTATTATTTTTTAAAAGGTTGGCAATAGGGCAACCGGGCGGTAATTTGTGCAATCAATTGTATCGCCTTTTTTATTATATAGGTTTTATAATAGAGATTTTTAGTAAATCCGGGACAATGCCTTCTGAGAATGATTGATTTATAAGATGTACCAGTGGCAACACGAATTGTTCGGCACATTTTTTTACTAGTGTGGGGGGAGGTTCGTCATGACCGAAACTTTGTTTATTTTTAAGGTTGGATATTATGGAGAAGATTTCAAGGGGGTCGACTGGCTCTATGTATATGGAGTTCTCTGAGCGTGTTTGGACTGGGCGACCAGGTTGGGTGCCAGGTGTACCTCCGACTTTAACAAAGAAGTCATTGAAGGTACTGGCTATTATGTTAGGCTCATCTGTGACTTTGTTTTGAACTTTTAATTTAATATTATTTCTAAACCTTTTTGTTGTTTTATTTGTACGTTCTTTTATGATTTTCCACATTGTTGTTGATAAGTTGTCACTTTTCTGTATTTTATGTATATAATGGAGTCTTTTTGATTTATTGACGCATTTTTTTATATGTTTTCATATTTTATAATAGGTTTTTAGAATAGGGTTGTCGTTTTGTATTAAAAATGTTTTTAGTAGACGTTTCTGTTTACAGGATGATTTTACCGATTTGTCCGACTGTTAGCCATGTAGTTTTATGTTTATTTTTTATTTTTATTCGCGTTTTAGGAATGCACTTATTTAGTATCTACGAGCACTTTTAGTATACTATATATTGTGTTATGGAAAGCTTCGTAATTAAAGTTCACGTTATTGTTTTTATTGTCAATTTTTCCAATCTATTTTTTCTAGTTTTGATTTGAAATTTAGGGTGAATTTAAATTAAATATTCTTTTATTTATGAACAACGTTTTCTTTTCATTAGGCAACACATTAAGTTTACTAAGTAATATTCCTTTATGGTCTGAAATGCCGTATTTTAGTATCCTTCGCATCAAAATTTGTGAATATTAAATCAATACAGGTGGCACTAGAGTTTGTTATTCTGGTAGGTTCTTTTATTTGTTAATGGAAGTTGAAGCTTTTCATTAGGTTTAGCAGCGATAGACTTGTTTGAGAATTTTCTAAGTTATTGATATTGAAGTCTCCTCCTATTGTTATATCTTTTTTACTATCCTTCAACAATAATGTATTTAAGAGCTTTTCGAGTGAACCAAAAAATATGTCAGGATTCCAATTTTTTTGGGGCCAGTACAAAACTATAATAACAAGATTTTTTTTTGACTATTTCTATTACACATATTTCAAATATGAACTCAATCGTCATATCTTCTATATCTTTACTTTCTATGAATTGAATGTTTTCTTGTAGTAATACACACACTCCTTCTACTTCGTAGTTTTGCCTACAGTACGATGATGCCAGGGTAAATCCATCCATGAGTAGTAAATCTATTTTAGCTTGCATGATCTATGTTTCAGTGAGGCATATTGCTTGAATAGTTTTTCCGTCTTCTATGATTGATTGGAGTAGATGTGTTTTATTCTGTATGCTACATATATTCTGGTATAGGATTTCAAACTTATTAGCGAAATGTATTGTTTTGGGTTAGTATTTGTGCTTTATGTGCACGTTGAGTTTGGCCACGAAATGTTCGATTCATTATATTATTCTGGGTTGTATTACATGGAGAAAGTTTAATATCCTGTGTAGAGTTTTTGGTGACGTTGTTGTCGTCTCTGATTCCGTTGTATTCTCTTCCATTTATTATAAGCCTATTTTATGTATCACTGCGTGTTAGCCTTTTTGTCTTGCTTCAAAGAGGTTTTGCTTGAGTTTTTTTCTCTCTCTAATAGAGGCTTTGTCAAGGAATTCCGCTATTGCTAATCCAGTGTTATGAAGTAGTCGACTATTTTGTAGTAGGTAACGAGTCATTCTTTTGCTTAACAATTCGACGACCACTGGTCTGTTGTTTCTGTTCCTTCCTATTCTTGAGATATCTTCGATATAGCCAGTTAAATTAATATTAAACAAATCATAAAACATTGCTATAATTCGGTCATGTAGGTCCGTCTCTGTCTCATGATGATATTCGTTTAAGCCGAAGATATATAGCAGCGATATACCCCGGTAAGAGTTGCAATCCGATATAATATCATATAATCAGCTATAATATAATCACATATAATATATCGCTGCTCTCTGTACCTGGGAAGATATTTGCCAAAGTTCTCCTCAACCGGCTTTTACCTATTTCGGAGAACATACTGCCAGAAACTCAATTCGGGTTTCGTCCTGATAGAGGGACCTGCGAAGCAATCTTTTCTGACCGCCAATTCCAGGAAAAAAGTCGAGAACAAAGCCAACCTTTGTATATATGCTTTGTGGTCTTAGAGGAAGCATTCGACTGTGTGCCGCGGGAGGTCCTTTGGACTATATTGGCCAAATTAGGTTGCCCTGAGAAGTTTGTGCGAGTGATTCGCTTTCTACACGATGAAATGACTTGCTGTGTAACTTACAATGGCGACCAGTCAGATTTCTTTCCTGTAAGTTGTGGAGTCAAGCAGGGTTGTGTTCTAGCGCCAACACTGTTTGCTCTCTACTTTTTTGTCGTAGTCAGTGAGTCTCTCGAGCAGGCTACTGCTGGCAACAAAATAAGTTTCTGGACTGTAGGGGGCTTTTCAACCTAGCCAGATTAAAAGCCTATTCTAAGGCATCACACGCCTTAATAACAGAGATCATGTATGCGGATGATCTGTGTTTTGTAGCTAACTCTCCAGAGGAGCTTCAGAACCTGATAACAAATCTCCAGGAAGCTTGTTGCCGTTTCGGTCTTAAAATCAGTGTGAAGAAGACTGAGGTTATGGCAATAGACCCTTATGGAGCTACGGAACCGATCAAGGTGTACATTGGCGGGGCTGAGCTGAAGCAAGTAGATAGTTTCAAATACCTAGACAGCACAATTACATCTAAGTGCGACCTTGATGCCGAAATAAATCATCGCATAGGCGCTGCATCAGCTGCTTTCGGTAAACTACGAGCCAAGGTTTTACAATCATATGATTTGAAGCTTTCGACAAAATTTTCCATTTACATGGCCGTAGTTCTCCCAAATCTTTTATATTCTTTGGAGACATGGGTCCTATATAGGAAACACATACGGACGCTGGACAGGTTTCATTTAAAGTGCTTACGGGACATTCTCAAAATCAAAGGTCGGATCGGATAAGAAATACCGAAGTGCTTCGACGCGCAAATGTCTCCGGCATAGAAGCGTCTTTGATACGGCGACAGCTTCGATGGTGTGGACATGTCTCACGAATGCCTACTAAGCGAATGGCAAAACGCATCTTCTTCTCTGAACTCCGGAATGGCAGGCGGAAACAAGGTGGCCAATTCTTACCCTTCAAGGACGTTCAGAAAAGGCACATAAAGAGGTGCAACATTGATGCCCAGACTTGGGAGAAAAGCGTCAGTTGCCGCTCTGAGTGGAGGCATTTGGTGGGGAGCAAAGTTCGTGACTTCGAAGAGCAGAGGCAATCCGAACTGGATGCGAAACGTGATGCGCTGAAGGCTAAGCCACCAGCAGCTATCGCTTATAACTATGTCGACGGGATCCTTACGAGCAACCAATGCTCGCGCACGTTTACACATAAAATTGGATACTGTAGCCATCAGAGGGCACATGCGAGAGCTAATAGCTCTTCTAATGATAATAATAATTAATAATTGATCAGTTGTAGTCACCGTAGCCGAAATCGGCTGGGAGTAGTATATAAGCCGAAGAGAACAAACTTTTTATGATATGACTGTGGAGTCCTTTGAGGGGTTTCTTTATCCAACACTGTCTCAGTTTTATTTGGTTAAGAAAGAAAGAAAAGAAAAGACATAATAATATATAATATTTTTTGCATTGTTTTCCTGTTCCAATGTTATACTTTTTATGCTTTGCAATATTTCAGTTTTCAGGTTTTGAATGGTTTTTGTTACTTCTGCGTTTATCAGGTTTTTTTTCTAATAATATGTATTTTTTGCTATTTTTGAATTTGTCGTCCAATAATTTTTCCAAGTGTTCGAAGTTTACATATTTAGGTGGTATTTGTGTAAACTTTCCACATGTCTGGCATGTTTTCGGGATACTATCCGAGTATCAGAGTATCGTCTACAATACTTATGTCATCGTCAAAGTTTACAGTGTTATTTGTCGTTGTTTTTCTCCTTAATGTAACATTATTTTTTGATGAATTCTCGGGTGAGGTGGTGAATGTATTTTCTAACTGTTGAGCACGAATGGGGGTGTTGGTATTATCAGATTTCGGCATATTGCAGCGACATCTTTGGCATTTCCAGCACTTCTTGTGTTCTTTTGTCATCAGTGTTAGAAAAGTTTGATTAGGGGTATAAGAACATTAACGGAATGGTGGCCACGAATGGGGAAAAGAAGTGTCGGCCGGCCCTTGGCAAGATGAGCCGACGATATTGTTGCGATCGTGGGCCGAGCCTGGGCTAGATTAGCACAAGATAGAGGGATATGGCATCAACAAAGAGAGGCCTATGTTCAGCAGTGGACAAAGTCAGGCTGTGGATGATGATGATGATGATGATTAGAACATTCAGGATCATAGTGTTCTTGGCATAATGAACAGCTAAGTCTTAATTAGAATTTGTTGTCTACATCCTGTACATAGTGGCGCCATCTTTTGACAGTCGTTGCCCTTAAATAGTACTAATCGACTTGGCAGCTATCTACCCAGCTAATGGTGTAGTACTTAAATGTTCCGGGAGATTGCGTTATTTGTTTTAATATTATTATAACAGATAGCGTTAGTATACTGTTTCGATAATATTTACGTAGCGTTATGTGTATACTTTTAAAGAACAATGCCCATTTTTCTTAGAGACGCCGGCCCAGATGTGGACAGTCAAAAATCGTTGTAGTTGTTATTGCATTCGATAAAAGAGTGTTAAACTAGAATTTTGAGATTGATTAGAGGTCCATCACATTCATAGATTTATTACAAGAAGTACTTTTATGTGCTCACAAAACATTAGGTGTGTACCCACTTTTATTAGGATAGTTAAAGTATTTCGTAGTTTTGCGTAGAAAGGAATGAGATAATCATTTCGTAAGGGAAGAAAACCGAAAGAAAAAGCCAGAAGTCGTAAAAGATCCAAAAACATAAAAAGCATTCACAATGTGCACGAGCAAAACAAATAGGTAAGAAACAAAATAAACTGAATATGACATTATTGACATTTACTTAAGAGTCAAAAAAGTGTTGCCATTTTACAGTTTTAAATGATATTGATTAATCGATATGGATTTCGGACAAAGGTTATCTATATATTTGGTTCAAATTCAAACTTATTTGTAGTTAATCGCATACATACATTAAAAATACACAAATTTTAAATGTTTAAGGACCAAGTAGAGATTTGCTATTAACTCAAATCATTTTGAGTAGAGAAAACGTAAAATCGATAAAGAAGAAGTGATAATCGATTTAATATTATGATTTTTTTACTGGCAATTTCAGATCTATTGCGTGTTGGCTATTTAGACGTTAACACATCTTTTTAAACCTATTTATTGAATAAGTTCCTCGGCACACCTTTAGTAATGCCTATAAATTAAGTAATAAATAAAAAGGTTTATTCAACAACTGGTTGAAACTTTATTGTGCTGTTCATGAGTTCCAAACTGGGCCAGAAATGGGCATTGTTCTTTTACCCGTTATTTTCTATGTTGTTTTTTCACTTTCATATTTATATTGCAATCAGTTTTTCTTGATAGTCTATATCACTATTTCACTTTTAGATCTTGAAAAGATTACTATTTTACTAGGTTTTGTAGTTTGTTGTTGTTTATTTTTCTACATTTAAACTGTTCAATGTGATCGGTAATTGTTAATAATTTTACAGGATAACACTGTCACTCACTTATCGGACACTTTTCTATAGTTTTTCACTGTTTTCATTTAAAATTACACAGTATTTTTATTTTTCCTTTATTTATAGTACGGAGCTAATGTTTACGTTAGGAACAGCGCCCTCTACTCTCTGAGACTGTAAGAATATTTATATTCCCACGGACAAATATAAATATAAACAGTAAAGTATGTGTTTTATGCGCAACATCATATATTTTCATTGATTTTTCCTAACAGGTAAGTATATTGTAATAATTGATTATAAAATTATATGCGTTCTGTGTAACATGCAAATAAAAACATAAGAAACCATTACGTCACAACTGATATTTTGGGCAACTTAAAAAGTTTCTATTACCATGTTTGGAAGGGAAATAATTTCTTTAAGTATGGTCTCGGGTTCAGTAGAAAAATTTAATTAAGGTGAGAAAATTGATATTATTATACGAATAGAGTCAGTAATGAGTTAAAGTTGGCACTGACTCGTCATCTAGGTCCAGTTAGAAAATAAAGTTTTATCGGTCAATGTGTAAGAATACTTATTCCCGTTTATTGCTCTCCGTCCAGTCGTCTCTTAAGCTATTAAATTCGTCGGAAACGTCACATAAAACGTTCGAATCGATTTCGCATAAACGATAGACGTGACTGACCAAAAAGTGTATGGCGTCTAATTTGACCCGGATGTCGAGTGAATTTTGTGTTTATTATAGTGACGAGACATATATGTCGGCGATACGCCAGGGTTATCGTGTCCAGACTCCATTATAATAAAAACACTCACCTAATATTACTTGGTTTATTTTCAGACGATATCTAGCACAGCATTGAATTAAAATGTGAGCTACAGTCCTTTTTATAAACTAACCGTCATTACACTTAATGTTTAACAAAACTGCCACTTCCTTTTCAACATATAAATGAAATTACTGTACAATTAATTATAAAATATAAATCAAAAATCGACTTTAATATTGTAATGAATTTTGCACAACACCAAATGATTTATTTTACACGAAAAACAAATTTATTATAATAACCAAACGCTGCTTTACAACATTGTCAAGAGGCGCTATCAACAGGATGTAAATATAAGTGCATGTGGGGAATTTATTAATTTATTTTACAACTTTATATATACACCGCTATTTTTTAATTAGTACAAAAAATTTAACAGAGCACTAAGTATCTTTAACTGATCGTATTTATGTAGTTAAAAAATAAAAACACTAAGTCCCAAAACTGTCCACAAAAATACGTGATAATTGGTAAATGCAATACTAATACTATGACCGACCTGCGCACAATCATAGTAAAATGACCCATTGGTAAATTTCCGGCCCCTTCCCCGCCCCTCTGCGCCTGCGCCACGCCCCGACGATGCGACTAACAGTGCTAAATTGCTAGCGAAAGTGAGCGTATCTAATTTCGTTGCAAAAGTTAATTGTTTGTCTACGTTTGCCCAACGCGATGGCCTATCATATCAGTTCATATCACGGGATTACGTAGCTATGCTTCGTGCGTACTTTTTGAGTGGAAAAATCGCGAGTGCAGCTGTGTACCCATGGAAATCTTATTGTGAGTGTACAAAAGTGAGCCGGTCAGTGTCAAACAATTAAAGCAGTGCATATTGGATGCTTTTGACAACGGTGGTGGACATTTCGAAGGACAATGGAAATACTTGTAAGTTAAGTAAATAACACGTACTTAAGTAAATCATAATTTGATGCGGGCGGCTCAAAATCGGTCTGTGTTCTCCACACAACTTGAGCAAGGCCTATGTCCAGCAGTGGACGTCGCGAGGCTGACATGATGATGATAAAATAATATTTGTAAATAGCAGGTGATTCTAACTTCAAAATACGCCAAAATTACTCTTTTCTTTTAGTCCAGAACACCTTCTATTATTTTGATATTTCTTTGCTTTCTAATTACATACCTCCGTATTTAATTACTTGTTAAACTCCTAGGTCCTAAGCCCGAATGAAGTATGAAGGAGAGGGTAGAATTAACAAAATTAAAAAATAACTACCTACATTTATTATTTTTCTTTATTTTATTTTCTATGGCTACCTACATCATAAGTGCGACAGAGAGAATGCGAATGAGCAGGATGGAATATTATCAATGAATTAGTGAATGGATTGTAAAATATGACCACAGTATATAAAGACATACAGTAGTTTGACGCCTTTGATCTCGTAGAATAAGCCGACAACGTCTAGACAAGGGTAAGGAGGCTAGGGCTGCCACATTTAAACAATACCTACTTATTCAAACACCGTATATTTATTTTAGAAAAATATTACAATTGTTACGCTACATGAGTATTATAGTGTAAATCACTTATTTATTATATGTCATTAATTAACGATAAATAATTATTATAAAACAGTTTGCATTTAGTTTGCACTTGCGGTGACAGCTTTGCATACAAAGTGTCAGTCAGCACCTATTTCATTCCGCAAAAGTCGTAGGAGGCGGTTAAGGATATGAAGCATTTTTTCAGATATACTAGGTGGTTATCGTACAAACCAAGTTAAAATAAAGCTATTGATAAAGCGGTCGTTTAATGGATGGGCAACCATGGGATCAGCTTGCAGAGCCTATGTTATCGATATGAAGTATTTTGCAGATCTATTTTCGATCAAACTACGTTTAGGTAAAGCAATAGACATCAAGGTCATTTTATGGATGGGTGACCGGGCTATGAGATTACTGAGAACATGTGTGGGGTTTACAAAAGAGGGCCAAAAATATGGTTATTTTTTAGCTAGGACGCGACGTTACCAAGATACATATTAATATTTGATAGGTACACTTACCTAATACGAAGGTACTAGGTTAGGTTATTGCATGAAATTAAAATCACGCTTGAATCGAATATTACCTTACAACGCTTATTTTCTTACGTCTGCCATGTTGTTTACGTACAGTAATTACTACTTTATTCTGTGACAAGAGGATGCCCGCGGTTACACCAGCGTTATTTAAGGCTACTGCTCCGCTCCCGTCGCTCATAGCGTGATGTTATGTAACCTATAGCCTTCCCCGATAAATGGGCTATCTAACACTGAAAGAATTTTCTAAGCGGACCAGTAGTTCCTGAGATTAGCGCGTTCAACCAAACAAACAAACTCTTCAGCTTTATTCATGACTAGATGATGCTCGCGGTTACACCCGCGTTATTTTAGGCTACTGCTCCGCTCCCGTGTGTTATAGCGTAATGTTATATAGCCTATAGCCATGCTCGATAAATGACCTATCCAAGACTGAAAGATTTTTTCAAATCGGACCATAGTTCCTGAGATTAGCGCGTTCAACCAAACAAACAAACTCTTCAGTTTTATATATTAGTATTAGATTTGGCCAGACATGAGATATTGTAAAAAGTTAGGAGATTAGTGGGTACGTGCACATTATTTTAAGTGGTTATAGGTACATACATACGTTTCAAAATAATATAAATAATTAAAATTAATGAATTTTTTTTGTGTAAATTGATGAAATCGCAGATTTTTTTAATGCTTATTTTTTAATCTTTAAGCAACATGAAGAATTGCAATGTCTCACAGCACAAGTCGTATGCACCACCTTAATTAATATTCATAAGCAAGTAAATAAGTAACGAACAAAGAACAAGCACGCGCCAGCCCCCAAAAACATGTACCTAGTTAGAAACTAAGGCGATATACGTAACTAGGTACCGCTCTTCCCGCGTCTCACTTCTTGTTCCACGCACAATTGACCCGTCTAGACGCGTTCGTCGAACGACTGTATGGATTATTTGACTGAGATATGACTATGATTTAAGTGAGATTTTCTACAATAAACAAATGGTAATAACTTTGCTCTTTAATTATATTAAATTCTTGCGTCACATATATGATAATAATATCTTCGCTAATCTGTCCTTAAAGTTTGTGTACTAATTAAAAAATAATGGTGTATATATCAGAATGAAACGTAACTTAGTCTTAAAATACTAAAGAAATATATACAGAACATACAAAAAATATATACAGGAAAAAAAAAATAGAGCGCATGTTACTTATTACCGTAAACATAAAAATAAGTGTCAGAATAATGTTATTTAATACTAATTAATTTTACTTTGAAAGTTTCTGGAGTTATCTTAATAATTAAGCGATAAATGAAATACCCAATCTTTATAAAACAGTGAAGCAGTCGATACAGTGTCTAATATTTTAAAGTAGTGAAGTTCTCAGTTCTGTGTTCACAAATAGTTATTTAAATATCAATCTTATATATTATTAACATTTTCGTAACAATATAATCATTATATATTAATTTGCGCCCATTCGTACCCAACATTAATAAATCCGTCTTTACAGCCCACTATACTCCTTTTTGACGACCCTTGTTATTTTTACGCTGTCTGTTTTTGTATAAATTGATACTTGCACGTATGTCGTACGGACGCTTTTTATTTTTTTGAACTTTATTGTTAGGTATACATGGAAATATTTTATTTTTACGTCAGATATGCTACAGAAGTTTAACAATATCGGACATCTTGGACAAGTACTTCTATTAAAAATAAGTATATTCTTGGTACACGAAACATGGTTGACACATCTTTTTTTCAGGAGTTCAGGTCAAATGATAATGAACAGATTTAAGATATTGTCTGCAACCACTGCCTTCCAAACCCTTTCAAATTAATGAAATGACATAAAATGATATTATTTCATTTCTGTATCATAAATCATAATACATAAATAAATTAGTTACACATTAATTTCCTTTATTCCCTGTAACATTTGCGTTGAATTAAGACGAGTTTACTGAATATTCCTGAACTGAAATTCAATTAAAAAGTTTTGGCGCGAGTGACCGTCAGATTAAGGGCTGGCCCTTAGATCGAAATTAATTGGCTCATGCAGATATTGTTGTAGCCAAGGACGCTCATCTCTAAGGATTTATGTCTATCTAAGAGACACAGAAACGTTCACAATTTGTTTATTCACTTAACAGCTCACTATTGTGATATCATCATTTCCGTTTTGTTTAATTTGTCTTTGAAATTACAGTCGAGCGAATAGTCTTCCTTGAATTACGTTTTGATGAATTTCGCTCGACAATTATATTATTCGTTGACGTTGATGTATAAAGACTTTGGCGTCCTTCCTATCTTGTTGGTCCAATATGGTGAGCATGCGCAAATAGTGATCGAAAGGTTCCGAGTTTTACTGTCAAGCCTATCTACGTATCCGGCACGTGACATTCCCTCAGGAATATCTGGTTAACTTTTAACAGGGTATGGCTACGGAGTACGGATCTGGAATAGTTCTCTATAGATAGCTAAGTACTATTAAATTTTGATATCACAATAACGAATTGTGCCTTATTGTAGTATAAAGGTTGAGCCACAAGTAGGTATAATTTCGAACACAGAACAAAACAATTCAACTCTTTCAGTATTCTTGTATTACATTGCCCTATTGCTACGCACACTGCATCGCGTAGCATCAAGTTGAAGACACGCGGCGTGGCGAAAAGCGAGGCGATGTCGATCCCTTTCTGAGTTAATATGTGTGAGCTAACCATTAACCAGTTTGTGATAATTGTAGGTATATATCACTTTAAGCGTCCCCTAAGTTAGCATTCGATTAACCTGTGAGGTTACGCAAAGTTATTGCGGTCAAACAGATAGTGACCGGTGTTGGTTCGTTGATATCTTGATATTCACAGTACGGTTACGGAAAGTTACAGGCATGAGATTCGTGTCAGTCGCTGTAATTTTAGATTAGTTTGCCAATCGATCTGTTTAACTATTTGCCACTAGACTAGAATATACCTATATTAGATGAAATTTTAGCCTGGATCTGATGCCCGCCTGTTTGGCGATTATTATATACATCTAAATTTGTTGATTCCCTATTTATTCTGATGAATCTGTTTTCAATATGTATCTTAATTATTTTTCTGTCGTGAAACTATGAGGCATTGTTTATACTATGAAATCGGAAGGACCGCTTATCCATCCAATCCCGTAGGCAGAGTTAATAAAATACCTTCAATGATCTTTGTGGAGACGCGAAATAGCAACATAGAATGATTGAGGTCTGATTGGACGGCATGGTAAGATAACTCTATCATTACATAGTATAAAACAAAGTCTGTCTTCTGTCTGTCTATCTCTATGTATGCTTAAATCTTTAAAACTATGCAACGGGTTTCAAAGGGTTTTTTTATAGATAGAGTGATTCATGTGGTAGGTTTTATTTATAATATATATATATTTCTTGAGTGCGTGTATATGGTACTGAACTCCTCCTAAGCGACTGGACCGATTGTGATGAAATTTTTTGTGTGTGTTCAAGGGGAGTTGAGAATGGTTTAGATTCACAGTTTAGTCCACTGGAAAATGTTTTTTTAGATAATTTTTAATTTGTAAGTAGTTGTTGACATTGGAATGTTTCACATCGGAACCGACCGACTGCGCTACCATCGCAGTGTCAAATCTATATGAATAATTTCGTCACGAGGTACGGTAGTCTCGATCGAAACATTACCTAAATAATAAAACATCCCTACTAATATTATAAATTCGAAAGTGTGTATGTATGTATGTATGTTCCGTTTTCACGCTAAAACGGCTGAACCGATTTTGTTGAAATTTAATATAGAGATATATTGGACCATGGAGACGGACATACGCTACCATAAGATGCAAAAAATAAACTGGGAGGGATTTTAGGGAGGGTAGAAGTTTGTACTGCACAAATTTACCTCTTGGAAGGAAGAACGCATGCGCTAATAATTGAGTGCTGCGCATGTGCGTAACACATAACTGTCAGAACTGTCACGTCATACATAATGTCATATTGTGCACGTTGATTAAATTGTTCGCATAATTATGTAAACACTAGAGGACGCCAGCAGCTACGCCTGCATTTTTTTTAAATTTACCCGTTTTGGCCGATCCCGTGGGAATTTCGGGAAATCCCTTCTTAGTGCACCCCTACGGTCCCCAAGGAACATACATGCCAAATTTCAGCTTCCTGCGCCCAATAGTTTCGGCTGTAGCGTGTCTGTCAGTCAGTCAGTAACGCAAGGATTTTATATATTAAGATGATGTAAACTAATAATTATACAATATAATAAGCTTAAACGGCTGAAACGATTTTCCCTACTAATATTTTTATAGAGATATATTGAACATGTATTAGAACATGGCTTTGACAATTTGACTGTTTACAAGGTGATGTTATTCCTCCTATTTATTACCTTTCGAGTGCTTTCGGTAGATAACGCTAGATAATGATATGGATACTGACCGAGTTACTTTGAACCCTACCTTATAGAGGTTCTGAAGTCTTTAAAATAATCAGGAGTGTCTTCACACAACTTGAGACTGAAAGTAGATTTGTGTTACCCCGAATTTAACGCGCGCGAAGCGGCGGGCAAAAGCTAGTAAAAAATAAAGATTTCGAGTCGACAACATGTAACCGCAAAATTCGGATTGTCGAGTATTTTGTTAAATTCTAATCGTTCTGACAGACTAATCGCAGTCGCCATATTGGCTACTCTAGCGAAACGTCACTGATACTGGATAACATTTTGAGTACTACTAAGTAGTTTGTATGTGTAAATACTTTTTGCGATTTCATAAACAGTTAAAACGACAAACGCCCAATAATGTAGATGTAATGAATATGAATGTGTTACCCCGAACATAGTTGATATACTATAACTAGAGAACACCGAATTTACGCGAACGAAGCCGCGGGCAAAAGCTAGTAGCTGTATAAAAATTATTCGTATAGTAGTTCAACCAATGAGATTTATTTATAGCTTTTGCTAAGAGTAAATTATTAAATTCAAATAATATGATGGCAAAGGGCTGCAAAAACAATATAAAATATATATAAATATATTGTTATTAAAGGCACCATAATAATTCGGCATATAATTATTTGTATAACTATACCTATAGGTATGTTTATAAGTAAAGGAGAGAAGAAAGCTAATATTTTTATGTATTTATGCTTTACATTCAAGTTAAATCAAATCAATATCTGTTGAAAATTATCTGTGTTAAATTCGGCCTTAGTACCTACCACTATTTAAGCGAAATTTAGTTTCAGTTATTATTGCACCACTAGGTAACCTACTTCTATTTGCTTTAGAAGTTTTACGTTTAGATTTTATCGTAATGAAATAGTAACTATTATAGATAGAAATCATATTGTGTAACAGTTTATAAAATAGCCATTGGTATGTTCAAGTATAACTAGATTGCGTCTAAATAATGACTATTGTCTAGTCCAGTATTACACTGAGACAGTTATAGGCAAAGTTTTAGTAAGATATCCTGATTCCCGGTGGGATTATAGACGTAACAGTAAGTTATTTATTGTGTAGGGTGGGGAAATGAGGACGAGTGGCTCCTTGTTATTATGGGACAACAACTTTAAAACACAACCCTAACTTCACTAGTTTATTTGAAAGGGATTTTGATCCGAAGCGTTATATGTACCTACCTACATACTCGTTATGTACTTACTTTTTTTTTCTTAAAAAGACAACTCCCGCACTAGGAATATATCCTGTGTCGCGGGGGACTTTACAAACATACAACTAACGGACACAATGTACACCCGAAGGAGACTCAAAACAACACTTTATGGATCACACAAAGTGTTGACTCGTGTGGGTATCGAACCCACAACACACGGCGCAGTACCAAGCGGTGAGGCGGCCGCTTAAACCAATACGCCAACCGTGCGTTATATGATAACGAATTGAATTGATATTGTAAGAATTTTGATATTTCGTTGAAATTATGATATAGTTTCCTATATTTGCGATGTGTACCTATATATACTGTCATATGTAAGTGCATATCGATCATAATTATAACGGTCAGTATTAAATTTAAACAATGACAAGAATACTATTACCATGGCCGGCACCGGACGTGCCGAAAGTCAAGTCAAAAAAAAAATTATTAACCGTTACTAAAAATTATTTTTTTGTAATGTCATTTATTTATTGAATACAGTACATATAAGTGATTAACAATATAATTAAATTAAATCTTAAAATAATAAAAAAGACGAATTAATATATACAAGGGAAAATTCAAAAAATTAAAAATTAAAATTTAGAAGGCGTCATGAAACTAATCTGCATCGCAGTCAATTGGAAGCGTGCCCAGAAGACTGGCAGCATTGCCTCGTTGGATGGCTATACTTATTTTTTGAGCCAAATACGTGCCAGCCTGGTCACGCGAGGCGTCTATAAGTCTCTTTGCGAGATCTCTAAGAAGTGATCGCGCACTTGGACCCCATGGCCCCAATGTTTCGACCCCAAACGGCTCAAATACATAATCTCCTATTAGATTTACATATTTGCGCCGTTTGAGTGTCTCCGCTGTAGCAGCAGCAGCGCCCGCACAACCTGCTGTGCTGGGAAGATGAGATGGCGCAAGGGTATCAACACATGTTGCGTCCCATACCAAAGGCCTACCCAGCTTCCACGGCAGTAACGACATCCCGTCTGGTCTTTTGCCATCGTCGCGTGCCAAGCCTTGAGGTTCAAGTTGGGCTGGAACGCCAGCGGTGGCAATAGCACGGCGCAGTATGTCATTGAGGTTGGCGTGTCGAGAAATACGACCCACGCTCCTGCTGCATGACAGGCCATGGTGACCAAGGCTATCGACAGCCTCTCCACAATGACAACGATGCGGAGAGACACATGACGCACCTAAACGGAGGCAAGTAGCGAAGTGGAAGGTCGTATCGTCCAAAATGGTACCTATATTGGACGATGGCAGTGCCTGAAGCCAGAGGCCCGATTCCCATTCTCCCACAGCCAGCAGGCGAGCACGCTCCGCAGCGTTGGACGATGTATTGAGAAGGTTTTCTCGTACCACGCTGCAAAGCGGCCCATCCCATTGCCTCTGGGAGGATAAGTTTCGGGGTAACTCAGTTCCTGGACAAGCATTTCTCCAAGCGTTCAAGGCATCGGTCTTACACGGCACTTCAGAATCAACCAGTGTGGGAGCTAAAATTTTCCTAGTCAATTCTGTAGTGCTGTGGACCGATGACAAGAACGCTGGCAGGCTTACGTCGGTAATTTTGCGATCGCCGAGGCCGTCCAAGCGCACAGGTAAGGACGCCTGTAGCCACACCTGGTCGTTCAGGGCCACATTCAAAATTTTACTCAGGGTATTCTGTATAATTTTGTCAATTTGAATGAGTGGAGTTGGATTTTTCCAAAAAGGTGAGCACCGTAATGCGTGCGTAAATTTAGGGACAAAAAGACAATATCGAATAATAGTGAAAGCCGAATGTATATTAATTTTGAGTAGCCTGTCAGAAATTTCACTAAAATTTTGAATTTTTTCCTGTATAAAAGAATCAAAACCGTCGTCTAAAATTGGGGACCCCAGGAGGCGAAGAGAACTTTTTTCAACTTGAGTGATATTGGGAGCCAAATATTGAAATTTTGAAAGAATAGAGGATTTATCTAGATTGTCATTAATAAAAATTTCGCATTTGTTTGTATTCAGTTCTAAGCCTATGGATAAAAATTTTGATTTCAGAAGTGCTAGATCTTGATACATAGACTCTACGTCACCGCCCAGGGTTCCATCATCTAGGTACCAGATGTTTAATTTAGAATTTAGTTGGGTTGTAACTGGATGGATGGCCAAACTAAAAATTAGTGGTCCAAGAGGGTCACCTTGTTGACAACCGACGGCAGATTCTAAAAGATGTTCTTTGTATATTAATTTAGAAGGGTGTCTATAACATTGCCAAAGAAAATTGTAATTGGTGTTTCCAATTTAACTTGTGTCAACAAAGTGTCCCTGTTGACTGAGTTAAAGGCATTCTTTAAGTCAACCTTCAAGATAACCTCACCTCCATTACAGTCAAGGTACGATGACAAGGCATGTACAGCAGCCTCGCAGCCTCCTCTGGAACCAAAGCCCAGCTGTTGTGGCTGAAATTTACAAGATAAGGAGGTGTTAAAATGGCGACAGCATATCTTGGCTGCCATACGCCTGTACGTGCACCCAACGGCAATGGGACGAATGCCACCATCCCGCTTTCGTAAGGCGCACAGATTAGCGCCATACAAAACGTCGACGATGGCATCGTGCACCTTGCCGGAGAGCATGAGATTAGTTAATGCCGTTAGCTCACCCAAAAGCGAGTCGCCGGCCGCCCCAGCGCTTGAACACACAAGATCTTTCAAATGTTGTGGTGTCAAACCGTCGAGACCACCAGCAGACCCGCTCCGGAAGGAGCCAACGGCACCAACCACGTCCTTGGCTGTAATGCTGAGAAAACCCGAGTCAGTGTTAGGTGGATCAGGAAAGGAGAGGTTATCCCCTGGCGCTGGATGCTTGCTCTGCAGACTCGCGCGTGTGTCGGCAGAGCAAGGCGCCACCACATCGGTACTGAAGAAAAGCCTGGACGCTCCCCTGATATCAACTTCCCTCAGTTTAGACTCTACATGGTGGTAGATGGTGCTATTGCGGTGTGCTTTGGCAGGATGGTAATTTAATTTTGATGTCGAAACATTGCCATTTTCTTTAATTTTTGTTGTCAAACTTTTTTTTGTAAGGCTGTCTTCTTGAGCATGTAGAATTCTATACGGAAAGGTGAGTAACTGTTCCCAAGCCGTAATAGAATTCTCCCGGATGACAAGGCCTATGCATTGTGCTAGATTTTGAGCCACTGAAGGCCTCGCACCACGGGGAATTCTCTTCAGAACCGGAATGGAATTTTTTAACTGACTCAAATATTGCCAAAAAGGAATTTTAGGGGAGTCTGTGGAATCACTGTGTGTAGTACTGGACGTATTGGGGCCGGTAAGTACATTTTGGTTTTTGTGAATTTTGCCATAATGTACTTTAAGGCCCCGCTCACCTTTGAAAAATCGTGCCTGGGAAAAGATAGGGCAGCGCACCAGGGTAGAAGATGTGTAAGGTTCACTGGCACCTATTTCTTCATCGCTCTTACCACCATTACACGACATATGCCGAACAATTAACTATATGCACTAAAAATAAACTTATCTAAATAAATAATATCAAAACAACACTAAATATACACTTTGACATATGACAATTAATATTATTATTGTCCGTGGCGGCGGACCGTTGCCGTCGGCCAGTGCGCTAGCGGAGGCCGGCATGGAGGCTAGCGCTGTACGCCAGCGCTTCGGAGGCTGTCACGGCGCTCCTCGCACCAGCCAGCAAGATATTTTCTATATCGGATAGAATGGCTTCAATGTAGGTGTTAGGCTCGCTTTACTTTCTTTAGCGAGCTAAGGCTGCAGAGGGTGAAACCACCTTATATAAATTTATCCAACCCGATTTCGAAACCACTGTGTTGCGTAGTTTATTTAGCGTTGATTATTGCTCTTTCAAACAAATGTATTAATTATTTTAACGGAATAAAAATTTTCCGACATTCTGTTCCGTAGCTGTCAATTTCTTTTTCGTCGTTTTTTCAAAAAAAAAATTATTAGGTAGTATTTAAATTTATTTTCTTCGACATTGCTTATATTTTCTCGCGGTCAACATCTTGTATGTAATTAAGTGTTGTGTGCAAAAAAATGGGTGAATGTAGTTCCTACATACTACACCCACATGTAGGTAGACAGTAATCGATGCGTATCGATTCGTTTCCATGACGAGTGCTTTATTAATGTGATTCCAATGTCTGCCGTGTGTGAAGTTCACTTTTTCGTTCATATCAAGCCTTCATTGTTGAAGAAATGATGGGAGTAGCTATATAGAGCAAGAGCCCACGACTACCAGACCTTCGTTATTTTATAAAAGCTGAAAGTTTGCCTGAGCATGCCCCCTACAAAGGTAAGAACGACCACCGATTATAGAGTTTGGGTTGTGGTTACTTTGGCAGTTATCAGGTAGTAAAGGTGGATAAAATGGTTCCTAAAATTCGTTCTAGTATAAAAGCTAAATTTTATATATGTTACTTGTAAACCTATAAAAAGACGTTAGCCTAACAGCCGGACAGTTTCAATGGTTTTAACATCTTGCCCGACACTTTGAAAGTCCGCTGTAGGTACGAGCGCGAGAGCTTAGCCGATTGCGATCTTATAAGATATTCAGTAAAATAAAAAATATGTCCGGCTGTAAGGATAACATCTTTTTATAGGTCTACAAGTAACATATTTAAAATTTAGCTTTTATACTATATCGAATTTTAGGTACCATTTTATCCACCTTTACTACCTGATAACTGCCAAAGTAACCACAATCCAAACTCTATAATCGGTGGTCGTTCTTACCTTTGTAGGGGGCATGCACAGGCAAACTTTCAGCTTTTATAAAATAACGAAGGTCTGGCAGTCGTGGGGTCTTGGGCTAATAGTCTATAGGCGGTTATATTGATATTAATCAAAAGACTAGCTTTGAGAATACCATATTTTTTTACTAGATACGTCTTGGCATAGATAATACGGTGTTAATAGAATCGTATATGGGATTGTTTTGCGTTCTTAATGGAAGTTTGGGCATTTGATTGGTGCGCTTAATATTTATTTTTTGTTGTAAGGCTTTTTAGTAGTTATACATATGCAGACAATACGCTCGGTAAATTTCAGTAGTCTTAATTTAATAAATACATTAAAAGCTTTAGTATTATATTGTTGACTGGTTCGGTGTGTAATAGAACTATGTTAATCTTTCAAATCCTGCTGTGCTGGTTTTGGTGAATACATATTATGGGATAGGCCTCAACATGGACTGACGAAATAAGAAGAAGTTAGATGCCCGCATCAATCGGCTCAAAAATCGGTCAGTTCGGAGAGCGTTGAAGAAAGCCTAAAAATGTGTAACAGTAGACGACTTTAGGCTGAGACAGTGATGACGCGATGAAGGATTATACACAACATATTGTTCTGAAATTTTTAATTATTATTTCTGAGATTTCAATACTGCAACAATAAACTTTTTTACTTGGAAGAATCCTATAGCGAAATATACAGTTGTATTTTAATACAGGAAGCATTGCCCTAAGATGAAGTTATGATTAAATTCTAAATTGAATTTATATTTTAGAGTTGCTAAACATAAAATTGTCTGTTCACTTAATCTTTATCTCATTTTGGACGGTCGTAACAGAAATTTTCCTCATTTTACTGGTTATCCGACGTGGAATCATGTCAATCAATCAATCAAAAAGAAAAATTACTCTCTCGAAGTTTCTGGTACCTATCAAATATTTTTAATTTAACAAACTAAACAATTGGATTATCCAGCGAGGAGCTTTATTTTCTTCAAGATTTTTTATGCTTATTAAAGACAATTCACGCACCAGATCAAATCCTATGTTTTTGCACATATTTTGTGAAATGGACTCAGACGATATTCAGTGTCGGAACAATTATTAAAATTTGTAGATCACACGTCAATTTCGAGGTACTGGCTGTGGCCACTACTACGCCATAGGTAGGTATAATAATAATAATAAATATACTTATTTACGTAAAACATGGTTTAAAAAGATGTTACAATTAGTATTATATTTGTTACACATATATTGCTTCATAATCTAGTGAAAAGACTATCACGTAGGTCCAATAACGATAATGTGAGAGCATGCGCATTAACTAATAAAAAGATTTCAAGAAACACGCTGTGATCCCTAGAAACAATCACCCGCCCTAATTAATATACCTAGCCAAGTTAAGTAAGTAAATACGTAGAATTTGCGATTGCAATATTCCTTTTATAAATATTCCGTAAATGGATATGGATTCATTCTACATATTAAGAAGAAATCAAATTCCGAAAGCATGAAAGTTTGTTTTTTATTACAGTAGCCTATCAAAATGACTCTATGCCACCTGATCTTAAGCAGTCATGGAGTCCCATATCAAAACTCATCATGTCAATAAAATATCCATAATAATGACATTAAGTAATTAATTTTAATATTTATGAATTAAAACTTAAAACACCCATTTAACAGATAAGATGGATAATGAAATATTTAAGTGACAAGGAGCTACGTCACCCGTGGAATACACCAGGTTCATTACGATGATACCTCCTCTACGCGTTTGGCATCTTGCCAGGCATAATTAACAGAAATGTAGGACGTGATATGCACAATTTGTGCGCCGCCACTTTAAAATTTTGGTAAATTGTATTGTCTTTTTTCTTCATTTAGCGGACCTCGGTAATTTAATTGTTTCTTTTTTTCAGTGTCTTCGTTAGGCCGTAATAGAACAATAAATTTGCTTTAGACTTTGGTTTGTTACTGTACAACACGGTTTAATTATGTTGTAATCAATCTAAGTGCCCGACAAGAAACATTGAATTAAATTTTAGCTTACTCCATAATAGCGGTAGTTTTTTCGGCTGGATCCAAGACTCTCGCTCTGGAGCCCGGGGTCGACTTATTTGTCAAACCAGATTTGATAGAATATTAGCTTTTCTAACGAGCAACTACCGTCTGACCTTTGCAACCCGAAGGGATAGCGATATTCCATGGACGAAGAGCGGTGTCAGTATTTTACAGGCGTGCTCTCGGAAGCACGGGACTAGAGAAATTTGACAATTTAATACGCTTATAACTTCGAAACGTCAGTGGTGTTCGCCGCGAGTTTGAAATCGATACCCTCTCCATAGAGGTCTATTGGTATCTCCACTAGGCCATCGCTGCCTCTGAAATCTTTCTACGAAAAAAAATAAAATATTTATAATATATTCGTAACGATAGTGCCGCAGTCCATGAATAGTTAGGTACTAGTTTTAAGTTAGAGAGACCGTAGATTTAAATCCTACCGATTACTCTTCAGGCGGGTACCCTCACCACAAGCATTAAGGCTTAGCTGGCAAGCTTGATAAGAATACGTTTAATACATACATACATACATAGGTACATAGTCTTACGCCTATAACCCCGATGAGGTAGGCAGAGGTGTTTTTCTACACCCACTTTTCACCATATATACTTTAGTCCCACGTAATAAGGGGCGAGCCTATTAAGACGTTTAATAAGTAATTTTAGAAAATAGGTACTCTAATTAGACTTTAATTTTAGATGACGACTGGTTGGCGTAGCGGGCGTGTAAGCGACTGCTACGCCGAAGGTCGCGGGTCCGATTCCCGCTCAAGTCAAACATTTGTGTGCATGAACATGGATGTTTGTCTTGGTCTGGGTGTTTCTATGTTTAATATGTATGTATTTACAAAAAAAGTATAGGTATATGCATGTTTATCCATTATCCAGTACCCATAACACAAGCTCTGCTTAGTTGGGACTAAATGGTGATGTGAGTATGTGGTTGAATATTATTATTATAATAGATACAAATAGTAATTATCCTACAATGAAGTATCCTTTATATATTTCTACGCAGCATTTAGACAGAAATTCTTAAGGGTGTAAAATTCATTTTGTGGCTATCTTAACATTTCTGTAGTCATTATTATTGAGCTAACGGTACAAAATTAAGCAAGCCCAGCAATTACCGGTGAGGTCGAATAACGCTGTCAAACAATTACAGTTGATGTTTAGCGGACGTTTGTCATTACTCATCTTGTCTCGCGTATTAACTAAGTAATTCTATTAAAATAGTTTTCAACGCAAATATGCGGCGATTAGTTAGCGCTATAATCAAAACTGTTGTGCTATGTTAGAAGTTTATTGCTTACATACATGCGGCTTTTTATTGATTTTATTGTAATAGTATGATGGCTTAGTATCAATCTGTCATATGGATGCAGCAATGATGATTTTGAGTATGGTGCCATAAATTGATAGGCAATGATAACAGAGCTTAGTACGATTTTACTCAGCTTACGTCTCTTGTCAATTTGAATGGTGTTTAGCGCATTGATTGACCCGATTCAAAGCCAGATCGTTTTAGAACCCCAACACGAGTCAGTTAGTGCATGTGTCTAAAATTGTACTAAAACCATAAGGTCCAGTGACCGATTCCGAGCTCTAACAAGTGTTAAGTATATTCAAATATATAAAGACCAACTTTAGAATCTTCTGGAGTTTATCACAGTGAAAAGCTGTGGCAAAGTAATATCTTACTACTCGAACTGCAATATTCACGTTGCCATAACTTTGTGGAGTTGGCTTTTATCGCCGATGCTTTAGTATGACGGTATCGCGCCTAATGGCGCTGATACACCTGAGCATTCTCTTGTAACAGAACAGCGAGCATTCGCCGTTTTCTGTTTTGTCGAACCGATCATTTTCACGATCATTCTAGCGAACACTCTAAATTCAAATAGTCCGTGATAGAAAAAATATAGAAATCGCACTACAACAACAGTTTTACTCAATATGTTTACTTCAGTTCCACTTATAAATTACTAGAGGATGCCCGCGGATACAGCCGCGTTATTTAAGGCTACTGCTCCGCTCCCGTCACTTATAGCGCAATGTTATAAAGCTTATAGCCTTCCTCGATAAATGGGCTTTTTCTTAATCGTTTCCCATCTGTTGAGGATCGTGACTCCTTTTTAGGCGATTGATTGTTTGCTGCCAACTGATCCGGTCTATCGCCCGGTGAAAGGCGATGCTGATAGGCGATGCTTTTTGTACTTTGACCTCTGGATCTTCTGCCTTGGATCTTGCCCGTCACTACCAGTTTCTCTAATTGGCCTCTCTTCGTGCGATATGGCCAAAATAACTCATGACGCTGTGTAGACAAATTGAAAATACAGGTTAGGTATTCTCTAATGTAAGTTCTTTAAGGACAGACACGTTTGTGCGGTGGGCTGTCCAAGGAATCTTCAGCAGGCGGCGCCAGCACCACATTTTAAAGGCGTCGATTCTCTGCGTGTCAACGGCTTTGAGCGTCCAGGTTTCAGTCCCATGGAGAAATATGTGCATTTTAGTCCGGTTTGAGATGTTTCTATTTTTCCACATTTTCTCAAGTTGTCTCTCTAGTTCGCAGGTGCCTTTGTTCGTGATTACTGAGCCAATGTACTGGAATTGTTCCACAGTTTCAAGCTCCTGGAGAAGATTAGTACGTTGTGTAGCAGCAAAACGGTCGACTATCATTAGCTTGGTCTTTTGTTTGTAAATTTTTAGTCCCATTCTAAGACTGGTCGTTTGAAGCCGTTCCAAAAGTTTGGCCATTTCGACTTCGGTAGATGCAATGAGGGTGGTGTCATCTGCGTAGCGGTGGTTTGATATTAAAACTCCTCCTATTTTGACGCCTGCTTCCCAACCTTCAAGGGTGTGCCACATTATGAACTCGCCATATATATTAAAAAGTATGGGAGAGATAATGCACCCTTGTGGTGTGCCCTTCCGGAATTTAAAGTTTTTGGATGTGACGTCTCCTATCGTCACAGTTCCATATCCTGACTCGTAAAGACTACGTATTAGTGATATGAGGTTGTTTGAAACTCTAACTTCAAATAATACCGCCCATAGTTTATCCCACCTGACGCAGTCAAAAGCTTTCTGATAGTCGACAAAGCACAAATATACTGGGTTGTTAAACTCGTAACATTTCTCTACTATGAGCCGCAGGTTTAGGATTTGCTCGCGAGTGCCTTTCCCCTTTACAAACCTGCTTGTTCTTGCAGTATTTGCCAGTCAAGGTATGATCTTAACCTTGCGTTAATTATATGTAAGAGCGTTTTAGTGACATGTGATATCAGGAATATCGTGCGATAATGGTTGCAATTACGTACCGATCCTTTTTTGTGAAGAGGAAGTATAAAGGAGTGTACCCAGTCAGAGGGCCATTGTCCGGTTTTCCATATTAATATAATATATATAATTTATTTATTTCAAACTCTTCTTACAATGTTTCAAGAAACAAAATATAATATGTACAGTACACAGGTATTCTGAATCTTTTGATTTACATTTTTGAAGGCGATCAGACGAATTAACCCTGACTCCTAAACTAGGTAGAACCTGTATCTTAGGAGCCGATGTTCTCCTGCTAAGTGATGTATGTTAATTTTCTGGAAATATTCTTTCTATTTTGTAAGCGGGTGAAATGGAGGATGTATGTATATGTGCGTGCGTGTGCGTGTGCGTGCTTGTGTGTGTGGTGCGTGTCCGTGCGTGTGTGTGTATGTTTGTGTGTGCGTGTGTGTGTGTTTGCGTGTGTGTGTGTGTGTGTGTGTGTGTGTGTGTGTGTGTGTGTTTGTGTGTGTGTGTGTGTGTGCGTTGTGTGTGTGGTGTGTGCCTGTGGGTGCAAGTGGTGCGCATGTGTACGTGTGTGTATATAATTTTGATTTTGTTGTGAATGTATATGCGGGTATGTGTGTCGATAATGTATTTTATGACCTGAGTATGTGTCTGACTACTGAGGGAAGGATAGAAGCGCCTCAGTGCGGGAGTAATCTAGAGTATAAAGCCAATTTTGCAATTTAATCTTGGCTTCATGGGTATTTAGCTTGTCGATGTTTATGTTTTTACAAACGCTTTTGTAGAGAAGTGAGCTTACAATATAAAGCTGGCGTCTGGCGAAACCTGTTCTATGTCTTGGTGTTGGACATAATATCCTATGCTTACGTTTTGTTGGAATCGGTGCAGGTAATAATTTGTGTTGCCTAGTAACTGTTTGAATCACAAAGAGTTGCCTCACAGTATGTAATTTACATTCAGCATATAGCATTGTCGTAGGGTATCTGAAAGGTTTAAAGAACATTACCTTGATGACAGCTCTTTGTGCTCGCTCTAGTTCCAGAATTTTAGTCTTCGCAGCGCCTCCCCATACCGGAATACAGTAAGTGATGACGGACTGACAGAGCGCTAGGTATACCATTTTTAGTATCTTGGAGTCTGCACAGTGTAATGTGTATGTAAATAAACCTTCGAACTCTCGACGCTATATGTTCGATATGTCGATTCCACTTCAGTTCGTCATCAATTACTACACCTAGGTATTTAGTTTGGGGTACGCGAGAAAGCTTCACGCAAGAACATGTTAAGGGATCAGTGCAAGAGTGTGCTGTGATGGTAAAATCAGCGGGGGCTTTGGTGCTATACCCCGTAGAAAAGGCTATATAGTTAGTCTTGCTTACATTTAAGGTAAGTAGATTCTGAGTCAACCAATGCATGACCAACTGTAGTGACCTTTCCGCATTTGTTTTGACCTCAGACCAATCATCACCAAACACAACAATGGCTGTGTCATCCGCGTAAGCAAATATCTTTGATTTCGGGAGGGACTGAGTACAAAGATCGTTAATAGAAGTAGAAGTAGACCTGGAATAAAATTGGTCCAATGACAGTTTCATCATTACTAAGTAGCGAGCCAATCTTTACAGATATGGTTCTGTTAATATTGCATTGCAGATCTTGTGTAAGCAGGTAACCCCCATAGGCCCCAAGGCTTTAAGTGCTTCCGCTGTGATTCCATCTGATCCAGGGGCTTTGTTCATTTTTAACTTTCGGATCGAGTCCTCAATTTCAGAGCGGAGTATATCGGGTTCTAGAGCGCCTGCCACTTCGAGGTGTTGTATAGATGATGAACTCTGCCGATCCTAATAGAGCTCCTCGCAGTACTCCCTCCATCTTTCTGTGACTTGGCAAAGGTCGTGTATTGGGCGACCATCTTTGTCATCGATAACCCAAGAGAGCGGTTTGAATGTATTCGTAATTTGTCGGATATTTTTGAATAAGTCGGCAGATTGGTACTTATGGGCGTGTTTTTCGATTTCTACACAGATGTCCTGGAGATATTTGTTCTTATCTCTCCTGCTTAGGTTGCGAATAAATTCGGTCAAGCGTGCGTACTCTTCCTCGAAGTTAGGCTTTCGGCTACTCTTAAGTTCCTTGCTTCTTTTTATGTTTGTCCAGACTTCGTCAGACATCCAATCTTTCCTCGTATAAGTGTTTTTAGCCATGGAGTTAAGCACTTTGTTGATTTTAGATTTTAGGTATAGCCATTGTGCGTCTGGGTCCGAAACTGCCGGGTGGTCTTCTAGTTTATGGTCTAATTGTTTCTGGAAGTCATCGTATTCTGGTGCGGCTAATCTAGTAATTCGCTTAGATTTTTGGTGAAATGACTTGAGCCTCAACCACAGATCTGTAACTAATAATTGCTGGTCGCTGTCACAGTCTGCACCTGGGAAAGTTCTCGCGTTGGTCACAGACGATTTCCATCAGCCAGTTACTGTGATATAGTCAATCTGGTTACGATAGCGGTCACCCGGTGATATCCATGTATATAGTCTGCGCTTGTGGTGTTTAAAGCAGGAGTTTGTAATCATTAGGTTGTGACTAACACAGAAATTTCTCCCCTTTCATTTCTTTCATTTCGGACTCCCAGTCCATACCTACCGATTATATGTCGGATGTGGTCGTCATTCAAAGTGTGCCCTACCTTGGCGTTCCAGTCACCCTGGACGATTAAAATTTCACGCTTGTAGATAGTCGCTATAGTTGTTTCGAGCGTACCGTAAAAGTTGTCGATATCTTCGTGTGTTGATTGAGCAGTTGGTGCATACATCTGTATAAGATTAAGTGGAAGAGGGAGATGCAGCATATACGAAAAGACATTATTCTGTCGGTAATGGTGTTATAACCAGTAACAAAAGGTGTCATGCGGGAAGATATAAAGAAGCTTACTTCATTCTTGATCTCCGCTTCGTGTTCAGAAAAAAACATCTTGTTACCGTTTTCTGTAGTGGCAATTACCTGCACCTTTTATGTGAGTTTCACATAGTCCCAGAATCGAAAGTTTATGTTCGCTCATCTGTTTTTCGATGACTGATAGTTTTCCCGGTTTTAAAAGACCTCTAACGTTCGAGGTGCCGATCCTATGTTTGGGGTGTAAAGATGCTCCTTTTTTATTAACTTTGTCTTCAATAGCATTTACTACTTCGGAGGCTTGATGACACACCGCTGAAGAGTCTTCGGTCGCATATTTCTCGCACATTAACCCGGGTATTAATGAGCGCCGGGGGTCAACCGGGTCGCCAGACATATCAGTATTCGCAACGCTTACTTCTGTCATGGAGTTTTCTTGGCAGGGTTTCTCGTAGTGGGCGCCCATTACCTTCTACGGCGAGTCTTTTAAAGAGTATTTAGTCCTTTAGGTCTCCGATTCCTGCATGTTAGGTGGGTTATTTCACCGCCGCCCACTGCTCGGCGTTGGCGTTTCTTTTACGGCTGTTTTAATTCCTGTTGTTGTGGGGTTTACGCCGTTTACAGCCAACCCTCCTCCTTTCTCAAACCGGGCTTGGGACCGTCTATGGCGGAGAAGTGATAAATGGGCTATCTAACACTGAAATATTTTTTCAAATCGGACCAGTAGTTCCTGAGATTAACGCGTTCAACGAAACAAACAAACTCTACAGTTTTATATATTAGTATAAGATATAAGATTTCTAGATTAAGAGTAAGATACATAAACAAATGACGTTTCTAAATAATAAAATGCAGATTTTAATTTGATGACCATGTGGTTGACGGCATGGAATACAAATGTCACCACCCCCTATCTTCCCGTGGGTGTCGTAAGAGGCGACTAAGGGATGACACGATGCAAATACCGTGGGCGTTTAATATGCCTCTGCCTACCCCTTCGGGGAAACAGGCGTGAGTCTATGTATGTATGTATGTATGTAAATACCATCTTTGCGTAGAGACGGAAAACTCGACTTCAAACCCTATACGACTGCCTCGTTGGTCTCACGGCTTAAATGTGCGCGTGGGATCGGGAGGTCCCGGGTTCGATTCCTGGGTCGGGCAGTGTTATTGGGTTTTTCTGTCACGAAATTCTCAGTAGCAGCACGGAGTCTGGAAATGTGCCCGGTACGGCAATAGGCTCGCCCCTTATTACGTGGGACTAAAGTATATCTGGCGAAAAGTGGGTGTAGAAATACACCTCTGCCTACCCCTTCGGGGATAAAAGGCGTGACGATATGTATGTATGTATTTTAATTTAAACAGGTTTAATAAATCACACAAGTATCTGTTCCTACGTTCAAATTTATTTATCAATATCGAGAGTATAGCAACATTCTATCGAAATTTATTCTGAGTTAACCAAATCTAAGGATCTTATGTAAACATTATCGATATTTTATCAATATTGAGTAAGCCCATCACTCGTCAAGTTAAAATTAGCCATTGTAGTACGAATTCTATCAATCAGCCTATCGCACTCCACTGCTGGACATAGGCCTCTCTCAACACGCGCCACAGTACACGGTCCTCAGCCTTCCGCATCCAGTCTGTCTCAGCTACCCTATTCAGGTCGTCGGTCCACCTAGCCGGGGGCCGCCCCACCTTACGCTTACCGAGTCGTGGTCTCCACTCTAGGACGCGCTTGCTCCATCGGCCATCAGTCCTTCTACAAATATGGCCAGCCCACTGCCACTTGAGCGTACTAATTCTGTGGGCTATGTCGGTAATTTTGGTTGTTTGTCGGATAACTTCGTTGCGGATTTTATCCTTCAAAGAGGCGCCAAGCACAGCCCGTTCCATAGCTCGCTGCGTGACTTTGAGTTTGTGGACTAGTCCCCCTGTGAGTGTCCACGTCTCGGCACCGTACGTCATAACAGGTAGGACGCATTGGTTGTAGACGTTAGGCTTCAAGCATTGTATACATGCAATTTGTATAAATTATACAAGGTTATTTAGCGGGTCGTATACTCGCGATAACTTGTTACTCCAGCCTAATCTATGAGGATTGATGAGTCGACATTCACAAATCAACATTGCACACGGCTCTTTGGAACATGAAGCGCATCATCATCGGAACGTGCATCGATTATGCCATGGTAACCGAAAGCGCAGCGTCTACGGAAAATGGATGGAACCCGCCACCTTCAACGTCACGACTCACGAGGCCTGTGTCAGCACATCGTTCGCCGCTTTACACCAAATTGTATTTTTATAATTCATAATTGATTCACACTTCGATTCGTTATCATCTTACCATTACTTTTATATTGTAATTTCATTTCTGTATTAAATTTAATTCAAATAAATTGTTTTTTTTTGCAACCTCTGCTGCCACCAAACGTAATTGGCGCAGTCGGTAGGATATTCGAGATAGCTAGGTACGTGACGCGACAAGATTTCTCCAAAAATCGGACCGAAATCCTGCGTGATTTACCGATTTCCGAGTATCCAGAACCTACGGCCGGCGCCAGCTGAGGTGAATCCAGACATCGATTCGGCAAGAAAATCATGCTGTAAGTACTTTGAATCTTTCGAGCCCTTACTTCCCTAGACCTAGTATTATATTATCCTAGTTTGGTACCTATGTATATATAGTTTCCCATATTATATATATTACTATCTTACTTAGTCGTGTAGGCATTTTATATCACGCGTGTGTGTTGTAGTTAATCGCCAAGATTTTCCATCCAAGGAAATCACGGGAACCTAGTTTAAGTAGTAGTAGATCTAGTAGGCTTAGTGTTATAGACGAGTCTAGAAACTTAGAAGAAAGTATGGCTCAAGATAATATGAATACTATTTATAAATCGCTTAGGATTTTACCGGATTTCGATGGCAATCCACACGTATTAACTCGTTTTATAAACCTTTGTGATCAATTGGTACTTACGTATTTTAATACTGAGCCGGGAAACGAATTATCCAACTTAGCTCTCATTAACGGCATCTTAAATAAAGTAACGGGTTCGGCGGCCAGATTAATTAACGCGAACGGTATCCCAGATAACTGGAACGGTATTAGAAATGCACTTATTAATAATTTTGCTGACCATCGCGACGAGACCGCATTGTATAATAATTTATCGTTACAGACTCAGGGGTCTTCTACCCCGCAGGAATTCTATGAGAAATGCCAGAATTTATTTAGCACAACAATGACTTACGTTTCTCTACATGAAACTTTGCCTAGTACTATTGAAGCGAAGCGCGACCTGTACAAAAAGCTTACTTTACATTGTTATTTACGCGGTTTGAAAGATCCTTTAGGGTCTAGAATACGTTGTATGCGTCTGGAAAGTATGGAAAAAGCCCTCGAGTTTGTTCAGAAAGAACTGAACACGCTCTATATGCAACAACTTAGGTACCGAAGGTATGCCTAGTTAAAAAGATTCACAGCAGTCTAAACCTAATTTTAACTTACCGCTTAACAACTTTGTTCATAGATTCCCCGCGTCAAATATGGCCGGTCCCTCTAGACCGCATCCACATAACATAAATGGTCCCTCACGACCACAGCATCCTAATCAACCCAATCAGGGATGGAGGCCTAATTCATCCCAGCAGATGCAGCTTCATGGCTTAACACGTACGCAACAAATGTTCCGTGCACCAATTTTTCCAAGGTTTCGAAATCAAAAAAGCCAAAATAGAGGTTTATTTTCAGTTACAGCGGCAACTCGGGTATATTCAAATAAATAACCCACCGTTAAGATTTCTCATAGATACAGGCGCTAATCAATCATTTATAACACCGCAAGCTGTTCAAAAATACTTTCCTCATATACCGCTTAACTACGATCCGTTTGAGGTCACTAATGTGCACGCTGTTAGAAGAAATTATTATTCAATAACTTTACCTAGCTTTCCCGAATTCAATGAAAGAAACGATATAACATTATTCATTTATAATTTTCATAATTACTTTGATGGCCTTTTAGGTTTCGATTTACTCGACTCGTGGGGCACTACTATAGATCTTAAAAATAAATTACTGATTACTCGGAACGCTGAAATTCCTATATGCATGTATGACTCTCGTAATGCTAATCTATACGAGGATATCATACCATCGCACTCTTCTAAATTAGTCAGGTTGCCTATTAACTCAAAATATGGTGACGTGTTCGTCCCAGAACAAATAATTTGTAGCTGTTTGATTTCTGATTGTTTTACCACAGTTAAAAATAATAGAGGTTGGGTAGAGGTTTACAAGGACTCACCTAACGATATAATATTTTCAATGGACCGTTCTTTAAGTGCTGAATTATTTAATGTAGAGTGCAACCGCACTGAACAGTTTTCGGACCGCACCCAGGAAGTTTTATCGCGTCTTAGAACAGATCATCTGAACCTGGAAGAAATAGCAAATTTAAATTCACTGTGCGCACGCTACGTGGATGTATTTTACCAAGATGGGGAACCTCTAAGGTTCACCAATAAAATTAAACATAAGATTAAAACGACCGATGAAATACCCGTACACGCTAAAAGCTATAGATATCCGTATTTCCATAAGGAGGAAGTCAAAAATCAAATTCCCAAAATGCTTGAGCAGAACATTATTAGGCCCTCCGATTCTGCATGGTGCTCGCCTATCTGGGTGGTCCCCAAAAAGGCAGATGCATCTGGTAAAATTAAATGGCGTATCGTAATAGATTTTCGTAAGGTGAACGAAAAGACTATTGATGATAAATACCCAATACCAAATATTTCGGACATTTTAGATAAACTGGGTAAATGCCAATACTTTACTACACTCGATTTAGCTAGCGGATTTTTTCAAGTGGAATTGGACCCCGCCGATATACATAAAACCGCATTTAACGTAGAAAACGGTCATTATGAATTCTTAAGAATGCCGATGGGCTTAAAGAATTCACCAGCAACATTTCAGCGTGTAATGGATAACATCTTAAGGGACCTCCGCGACGTCTGTCGCGTTTATTTAGAAGATGTCATCATATTTAGTACATCGTTACAAGAGCATATGGTAAATCTGGAAAAGGTCTTTAAAAAATTGCGAGATTCTAATCTCAAGATACAGATGGACAAATCCGATTTTTTAAAGTTAGAAACCGAATTTTTAGGCCATGTTGTTTGTAAGGAAGGGGTTAACCCTAACCCTGATAAAATTAAAGTCATTAAAAACTATCCATTACCTAAAACTGCAACCGAGATAAATCGTTTTCTTGGTTTACTCGGCTACTATAGGAAATTTATCCCGGATTTTGCACGCATAACAAAACCACTCACTCAATGCTTAAAAAAGGGTTCTAAAATAGTATGTGATCAAAACTATGTTGCATGTTTCGAGCACTGTAAAACTCTGTTAACAAATGATCCAATTCTACAATACCCTGTATTCAGTAAAGAATTTGTTTTGACTACCGATGCCTCTAATGTTGCAATAGGTGCTATTCTATCTCAGGGACCAATAGGCTCAGACAAACCCATTGCATATGCATCCAGAACTTTAAATTCCAGTGAATTAAATTACAGCACGATAGAAAAGGAGCTCTTAGCTATTGTCTGGGCTACAAAATATTTCAAACCTTACTTGTTTGGCCGAAAATTTAAAATCTTAACCGATCACAAACCATTGCAGTGGGTTATGAATTTAAAAGAACCCAATTCAAGGCTTACACGATGGCGGCTAAAATTGAGTGAATACGATTATACGGTGATCTATTAACAGGGCAAAAGTAACACCAACGCCGATGCCTTATCACGTCTCGAAATTAATAACAATGAAATCAGTTCAATAGTTGTTAACCCATCCGAAAATAATAAATACATAAACGATTCTAGAACGATTACAGCTCCGGAAGCTGCCGAAGGGTCTGGGACTCTAACCGTGCATACTGATAGGAAAATCCCATCTTAGAAGTGCCTATTACCGATGAACCTCTTAATAAATTTACTAAGTAATTAATACTTACTATTGTAGGCGATGTCAAAGGAAGGCCAACCGTTACAAAACCATTTGAAACTCATACACGTACATCTGTTCAGTTATCAGAGTCTAATCTTGAGGAGGATGTCATAAATGCAATAAAAGAATATGTACACCCTAAAATTATAACAGGTTTACTTATTGTTTGAAATAGAAATAGTTTTATGATAAGTCAAGTCGATTATATCGATTTAGTAACGTTTAGTTTAGTCTATTGTGAATTTTGACTATGGTCACACTGAACTGTCAACTTCCGCTTGCCTTGAAAAAATAACACGCCATTTTTGGGCTGTCTCGCGAGATTGTAACTGACATAAATTGATCGCCTTTTGAATTAACGCGAATTGAATTAACTTGTAAATACTTATAATTGCCGCTTTTGACTTAAAAAAAAATAAAAAAAAATGAAAGGCAAGGTTTGTGATATATTGAAAATTTACATTTATAAAACTTGAGTGAATCCGACGCACGTGCTTGGTGCTTGACGACTTCGCTGATGAGGAACGCCGAACTGAATCTTGCGGTATTTATTCGATTTTCTTGTTATTTTGGCCAAAATTATGAGTTAATCTTATAGGTCCACTCAAGAGCATCAGTGAAGATATCAGATGAGTTGAAACATTTTATTAATATTAGTTGTGATTCGCTGTGCAACGCAGTGCATTGTGTTTAGGTCCTTGCCTTACAGTGGTCAGGTGGATGCATTACAGACTTTCACTGCGCATCTCTGAAAAATTTCCTACCTGCCTACGGTAACTCTAGACACAATTTTTGGTGCAGAGCTGTAGTTGAAACTTAGCCGTTGATTGTATCTGAACTCAGATTGGTGTTGTATGAGCTATATATCTCATTTGTAAACAGTGTTATAGTGTTCTCAGGTCAGTATTGTCTAAAATACATAATATTTAATTGTATAAGTTGACCTAGATAATTTGAAACACATGTCATACATAACATCAATCAGTAATTGTTGATTTATATTGTTGAAATCTAACTTAAATTTGTTGTTGCATTAATAAGTCAGTTTGTTTGGATACATTACAGCTGTATGTATCAATAAATTTAGTACATTTAGTTAATTGCATAATTATATTAAGTTGAAACATTATAACAACCAAACTTTTGATAAACCTTTGTTTTGTTATAATATACAGATAATATTGTTAGGTAACACCAACTGGTGCCTACAGTTGTAATATATAACACATTTGGTTTGTTTGTTGCAGTAATTAATTAATTACCTAATTTATAGTTGTATGTATGTTATAACTTTAATAACCTTTGTCTTTGAGTCATAATATTGAAACTATTAATTTTGTTGGGCAGTAAATACCTGCCACTTGCTTGTACCAGCAGTAAACAGGCTAATCGTTTGTTGGTTTCAAAGAATTAACAAATATTAAGTTTTAATTGTTAATATTATTTATCGCTTGTCCGGGCTCTTTTGAAATTTTATTATGTCAGCTATTAAGGACTTGCGTGCGGCTGCTGGTGCTATTGCATCAGATTTGCGCTGGTTTGCCTCGGCCAGTGCCTTAGTGAACCGGCCTGATCGCCAGCAGGCCTTACAACAAAGGTACGAGCGGATTGATGATCGCCTGGCAAGTGTGGAACAGCAATTCCGCACTTTCAGCACTTGCTGTCTCGAAGTTTCAGTTAATGATTTCACCGCTGACTAGCGAAATAAGGTCAGCGCAGACTATGCCCAGGTCTTAGACCTGTATGATGCTGTCTCCAATAGTGCGAGACAATTGGTTGCCGAGAGGGATGGGCAACCCGGCTTGAAGCAGGAGCTTCAAATGTCTTCCTAAGACAGCACCGGGGCTGGTGAGTAGGCTCCCTACTTTAGACCTCCCCCATTTGGATGGCTGCCTAGGAAGCTACCTGGGCTTCGCTAATTTGTTTGACAGCCTGGTCAATGATAGGGCTGACCTTCGGCCGGCACAAAAATTGGCCTATTTGATGTCGGTTCCGGATGGGGAGGCCAAGGGCCTCATCCAGCATCTGCCCGTGTTTGACGAGGCGTACCAGACGGCTCGGGACTTAATTACCCGTAGGTACCATAATAAGCGTGGCCTCGCCGACACGCACATCGAGCAGATTTTGGGTTTGCCGACGCTCACCCGGGTCTCTGGGTTGCGCACCCAACTGTTGAACTCAACGCACTTAAGTGCCTTGACCTGCCCGTGGACCAATGGTCCTATCTATTGGTGCACATTGTACTGAAAAAGCTGCCTGCCGACCTGAGGTCGCGTTTTGAGCAGCGCTTTGGTAGGGATAGCGCGACCCATCTGCCCCCCTTTGCTGACCTGGAGAGGTTCCTGGAGGATGAGTGCCGGGTCTTGGACAACTCCGGTGGTGACACGCCGGCTAAGACGCAGCCGCCCAAGGTCAAGGAGCAGGCTCGCGTTCACACCCGAGCCAATGTTGACCGGCGCCCTCCTCGTTTTGCGGTCACGCAGATCCTAGTGGAGTGCTCTTACTGCAAGGTCACGGGGCACAGAACGGCTCGTTGTAGGGCATTCTTGGACCTACATGTCGCCTCTCGTAGGCGCATCGCGAATGCCCGCCGCCTTTGCTTCTCTTGCTTGGGGTCCCACTACCAACGAGACTGCCCAAACTCTCGCCCCTGTCCTCACTGTGGAGGACAGCATTTGGACATTCTCTGCATGAATGCCAGAGAGGTTGGCCGCTTGTCCAACCAGCCGACGCCGCGCACGGGCGGGTGTTTTGAAGGTGGCAGCCGAGGCTCACCGGCGCGTAGCCGAGAGTCGCCTCGCTCAATTGATCGCCACGCACCCCGCTTGGAGAACCGTAGTGTGCGCACGCCTCCTCTCCCTCGCGCACCTGAATGTGCTGTTCAGCGTTACCAGCACCATGACTGCTGCCCCAGGTATTCCCCTCCTTTGGCAGAGCGTCCCCGCCTTGACTCGCGCCCACCTCGTTTTGGGCGGGTGCGTCATTATGACACCCCACAGATGGCGCGCGGATCGAGTCATCGCGCTTTTGAGGACTTCAAGCCGCACTCTCATTTTGACTTGCCAGGTCCTGGCCAACGGTCGCCGCCCAGGCAACAATAGGTCATTGACCCCTGCCCTATAACTCCAACCTCCCCCATTGAGACCGTTATCCTACCAACGGTTGCTGTTAGGGTCTGGGGACCCACGGGGACCTCTGTTGTTGTCCGTGCTTTATTGGACACAGGTTCACAAGGTTGCATTGTTTCCACTTATTTGGTAGGGCAGGTTTAATTAAATATGGGCTCTTTTCCGAATTGTATACGGGGCATAGGCGACGTAGCCTCTAATGTTGAAGGGCAAGTAAAGGTTTTGTTTGGCCCTGTTGAATCTTCACACCCGAGGATTAGAACCTCGGATATTGTGCTGAAGAATATTTTGGGCATGCATCCATAGAAACAGCTACCTGCTGCTGTGGTGAATTTGACATCGGGATTGGAACTGGTAGACCCCAAAGAGCTATGGCAGCTTCCCATACATCATTTTAGTTAATCACCAAAGTTAGCATCTATAAATAAAATATACCTTGTTTGATAGAGTATATATTGCTGATTCTAAGGGTAAAAAAATCGTAACTATAGGAGGCCAGGTTTTTGAGTTATTATGCTAGGAAGATTTATAGGTTATGTCATTATTAACCATCTATCTATCTATCTTTAACGTCACGCCTGTCTCCCATTGGGGTAGGCAGAGACTATGGAACGCCACATGCTTCGGTTCAAACATACCTCTTTCGCTTCATCGACATTCATTAACCTCGTCATGCATGCGCGTCGGTTATAGGTACTTTTTATTTTGCCCTTTATCAGTAGATCACCTATTTGGTCGGCGTACGTCCGCCTAGGGCGTCCCCTACCGACATTTTCATTTATTCTCGCACGATAAACTCCTTTCGTATTTCTTCTTTCATCCATCCGCTCCAGATGTCCAAACCAACGTAACATTCCTTTTTCAATCTTTGTCACTACATCTTCTTTTAGACCACACTTTTCCCGTATCACACTGTTACGCACTTTATCTTTCAAACTTATTCCGCAAATACTCCTTAAAGCTCTCATCTCCACAGCATTGATTCTACTTTCATGCTTCGTCTGCCATACCCATGATTCGCTACCATACATCAGTGTTGGCGCCAAAACTCCCTGCAGTACAGCAAGACGAGAATTATTAACCATCTATTTAGTATATTGCTGCATCGAATAATAATTTATTGGTAAATAAAACTGAAGGAGCTCGATGGCATAATACTATTTATGCCCACTAGTGAACAATATTAACGATAACGCTAGTTAAGCAACCCCAGGTGTGGACACTTCTTGGATTTGTGACCACAAAAGTGTTACAGGATCCTAGTGGTACTACATCTTCTAATGAAATTGGCTCTAACACAAGAAATTAAACTTGAAAATCTTAACGATCGGCGATGACGACGGTCCTGGGATTTTACCCTCTAAAATAAGTCCTTGTAATATCCTATCTCATTATCACTCATTCCTATTATATATAAATCTCGAAGAACTACAAGATAAAATAAATTTAGTAAATAGTCAGTTAGATGATTTCAGCCCCAGCCTCCATAATCGAACCTTATCTTTATTTGAACCCCACATAGAATATCTGAAAAGTAAGTTACTAACTGTGCTTAATCAATTACAGTCATTTCAAAGCGGCCGGGTTAAAAGAGGTCTCGTAGATGGTCTCGGGTCAATTATAAAAAGCATAACCGGTAACCTTGATTACACAGATGCTGTTCATTTTAATAGCGTTATAAAGTCATTACAGGATAATGAAAATAAGTTGCTAACCGAATTTAACAATCATGTAAGTTTAACTAAAGATTGGACTACACAGCATTCAACTGTTATAGATAACATACATAGACTCACGCCTGTTTCCCCGAAGGGGTATGCAGAGGCATATTAAACGCCCACTTTTCGCCAGTGTTTTGATCCCACGTAATAGGTGGCGAGCCTATTGCCGCTTATCGGGATATTTTGTTTGCCAGAGCCTCGTCCGTTGATCGGCAGGTGCACCACTTGCAGGTGAGGTTGGCTTGGACCCTAAGTTCTTGGTGGGAACCCTATGCACCCTAACATTTTAGATAATCAAAATAAGTTAGCTAGTTTAGTTCGAAATATTACTTAAGAATCAAGAATTAGTTAAGTATGCTCATATTGGTCAAACAATACTAGTAGTTAGTGATAACGTTAATATCTTGTCACAGGAAATATCAAAGTTACAGAAACTTCAACAGCTCATCATGATGTTGTAAATTTAACAACGATTAGATCAATAGTTAATAAATTGCGTAACTTATATGGTTCAGATAAGGTATTAGATATAGAGACTCGTGAATATTATGACGTAATGCAATTAAGTTCTTATTATGTTGGAGATCAAATAGTTATAGTCTTAAAATTTCCTGTAATCTTGCCTGAAATTTATGATTTGTATAATTATCTATTATTCCCAATAGTCACAATATCCTCACTCCTCCTTTCAAGTTCCTTGCAATCCATTCGAAAGTTTTCAAGTACATAGAGGCTGAATGCCCGAAGTCTAGCAAAGGGTATCTATGTGAAGAGATACACAACGTAAATAGCCGAACATCGCCAGATTGCATCGCTTCACTTATAACTACACAAGAAAGGAGTCCTGAATGCCGTCCAGTTGCTGTATCACTGCAGAAACCAGCTTTCGAGAAACTTGATGATCGCCACTATACTGTCAGCTTCCCATCTGAAACAAAAATACGCTTATCCTGCGGACAAGATCTCTACAAGATAGTTCAAGGCAGTTATCTCGCTGTCATACCACATAACTGTTATATGGAAACCACAGAATTCATCATCTCAAATGCCAACGATCGACTGAAGGGTCAAGCACTGAAATTGATGGATATACCGAAGCAAGATGAACCTAGCTCGACGAATCATCCTCTTTTCCAACTGAATTCTATGAATCTGGATAATCTCCATGCTACCAATGCGAAGATATCGTTACAGTCACCGACAACCTTTACAACATCCTCCAATGATAGTTTGTATCACACAACTATACCACTATACCTAGTACTGTTCGGTGCTTGCGTCCTCGCTATCGGCATTGCGTATCGAAGATACCACCTGAAACAAGCATCACAGAAAGAGCAGTCCGCTACTGGTGAACAACCACTGCAAGTAGTTTATGCCATCCCTGATGCTAGAAGGACCGTACAAGACCTTCCACCAGCGCAATTTACGACGAAAGTCTTCAATAGTCGCTGTTCTACGGGGGGAGGTGTTACGCCAGCCTAATCTATGAGGATTTATGAGTCGACATTCACAAATCAACATTGCACACGGCTCTTTGGAACATTAAACGCATCATCGTCGGAACGTGCATTGATTACGCCATGGTAACCGAAAGCGCAGCGTCTACGGAAAATGGATGGAACCCGCCACCTTCAACGTCACGACTCACGAGGCCTGTGTCAGCACATCGTTCGCCGCTTTACACCAAATTGTATTTTTATAATTTATAATTGATTCGTTATCATCTTACCATTACTTTTATATTGTAATTTCATTTCTATTTTAAATTTAATTCAAATAAATTGTTTTTTTTTGCAACCTCTGCTGCCACCAAACGTAATTAACTAAGATATTTACATATATACATAGATTCACGCCGCTTTCCCGGAGCGGTAGGCAGAGACTACAGATCGCCATTTGCAACGATCCTGACATACCTCTCTAGTATCAGTCACTCCCATCAAGTTTCTCATGCATGCTCTTCTGTTTAGGGTACTTCTTTGTACCTGTCCTTTTTTAGAATATGTCCAATCTGGTCAGAGAACGTCCGCCTAAGTCTTCCCCTTTGTCCTGTCCCATTCACCCTTGCCCTATATATCTTCTTTGTCAGTCATTCGTCATCCATACTCTCCATGTGCCCAAACCATCTTAATTCCCTCTTCGATGCTTGTCACTACATCTTCTTTTACCCTACAACTCTCTCTTATCAAACAATTCTTTACTCTGTCGGTGAAAGATACACTACACATACTTTTCAGTGCTCTCATTTCTACAGCATTTATTCTACTTTCAAGTCTCTTCTGCCATACCCAACTTTCACTACCATACATACGGGTAGGCACTAATACCTCTCTATGCACAGCCAAACGTACCTTTTTGAACACGTTTTGGCTGTTCATAAACGCCTTCAGAGCTCCATTCACTCTATTACCTGCATTAACTCTTCTTTCAATATCTTCTTCATTCATGATCCCTGTGACAAATGCATAATGCAGGTCTATCAATAAATTATACCTCAAATATGATGGATTAATGATTCATCCATTTATATACGAATAGCCTATTCTATATTATAGGTAGCTTAAAACAGATTAATTGTGTACATAATATTTATTGTTATAAAATCATACGTAACACACCTAGCTAAGACATATTTGTTAAGTAGGTATATTTGTAAATGAGCGCAGCCTCTTAGTGGAAGACGATAAATAGGTAGAGTTTAATACAAAACTTTTTATATAGACTGCACGGTTGGCGTAGCGGTTTACGCGGCCGCCTTGCCGCTTGACACTGCGCCGAGTGTTGTGGGTTCGATCCCCACACGAGGCAACACTTTGTGTTATTCATAAATTGATGGTTTCAGTCAGTGTGTTTATTGTGTCCGTTAGTTGTATGATTGTAAAGGACCCCGCGACACAGGATTTAGTGCCAATGCAGGAGTTGTCTTTAAAAAAAAAAATAATCACGCGGTTAACTGGCACTCTTGTCCGTGTGGTGACGGATTAAGAACACAGATTGTCACCACCCCGTATCATCCCATGGGTGTCGTAAGAGCCTACAGAGGGAGCATATTATGCAGAGAACAGCACTGTAAGAGAAGGGAAACTTGATACAAAACCTATACTTACCAACCCGTTTGGCCAGCGTGGTACCTATAGTAGGCCAATTCCTCCTTTAAAAGGAGAGGCCTAGTCCAGCAGTGGACTGTTAAAGGCTGATGATGATGATGAACTGGCACAGTCTATTATAATGCTAGTGACTTACATGAATTTAATAAATAAAAAAAAAATATAACACTTGCATCTAATAGACCGTCTTGAATATAACTAGTATCTTGAGTCAATTCATACTTGATTATCTGGTCCCAAACTAAGCAGAGCCTGTACTTACCAATCCAATAAAAGAGAAACCTACTAAAAATACATATATTATGAAATGCATAAATCAATTGCACCCCGACATGAAAAAATCTTGGCACATAAATTTAACCCAGTTGGGACTTGAACCCAGGACCTGTTTAACTGACTGAAACTGAACTGTTTATGGCAAATTGGTACTGTTTCTAAAATTATAAACAATATTATAACACAGTTTTCAATTTAATAATTATATGCAACCAGCAAAGTATCAGATTTGGCAAATGTTGAATAACAATAAAATTAATCAGAATTTAACACAATAAACGATCTTTATTAGGAAATAACAAAATAGGGATAGGAATTGTATCTAATCAATTCAAATTTGATTACAGTAATTTTATTGCGAAATAAAATTGATTTTATATCACTATTTTTAAACTTGTATTTACATAATATTTAATTAAAAGTTTACAAGTTAATTATTGGCACCCAATACTATAATTGTACCTTGTATTTGTCCTGTACCTATGTATATGTTTTGCCTTAGATTTAACGTCCCCTTAATGTTTTCTCATTGGCTGTAGTCATAGCTTAAAAGTTGTGTATTTTTCCCCTCGTTATTGAGCTGCCAATGAGGTTTAATAAGATCTTGTTCTTATAACAAGACGGGTACTATTTGATGGATGACTTATCCCGGTCAAGACTCTTTCCGCGCCCTGCTAGTTTTACTTAACGCTTCTCAAACTACGCAGACAAACTTTATCGACACTTAAACTTTCTTAAGTGTTAATCGATCATAGCCCGTCAATGATCTGTAAATTTCATATTATAATAACAACATACACATATCGTTTAAACTTCCCAATTTATCTAGCAACACAAAGTGAATTCACAACCTTATTTATTAAATAAAACTTTAGTCGGAAAAATTCTTCGTAAGGCCGAAAAAGATCTAGTAAAGGAAACTGCAACAGTGTGCCAGAAAACGAACATAAATCGTCCGTAAAGTTAACTATCACCACGTCTTCCTTTTACATTTTTGGATACGTAGTATGACAAAAGCGTTTTGGCATATTTTAGAATGAAATGTGCAATGTTTTATGAATTTAACTGCGGTTTTGTTCGATATTCGATGATGTTATTGTACAGTTGTATTGTGGCGGGAATTTTATGTGAAACTAGTGTGGACGGGTGGGTTCACGCCTCATTAGGTTATATCGCGAGGGGCTGGCTGCACTAGAGACGAATGCATTTAAACAACCCACCACTATATACGTTCGCTCTACGCTCGGTACTCTCATTAATATTAATATCTGCCTAGCAAGCGCCAGCTCCAAGACGTGAGAACAGGCATACTATTTTCGTTCATCTTTATACTTACTATGACTTTTGTATGAAACATTAATAGGGCTGTTTTATTCTCAAACTGAATGAGTTATCGCTGACATTTTAAAGATTGTCAGCAACATATACTTGCAACATTGTGTTCGATTTAAAATTCCTTATTTAAATTTATTTTCTTTCAGTATATACAGTATTGTAAAACTATTTATACAAGATTATTAGTCCATTAAAATGTTTTTTGGGCTTAGCGTACCTACATTTGCTGGAGTACGCAATTTATTTTTTTAGATGTTAAAAGAGGGATTAGTGCGAAGTTAAATCCTAGGTTGTACTAATCCTAGGTGTATTTGTTGCAACCCATGATTACTGATGATTATATGGTTTATCTGTAAACGAATTCAATAGGCAGCACAGAAAATTAAAAAACATGTTTAGTTTGGTTCCGTACCATAGAGTCGTAGAATCAAAAATAACGAAGATACAAACATTGGTGTATCTATTGGTTATTTTTGGTAAAAACATTGGTGTGAAATTTATTAGGCTTCCAGCCAAGGATTTCGAATGGGTGTCCAAACTTCGGGGGCATACTTGTGCCCAATCCAGCATAATGTAATCCCTCCCCCTCTTTTTAATTTATTACTAGCCGATGTTTCGAATTCTTTACAGGGTCGGGATCAGGATCTTCGGCTAGTAAAAAATTAAAAATGTAGTTTTTAGATCATTCGGTTTAAACATAATAACTCAGTGAAACCAATATAATGTAAAAAAAATCCGTAAAATGTAGCTTAATTTCAAAGTTGTAGAGAATTTAATTTGCAACGGAAAATGATGTTACAAATTCTCTGTGCGATCAGTAACTATCCGCACCTGCACTCTTTGCAAGATGGTGGCCATGGGAAAAGAGAAATAAAAAAATAAGATGTAGTGACAAGCATCGAGAAAGGTATGCTAATCCTGTTGAAATGACAGTGCTCTCATTTGGTGTAGGAGCATGTGTGGTGTATCTTTGAGCGACAGAGTAAAGAATTGTGTGATAAGAGAGTGTTGTGGGGTAAAAGAAGATGTAGTGACAAGCATTGACAAAGGCATGTTAAGATGGTTTGGGCACGTGGAGAGGATGGATGACGAAAGACTGACCAAGCAGATATATAAGGCAAGTGTGGATCGGACAGGACGAAGGGGAAGACCTAAGCTGACGTTCTCTTACCATATTGGAGACTTCCTAAAAACAGGACAGGTTAGAAGTACCTTGAACAGAAGAGCATGCATGAGGAATCTGATGGGAGTGAATGAAGCAAGAAAGATATGTCAGGATCGTTGCAAATGGCGTTCCGTAGTCGCGGCTTACCCCTCCGGGAAACAGGCGTGAGTCTATGTATTTATGTATGTATAAGAGAAACCATCCGCACCTGCACTCTTTGCAAGATGGCGGCTATGGGACAAGATTTAGGAACTCAGAAATTTTGACAAATAGTTACGACAGGCCCTCCAAGACATAAAAAATGCGTCCACTGACAAATGTTACATTTCAATGAACTATATTTCTCAAAGGATAATATCACTGCTGTCTGATAAGTTCACGTTATATAGATACTTCAGACAAATCATACGGTCCGTCGAATTTTAATTTCCATGAAAGATAGTAATTCCATAGAAGAGGTAAAACAGGGCCTTAGCCTAACGACAACTGCCGATACCTACTATTTTGTCAGTAGTTATAATCCATCATATCAAAACTCACCATTCAACATGTAAAAAAGGTCAATTACGTGACTTCAGATTGCTTGCAAAATTTTTTTCAATTCATTGTAAGTACATACATTAAAGACAGCCATTACAAGTTATTTTAAAACCAATGAAAGTCATGAAACCTTACAATGTGAACGCTTGTAAAATATAACTTCTCCGTCAACTTTTTCTGTGCTCGAATGACTACATTGTATAATTTTCTCTTCTCTTATAAAACTTCAGTTACTTAATTAAAGTGGTGTGTTTATTTTAATTTTGTACTTTGTACTATAAACAACTTATTAATAACTAAGTTGTTGTATTACGTAGGCACTGTTTTAAGATCTTTTTAATATTCCACCCCTAAGGAGATAAGAATTAAATAGCTGGAATATTCGCCAATTTTGAAAGCAAACAAACACTATTTTAAGGCGGGCTGAAATAATCCTTCTAGTAAAAAAATCATGACTGCAAAAAAATTTGGCCATACGTGACACTTTCTTAGTTTTGTTGCTAAGAAATAAGTCGATAGTCTGTCTGATAACGAACGGTGAACTCGAATCAGATGCGTTGCGTTATTAAGTAAAACTACAATTTTATCTTGACGTCAAAATCCCTATAAAATTGATAATCATTCAATAACAACGCACAAAGTATACTCACGATTGTGTTAAATTCATTGCCAACATTTATAGTAATATATTATGTGCTATAACATTAATAAGCATTCATTCGACGACCATTATAGGTACATAGATTGTTTTCAATAATATTTTATTAATGCGATAATAATAGTAGCATTCGTGTTTATTTTAATACAAAGCATGTAGCAAATTTCATCCTGTTAGTTTATTTACTACCATAATCAGAGGTCCCAAATTAGTTTAGTATTCTATGTACGTTACAAAATAAGTAAAGAGGGTTGAGAAGAAAAGCTGTTGTTTAAATTGACGTAGTTCCAAAGTAACACAAAGGGAAACACCAAATAAATAAATTAGTATTTTATATGTAAGGCGAAGTCAGAAGTTGTGGTACTTTCCGGCGGGTGATTGCAGGTATATGGAGGGAGGCATTTCACAGCTTTGAAAGCGTTAGTAAGCGATGTTAAATCCAGGGCGTTATGGCGGCTTGGTGGATTTATTTTATTACATTTACTTATTCAACGGTTCGATGGGGCTATGATGACCGTCCGGCTGCGTTTAGAGACTACTTAGTTAATTAAATGTTACATGAATGGGTGGCTCTGTGTACTACGTAATGTTTATCAGGAAGACTCGAGTAGAATGGCGAGCCTCGTGGCTATTAACGTGGACTCCTTAGCTTGTTACATTGCTTTAATTACTCTAATTGGAGTGTGTTTTGTATCTAATAGAGAAAACGCTTGATATGCAATTAACAAAAGATATCCGTATTATGCCAGAACGCTTTGTAACTATGGCGTGTGAGATCAGATAGCAATCCAATTGTTATGCAATAATTTACTAATAGTGCGGCTTACTATTATGACTCAATGTGTCGATATTTCACCTAGGTCACATGTTGAGTGCAGTTTTCGCAAAACTATCTATATAACTAAAACTATGGGAAGCTATTAATAATATTCATTATAAAGCCTCTGAAGATTATTGCTATCAACTTACCGAACGAAGTATTTCACGATACAAGCGTATCTGCAAACATAAAAGAAATGGCGTAATTTTCTTTTAAATAAAAGAAAATGAAGTTTTCAAGTTTTAAAACTGGGAATAAAACCTGTTTTCTAATCGGCGAGACGATTACTTAAACCGCTACGTCATACGTGCAGTCAGGTCAGTGAAATGTAAGTCAATATACGTACCTATTCGATATGGATTGAAACGAAAGTCTACACTCCTACTATCTTATGACAAAATAAATCATAAAAACACAATCACAAACACATAAAATCACAAAATACTCTGACCTTTCCAACGTCTAGCAATTAAAAATATTTGCTTTGCGCGTTTTTTTGTTTGTACAACTATTTAATATTCGTGGATATAAGAGATTCGTTACGAAAAAGAAACTGTTCATGTGTATATTGTATATAAAGTTCAAATAGAATATAAAAAATCGACGTCTCGTCAATGTTTGCTGACCAATTCGGAGATACTCATAATAAAGTCGTCTGAGAGAAACGCATATTTGCCAAACAAAATTAAAATGTCTGAAATTTGCAAGGCGAAATAAAGTAAATATCTACATTCGAATAGATGTGATTGCATATTTTTTTTTAATTATAGGTCGTTATATTTTTATTGAAATAAGTTGAAATTTACCTGCTTTGACACTCCCATTTGTGCAACATAGTCAGAATTGCGCTTTCAATCATTATTTTTGTATTTAGGCTCACAAACTGAAAGCACACTAAACTTAATATATCTTATTTTATAGCTATAAACTATAACATTATATCGTATGCCTCCCAAAATAGTGAGCACAGCATTCACATAAGGCTCTGCAGGCTTAGTTACACATTATTAAAATAACCAAAACCAAAAAAAAAATACATGTGGTCCATTTATTTCATACTGATGAATCCACTTACCTATAATTCGTTTAGCTTTTTCTCATTATTTAATTGAAAATAAGATAACATTGTAATATATTTTACTAGGAAATGGTAAATTAATTATAATCATTAATTGCGCAATTTCAGTAATGACGACTAGACGAGCTTTGTGTACATGTACGGCTCCTTTTAATAAATTGTCGTGTTTATCGTTCAACTTTGTTTTGAACAAAACCTTTAACTTTTACAAAAAACAAACACTTTTAAGCCAAATTGCCTATAAAATTAAATGTTTATTGATTAATTCTATGGAACAAAAATGTTCACGTTGTTGTCCTGCGTCCATTGTTACATCCACTCACCCACTGTTTACTAAGTCTTAAACCGCCGTATACACAAAAGGGATAGCAATAAAAAATCAAGGTGAACTCTCCAACTCGAGGGACTTAATTGCTCTATTTACACTCAGTATCAAAGGTACTCCGACGCAATTACGTTCACCCAGCCAATGCGTTCTCTTTCACTCCACCCCGCTGCGATTAAACGATTCAATTTTCGAAGTGGCAAACGTTAATGAAGAGTTTCTACACTCTACTTAAATTGTATGTTTGCCGAGAATATCTATATTCGGCAACGCGGAAAATAAATTTAACAATGTGGAAAAATGGGAGCCGTAATGGATAAAACTTTTTAAACTCGCTAAGAAATATTGATCACTTGGAATTTTAGAGCGACGTCGCGACTACTCTGCTAATGGATCGTGATATTTCGTTATATGGAAAAACGATATCCGAACATTACTTTATATTATGCTTCAGTGTAGGAATTTGACGCTTGCTAGAGACAAGTTAGTATGAAACTCAAATAATTATGTAACTTTAGAGTTTCACTCTACGCAAAAGACTTGGTTTTTAACTAATATGACAGTCATCTTTGTTCTAAAAAGTAAATGGACTAAATCTGATTAACACTTAAGATTACCCTAATCTCGGTTTAAATGTATGAGGTTATCTAGACGAGTTACCCTCTGAAGCAATTCTTTAATCTTGGGAAATAAAGCTTTTCCACAATTAAGTCAATCACGCCTGTTTAACTCGGTTTTCTTTTAAGAAAACCGAGATACCTATTATAGGCCGCAGGGATCATTCTCAGAAAGAGAATGATCCCTGCGGGCGAGCTAAATTGCTCCGAGGTAAAACCAGTCAATTTAAATAGTAAAAGAGTTTCATTTATAAAATGTCAATGCAAATGACACCGCAGGAAACATTTTTTTTGTATTAGCATACTTCAATCTAGATACATTTTCACAGCGTCGAATAACAAAGCCTGTCAAATTACGCATTTTATTCTTTATTTAAATAATGTCTTCTCAAAATTGCCAAAAAATGTTAAGTAATATTTCAAAATAAATTCAAATTAACAAGAGCTGTTTATGTAAAGTATTTGTCCAATTACAAAGTAATTTTAGGGAAAAAGGTAAGGAGGAATTATGATAATCAAATCATACTGGATTAATAAAGACGTCTCTGAAGATAAAAGAGGAATATGAAGCTGAATTATATCACGTCGTACAAATCTTTCAGCGCAGCCGTGTTCGGCTGACGTTATTGTTTCTATCCTCAATAGTAGCTTGATGATATAATAATGACTTACGAGGCCAACATAAACATGTTTTCAACAAAAAGAAAAGGCCAGAAACAATACGAGAAGAGCACTTCGTTTGGTGGCGGCGTGCTCGCGCTTTGTCAGCGTTGTAGCGTAGTTAAACTTAATTAATGATTGTGCAGCGTTGAAAAGTTCCAAACAATGTAAGATTTAGATATTAGAACCAAGTTTATCATTGTTAGAATTCTTTTAGTGGCAGTCTAATGAAATTCTAGATTGTTCTATATACGTAGTCTTTCTAGGTTTATAGTGCTCGTGGTAGTAATAAGATTAATGAGCTCTTGAAAATATTACTTGTGTGCCTATAAAGCCTCCTGGGACTTTGTTAACGTGTACCCGAGACGTGGAACTACATTTTTATTGGAAAGTTACTTGAGTTACTAGATGTTTCGTACTAGTACTGTTTGTAGTCGGTACAGTTTAGTAGTAGAACCATGTTACATATTTATTGCATGTATATATTTTACTAGCGAGATCATTACAAAGATAGTTATACCATATCGAAAGCACACAACACAAAGCGATTTTATACTTACATCGGGTAACATACCCCAGCACAAACATATATAGACATAAATCTTAGTCTAAATGAGGTAAGTAAGTGTGGATAGTAAGGAATAACTTAAATAGAAAAAAAAGTAATATTCTAGTGATGATTTTTTTGTTGATCGTTGCAAGCGCCGTAATCACGAAAGTACTGCATAACATCCGCGAAATATCGAATATTAAAACGAAGGTACGTGGTACATACATATCCCTATAGACAATTTAAAACTAATTGAAGATCGACCTTCACACATGCCTACGTCTCTGGGGCATGCTAGTCGTTATTTAATAATTTAAGTACAAATAACAGCGTATGTATACAATTTGTTCGCGAAAGTGTTGTGTGAAAATGTTTGTAGGCGTAATTAAATGTAGGCACTCGGTAAACTATGTATATGTAGCTTCCGCCTTTGTTCATATTTTCCACGCACTTTCGAAGTAATCATTGTCTATGCCTCAGTGAGTGGAGAAACACTGTTATCATATTGATGTGTCATGTACTGTTCCTACTCACATGACCAGATAAATAAGGATTTCTTTTTTCTTAATTACAATGCCTGCATGATAAATATACATCGAATCGTTTTTAAAGCATAAAAAGAAAATCCATTCAAGTGCTAGTCTGCCCTATGCACCTAAAGTCCGATGAGCTTTTGTGTACCTACATAGTTACATATTTTGTTCGTGCCGAAATTTTGCCCATTATAGCGAGTGAAGCGTAAGTTTAACCCAAAATTTGTCTCTGAAAATATTTTGAAATAGGTACAGAAAATAATCTTTCTTTTTCTTTCTTATTATGTTTTCTATATTTGTTATTTTTATTTTATAGACTCACCCCTGTATCCCTGAAGGGGTAGGCAGAGGTGTAATATTACACCCACATTTCACCATGAATTTTTAGGTCCCACGTAATAGGGTGCGAGCCTAGTACGGCAATCCGTACTGGGCATATTACCAGACTCCGTGCTGCTACTGCGAATTTCCTAACAGAAAAACCCAATAACACTTTGCCCGAGCCAGGTATCGAACCCGAGACCTCCCAATCCCACGCGCACATTTATGCCGCTAGACCAACGAGTAGTAAATTAATAATAATAGTAATATATATTGGTTAAGCATTTTCGTTATTGTTCTTTATAATTTGACACAGAAAGGACAATGGCAGATCTCCATACATCAAAATGTCTGAAATTAAATTGAAGCGAACAGTAATAAAAAATATATCAAAAAATTTGGCGTAAGTAACAGAGTCTATATATGATTCTATTTTCACTCAGGAAAGGTGGAAAAAGAAGATATCGGTGGTTGCATTTTTAGTTAAGAATGAACAATGTAGGTAAAAGGAAAGTTATAGTATGAAAGTTAAACAATGTAGGTAGGTACGTTTGAATTTTCAAATGACATATGTCAGATTGACATCAAAACGCAGAAGTATTTTGTAGCATCTAGCTGTCACAGCCAAAGACAAAAGCAGAGCTGCACATTTTAAATCGATTTTATGTGAAATCGATACAACATTTAAACGATGCTGTGACGTTTTTATTTCATTTAAACGTTGTTTTGCTTCAAAAATATTAGCTTATTGATATAATGTTGATTTAATATTAAATAACTGCATTTTAAACCAAACCAACTCTATAAAGGTCGATTGTATCGATTACTTATTTAACAGTCGATACGGATATAGCACTCACGTCTATTCCTGTCACACTGTTCTCTATGGCAACAATCAAATAATAAAGTATTCGTAATCAATTGGAATGCTTTTAATCATCATAAAACACTCCAGCTTTAACGAAACAAAGTAAAAATATTAAAAATCGTAGAAAAAAAACAATGTTTTTTGTTCATATGACGTAAGGTCGCCACAACAAACCCAGACCAAATTCTGCCATTGTTCTTTACGAATCCATATTTCTTTATTTAGAAATTCATACAACCAAAAGACAGGTTATCCATCTTCGTTAAGGAAAGATTGCAATAATGTTCAACATGTTCTTATAGAAATTGCTAAGTGGACTTCCATATCCTCGTCATTGAGCTTTCGATATTTTTCACTGATATTTTTTTATTAAGCCTGTTTGACATATCGATAAACGGAGACTACTGTGCCAGCACAAGTCATCTTTGTGACTGCAGCAACATGGTCAAATCGTACACTGTTGAAAAGTTTTGTTTCTTGGATTGACATGGTCGTACAATCTCTCTATCAATGCGGCAGATCTGCCTCGACCAAACGGCGTCTACAGACGTCGCAGCCTTATTGTGATCGCGTGAAGCAGATGTTTCTGTGTGGCTCAATACTGGTTTATGTGGAGATCCTTGGGGGAGGCCTATGCCCAGAAGTATGCATTTTTGCTTGACATGTTGATGGAAACGCCATCGCCAACGAAACCTTAGTAAACTTTGTTCCAAGAAAATGGCATTGCCTTACGTGATGAATAGGGTTGTTTCCAACTAGTAAAATCAAGCACTTTTAATGAAATGTCAAAAACGACCTTTGTCAAGGGTTTTGTATGAAATATGACGTAGTGACGTCATAGTGTCTTGCTGTCAAGTAGAATAGTATTTATTATCAATAAATTGACGATAATAAATATTAAATAAAGTTTTAACATTAATTGATGAATGAAACTACTATTATTTTAACATGTTTCACTAGATAAAAATACTTGTATAATTTATCACTTGCAGGAAACTTCCCTATTCTTGTTGGTGCAGCAGTAAATGTAGTAAATACAGGTTTTGTTTGTTTTGGGTGCCGGCCATATTTCTGAACAGAACTATGAAGACGGAAATAAGCTTGTGGCAAGTCGACGAGAAGGCTTGTGGGTGATCGCACATTTTGTGATACTAGCATAGGGCGCAACATGAGAAGGAATGCTTATGACATCCAACTTAAGTTGGTTATACCACTCTTGCATTACTTTGTTTACCCATCAAAACGTTACGTCCCAAACATTATGCCATAAATTATCTAGAATAAATCAAATGACCACGATGACGATGACAAATGGCTAAATAATTCCATATAAATGGACGTATCTTTTTATAACGTTGTGTTTACGTAAAATCTTTGTTTGAATTTGCAGCGTCAAAGAGCAGTGCAGCTACGTATTTCATTATACGTTCAACTTGTTCACATGTTCTTCAGAATATGATTTAAAAAAGATGCAATAAAGTCAAGTGATTGATTAAATTTTAAGACGCAGTTCACTAAAAATGGAGAATTTGTACGTGTAATTGCTCTCATAAATAGCAAACATCTTAATATATAAAATCCTTGCGTTACTGACTGACTGACAGACACGCTACAGCCGAAACTATTGGGCGCAGGAAGCTGAAATTTGGCATGTATGTTCCTTGGGGACCGGGTGCACTAAGAAGGGATTTCCCGAAATTCCCACGGTATCGGCCAAAACAGGTAAATTAAAAAAACGCAGGTGTAACTGCTGGCGTCCTCTAGTATTTAATAAGTATAAAATCCTAACGTAGCACAGTCTCTATATTATGTTCTACTCTATTCTATTCAATATTTTTCACACCAATTCACGTGCAGTGCCTCTGTGGTGTAGTGGATAGCGTATGTGTATGCTGATCCCGGGTTCGATTCTCGGGTTGAGCCAAAGTCTTACTGAGTTTTTCCGAATTTTGTGGTTGTAATATTACACGTGTCTCACGAACACGTATCACGTCTCATCGTCATACAGACGTGAGACTAAGAAATATATATTCTATAAATACAAATGCACGTGTATTAAGGCTGACCTTCTAAGACTTAAAGATTATTACAATAATAATCATATATCAGTCTTCCGCAGTGCACTGCTGCACTTCTTAACATGGGTATTTCCATATATGCTTCACAATAGCATTGTTAGGCAAACAAGGACAGGAGTATTATAATCATCAGCCATGTTTACAATCCGTCCCAATGCTGGTCACAGGCTTTTCTCATTCTAGGGGGTACTGCGCTGCATTCCACCACGTTGGCCAAATGTGGGTTGGCAGACTTTGAGAACGTTACAGCGAACTCTGAGACATGCAGGTTGCCTACGATATTTTCTTTCACCGCTAAGCAAGCTATAATTAACAATTTAATACATACTTAACTTACATATAAGTTAAAATATTTTTGCAAAACTGATGCTCCGCGCTACAGTTTTATGACTACATATTCGAGTTGAAATAAAATAAAAATACTACAAGTCGGTATAGGATTTATTCAATTAGATACAAGCTTGTGTGGAGTGTGAGTTTACACAGTTTATTTGAGCAGTTCCCTCAAGCGCTGACGTACAATTTTCCCTCTAGGATTCCTCGACATTTCTTCAATCAACTTTACACCACCTCTTAATTGCATGAATGGCGGTACCTGAAAAATTGAGCAACGTTGTTCAGTTACTAAGCTTCATTGTATCGATAATTATACGGCCGGCAATTTTTTTTGCAGGAATGGCAATTGTTATGTTAATGGTGTATGCTATATTATTACAAGCTTTTTTTGATTTTGCGTTGATCTTTATTTCGTTATGCCAATCACAATCATCTCTACATATTGTTACGCCATCTATCGGTGAATGAGATGATGAGAACCCCAAGCCGTAGACTTGGCGTTGAGGTCCCCGGCGAAGAGCACGACGCGAGGACGGCTGCGAGCGACGACGACGTTCAATTCGAGGAGATACTCCTCGAAGTCGGCGAGGGAACGGTTGGGTGAGAAGTAGCCACCCACCACAACCGTATCCTTTACGAGTGCTGCGACGCAGCCCCGCCCTCGGTAGATGTTCTCGAAGGACGGGGTGCGGGCGGCGGCTAACGAAATTAACGCCACCGAGCCGCTGAGGTCCCCCACCCAATCGTCACGGGGGGGGATAAAGTACGGCTCGGCGACGAGGGCGACGTTGATTGACCACTGCGCCATGCTCTGGAGAAGAAGATCCTGAGCCCTGGCGCAGTGGTTTAAATTCGCTTGAATGAAGCGCAAATATGGAGCCATTATTCTTGGTCCATTTGTGGAGTGCCGCCTAACGCCTTAGTGGCCACTGAAGTGGCTCCCTTGTTGGCCGATTGGCTGTCCTTTGCGCCCTGCTTCTTCTTGGTGGGTGCAGCGCAACTTTTTGTGCCGGCCCTATGATCGGCCGGCTTGCCCGCCGCCGCACACAAAACGCAATGCGGCGGGGCCTCACAACTGCCGGCCAAATGGCCGGGCTGGCCGCATCTAAAGCAGCGGCCACTGCAGTCGACCGCAGAGGTGCACTTTGCGCCTACGTGGCCACTGCTCAAACAGCGGAAGCACCTCTGCGGTTTCGGCAGGTGATTACGGCTGTGCCCATACCGACACGGCCCGGACGAATCGGGCCACCCCGGATTTGTTCCGGGGGACATTCCCCAGCCTTAGAGACCGCGGCAACGACTTCGTCCACAATAATCGAATCATCCAGGCCCCCGATTCGAACTTCTGCACACTTTTGGGGCCTGGTGATTTTGACATCCTCCGCCGGAAGGAGTTGGCGAAGGCTCAAAGCCAGTGCGTCGGCCTGCTGGGCGCTACCGGCCCCAGGCACCTCGATGAGGCGGGCCCCGGTCTGTGTGATTTTACACCGGAGGCCCGTCGTTATTCCTAGCGTGGTGGGGTCGATAGCCCCACGCGCCTTCTTTAAGAGCTCCGCATAGGTGGTCTATGAGTCGGGGCTCGAGCTCGGCTATCGCCAGGGCCCACGCTCGGCCTGGAATGCCGTCGGGCCCTGGGGCGGTGTTTTTCATGCGTAACACCGCCGCTCGAAGCTCGACCCGGGTCACTTCGGGAACCGCGTCGTCGTCCGCGTCCGTGCTGGTCGCCATGAAAGGCGGAGCCATCGGCGGAGGAGGGTGCTCCGCCCTTGAAGGGAACAGAGCGGCCACCACATCCTCCACAACCTGCGGCCGGAGACTCTGGGTGAGCGGGGGCGCCCAGGGGCGAAGTTTACCCCTCACCATGAGGTACGGACGCCCCCACGGATCTTGGTCCAGAGTCCCCAAAAGCTCGTTGCGGGCCTCTTCTTTGGCCCGCGCAATCTCAACGTTGAGCCTCTTCTTGGCCGCTCTGTACTCTTCATAAAGCTCCACCTCCCTGGCTTCGGAGTCGGGAGAGCGGCGACGCCTTCTCCGGAACCGGGTATACTGGCGTCGCGCGTGCACGCAAAGATTGCGCAGGCGCTCGATGTTATCGGACCACCAGTATACCCGGCGTCTGGGTGAGTTATTTGTCACCCTCGGCATCGCCGCATCGCAGATGTTGGTCATTGCCCTCCGGAACCACTCGGCCTCCATCTCGATGTCTTCAGACCCGGTCAGTGATTGGGACCAGGTCTCTACGATGGAGGCCTCCAGGAGGGCCTCCCGATTCATTCTTTTGATGGCCCAGCGCGGACCGCCCCCAATCGGGGCTCTTCGTGCTGACGCGTCGGAGATGACTGTTTCGGCGGAGACGTCGAACCTGATGTAACGATGGTCCGACAACGTCTTCGCCTCCTCGACGACGCGCCAGTCTTGGACACGGCGTGCTAGTGCGGGGCTCGCAAACGTGATGTCCACAATGGACCCGCCCCGCTGACGCACACACGTGTGCACCGTCCCCCGATTGAGGACGAGCAGGCCGTTCTCGACGGCCCACTGCTCCAGCAGCTCACCCCTCGCGTCCGTGGCCGTGGAACCCCAAGCCGAAGATTTGGCATTGAAGTCCCCGGCGACGAGCACGTCGCGAGGGTGGCTGCGAGCGACGACGACGCTTAGTTCAAGCATAAATGCTTCGAAGTCGGCGAGAGAACGGTTGGGGGAAAAATATACGCCCACCACAACCGTGTTGCCAATTTGTGCTGCGGCACACCCCCTCCCTCGGGAGATGTTCTCCATGGAGGGGGTGCCGGCGGCGGCCCTAGTGATGATGGCCACCGAGCCGTCGAGATCCCCCACCCAATCGTCTCTGGGGGGGATGAAATACGGCTCGGCGGCGATGGCGACATTAATTGACCACTGCGCCAGGCTTTGGAGGAGCAGATCCTGGGCTCTGGCGCAGTGGTTTAAATTGCCTTGTAAGAGGCGGAGGGGTGGAGGCATTATTGTGTTTCCATCACAACCCCCACCCCTTCAGCCGTTTCGGCGACGACGTTAGCGGAGCCTTTGCTCCCTGGCTGCCTCTTTGTGGGCGCGTTGCAGGTTTTGGCACCCACTCGGTGCGTGGCCGGCTTGCCCACCGCTGCACACAAAACACAGTGCGGCGGGGCTTCACAGGTGGCGGCCTTATGTCCCGCTTTTCCACACCGGAAACATAGGCCGCTGCAATCCACTGCCGAGGTGCATTTTGCGCCCACGTAGCCGGCTGTGAGGCACCGGAAACACCGAAGCGGCTTTGTCTCTAACAGGGTTACCTGCGCCGACACCCAGCCGACCAACAAACGCCTGCCTTCAGCCAGCTTTTTTGCTGTGGTGATTGGCGCGCTGACAATTATTGTACCCATGCCTGCACGGCCTGGGCGTATTGCGCCGCATCTTAAGGATGACGCGGCACAACCAGTCGTCTTGGCAATGGCTGCCGATACTTCCTCCGAGGTTATACTATCGTCCAGACCCGAAATCCGAAGCTCGGCGTTCTTTTGGGGCCTGGACACTTTGACGTCTTCCGTCGGGAGAACCTCAGCGAGCTTCTTGGCCAGAGCGTCGGCCTGCTCGCCGCTAGCAGCCCCCGGCACCTCAATGAGGCGGGCGCCGGTCTGGGTGGTCTTTAGGCGTAGCCCTGCCGTTATGCCCAACTGGGCGGGATCCACGGCGTTGCGGGCCGTCTTGAGGATTTCCGCATACGTCGTCCCCCGCTCAATAGCTGCAGGCTGCAGCGTAAGTACTACCGCTGTGGAGCGGGGGGTGCGCAGCTTCTTCGCCGCCTTCTGGGCCGCCTTCTTGGCCTTCTTTGTCGCCTTTGCCGCTTTTCCTTTGGCCCCAGCTATTTCCCAGCCACCCGTACTGGGTGCGGAGGCTGCGGGAGCCTTTTGAGTAACTTCAGGGGTGGGCTGGGCCTTTTTCTGGCCCCTCCTCTTGCCCTTTGGGGCCTGTGGTTCTGCAGCTTTCTTGTTCGCCGGAGTTGTCCGCGGTGCAGCCGCTGCAGCCGCGTAAGATGTTGGCGGCTGCGATGATGTCTGCGCAGGCGGCTGCGGATGTGGGGCCGCTTGCCGGGTCACGTTATGAGGCCTCATTATTTTGCCCTCTAGGAAGGAGAGGCTTTGCCTCATCTGGGCGATGTCCTGTCGGAGGGCGGCCAACTCGCTGGTGGCCTTCTCCGGCGCGTCGGTGCGCTGCTGAACGAATGCAGCACGTAGTTCAGCCTGCTCCCGCCTGAGTGCCGCGATCTCAGTTGCCAGGCGGGCGTTCTCCGCCTGGAGTTTCTTAGTTTCTTCAGACACTGTACGGCTGAGAAGAACGTCTGCGATTTCCGCAATAGCGGCCACTGAGTCCTTAAGGGATTTCTGTGAAGTACCTTTTAGGCCTTTTGACTTCTTGGAGACCACCGTGATGGCCTCCAAGGCATTCTTTAGGCGCGACCGCAGGTCAGTGGCGGTAGCCTCCTCCGGCTCGCCCTCGGTGGCAGAGGTTTCACTGATGCTCGCGCTTCTGTCCGCGGCCACTTTCTTTGTGGCCGCTTCAATGCGCCTCTCCTCCTCCGCTTCGCGTTCCCGGAGTTTTGCGCGTCGCTTAGCGGCTGCCAGCTCGGCGCGAGCTTTGCCCAAACCCACAAAGTGCCCGTGGGTGGGCGGTCGTCCGCGTGTTTTGCGCGCGCTTACAACGTGCTTCGCCGTTAGCACTTGTTTCGGCGTTGGGGTTCCTTCATCGCCCGAGGCCGAGTCTGGCCCCGAGCGTGGGCGCTTTCGTAATGCCCGAGAAGGGCTTTCAGCGCTGCGTACGCTGACCATTGAGACAATGGAGCTGTCTGACTCGGACAGCTCCAGTTCTTCTCTGAGCGCTTTAACGCGCTCATCATTAGTACCCGCAATACTGGGCGTGCAGGTTGGCTTGTCGACCGACTTCGGTATATTGGTTTGGTTTAGATTTGAACTTTCCATATTTAAACCCACCAGTGCGGGAGAAATAAACAGTCGACCCGGGCAGAGATCCCGCAATACCCGGGCAAGCCTAATACCTCAGGGCGGCGGCTGGTGCCCTGAGGGGGCCGCACTAGAGACTGACCTCCCTGTCAGCCACGCATCTCCTCGCCGTGCGGCAGCAACTTGAGATTAGGGGATTTTTATAGTGCTTACCTTGCACGCGGTCCGGGCGGTTAAGCCAAGACCCTCGGTCCCGTAGACAGCCGCGAGACGTGACCACAGACACTGCAAACTACGGGATTACGATCTAATCTGGGACGGTGACAACGAAGGTGAAAGAGGGGGAAAGGAAAGAATAAAAGAGGGAAAGGTAAAAAGGGGAGGGTTGAAGAAGAAAAAAATAAAAGTAAAAGTGTAAAAATAAAAGATAAAGGGTGGGAGAAAACGAAAAATAAAAACGTCCGAAGACGGAAGGAAGAAGCCTCCGCTGTCTGCCCGGCGGCAGTGCGAGTGCACACCGAGCCCGTCCAACACCCCATCCCATGTCCACTCTGCCCAGGCAGAGAAGTACCGGGAGAGGCGGTGGCACCCAAAGTGGGCGCAGGAAGCAGGGCCAGGAAAACAGGCCCGCACTCCCAGCGGCGCTCCGAGAAGCGCCACTCTATGGTAACTTTTTAGTGAGGTTTTCTCCCTCTTAGTCCGAAGACCCGCGGGCAGGAGGCAAAAAAGCCCCCTGCTAACGCGTTGACCGGACGGTGGCCGGAGTTCGACCATGCCCGCAACCCACAAAAGGCGCAGGAAGCGAGCCCGCCCGCCCAAGTGTCCCCGCAAGACCCCAAAAGGAGCCGTACGGGAACGGGGTGGAAGCGGGGCCCCGAAGGACCCCCAATTCCGGGTGATTTTTTAGTGAGCTTGTCTTGCTCGCAGCCCGAAGACCCGCGGACAGGAGGCCAAAAAGCCCCCTGCTAACGCGTTGACCGAACGGTGGCCGGAGTTCGACCATGCCCGCAACCCGCAAAAGGCGCAGGAAGCGAGCCCGCCCGCCCAAGTGTCCCCGCAAGACCCCAAAAGGAGCCGTACGGGAACGGGTGGAAGCGGGGCCCCGAAGGACCCCCAATTCCGGGTGATTTTTTAGAGAGCTTGTCTTGCTCGCAGCCCGAAGACCCGCGGTCCCGAAAGAGTCGGGATTACGCGTTGGTAACCGGACGGTAGTCGGAGTTCGAGCCACCGTCCGCCCACTGTCAGAATTAGCCGCGAGTAGCAACTTGCTACTCACGTTGCCCAGGGTGCACCACGCGGAGGTTTCTGACACGCACCCCACGCACCCCAACCTAACCTAACCTAACCTTTTTTTTTTTTTTTTTTTTTTTTTTTTTTTTTTTTTTTTTTTTTAAGTGCCTCATGTACCCGTGTGTCGGAGGGTCGGGTTTCGCCCAAGCATACGTCGCAACCCCCCGACGGGTATTGGCCCGCCAGATGGTCCGGCGGGCCCCGAACAAAACCCCCTTGGCGGCGGATGATGGTGTTGGGCTCCGCCGCCAAAAACCAAGCGGCCGCAGAGGATAGGGAGGACGGCAACGCAACACCGCATCTCCTCTTCCTCTGCGGCCCCACCGCGACGCATCGAATGGTGCGCCCCCATTTGGCCGCGGAGATAGGGCGCGCGGCCACGCAACACCGACACGCCTCTCCTCCCGCGACCACGCCCGACTGCGAGGGACAGACAAAACTGTCCCCCGCACCCGCACCGTGGGACGCATCCTGCGCAGGCAGCGTCAAGCCCACGCGGAGCGTCCCCTCCTGGATCCCTCTTAGCTTCACCGCGGGTAACCAATCCACGGTTACTGAGCCCCCCCACCACGACAAGGTGGAGATCCCACGGGGGGGAACCTAACCTAACCTAACCTTTTTTTTTTTTTTTTTTTGTTCACTACGGTGGTAAAACTCTCCTTATGAGTCATCTCAACTCCGCCAACCCAGCCATTAGAACGGCTAGGCTTGGGACTGGCGGAGGAGGTTTGTGGAGGCTCTCCCCTAAAGGCGTTCGGGGCATACCCACTAAAAACCACCGCGGTGTCCCTACGGGTCCCGTGTGTTGGCGGGGTCACGCGATTCGCGATTTGCATACTTTCTCGCGACCCCGCCCGGGGTTGGTGTTGGCGGGCCCCGTCTCGTTATGATCTCGCAATCATCCATCAAACTTCTTGCATACATCAAACTTCTGGCATCCATCACCTCACAAAGCTACTTGGGAGGCGGCGAGGACACGCACCGCCTCCCGCCTTTTGGCGGACAGGGAGCAGCCCCAGCGCTCACCGTCCGCAGGCAATAAATTTACGGTGGTCGGAGGTCGTCTCTAGTTCGACGTCCCCGACGCCCGGACCTACGGTTGGGGAGAGGGCGATGTATTTCCCTCTCCCGCTCCGCCGCCTCCTTGCTCAGCATGACTGCTTCGCAGAAAGAGGCGACGGCGTTCCAAGACCTCTCACTCCGGACCATAGACAGAACTACGGCCGGGAGCGAGAGGACAACCGTATTGAGAGCCGCGACCAGATCACGGCGCTGCGATGCCCAGGCTGGGCATTCCGCCAAAGTATGCAACGCCGTGTCTTCGACAGGGTCGCGGCTGCTGCCACAATGGTGGCATCCGGGCGTTTCCTCCCGGCCTATCCTCCACAAATACCGGCCAAAACAACCATGGCCGGTAAGGATTTGAGTCAACCGGAAGGTGAGGACGCCGTGACGTCTCTCCAACCACTCATCAACCACGGGACTTACCGCCACTAACGTGGCGTGCCCGGCGCTGGGGTGCACAAGTCGTGCCTTCCACTCCGCCACTAGGACTTGGCGGAGCTCCGACCGACGCGCCTCGATGTCACGGTGCGCCGGTCTCTCGCCCTGCTCCAGGGCTTGCTGGCGCCATGTATAGAGTGACGCCAGCAGCTCAGCTTCCAGATCCCAGGGCGGTGATCCGGCTAGGAGGCTCGCTGTCTCGAAGGAGACCGTGCGGTAGCCTCGTATCAACCTGACGGCCATGGCGCGCTGCGGTGCGCGAAGCGCCGTGATATTGTGGGCCGTCAGGTCGTGCGCCCATATCGGGGCCCCATAAAGGGCCATGGACCGCAGGACTCCTTCGTAGAGCCTCCGGCAGGAGGCGGTTGGCCCCCCGAGATTGGGCAGCAGTCGTGACAAACCTGCTGCTGCCCCTAGAAGTTTGGGGGCCAAGCGTCTAAAGTGCTCACGGAAATCCCATCGGCTATCGAGTACGAGCCCCAGATATTTTAGGCTCGTCCCGATGCCGATGCGGACCCCTCCTACCATAATGTGGGCCCCTGCGGGTGGCCGTTTCCGAGGCCCGTGGAAACAAATGGCCTCGGATTTAGAGAGGGCCACCTCTAGGCCCAATCGCCGGATCCTTCCAACGACTTGTGTGACCCCAGCGGTCGCCCTTATAGCCGCCGCCCGGTACGTCTTATCACTCGCAGTGACGAGGGTGTCGTCGGCGTAGCAAGTGACACCCACGCCAGGGAGGAGCGTACCGCGCAGCACCCAGTCGTAGCCGATGTTCCACAGAAGGGGGCCGAGGACCGACCCCTGTGGAACACCGCACGACATAACTCGCCGACTAATACCGAGATGACTCGGGTAGATGATGTTTCTTTCACTTAGATAATCCCCGACTATACGGCGGAGGTATGGAGGCACTCGATGGTAATTGAGTGCCTCTCGAATACAGCTCCAGGGCAGGGTGTTGAAAGCGTTGGCGATGTCAAGAGACACCGCCAGAACCACCCCGCCCCGGGAAACCTCTTCCTCCGCCAGACTCCTCACTGATGTTATTGCGTCTATTGTTGAGCGCCCTCGGCGGAAACCAAACTGCGCGTCCGCCAAATCCGGGCCCGCCGTGGTAAAGTGGTGGACGAGGCGCTCCGCGATGATATGTTCAAAGATCTTCGCGACCTCGTCCAACAACACTATGGGCCGGTAGGCGGACGGGCTGTCCGCCGGGCGCCCTGCCTTTCTGATGAGGACCAGTTTCCCCGTCTTCCAGGCTCGTGGAAACTGGCCCCCCTCAAGGCACGCTGTGAGGAGTCTCCCCAGTCGGGGTCCGAGCTCCTCCATTGCCAGGACCCACGCTCGGCCAGGAATGCCGTCGGGTCCTGGAGCGGTGTTTTTAATCCTCAACACCGCCGCTCGGAGTTCTACCCGAGTCACCTCGGGAACGTCGTCTATGTCCGCGTTGGCTGCCTCGGAAGGCGGCGCCGTCATGGGCGGAGGGATGTGTTCCGCCCGCGACGGGAACAGAGCGGCCACAACATCTTCGACCATCTCTGGCCGGAGACTTTCCGTTAGAGGGGGCGCCCAGGAACGTAACTTGTTCCTGACCATCAAATATGGGCGCCCCCACGGATCTCGGTTGAGGGTCTCCAGCAATTCCTGGCGGGCGTCTTGCTTGGCCCGCCAGATGGCCTCTTTCAAGTTGTTCTTGGCCGCTCTGTACTCCTCGTACAATGCCGCCTCCCGGACAGTGAAATCGGGAGGGCGGCGACGCCTCCTGCGAAACCGGGCGTACTGGCGGCGCGCTGCGACGCAAATCTTGCGCAGGCGCGCGATGGTGTCGCTCCACCAGTACACCCGGCGTGGCCCAGATGTTCTACGGACTCTAGGCATCGCCGCGTCACAAACTCGTGTCATTGCCCCTCTGAACCAATCGGCCTCCATATTGATATCGACAGGCCTGGTAGGTGTTGAAACTCAGGCCTGAACTATGGAGGCTTCCAGGAGGGCCTCCCGATTCAGCCTTTTCAAGGCCCAACGCGGACCGCCCTCAATCGGGTCCCTTCGGACCGGGGCGTCGGAGCTAACTGTTTCGGCGGAGACGTCGAACCGAATATAACGATGGTCCGACAACGTCTCCACCTCCTCGACGACGCGCCAGTCTCGGATACGGCGTGCTAATGCGGGGCTCGCAAAAGAAACGTCCACAATGGAACCGCCCCGCTGACGCACGCACGTATGTACCGACCCACGATTGAGGACGAGTAGGCCGTTCTCAACGACCCACTGCTCCAGCAGCTCGCCTCTAGCGTCTGTGGCCGGAGAACCCCAAGCCGTAGACTTGGCATTGAGGTCCCCGGCGAAGAGCACGACGCGAGGACGGCTGCGAGCGACGACGACGTTCAATTCGAGGAGATACTCCTCGAAGTCGGCGAGGGAACGGTTGGGTGAGAAGTAGCCACCCACCACAACCGTATCCTTTATGAGTGCTGCGACGCAGCCCCGCCCTCGGTAGATGTTCTCGAAGGGCGGGGTGCGGGCGGCGGCTAGCGAAATTAACGCCACCGAGCCGCTAAGGTCCCCCACCCAATCATCACGGGGGGGGACAAAATACGGCTCGGCGACGAGGGCGACGTTGATTGACCACTGCGCCATGCTCTGGAGAAGAAGATCCTGAGCCCTGGCGCAGTGGTTTAAATTCGCCTGAAGTAGGCGTAAATATGGAGCCATTATTGGACATCCATATCTGGCGTGCCGCCTGACGCCTCAGTGGCCACGGAAGTGGCGCCCTTGTTGGCCGATTGGCCGTCATTTGCACCCTGCTTCTTCTTGGGTGCGGCGCAACTCTTTGTGCCGGCTCTATGATCGGCCGGCTTGCCCGCCGCCGCACACAAAACGCAGTGCGGTGGGGCCTCACAACTGCCGGCCAAATGGCCGGGCTGGCCGCATCTAAAACAGCGGCCGCTGCAGTCGACCGCAGAGGTGCACTTTGCACCAACGTGGCCACCACTGAGGCAGCGGAAGCACCTCTGCGGTTTCGGCTCCAGGAGCCACACTTGCGCCGACACCCAGCCGATCAAAACGCGACGGCCATCGGCCAACTTCTTGGCCACAGCCACTGGGCAGGTGACTATGGCCGTGCCCATACCGGCACGGCCCGGACGAATCGGGCCGCACCGGATTTGCTCCGGGGGACATTCCCCAGCCTTGGCGACCGCGGCAACCACCTCGTCGACAATAATCGAATCATCCAGGCCCCCGATTCGAACTTCTGCACATTTTTGGGGCCTGGTGATTCTGACATCCTCCGCCGGAAGGAGTTGGCGGAGGCTTGAAGCCAGTGCGTCAGCCTGCTGGGCGCTACCGGCCCCAGGCACCTCGATGAGGCGGGCCCCGGTCTGGGTGATCTTACACCGCAGACCCGTCGTAATGCCAAGCTGGCTGGGGTCGATAGCCCCACGCGCCTTCTTTAAAAGCTCCGCGTAGGTGGTCCCCCGCTCCAACGCTGCAGGTTGCAGTGTTAATACCACTGCAGTGGAGCTGGGGGTGCGGAGCTTCTTTGCCGCCTTTTTGGCCGCCTTCTTGGCCTTTTGGTTGGCCTTCCTCTTCGCTTTCGCCGCCTTTTCTTTTTCGCCGGCAATTTCCCAGCCATTCTTTTTGGAAGCGGTGGCTGCAGGAGCACTTTGTGGGACAGCAGGGGTGGGCTGGGCCTTCTTCTGGCCCCTTTTCCTGCCCCTTTGGGCCTTAGTTTCTTCGGCTTTCCTGGGCGCCGAATTTGTGGCTTGCCGTGTCGCAGCTGCTACAGCCGCGTATGATGTTGACGGCTGCGGGGACGGCTGCGGGGGCGGCTGCGGTTGTTGGGCCGCTTGCTTGCTCGCCAATGGAGGCCTTAATAATCTGCCCTCTAAGACGACGAAGCTCTGTCTCATCTGTGCCATTTCTTTGCGTAGGGCGGCCAGTTCATTCATGGGCTCCGACGCGTTGGTAATGGCACGCTTCTCAACAGCGGTGCGGAGCTCCTCCTGTTCCCGTCTAAGGGCCGCGATTTCAGATGCCAGGCGGGCGTTCTCCGCCTGGAGCTTCTTCGTCTCCTCAGACGCTGTGCGGCTGAGGAGAACATCCGCAATTTCGGCTATTGCCGCCACCGACTCCTTAAGGGACTTTTGGCAAGTCCCTTTGAGTCCCTTGGACTTCCTGGAGACCATCGTGATGGCCTCCAAGGCGTCTTTGAGACGCGACCGCAAGTTGGTGGCGGTAGCCTCCTCCGGCTCTCCTTCAGAGACCGAAGTCTCTGAGAGGCGCGAGCTTCTTGAAGCGGCCACCTTTTTTGTGGCCGCTTCGATGCGCCGCTCCTCCTCTGCGTTGCGCTCGAGGAGCTTTTCTCGCAGCTTGGCAGCTGCGAGCTCCGCGCGAGCTCTGCCCAGGCCCACAAAGTGCCCGTGGGTGGGCGGTCTGCCGCGAGTCGAAACCCCTCACTCTCGAAAGTTTCGGCGTGGGGGTCTCTTCTTCGCTCGAGGCCGAGCCTGGCTCCGAGCGCGTGCGCTTGCTCGCCCGGCTGGGGCTTTCAGCGCTGCGCACGCTGATCATGCTCGCAGTGGAGCTGTCCGACTCGGACAGCTCCAACTCTTGCTCCTTCGGCGCTGTAATGCGCTCTGCATCCGAACCCGCAGGACTGGGCGTGCGGGTTGATTCGTCAACCGACTTCGGTATGGTTTGTTTTTTGAGTTTACTTGCCATATTAAAACCCACGAGTGCGGGAGAAATAAACGTCCACCCGGGCAGAGATCCCGCTATACCCGGGTAAGCCTAATACCTCAAGGGCGGCGGCTGGTGCCCTGAGGGGGCCGCACTAGAGACTGACCTCCCTGTCAGCCACGCATCTCCTCGCCGTGCGGCAGCAACTTGAGATTAGGGGATTTTTATAGTGCTTACCTTGCACGCGGTCCGGGCGGTTAAGCCAAGACCCTCGGTCCCGTGGACAGCCGCGAGACGTGACCACAGACACTGAAAACTACGGGATTACGAGATTGGGGTGACGGTGACATCGGGGCAGGGGGGGAAGAACGAAAGAAGGGAAAAGAAAGAAAAACTTAAAATTGTAAAATAAAAACAAAAAGAAAAGGTAAAATAAAAGGTATAAAAGTAAAAATAAAAGACAAAAAAAAAAAAATTAAACGTAAAGTAAACAAAACAAAAACAAAACGAAACAAAAACAACAATTTAAAAATAAAAAGGCGTCCGAAGACGGAAGAAGAAAGACAACCCCGCTGTCTGCTTGGCGGTAGGGTGAGTACACACCAAGCCCGTCAATGTCCCGTCCCGTGTCCCCTCTGATGACCAGAGGAGTACCGGGAGGGACGTAAAGGCAGTGCCCAACACAGGACACTGCAAAGGAGCGGCGCCGCAAAAGGCGACACCGCCCGCCGACAGTCCCCACGGGTGGAGTCCCGCGGAGACAAGCAGCGCAAGCGCCACTCTTTGGTAACTTTTTAGTGAGGTTTCCTCCCTCTTAGTCCGAAGACCCGCGGGCAGCAGGCCAAAAAGCCCACTGCTAACGCGTTGACCGGACGGTGGCCGGAGTTCGACCATGCCCGCAACCCACAAAAGGCGCAGGAAGCGAGCCCGCCCGCCCAAGTGTCCCCGCAAGACCCCCAAAAGGAGCCGTACGGGAACGGAAGGAAGCGGGGCCCCGAAGGACCCCCAATTCCGGGTAATTTTTTAGAGAGCTTGTCTTGCTCGCAGCCCGAGGACCCGCGGTCCCGAAAGAGTCGGGATTACGCGTTGGTAACCGGACGGTAGTCCCACTCTATTTATACCCACATTATGACCCACCGTCCGCCCACTGTCAGAATTTGCCGCGAGTAGCAACTTGCTACTCACGTTGCCCAGGGTGCACCACGCGGAGGTTTCTGACACGCACCCCAACCTAACCTAACCTTTTTTTTTTTTTTTTTTTGGTATCGGGTTGGAAAATCCTCATGGAGTCCCTCCGCCCCGGGGGAAGGACGAAGGGGACTGTCAGACTCTTACTGACTAAAAACCAACCCGTGTTCCTCATGTACCCGTGTATCGGAGGGTAGGGATTCGCATAAGCATTCGTCGCTACCCCCCGACGGGTATTGGCCCGCCAGATGGTTAGGCGGGCCCCGAACAAAACCCCCTTGGCGGCGGATGAAGGTGTTGGGCTCCGCCGCCAAAACACTCAGCGGCCGCAGAGGATAGGGAGGACGGCAACGCAACACCGCATCTCCTCTTCCTCTGCGGCCCCACCGCGACGCAACGATGAAATACTAGAAGAGATTGAATGTATCGGTGGTTTAAAGGTAATTCAGCTACTCTGTACTAGATGGCGTTGCTGTATCGAGTAATCGACTGTTCGAGATTATTTCGACAGTTTTGTAGAAGCATCCAGAATGCGCTAGTGATGTTATCCGGCCAGTATAAATAGAGCGCGACCGAACGGAACGGACACAGTAACAATTGAATATCTATATATAAAACAAGAAGCGAAGGAAAGTAATTCGGAAGTGTTTAGTGGTGTTTTATTAGTGTTGAGAATTAAGTGTGAAATAAGTGTGTTTTTACTAGTTGTGTAAATAAGTGTGTATAGTGTTTGTGTATAAATAAAGTTCAGTTTAAGTGGCATAGTGAGTTATAATTTATCGTTGAACCCCAGCTCGTAACAATATTGTAAAACAAAGCTGTAAGTTTGTCAATTTGTCTATTTGCGATAAAATAACTGTAAAAGGAATACTTGTGCAGTTTCACAAACAGATAAATTTATGAGGAAGGCTTATGTGTATAATTTGTAAGGGTAGTGTGTATACTATCAGTGCGAACCCGGGGCGGGGCTCTCTTGTAATATTCAAGTTAACATAACAATAGTTGTTATGGTTTCTTAAAAGTTAAACTGGACCTACACTTCAACTGGGGAGATTTTCTGCCTAGGTTAGTATCAAGAATAACCTACTGTACACTTTCGTTGAAAGAACTTTAAACAAAATATATGCAAACAAACTGCTGTCCTTGTAATCTTAAATAATATCTGAACATAACCGTATATTTTTATTTAGCCGAAGTTGTAAAAATGCATTAATAAGTATTTGTGTATTGCAAGACAAAGGCGTGACACTGTATTTATTTATACAGACATATACAATTTTGTCACCCCGCAGATTACAGAGGTTTTCAACGATCTAGGTAAAGATCTTATTAGTACTCGAAGTACTGTGAGTACCACACTCAATGAATAAATAAAAAATCTAATACAACACTAGTTTATATAGTCTAAATTAAAATCATAACCTCCTTAGGCAATACCTAAATATATTCGATAATTCAAATTTAGAGACATTGTTTAAAACAACAGGTTGCAATTCTCGCCCACCTCTTGGTATAGGTACTTTATAACATTGTAGTGCAAGGATTTGGATAGCAGTTCTAGGATAAAGGAAGACTAAGTGTTCTTGTGCATTTAATACGTTCAATAGCGATAGACACCGTTAAAATACTCCAGTGCAACTGTCAACATCGGCTAAGTCGTTATACACATGTTAGTACATTGAAACCGTTTTATATTAAAAGTGTTAAAAGAACACGACTTTAGCATTGTTATGATATAGATTACCTATATTTATTTAGACATTTTCTTTATGCATTTCTTTAGACATTTTACTTATGAACCATAGACCACATTATATTACAGTACTTTTTACGATCAAACGTTGTTTTCATAAAATTGCTTGCCGTAGTTATATAGATTTCGTCTGGACGGAGAAAGATTGCGCTTGTATACAATATCTAATATCTATAGTAGCTATGTACTCATAAAGAGATTGATTTAGGCTTACCACCGTAGCAACGTAATCAATCAAATCTTTTTCGGTAACATCGTCGCTCTGCTTCACAACAAAGGCTATAGGTTCCTCTCCGTAATCAGGTACAGGTTTACCGACCACTCCTGCCTCTCGGATTCCCGGATGTAATTGTAGTATAGTTTCTAGTTCCAGTGGAGCCACCTGAAATGTAAAGCTAGGATTATAGTTTGGTCCAACGAGCTTAGGCATAAACACAGAATATGTAAATATCTTAGAATCTCATAGTCCATGTTGGAAATATTATACATAATTCAATAGCTTCATATTGATATTTTGAGACATGCATACATAGACTCACGCCTGTTTCCCCGAAGGGGTAGGCAGAGGCATATTAAACGCCCACTTTTCGCCAGTGTTTTGATCCCACGTAATAGGTGGCGAGCCTATTGCAGTTTATCGGGATATTTTGTTTGCCAGAGCCTCGTCCGTTGATCGGCAGGTGCACCACTTGCAGGTGAGGTTGACTTGGGACCCTAAGATCTTGGTGGGAACCCTATATTTTGAGACAAGTAAATAATACTTTTTACGATTATTGTAGTATTTTTAGTAGCAATGATTACAAAAATATGCATCATGACTTTATTTTCAGGCAGAAGATGACGACAGCGCTCAATATATCTTGACAAACTAAAATTATTTTCCAGAAATTATATGCCGTGTGGTTGACGGCATAGAATACAAGTGTCACCACCATCTTCCCGTGGGTGTCGTAAGAGGCGACTAAGGTATAACACGATGCAAATACCATCTTTGCGTAGAGACGGAAAACTCGACATCAAACCCTATACGACTGCCTCGTTGGTCTCGCGGCATAAATGTGCGCGTGGGATCGGGAGGTACCGGGTTCGATTCCTGGGTCGGGCAGTGTTATTGGGTTTTTCTGTCACGAAATTTCCAGTAGCAGCACGGAGTCTGGAAATGTGCCCGGTACGGCAATAGGCTCGCCCCTTATTACGTGGGACTAAGGTATATCTGGCGAACAGTGGGTGTAGAAATACACCTCTGCATACCCCTTCGGGAAGAAAAGGCGTGACGTTGTGTATGTGTGTGTGTGTGTGTGTAAATTTTATTATATAGCAACTCGCGCCTCTTCATTATTTCTTTGTAGTAAGTTTTTTGTGCAGGTAGCGCAGTGAAGTGCACTCGAAAGCATTAAACTGTATTTAACTTTCAACTTAAACTAGACAGCGATAGCCTAGTGGAGATACCAACGGACTGCCATGCAGAGAATTGTTAATTATCGCTTGCCCCGTGCCCCGGAGAGCACGTTAAAGTGTCGGTCCCGGCTGTCATGAAGATCTTTGACAGCCGTTACGGGGAATCAACATAACATAACATATCTTCACGCCTTTTATCCCCGAAGGGGTAGGCAGAGGTGTATTACACACCCACACTTCGCCAGATATGTTTCGGTCCCAATGTAATAGGGGGCGAGCCTATTGCCATCTACCGGGCACATTATTAAGCGAGCGATAATTAACATTTTTAATACACACATAACTTCGAAAAGTCAGAGGTGTGTGCCCGAGGTACCTGGGGATCGAACCCGAGACCATCGTCTCGGCAGTCCGTTACGTACACCACTGGGCTACCGTGATCAGTACCCTCAAATAAACTGATACTGGTCTAAACCATGGAATATCGCTATCCCTTTGGGTTGCGGAGGTCAGACGGCAGTCGCTCTGTGGAAAAGTTGCTATTCTGTCATATCTGTAAGCGGACCTCGGGCTTCAAGGCGTGCAAGTCTTGAATGCAATTTTTTTTTTACCGAAAGCCCCATGGCGGCGGATGAAGGTGTTGGGCTCCGCCGCCAAAACACCCAGCGGCCGCAGAGGATAGGGAGGACGGCAACGCAACACGGCATCTCCTCTTCCTCTGTGGCCCACCGCGACGCAACGATGGTGCGCCCCATTTGGTCGCGGGAGATAAGGCGCGCGGCAACGCTACACCGACGCGCCTCTCCTCCCGCGACCGCACCCGACTACGAGGGACAGACAGAACTGTCCCCCACACCCGCACCTTGGGACGCATCCTACGCAGGCCTCACGCAAGCCCACCTGGAGCGTCCCCTCCTGGGATTCCGATTAGCGGGTGTACCTCAAACCCACGGTTACTGAGCCCCCCCACCACGACAAGGTGGAGATCCCACAAGGGGGAAGTCTTGAATGCAACTGGGATAACGCTAGGGCGATGATGAACTTTAATTAAACATTAATGGCCAGTTTCACCGCTGTCTGATAATTTTCTGATAAATTTATTTGTCAGATATCATAAACTGATATTACTTAAATTTAGTACATTAGACATATCCAAAAGAAAGTGTAATTTTACCTAATCATAGCTATCTAGGAATAATTAAAACACTATCTTTGCAATAAACATCATACTTACCCCGTACGTACCTACTTACGTAGTTCTACAATAAATAACGTATTATCTATAGTTATGTTCCAATATTGTATTTATCGATGGCTAAAATATTGGGGACGGTCGTTGGACAACATTTCCATTCTAATATAGATAGAGACATAATGTCCTGGTATTTGTCGTCGTTCTCAATACGTAGAATACGTTCGGATACTAAGATACACACCACAGAAGATAGCCCGATGTCAACCGATCCGACACGACGCAGGTAAAAAAAAAGTACCTATTGACGTTAACGAAAAAATTTGGGTTAATGTGAGCCTTCTTGAATTCCATGAAACAGCTACTTTAGTCAAATGTGGTTCTCAAATTGTCGGCCGACAAACAACATTGCCTGTGTGCAAAACCGCTTCGTGCTAGACAGAATAATTATTTGGTGGCGTGTGATACCAGTTACAACAATTAGTTCCTTAGTCCTTCCTACCTTATTATTTTCATGGCTAATTTTGGAATGAGCTAGATACGACGTAATTTATTTTCACTTATGTTAATCGCAAGACGACAAAGGGAAAATAATACTTAGCTCAAAATCAACTAAAAGTTCAAGCTCTATTTTATTTTACGTTTACTTTCCAAGAGGAGACAATATAACTTATTTGGATCTTTGATGTAAAACCACAGCATTAACGGTATCTAAGCAAGTATTGTTAGATCTAGCGTAATTCACATTTTACTAATAAGCTCCGTATCTAGAAATGCGTAGATAATACGAAGGCTTATTCCTTTTATGATGTAAGCGTCCACCGAGATAGGCTTTCTCGAGATGAAAAGGTGTGGAATGAATTTCGTGGACAGTGTTAGTGAGTCGAGCTAATAATATCGACGAAAACCTTGTAGCTTATTGCTAGACCAAAATACGCAATACATAAGATTACCTACTTTATTTCCCTCGTCTTCATATAATATCTTATACCTTTGTAGTTATCTACATTAAAACGTATAGAATAAGTGGTATATTTATACATGCTGAATTATTTAGGAGTCACAGAAATAAATTATTCAAATTACTTTGTAGCCATCGTAGACGATAATTTCCTTTAGCCTTTCGACAATGTAAAAGTATTTATCGTCGTCGTAATACCCCAGATCACTGGTTTTATTAAAGAAGCCTTGTTCATCTAAGTACACTGACGGGTCTACGCCAATGTAACCCTTCATAAAGACGGCCCCCCTTAGACATATTTCGCCATGTTGATTTGGCTCGAGAGATTTACGGGTTTCGGGATCTACAACCTGCGCGCAAAATATTCGATATCAGTTTATAAAATATCAATACCATTACGAAGCTTTATCAGTGTATCAAGAAATATTATTACAAAATCATAAGTTTATAAAACGACTCGTTGTCTTTTTATGCATAAAATATTATTTCATCGCCGAAGACTTGCTAAAGTAACTGTCTTTTACTATTTCAGACAAATTAAGTTTACTTTGGCTTATGACAACATCTCCTTCATTAAATATTTCTTGAGATATATCGGTTACATAACTGTATATATGTACGTACTTTCAAAGTGATACCAGGTGATGCCATGCCTACACTGCCATGCTTAGGACCTTTAGTTCCCCAACTCTCTGAGGTCAATTCACCGGCTTCAGTCATGCCATAACTTTGTAATATATTCCTGAGCTTAGGAAATCTACAAAAAAAAAACAATAAATAATGAAACTGTAATGCCTATAATTTGTTTCTAATAATACATACATACATAGACTCACGCCTGTTTCCCGGAGGGGTAGGCAGAGACTACGGAACGCCATTTGCAATGATCCTGACATACCTCACTTGCTTCACTCACTCCCATCAAGTTTCTCATGCATGCTCTTCTGTTAAGGATACTTCTGACTTGTCCTTTTTTCAGGATGTCTCCAATCTGGTCAGAGAACGTCCGCCTAGGTCTTCCCCTTTGTCCTGTTCCATTCACACTTGCCTTATATATCTTCTTTGTCAGTCTATCGTCATCCATCCTCTCCATGTGCCCAAACCATCTTAACATGCCTTTCTCAATGCTTGTCACTACATCTTCTTTTACCCCACACCACTCTCGTATCACACAATTCTTTACTCTGTCGGTCAAAGACACACCACACATACTTCTCAGTGCTCTCATTTCTACAGCATTTATTTTACTTTCAAATCTCTTCTGCCATACCCAACTTTCACTACCATACATAAGGGTAGGCACTAACACGCCTCTATGTACAGCCAAACGTGCCTTTTTGGACACGTTTTGACTGTTCATAAACGCTTTCAGAGCTCCATTCACACAATTACCTGCATTAACTCTCCTTTCAATATCTTCTTCATTCTTACCATCTCTTGTAAACAACGTACCTAAGTAAACAAGCTCATTCACTTGTTCCACTCGCTATCCATCGATCAAAACATTACAAGCCGTAACGCATTCCTCCTTTTCAAAAACCATAACTTTCGTTTTACTTACATTCACTTTCATTCCTTTCCTCTCTAACGCACCATGCATGATTGCTACCATCTCCTGCAACTCCTCCGCTGAAGATGCAAGTATTACCTGATCATCAGCATAAAGGAGGCATTTGACGAGTAACCCATTCATCCTTAATCTAATAATACATGTTTCTAATAATACATGTCTTAATTGGTACGCACCAAGTATATAATTAACATATAAATATTCTGACTATAGAATACTTCATTACTGGTTATTATACGCTAAAGGCCTTTTTAAGACTTCCGATTGAATTTATCAACTCATTATTAGAAGTATCGATAACTGTGTGAAGCACGATACCTACTAAAACCATTCAAGTCTGTATTATCAGAGAGAGGTTATCATAAATAACGTATTATACCCATAGGTCGTTATTTAGGATATATTTACTTTACCTTTGTTTGACTTTTTCTATCATCTTATTATAAAGAGGCGATGATCTCGAGTATATAAATTTTAGAGAATCGACGTTACATTTTTCTACAGCCGATGCCTTGGATAGGTAGCAAACAAAGGAAGGTACTATAAAAGCGACGTTAATCTGCAATAATGCGAAGGTATTAATGAATAAGCGTTATGATAATGTAAATTATTATTCAGCAAAAATGCGTAGGTACATTTTAATAGCTTTTTACATTATTTTTCCATTACGCATAGATATTTTTTAAATAATGTATGCACAAAGAAAGATGGATGACTTGCTTATTTTAATATAGATCATTATTAACTTTGTTTGGCTTATTAAAAATACGTAGATTTACAAAATTGTTTATACTTAGGTGCCGATGCGTGAAGAAAAGTATGAGACTTAACTAATAGATTTAAGTTGCCTTCCATAATGTTTGCTTTCTCATATAAAAATTACAAGAGACGTACGTATAATTTATTAGCAACTCAAGTTAAAACCAACGTTCCAATTTTGTGTTACTTACTTTCGCATAAAAATATCTCAGTGATTATTTCGTCTTCGTAATGTCAATAATTTGCAGGCAGCATGACAAGGGTTTATGTTTATTTTCCTGATCAGACTCTAATTACCGGCTGATTTAACTTCAAAGAAAATATTATGGGCAATTATATACTTGCATTTTAAATTAATATTTTACTTTTATATTCATTTAACGTTTTACCGTTGGTGGTAAAGTTTGATATAAATACAATATGTAATTGAATGATATAGAAATCAAGTCAAAATTAGAGGATTATTTGCTTATATATTATTTTTGATCTATGCCAAATATTTTCTTTTCTGCCAAAGAGGTTTAATAAGATCCTATTCTTTTATGGCAGTGACACACTTGAGTATTTACCTGTAATGAGCATTCTCGCGAATATTACAAAACAAATGAGTGTGTTTTAGTGAGCATTCTCACAAACATTCGGGCGAGCCTTAGAATATAGATAATACATAGAATTCGCGCTATAATAGCGGTTAAACCCAATATATTTATTCACTTTGACTTATGAGTTTAATCTAGGGAAGAATCTTCGTAGTTTGTTACAAATTTTTACTTGACTAGTGATGGACTCACTCAGGATAAATATCGATAAAATATCGATAATGTTTACAATCGATCCTTAGATTTGGTTTACTCAGAATTAATTTCAATAGAATGTTGATAAACTCAAAAACAAGGCACCGACAGCCTAGTGGAGATACCATCAGACTGCAAATCTACAAAAAAAAACAATAAATAATGAAACTGTAATGCCTATAATTTGTTTCTAATAATACATGTTTCTAATAATACGAGGGAGTTCAATGTATTCTCGGTATAGGTATGCAGGAAAAGGCGGAAAATTCTGAATAAATTTTATTTTTCAATATACTCCCCTAACATCTCAATACATTTATTTGTTCGTGAAAGTAACTTTTCAATTCCCTCTGAAAAATATTTTTCTTCATGGCCCGAAAAATGTTCGTTTATTGCTCCCTTCAACTCTTCATCGTCCGAAAAATGCTTTCCACGAAGGTCTTTTTTAAGATTAGGGAATAGATAATAATCACTAGGGGCCAGGTCCGGACTGTAGGGTGGATGACTGATTTCTTCAAAGCCGTACTCCCGCACAGCAGCCTGGGCAAGGCGCGCCTTGTGAACCGGCGCGTTGTCGTGAAGCAGCAACACACCTGCGGTTAATTTTCCATGTCTTTTTTCTTTAATTGCCTCCTTTAAATTACGCAGGGTGGTTGCGTATGATACAGCAGTAATATTTTGACCTTTTTTTGTGTACTCGATTAGCAAGATTCCCTTAGAATCCCAAAACACCGTGGCCATGAGCTTTCCTGCGGACGGAGTGACTTTGAACTTCTTCGGCGGGTCAGATCCTTTTTTGTGCCACTGCATAGACTCTTGCTTGCTCTCAGGGTCATAGTGATGAACCCACGTTTCATCACCAGTAACAATTCGATCGAAAATACTTTGCGGATTTTCACCACAGAGGTCCAAAAACTCCTTACAACAGTCAACTCGCACTTGTTTCTGTAGCGCGGTGAGCATTCGCGGCACCCATCTTGCACTGACCTTTGACAAATTCAGGCGCTCATGAAGGATTGTGTGAATGGTACCCACGGATAGCTTAGTCATTTCTGCTAATGTTTTCACTCTTACACGGGCATCTTCAAGTACAAATTTTTCGACTAATTTGACGTTTTCTTCAGTAGCGGCACAAATTGGCCCACAAGCGCGGGGGTCGTCTTCAATGCTCTCTCTACCCCGTTTGAATTCACTTGACCACTTCTGAATTGTAGATAATGAAGGCGCAGAATCTTGGTAAACAGCCACCATTTCTTCATGGATATTTTTTTGAGTTTTTCCTTGTTTTGTGAGGAATTTTATCACTGCACGATGCTCGATTTTTTCATCATTGTCGAATCAGTCATCATAGTTGTCTGTTCGCAATGATATCTTGCATACTAATGATGGCAATTAAATGAAATTTTGTATTTATACCCTCAAAGAGTGTGAACTAATGAGATAATTAAATTACCCTTATCATTAGTATATCACCTCGATACCGAGAATACATTGAACTCCCCTCGTACATGTCTTAATTGGTACGCACCAAGTATATAATTAACATATAAATATTCTGACTATAGAATACTTAATTACTAGTTATTATACGCTAAAGGCCTTTTTAAGACTTCCAATTGAATTTATTAACTCATTATTAGAAGTATCGATAACTGTGTGAAAAACGATACCTACTAAAACCATTCAAGTCTGTATTATCAGAGAGAGGTTATCATAAATAACGTATTATAGACCCTATGCAGAAGGTATCGGGTTCGAATCCACGGCGCGCACCAATAACTTTTCGGAGTTATGTGCTTATTGAATTGTTATCTATCGCTTGTACCGTGCCTCGGAGAGCACGTTAAGCCGTCGGTCCCGGTTGTCATGAAGATTTTTGACAATCGTTGCAGGGCGTCAGTACCTTCTAAAATAAACTGACACTAGTCTAAACCATGGAATATCGCTATCCCTTCGGGTTGCGGAGGTAGACAGACAGTCGCTCCGTAGAAAAGCTGATATTCAGCCAAATCCGGTTGGAGTAGTAAGCGGACCCAGATTGAAACTGGGATAACGCTAAAAGGATGTTGATGTTGATAAACTCACGATATCGATAAATAAATTTGAAAGTAGGAACAGACACTTGTGTGATTTATTAAACCTGTTCAAATTCAGATCTGCATTTTATTATTTAGAAACGTCTTTGTTTATGTATCTTACTTTTACTCTAGAAATAATTCATGAGTGAAACTGAAGTAAATATACTGGGAAAAACTGCTGTTGTAGTGTGATTTCTATATTTTTCTATATTCTACGGACTATTTGAATTTAGAGTTTTCGCTAGAATGATCGTGAAAGTGTTCGGTTCGACAAATCAAATAAACCGGTCAAGTGCGAGTTGGACTCGCGCACCGAGGGTTCCGTACAAACCTGTAGGTATAATTATTTAAAAAAATATGTGATGCAACAAAAAATTTAGGGTTTTCAAAATTTTTCCTATGTGCTATAAAACGTTGCTGTATGCCTATTTTCAAGATGCTAGATCGCCCCCGTGGGAACTCCAACTTTTCTTGGTGGGAGGCTTAGTAACCGTTGCTTGGACATCCGCGGTGAACGTAAAAGAGATCCCGGGCGTGGACGCTCCGCGTGGGCTTGGAGGGGGCCTGCGTAGCATGCGTCCAAAGGTGCGCGTGCGTGGGACAGTTCTGTCTGTCCCTCACAGTCGGGCGCGGTCGCGGGAGGAGGTGCGTGTCGGTGTTGCGTTGCCGCGCGCCCTATCTCCCAATGGGGGCGCATCATTGTTGCTTCGCGGTGAGGCCGCAGAGGAAAAGGAGATGCGGTGTTGTCAGGTGGCCGTCCTCCCAATCCTCTGCGGCCGCTGGGTGTTTTGGTGGCGGAGCCCAACACCTTCGTCCGCCACCAAGGAGGTTGTGGCCTTCAGGGTATCCGCCGGGGTGTTAGGGTAGAATTCTAACGCGACCCCCTGGCGCCCCAAAATGGCGTTGAAGTATACGCTGTGGTTTTAGTGGGTATTACGGCCTTGCACTCCAGCCGTCGAGTCCCACATACGTGCGTAAATGCATTTCCACAGCAAAAAAAAAAGATTCTAGATCGACTGGAAATACCTTTTAGTTTTGACTTGAGCATTTGATATGATATTCAATTTTATACCCCTACGCGTTCATGAAGAAAGGGGTAGCACCTTTAAAATTATTAAAAATATTTTAATTACATTTTTAATATTTTTGAAGAGAATTTGAGAATCTAAGTTTACGGGAAGTACCCTGTAGGTTTTGATTCCTTTGCCAGTAGTTGCGAGTTTGAAAATATATTAAAATTGCTGGCTCTTTTGATTACGTTGAGATAGAAGTTTGATTTTGTTACAGCTTAAATGTATAATAGACCCGAGTATTTGATATGAATTTCAATTTAATAACTTTACGCGTTCATGAGGAAAGGGAAGTAACCTTCAAATTAATACAAATATTTTTCTACAGGATGTTACTAAAAATTTACGGTTTTCGCAATTTTCCCTTTATTTGTGTTATTAGACATTGCTTCGTACCAAATTTCAAGATTCTGTTCACGTGAAGTTCACGGGAAGTACCCTATAGGTTTCGATTCCCTTGCGAGTAGTTGCGAGAAAATATGCGGCTTGAATTGCTGTTTCTTTTTGTTGCATTGTCATAGAAGATTGATGTTCTTACAGCTTCAAAGTATTATAGACTTGAGTATTTGATATGAATTTCAACCTTTACGCGTTCATGAGAAAATGGTAATAACTTTAAAATTATTAAAAATATTTTTATGATATGATGTAACTAAAACATTTACGGATTTCGCAATTTTTCCTTTATGCATGTTATAAGACATTGCTTGCGTCCCAAATTTCAAGATTCTAGGTTCACAGGAAGTACGCTGTAGGTTTTGAATTTCGAAATTTGCGCCATAAACATAAACCGCTGTATCTTTTGATTGCGTTGGCTTAGAAGTTTGATTTTTTCACTGCTTCAAGAGACAGTAGATTTGACTATTTGATATCAATTTTAGTTTGATACCTCCGCGCGTTTCTGAGAAAAAGGCTCTTGACAGACGGACAGACAACAAAGTGATCCTATAAGGGTTCCGTTTTTTCATATCGAGGTACGGAACCCTAAAAAACGGCGAATGCTCGCTGTTCTGTTACAAGTGAATGCTCAGGTGTATCAGCGCCATTAACAAGACGGGAACTATTTGATGGATGGCTTATTGTGACGTCGCTGTGACGTCGGGAGGACACCACCTCTCGGCCGCTTGCACCTACGCCCCCACTGCACTGCGAGCTATAAAAGCGGACGCGTTGGCTTCGCGAGCCCTTCTTGCGGCGGCTACATCCGAGTTAAGTCTACCAACCATCCTGGACCACCGACAGCTGGATTCTCCACACAAACCCCACCCCTCGCCGAACTACGCGACCCTGTGTTAATTTTTCTAAATATCACATAAATCGTAATCTTTTTCATTTAAGTAACGCTTGCTAATTGATGTATAAAATTTATTTGGCAATTAAATCAATTTTTATTGTAACATTTAACCACGCTTCTCATTTAGACACCCCCTAGTAGGGATATCGTAACAGCACACACTCGAAAGGTACTTTTTACGTTACAATGGCGCCCACGGGAATATTATAGGTAGGGTTTTGTTGAGAATCCGCTGCCGGTGAGTCGTTTTTTTTTATTTTTTTGTGTATGTGTGAAGTCGTTCCAAAGCAGTGTGTAGTTATTTTAGTGGCATTTATCGTTTCTTTTTGCTTGTTCTATTGTGCTCGGGAAGTCGGTGGTGTTGTGCTGATCACAATAGACATTTTCTCTTTTTGTTCTGTTGTGCTCGGAAGGTCGGTATTGTGTTGAGCCGGTCACAACAGACAAATTTTGTCTTACTACGCTTGGTAAGCATTTCTATATTATAACTTTTTCTGTTACCGCGTGTGATAATTACTGTGTATCAACCGCAAAGTAACGAGTTATAATCGTTCGACTGCGGCCACGTGTCCTCTAAAGACGCGCTAAGGTCACATTCGTCGATCGCATTCTTTGTATTTTGCGATTTATGACCTCACGTCCACTAACGACGTGCCTAGGTCACCTTGATCGTACTGCTTCGCGATTAGCTTTTTTTAAATGCCACTAAAGTAATTAAGTGCTACTGGTAATTATTGCTAATAATCTGCTTTGGCTGACTTATGGAACGAATTCACACCCTTCTCTTTTTCATTTCTTTCTACATATTTTCTACTATAACCTTCTGCTAGTGATTTTGTACGGCGACATAATTATATATGCTTATGGTCGGTATTATTAAATACTTTTACCGCCTACTACGGCGATTATCTTTTAATATTAACTATTCTTTTCTTTCTTACTAAGAAAGTTGCATCTTTATTATACCACGTGTACCTAACATAGTTGGACTGGCTGAGAATGAACGTACCTAAGATGCTAGCGTATTATATACTAGGTATCTAGCTAGAATTCCGCGTTCATTTATTAATAAAATGTACACGTGTCACATGCAGGTTGCTCACTAACAATAATGAACGAATGTAATTATTGTCTATTAGGTATATAAATACGAATATCATCGTAGAATTATTAGTTGTTCGTTTTGTCAAATGTTTATTATGCTACAATCGTTGTTTTTGGTCTTCGATTTTATCTCCTTGTTACTGCCTATCGGTATGTTATTTGAGAATGCATCTAATTATGCATTTACTGTTCATTGTGAACTCAATCATAAAATTCCTGCGTCGCAATTATTGAATTGTGTTCTTTTTGTAATGTTTTGTGTTGCTAGGATTGTTCTTTCAATGTCTGGTTTCTATTGAAATATATAAAACATATATTGATAAATAAATGATAAAATGAAACCGCTGACAGCCGGTAAAATAATTAATTGTCAATATGTAACTTGTTTCCTTTTTACTAAATGCTATGCATCTGGTTTTACTAACCATCTTAAATAGTGCTGGTTATAATGTGTTCTTGTGTTAACGCAAATGTTATTATATCTAACTGAATTTATCAAACTTAATTGAATTGAAACTAACTTTAACTAAAGTGGGTATTTGCACATAAATTGAATCAATAACTTCTTTCCTTGAATAAATACGTGCCTATTTACATATGAATCAAATAAATAATATTTATACCTCATTAAATAACTAAAGTGGCTGTTTACACACAAATTAATAAATAATTTCAATACTTAAATAACTAATGTGGGTATTTCTACATAAATCAATAATTTTATACTTTTATAGCTAAAGCAAATTAATTGATTTACAAGTTAAAGATAATACCATTTCGTATTTCACCGTCGTTTATTTCAAACCTAAAAGCTGAATACAATAATTAAATCTTATTCTATTATAGCATAAATGTGTTTATAAACGATTGGGTACAGTGTCATTAATAACAATGTAAGACGTATATGTATGCAGAGTTATAATTACCTACATAATTATTTGTGAAGGCCAACAATGGTTCTTTTGTTTCCGAGTCGAAGATTATGCATTGTGTTGTGTTAACGAATTATATAAACATGCTAACATAAAACATGAATAAATATGCTAACATAAAACATGAATAAATATGCTAACATAAAACATGAATAGTTATTACTGTTATAAATTGTCGAAGAGGTTTTCCAAACTTAATATTTTTGAAAGAATCTGTTATTTATCTAACTAATTATCCAACTATCTGATAACTATCCAACTTTCACATAACTATATAAATATCAGATATGTTTCTCTTGGTGATTTCCATATAAAGGATCTTGGATTAACTCACTACAAAGTTTAAGAATGTAATGATTAATGCTCATCACTAATGATTTAATCACTAAAATAACTTAACACTTCGTTACATATAATATAAAAATCTTTAACTCCTAATTACAGCTAAATCATGTACCCATATATCTTGTTACTTATAGCTTTGGTAATGACTGATCGAAATATAATAAAAATTTTTTTTGTCCCTTATGGCTCAGTGGCTGAAAGGTTGTTGTCGGATCGGTCTGTGGTTCGATTCTCGATTGTATTTTTTTTGTGTTTTTAACTATGGTAGTGTGTACTATGTCGTCGACAGTCTCCTTCGACGATGTACTATACATTACATCTTGCCGTGAATATTTTTTTGTGTGTTTTTGGCTATGGTTGTGTATACTATGTCATCGATTGTCTCCTGCGGTGATGTACTATACATTGCAACCTATTCCGAATTGTGTATTTGCCGTTGTCGATTTTGTATCATAATCAGAAACCAGTTATTTGTCCGCGAGAATGGAATGCGGCCGGCGCCAAGCGCGCAGTGATGACTCACTTGTTTACGCCAGCCGGTCACTCGGCTCAAAACATTGTTTTATACTAATTATAATGAACACCTTTTTTTATGCTTTTACAATTCGCATCGAGCGCGTTAATGAGCAATTTGTTTGTGATACTGCCAACTAATCGTATGATTGTAGTATCGTAATATAGTAAGATCGTAATATTGGTTTACGACTTATACTCTCTCAATTAACTTCACTAATCGAATATGGGTGGTCAGGTGGTGCCTACCAACATAGACTGGGTGACTATTTACTATAAAACTCACGTATAATACCTCTTCGCGCGTCGTGTATTATAATGAATGCGACTCGCATCTTGAATGAATGTTGGCTTGTTCATGCGTATGATAGTGTGTAGGCCTTTTTGAATGTGATGAATGTCAGGTTATAGGAACGTTCAATGCTTGGTGACGTATGAATGGCCGAGGGTTATACTTGTTTTTTTCCTCTTTCAGGGTTAATAGTTGCCTCGTATTTAACATACTGACACCACTACCACTCATCTATTTCAGGGTCCCGGAGTGCAGTTGCCGCCTACCAGCCACAGAATTTTCCCGCAGGGAAAATTCTGGCCTAATGGGGGGAGTGTGTGACGTCGCTGTGACGTCGGGAGGACACCACCTCTCGGCCGCTTGCACCTACGCCCCCACTGCACTGCGAGCTATAAAAGCGGACGCGTTGGCTTCGCGAGCCCTTCTTGCGGCGGCTACATCCGAGTTAAGTCTACCAACCATCCTGGACCACCGACAGCTGGATTCTCCACACAAACCCCACCCCTCGCCGAACTACGCGACCCTGTGTTAATTTTTCTAAATATCACATAAATCGTAATCTTTTTCATTTAAGTAACGCTTGCTAATTGATGTATAAAATTTATTTGGCAATTAAATCAATTTTTATTGTAACATTTAACCACGCTTCTCATTTAGACACCCCCTAGTAGGGATATCGTAACAGCACACACTCGAAAGGTACTTTTTACGTTACATTATTATCCCGGTCGAGACTCTTTCCGCGCCCTGCGAGTTTTACTTAACGCTTCTCAAACTACGCGGACAAACTTTATCCACACTTAAACTTTCTTAGGGCCTAAGCAAACCACGTTTTTTAAACGCGCCGTCGACGCGCTTTTGTAGCGATACAGACGCGATACACACGCAAGTCAGACGCAGCCTGTAGACCTTTGCACACCTGTATAAATTCAAACGCGCGTGTGTAGCGATACAAACGCGATGCTCACGCGCGTGTGTAGCAATACAGACGCTCTTAGATTATAGAACAAGAATCAGATGGAGCGCGCGGAACAGTTGCGTGAGGCCACTAAAGCAAATACAACTTGAAAAGCGAATACAAATCCGGCTCAGGGCGAAACGAAGAATCGTACAGTTCACGCGCCCCGATCAACTCAACTTTTAAATTCATAAAATGCCGTCATGCGTTTTTAAACATTGTAAAAGCTGTTTCCAAAAGCAAAAACAGAAAGATAGAATATCTTTTCACAGTTATCTATGGATTATTTGACTGTTTCATAATTTAATTTCGATAAAATTCGTATTTCTGCAAAAAATGTTTAAGTGTTGCCAGTTTACGTCGACGCCGTTTTCCCTGTATTATGGAAAATGCACTTGTCAATTGATTTATGTAATATGTAATAAGAATTGTCATGTTAATGAAAAATATATTAACATATTATAAAAGTATATTTTAGATATATCTTTATTAGCAAATATTTTTATAGGCTTTCCAATATGCATACATTGTTTTGGTTTCGATCCCTATACGATCTAAATATTCATGTACTTAATGTGTAGAAACAGAAATAATTGATTACAGGCATTCATTTTTTTTAAGAACTTACGTTGTTCCACTCCTGGACAAAGGCTTCCTCCAAATCTTTCCAGGAATGCTTGTCGCACGTCATCTCAAGCCAGCTCTTGTGGTAGGCGTCTAGGTCATTTCGCCACCTGTTTCGTGGCCGGCCTCGGCGACGTCGTCTATCCTCTGGTACCCACAGTGTTGATACTCTTGCCCAACGAGCCTCGTACATACGGCTGACTTGAGACTGGCAGCCTTTCTTCCCACGTCTTTGATGCCTGTTCCAGAACGCAGCTTGGTGTTCCGTATCCTGTCTTTAAGTTTATGATCTAGGATGCAGCGCTCTATGGCTTTTTGGCAGACCCCGGCGTGAATTGTGAAGCTGGGTAGGTGACCAGGTTTAAGAACCGTACGTTGGAATGTTCAGAATAAACAATCATATCCATGAGTTTGCGCTTCTAATATTTAAATTTTTTAATAGTAAAATTAGTGTTGTGTACAAATCATAATATTTATAGGTACTTTATTGTGTACTTGACAAAATTTTGCCGGTTTATGAATACCTTTACAAGGGTGAGAGAATTGATCTATATTCACCTGTATAGTGTACGTCGCTTTCATTAATGTTCACTGTCTCCGGTGCATGAATATGATATACGTAATAAAATCTATTACAGTTATGCAGTAAATTATTCAAGACCGCAAACTAATGTCAGTATGTAACTTCCATAAAAACTTTACAAAACTATGTGCAAAATAGTGGGAGATTGAGTAACGGATTAAGAATACGGAATGTCACCACCCTATAACATCCCATGGGTGTCGTAAAAGCCGACGGAGGGAGCATATTATGCAGAGAACAGCACTGTAAGAGAAGGAAAACTTGATACAAACCCTACACTAACCCGTTCGGCCAGCGTGGTATAGTAGGCTAATTCCTCCTTTCAAAGGAGAGTCTTAGTCCAGCCGTGGACTGTTAAAGGCTGATGATGATGAGTGGGAGATTATTCATAATCTGGCAACTTTACACGCACATAGACGCTCGTGTCCGTACAGTGCAGTCGCCAAATGTCACGCACACATAGCTGTCAACGTGCCTAACTTTGATAAATGCGCTCCATCTGCCTTTTGTTCTAATAATCTGAGCAAACGCTATACTAACGCGCGTGTGTATCGATACAGACGCGCCGGTGCGGCGCGTTCGTATCGATACAAACGACAACAAACTGCTCTGTTGTAAAAAAGCGCGCCGTCGACGCGCGTTTTTGAAGGTCGAAGGTCGCGGGTTCGATTCCCGCTCAAGTCAAATATTTGTGTGCATGAACATGGATGTTTGTCTTGGTCTGGGTGTTTCTATGTATAATATGTACCTATATATTTACAAAAAAAAAGTATATATGTATGTTTATCCATTATCTAGTACCCATAGTACAAGCTTCTGCTTAGTTTGGGACTAGATGGTGTTGTGTGAATGTGGTAGAATATTATTATTATTATTCCACTTTATTATATCTTTTCACATAGTCAAATTTTATACACTTAAATAAAAAAAATTAAAAAAAATTACCATATAAAATAGGACCACGGAGACCCACCGGTATCGGGTACAGGGACCAAGCTACCAGTGGTTAGGGCTCCAGAGAGAGGAACCTCCGAACTATGCGCGTCGTGTTCAACAATACTGCCTTCTGTATAGAGGACTTGATCCAGCCGTCTAACCAGAGCCTCTTGAGATGGTGGTCGGGGCTCTTGGCAATGAGACCATTAACTGACACAACTATCGGTACAATGATCGCCGAGTCCACATCCCACATGTCAACAATCTCGTGAGCTAGGTCCAAATACTTGATTGCCTTGTCTTTTTCGGCTTTCACGAGATTCTCGTCATGGGGAATAGTAACATCAACGATCATTGCAAGGCGTTCTGATCGATCTATCACCACAATATCAGGCTTGTTAGCCACGATAGTCCTATCGGTGATGATAGATCGATCCCAGTACATAGTGGCACGACCATTTTCGAGAACTGGATCGGGCACATACCTGTAGTACGGCACTTCAAAGGGTACAAGGTCATATTTTAAGGCAAGCTGCTGATGGACGATCCTGGCTACTTGATTGTGCCTGTGCAAGTATTCGCCGTTGGCAAGACGAGAACAACCGGAAACTATATGTCTGAGGGATTCGCCGGGCTGGTGACACGCCCGACATATGTCAACAGTCCCATCCTTCAGAATATACTTACGGTAGTTGTTCGTCGTGACAACTTCGTCCATAATTGCACAAACAAAACCTTCGGTCTCTGCAAATAAATCACCAAACCGTAGCCAGGCTACTGATGACATGAGGTCTACATGGGGCCCATGCAAGGCCCGATAAAAACGTCCATGCAACTCTTTGCCTTTCCATACTTCCCTGCGCTCTTCAGTACTAAGTACAACAGGTTTGCTCCAGCTCTCTTTTGCCAGACCCAACGGGGTAAGTCCGTTATCTACAGCAACAATATCACGATGCACACCCGTATCAGCCTTAAGAAAATATTCTCTAAGATTGTACACCTCGCGGTTGTGGAGGTCCTTAGCACTTAAGAAACCACGACCACCACATTTCCGCGGGATGTACAACCTCATTACTGATGACCGCGGGTGATGCATCCGATATTCAGTCAATAGACAACGGACCTTTCTGTCCAGGCCGTCCAGTTCTGATTGAGTCCATCTGAGTATGCCGAAGGAGTATGCTAAGACTGGCATGGCCCAACCATTGTAGGCATGCACCCTGTTGCCGCCTGATAAAAAACTTTTCAGTATTTACTTCAGGCGGCCCAAGAAGCGCTCCCGCAATGATTGTTTCATGGCAGTCTCAGCAATACCTAAGGCCTGCGGTCGTCAGATCCTTTCGGTTGCGACGCACCTGCTGGCTACTGGCCACGTCAAAGAGGAGTAGCTCTTTTGTACCACGGGCCCCATTCTTACATCCATTTTGAGCCACTGACATGATGTTATGGTTTCTAATATGTGATAACATCTTAGTCCTCAAAATGGATGTAAGAAGTTTATATACAGTCGGTAGACACGTTATTGGTCTATAATTTTTGGGGTCCGTGGTACAGCCTGACTTAAAGAGCAGGTGAGTGAGACCAGTTGTCATAAAAGTTGGGATCGAGCTCGATTCCAAAGATGCCTGGAATTGGGATGCCGACCGAGCATGGGCACTACGTAGCCACTTCAACCAGAAGTTGTGTAGTCCGTCCGGTCCCGCTGAGTTCCAGTTAGATAACGAACGGACTGCACAAGCTACATCCGTTGTTTCTATGGCTACGCGCTGCATTTGGGGTATTCCCTCACATGCTCGCTTAACATCCCCAAACCAATCACCTTCAGTGTGGGCATCGACTAAATGCTGCGCCAAAAAGCGTTCGTTGCCTCAACATCTGGCAGACGCCCATCATCCACACCTGATTTGGTTCGCTTCCAACTTCTATATACCCACCTTTCATCTTTTTGGAATGCCCTATTCTGGGCGTATCGGTCCACCCGCTTTTTGTACCGTCTTATACGATTTGCCCACGCACAAACTTTTTGCTTCAGGTAGTCGATGCGTTCTGTGACTCGTGACTCGTATTCTTGGCGACTAAGGCCCGTGCCCAAGAACGCCCGTGTCACAAAACGCATCACTCTCGGTCTTGTATTGCTCGACCTGAAGCAAATTAACTTTCCGATGAGCGCCCTGGTCTCAGCGATACGACGCTCAATCCTGCACTGCCAGGCAGGTAGGTACAGCATTGGTTCGAGGGGCAGAATTACTACCATTTGGTATTTTAATACCTGCCACTCGACACGCTGTAACAGCCGCATAGTACAGACTCGAGTGGGTATCGCTAAGATCTTCACTATTGTCTAAATACGTGGACAATAGTGAATCCAGGGCACACACCAGCGCTATATTTTTCTTGTGCGTGGGCAAACGTGGTAAGCGGGGCCTATCTGATCTATTCACAAAACGATACTCCCGAATAGTGCATTCCAAAGTACTCCTTAATTCATCTATGTACTGGGTACTAGCTTGTGTATCCCTACTATGCACCTCTTCAACAGTCCTTTGCCTTGTGACAATATTTGAAACTTGTCTATCGCTACACGTAGAAGAAGTGATAGGAGGGCTACGTTGTAAGCCAGAGCGTAGCCTCTCAAGTGCGTCGTTATCCAGCAGGCGGCATCGCTGGATAGCCCGCACTTGATCCGACAGTCGCTGTGCCAAAACGTTGACAGCCGGTTCCAAGCCCTGAAACAGAGACAGCATGCGGTCACGATACGCCGTAAGGTTGGTACCTCCCTCTGTAGCCACAAAATATGCCCGCATGACGTTTTCGTTCATGGATTTAGTCCATTTCATGCGGTGCACATTACCACCGGCAGCGGAGGCCCTGTTCGAAACCGATGGGTCTCGGGGACCCAAGCATAGCGGTGGCCGGCCTCTCCCACGGCGGCGTACGGGTGTTGGCGACGTCGGCGGGGAGAAATACTCGTCGCTCGACGAGCTCGACGCCTCTGTGATTGCCGACAACTCTGTTGTAGGTGCCGGCGGCTGCGAGGCGGAGCTGAGCGACGAGTCTGGGAGTGTATTACGTGCAGCAGCAGCTCTAGCTCTTGTCAACATCTCATTTCCTTGTTGTATTTATATTAGTGTGTTTATTTACAATTTTCTTCGTTGATATGTCATTGAGGTTAGTTGTCATCTTGAATGTTTTTGTGGATACTTTTCTTAATTTATTAAATGGTTTCTTGGTTTAGTAATATGTTTATCATGTATAGAAGTCCTGTTTGTAGTAAGAATATATATAAATATGAATCCCAAACTTTGATATTAAAACAAATATAAATATACGAGGAAAAAATGTATGTCGTCTTGTTGACGTGTTGCTAGGTTATTATTATTATTATAAGTGTATCTATCAAAAAAATATAACCTTACAACCTCTCTGGTATCTATTGGTTATTTTTGGTGAAAACATTAGTCTGAAATTTATTAGGCTTCCAGCCAAGCATTTCGAATGGGTATCCAAAATTCGGGGTTGAGCTAGTGCTCAATCCAGCATAATGTTATCCCTCCCCCTCTTTTTTAATTTATTACTAGCCGACGCGACGCTTCGAGTTCTTTACAGGATCGGGCTCAAGGTCTTCGGCTAGAAATAAATAAAAAAATATCGTTTCTGGATCATTCGGTTTAAATGTAATAAATAAGTTAATTCCAATTAATGTTGTAGAGTTTTTTTTTATTTCTGCCGAACAAATTGACTCCATGCTGCCTGATGTTAAGCAATTTTAAACTTTCGCGATTAGTATACATTATACAAGGTTATATAGCGGGTCTTACTCGCGATAAATCTTATATATAAGGCATAAATACCTCGGTTTTTTGCCAACGTTTCGGCTGACTTGCGCCGCCGTGGTCGCGGCGGTAGACGTCCACTACTAGATATAGGCCTCCTCCAAATCTATTATTATTATATACGTCCTCTTTATACATGTTCGTTAAAACTGAAAATATGTAGAGTTTGCTTCGTAGAAATCCCGTCTATACTTTAGAAATTAAATCATCACATAATATTCAAATTACTTGTTAAGAATTTGCCCTAGGCAGGTGGGAAATGATTGCAGAGTACATTGGAAACTAATTAACATCATCCACTTGACTAGGGCAACGCAAGAAGTAGTCTGAACATACGAGAGGCTGAGTTTCTCAGTGCTAAGAATCAAATACACTAATACAGTTACCTGGATCTTAACTGGTGTCGGTCCTGGAACTAAGTTAATAAACACACAACTAAATTGGCCAAAATAGAGAGTGATACATCTACCTAGCTGTCAGACCCCAAACGTGACGTCTTCAATACGAGGAGAGGATTCACAATATCACAAATTCATCAAGGGCTCACTGAACCGATGCCGGACAGATCAAATAGCGGCAATTTACAAGGGTTTTACAAAATTTACATGTGGTTTTTCACAGCGAGATCCAACTCAGCAAACGTGTGAATTTTTCATAGCAAGTGACAATTGACAGTTCCAACAAATGTGACCAGAGTCAAAAAAATACTAGATTTAATCATAGAAATATATCTATTTCAAACATTACTAATATAATTGGCATCTTTATAATATAATTGTGTTGATACACTTGAGCAATTATTTGTAATCAAACATTAAATATTTGCCGTTTTAGAATTTGTCGAAAAGAACCAAACATTGCTACGAACATTTGCATGATCTTTCTAGCGAATGGCCTCAGATTCGACGGTCACATCACCTCACTTTCGGGAGAGTGCTCGCCAGAACGCTCGCTCATTTGTTGATCTGTAATGTAACATTTAGAAGAATGCTTACTACAAGTGAATGCCCAAGTTTTTCTCTCTCTTTTCCTTCCTTATCGATGACCCATCACCATGTGGGATACATAGCCATATATTTCATATGGTGATGGGGCAGTTTTTTTTATATTACGCTTCCACTTCGCTCTATCTGCGACATCATCGTCAGTGACCTTACATTTCCTTTCAATGCTCGACTGTATCAGCACCATAATCATATCAGCGATCATTGAAATTAACATCAATAAGTCACGTTTCTCTAATACTGTTTACTTACGATAAATTGACATAAAGACATATTTGTTTCTGCATTTTGGTTGTTTTCAAAACCCTATTCTAGATGATGCCGGATGATTGAAACAATAACTTTCATAAATATTTGCACTTCAAATTGAGATCTATTTGATATTTCTCTAAATACGAGGTCCTTGTGTAGCGCATTCCGAAAAAAAAGGAAAGCTCGTGATATTTTGCGACTATCAATTGGACGTAGTTAAGCGAAAACGTTCCAACCCACAAGTCACACAAAATTGAGTTCTTTTGACTAATCTACATAATTTGTCATCTCCTGTCATGAAGAACTTTGGTAGTCGATATAGGGTCTCAGTAACTTTGAATCAACTAACACTAGTCTAAACCATGGAATATCGCTATCCCTCCGAGGTGCGGAAGTCAGTTAAACAGTTGCTCTGTGGAAAAGCTAATATTCAGCCAAATCCGGTTATGTTAGTAAGTGGAACCCAGGCTTAGACTGAGATGACGCTTGGAGAAGGATGATGATGAGAGAGTTTTTGTGTTAATTCTGGAGCAGTACGAAACATATGATTGAGTGAAATATCGTCGTCACCTAATTAATTGTCAGTGTTGATAGTATTATTAACTCGCTCTTTTGTCTTCCTCTTCGGGACTGCTATGTCAATAGATGTAAGGAACAAAGATTGCTAAGGCTTTCTATAACTTTCGATCGACGGATATCCTTGTACTATGGCAATAAAATCACTACAAAGCATAAAATAAAGTCTGTATTCTGTCTGTCTGTCCCTATGTATGCTTAAATCTTAAAAACTACGCAACGGATTTTAATGCGGATTTTTTTATAGATAGTATGATTGAAGAGGAAGGTTTATATGTATACCTAATTGACGCGGGCGAAGCGTTGGTGACGTCTAGAAACTGATAAACATTCTTAAAAGATTTTTCCGTGGTGTGAAGAGAGCCCTTAACTGCCAGCTAAGCAGTCAGGGTAATTAAGCACTAGAACAGCAGGCCAGTCGTTATTAGCCCATCAACTAATTTAGGCTAATGAACATAATTATCTACCTTGCCCTCGACGCTGTACCGACGCTTGACTTTTGCTATCACGCAAATGTAATCTTATTCAACAAGTGTAATAGCCCTTACTGTATCCAATAGCTACACAAATAAAATAAAAGCTGAGCAGAAACACTTTTCTATGCTTATGCAATTATTACTCCCAATAAATGTAAATATATTCCATCTAATTTCGCACTGATGGTCAGTTCACAATATTAACTTATTTTATGAGCTGCCTTATCTGATATACGCTTAACTGATTTATTTTTCATGAGCATAGTAATTCTGTTCTGCATAAGTGGTTTGTAGCACATAACAAAGTTTATTAGCCGTAAAGTTTTCAGTCGACAGTAGAACGCAGGTATTGCATACTAATTCTCTATTCTCTCTAATAAAATATCTGGGACATCGGTCTTAATTGTCTAATAGCTTTTTATTTACGAGTTTACAAGCTCTTTGGCTAATGGTTTGCCCGTTATTGGTATACCAGTTATCGTCCTCAAACTATCCTAACCGACCAAGGTACCAGCTTTACCGCAGAGATGTTCAAGAGAACCTGCGAATTTCTCAAAATCAAACAAATATGGTCATCCCCGTATCATCCTCAAACTCAAGGCGCCTTAGAGCGTAGTCATTCTACCCTTAAAGAGTACCTCAAATCCTACGTCAATGAGAACCATACCGATTGGCACAAATTCGTCTTCACAGCAATGTTAGCTTATAATACCTCTGTTCATGCGTCAAACAATTTTACCCCTTACGAACTCCTATTCGGCCACAAAGCCTTCATCCCTGACTCTATCAACGAACTGCGTCCAGAACTAACATACCCCGAATATGTAAAATTCCTACATCATAGACAGCTTCGTTGAGCGTAGAAAGACTTTTCATGCGAACTAGATTGCCGATTTTGGGTATAAGACCCATTAGGAAAGAGTGTAAGGCTAGATCTTCCATAGCGGAAGTCTTTCCTGACAGCTCTGCTTTTTTCTTATTTGAAAGAGTGATTTCTGTAAGAATTTTAGCGAGACACGTTTCAATTTTGATTGAGTATTGGCTGACCCACTCACCCGGCGATTGGTGAGTTTCTTGTAATTCACTGAGTAAGTGACCGTAATGTTTACGCTCGCCGAATTGCGATTGTAAGAAAGAGCTAAGTGACTCCCAACTGTCGAAGTCTTTTATTGAAGCAGCGGATTCAGCTTTGCCCTCAAGCCGGCAAAGTATAAAATTTAAAAGGATTGGTTTTTGAGTTGTTGAAGCTAATCGGTATGCGTTTTCGCAGTTATTTATAAAGGAATTTAGTTTATCGCGAGACCCATCGTATGGTTTAATGAATTTGAATAGTGTATTAATATCGATATGGTCAAGGAGAACGGTTTCTTCCTTCTTTGTCGTCATTGTTCACAGCTAAAAATAGTACAAAGAAACACAAAAATACAAAAGGCAATGGAAAGTGTAACGTTTATTAGGTGTAGGTACCTATATGCCGTAGAGTTACGTAGTAGATATGTGTAATGGAGAGAAATTAAATACTATTTGTTGGTTACAAGATATTATATTCGGAAGCGTTACACAATATAATCCGGTAGCAACTAGATTAGAGCTAAGTTTAAGACTCAGGGCAGGGTAGGCAGGCAGGCTGACGAGACTTCGGTCCTCCAGAAGAGAAGGCAGCACTTAACTTTGGCAGCGTCCAGGATCCAAGAGAGGCTGTTCGCTGTCGCACCGCTGTATTTATTTGCCGCTGGGAGGGGAGCGGCCGGCAGGAGAAGTGGTAGGGGCCAGCGCTGTAGTGTGCATCGCTCGATGCGACGTCACACACTCCCCCCTTTAGGCCGGAATTTTTCCTGGGGTCAAAATTCCCTGCCCCCCTGCCGCCGACAGCGCCTGGAACAGAGAAGGAGAAGTGGTGTCAGTCTTTTAAGTGCCAAACACCACCTAAAAGAAATTTGGTTATGTATAACCCCTCAACCATTCATACATCACGCATACAATGGACCCCTTTAACAACAAAAAAATCCTTCATATCTCGCACACATGCCAGACACACTCACAACTAGTGCACTAGCTATCATTCAAACCAATCCGGTTCCTGCTTGAATGCAAAACACGTCGAGGATTACACATAAGCATAACTGAGATAGTCTTGAATAAATAGTTAATATTTATTAGTGACACTTCAAAACAATAGTTTAGAATTCTTATATATAAGTTAAGTTAAATAAAATACAAAAGAGCTGCTCAGTTTATGGAATATCAGTTATAATATTACTGCATAAAACAATTAAAACAAAAAGGTCAACGCGACAACAAAAGAGTGAGTGACAGGTCATAAAACTCAACGCAGGTAGTCGAGACGAATGTAGACGAGAGTAAGCCTTATGTGCGCGGGATAAGGTGTTATTTAGAAAGCGCGCTAGCGGCACGCTAAATAGAATGGGTTAATATTAATATCTCCGAGCATATTTTATAACGTAAACAAGATGATTAGCACAATAAATAAATTCAAGAAACTTCGAACCCGTGAGACGCAGTTGATTACAGTTTTAACCACTGAGTCAAAACAAAAAAGATATAAAAGATAGAAAAATTCGGTATTACTATAACGACCATTATGGACTGTGTGTGAGCAGAAGTAATTATAACAAAAATTTGGCGAGATTTTTTTTTTATAAGATTAATAATTATTGTTTCTAATTAATTAATTTTAAATCTTTAATATGCCATTCGCCAACTGGCTTGCCAGTCATATCAGACAATTTGTAAACTAAAGGAGACTTTTTAGCTACAACTTTGCATTTAATAAATTTAGGAGCGAGTTTCTTATTGAAATATTTGTCTTTGTCGCTTAAATAGTAAGTACGCCGCCACACAATATCGCCGACATTGAATTCGGCCGGTTTACGACGAAGATTATAAGAATTACAATTACGTTGATGAGCGGCTATCAAAGCGGCCTGTACCTTTTCGAAGATAGGAGACAAATGGCCGAGGGCCTCCGCATATGTATCACGCGGTTCGAAGAAAATATTAGGGTCAGATTTTTTGACCACATAGTGTGACCCGCAAGTAACTAATTCACGACCAAAGACCATAAAAGATGGAGAATAGCCAGTTACCTCGTTTACTGCGCAATTTATTGCAAACTGAATCTTAGGAACGACTAGATCCCAAACGCGGTTCGATAAAAGTAGAAATAGCCGTCATAATAGTTTTATCATAACGCTCGACTGAGTTTACATGGGGTGTATACAGCGACGTATAATGCAAATTAGGAATTTTGTATTTAGTTATCAAATTTTTAAATGTGGAACTAATGAATTGTTTACCATTATCGAGAACAATAGTTGACGGAATACCATGGACTAAAAAAACATTTTCTTCTAAAATTTTAGTAATTATTTCGGCAGTAGCTCGTTTAATGGGAAAAAGCATACAATATTTAGAAAAACAACAAGAAACAACAAAAATAAAATTATTTAGCCTTCTAGAAGTAGGTAGTGGACCAATTAGATCAATGCTTAACATCTGGAATGGTTTATAACAAGACTTAGATCTACCCATATGACCTAAGGTTGAATGGTTTTGATGTTTGTGATCTATACAAACATCACACGAATTCACAGCCTTAACAACGTCGGAATAAATATTCGGCCAGTAATAATTTAATGCCAAGCGCTTGTAGGTTTTAAAAATACCTAGGTGACCAGCCGTGGGCAGCGAATGGTTCTCAGCAATAATATTAGATCTTTGTTCAGACGAAATAACCTCCTTCCATTGAAAATCTCGAGTTAAAGGATTTAGACACTTTTTAAAAGGATATAATTTATTATTAATAATTTGGTAGTCCACGAAAGATGTGCGATTGTTTAGACAACCTTTACAAATGTTTAGACACCACGAGTCGTTAGTAGACATTGGGAGTGTTAGGTTTAAATTAGGAGTAATGTCATTACCATTGATAATGGCTGCAACGGGAACAGAACGAGACAGGAGGTCGGGCAATATGTTGTCTGAACCACGACGATGTCGAATCTCGAAATTGTACGACGAAAGACGAACACCCCATCTGGCCAAACGACCAGTAGGATTATTAAGTTTTAGAAACCATTTGAGCGCAGCGTGGTCAGTGTAAACAATAAACTTTTTGCCGTTATCGACATAACAACGCCAGTGCTCGATGGCAGATAACACAGCGAGTGCCTCGCGCTCAGTAGCGCTGTAATTCTTTTCAGCATCAGACAGAGACTTACTGAAATAGGCTATGATTTTTTCTTCGCCCTTCAAAACCTGGCAGAGGACAGCGCCTACGCCGTAGTCGCTGGCGTCCGTGTGTATCTCAAAAGGTTCGGAGTAGTCCGGACAAGATAAAATAGAAGGAGAGGACAAGCAGTCTTTCAATTTGATAAAAGCCTGGTCCGCCTCTTTAGACCAACAAACAGGGGGAGCCTTTTTACCTTGAGAGGTTAATTTGTTTAGAGGTGACGATATACGACTAAAATTTGGAATAAATCGCCTATACCATGAAGCCACGCCCAGAAAACGACGTAGTTCCTTTTTATTAGAAGGGGTAGGGTAATTAATTATGGCATCAATTTTATCTGGATCCGCATGGAGACCTTGCGAATCGACGACGAAACCTAAATATTTTATTTTGTCCCGAAAGAAATTACACTTATCTAAGTTTATAGTGAGATTTGCCATTTTCAATTTTTCGAAAATACGTAATAAAAGCGTAATATGTTCTTCAAACGTTGACGATATACATACAATGTCGTCGATAAAACAGAAGACTTTGTTTTCAAATTCAGGACCGTAAAACAAAGTGTCGACTAAACGTTGCTGAGTTGCGGGTGCGTTTGTTAGACCAAACGCCATCCTTTTAAAATGAAACGTGCCACGAGTAGGTACATAGAAAGCGGTCTTAAAACGATCCTCCTCTTTAATTAACGTCTGCCAGAAACATTTAGAAATATCTAAACTAGATAGGTATTTAGCATCTCTCAAGTTATCTAGAATTTCCGAAATGTAAGGCAAATTATAAGCATCTTTTCTAGTAACAGAATTCAATTTACGACTATCTAAGCAAAATCTTAGTTCGCTGTTCTTTTTAGGGGTTAGAATAACTGGGTTAGACCACGGACTCTCAGAGGGTTCTACGACATCTTCCTTCAACATTTCGTCTAGTTGTTGTATCAAAATGCGTTGTTTATCGGGAGACATACGATAATAACGCTGACGAATAGGTGGGCTATCGCCTGTGTCAATAGAGTGAGTAATGAGAGTTGTAGAACCGAGAGCCCGCTTTTTATAAGAAATATCGGAAAATTTAGAAATAATGTTATCAGCGGCAGCTCTCTGTTCAATAGATAAATTATTATAAGACACAAGGTGCGGTGAGTCGTCGGTCCGCAGCTCAGTAACTTGTGAATCCATTTCATTCAATAACAACACCGACTCTAAATGGTTAGGAAATAAATTAAAAATTCGCCAAAAATCCATACCGAGAATTAAACTATTTTTAATCCCTGGCACTACATGAAAATTTAGGGAAACTGTTTTATTTTGAAATTCAATAGGAAGAGAGATAGACCCTAAAGAACACAATTTTTCACCACCAGCGGTTACCAAACTCAAAGGCTGAGAACAATCCAACTGATACTCATTATTTAAAAATAAATTATGAGAATTGTTACCCAAGATTGTAACACATGAGCCAGAATCCAACAGGCCGACTACAGGTTTACCATTTACAATAACAGAAATATAAGGCGAGTATTCTATGAATTGCGGATTGAGGATAGACTATAACAGTTAAAAATTTTTTTTAGATAATTTAACCAATTATTCCACTCAGTTTTATTGAAATTATTTGATTTATTTATTCCCCAATCCTCGCTTATTAGTTTTTTGGTTTATTAGTTTTAGGATTACATTTAAGACAATCAGACACACGAAAACCTTTTAGTGAGGTTGGCGACAATTATACAAACTATGAGAATTGGATCGACACCTGGGACAGAACCGGTTGTCGTTTTTATTAGTGGTGGGTAAGTTGATAGCGTTTACCTGTGGTGTAGCGTTAAAGTTTTTATTAGAATTATTATAATAATTTTTTGGTTTGTAATTAGAAAAATTAGGTTTTTGAGGTTGGTGGGCAAACTCGGGCAACAAGATATTGGGTGTGGTTTTGGAAGATTCCCGATGGTCTATATTTCGTTTATGAAAGGTCTTAAATGCACGACAGACACTAACGAGACTAGGGATATCGGCTACCTTAGCCGTTAAAATAGTTTGATTGTAACATGGCAGGACATTACGCAACAAAATATCTAATTTTTCAGACTCACTAATAGGCACATCAAGACGAGAAAACATACCCTGCATTTTAGCAACAAAAAGTGTTATATTTTCATCCTCAGCTTGAAGGCGAAACCTAATTTCGTTTAAAATTTTAAAATCATAGTCAGTCGGGCTAAAATCACGCTTTAAAAGACAACACAATTCACTTCAACTAGAAACCTGTTCTTTGAGCGAACGATACCAGAACAATGCATCGCCCGTAAATATCTCAAAAGCAAAAAGTAACATTTTATTTTCGGGAATACACCTAGCCTGCATAAACTCATTAATTTTTTCAATGAACCCGCGAACACGAGACTTGCCATTATATTTAAATTTAGCGAGTTCGGAAAACAATTTACGATCGTACTTAAAGTCGTCAGAAATGACGGGGGTAGATACAGAGCAGTCCTTTTGTACTACGTGTGAAGTTGGTTCAGATGTACCCGAAATCAAAGATTTAAAAATAGCTAACTGATTGCGGTAATTGCTCGAAACTATCTCAGCCGAGTCGGTATCAGAAAGGCGGTCCAGATCCAGTCTATTCAATCTAAAATAAATATGATTGAGAATAGATTCTGTGCGCGAATAGAGATTTTGGTCAAATTGTGATCTAAGCAGAGAAATATTATTTGTAGCCCTAATTAAGGAGTTCCGGATAGCCGAAATTTCCTCTTCGGGGTCTAAATCCGAATCCAAAATAGTTTCAGAGGGAAACTGAGACGCTAGTGTCGCTATCTGCTGGCGCAGCTCGGCTACGGAACCAGACTTGTCATCCCCCCGAATAATCAGTTCATAAACCAGCTCCGATTTAACTAAATGATTGAAGTTAATTTTAAAAGACATTGTAAGTTACCTAGAAAAGGATTAAACAGATAAAATATTAACCTAACAGCACCAAAAGTCATTCACACAGGGGTTATACTTATAATCTTAATATATAAAATCCTTGCGTTACTGACTGACTGACAGACAAGTTACAGCCGAAACTATTGGGCGCAGGAAGCTGAAATTTGGCATGTATGTTCCTTGGGGGCCGTAGGGGTGCACTAATAAGGGATTTCCCGAAATTCCCACGGGATCGGCCAAAACGGGTAAATTAAAAAAAAATGCAGGCGTAGCTGCTGGCGTCCTCTAGTATAACAATAAATTAAATGGTAATGTAATTATGTTCACAGTGGGTCGTTTAAAAAAAGATTTATATTATGTAGCAAGTAAACAAGTTACGTTCGCAATGCGTAAGAATAACGCGAAGCGGAATCTACCCTCACATAAAAAAATGTAATTGTACAATTAATATAATTCCCAAAACCGTTACTTAGTCTAACGAATTTGGGTTAGAAAAGAAGTTATAAAAGTACATAAGATGTGGCGCAAGCCTTTAGTCGACTATATTGCCTGAATAATGCGTTATAATTTAGCTAACACATTTAGAAAAGAAATCAACGACTCACCGACTGTGAACACACTTACACACAGAAAAACACAGAAAAAGGAAGCGACCAGAAGCCGAGTCAGATGCCTGAGCCCTTAAAACTGTTTGGCGCTAGTGTAACGTTTATTAGGTGTAGGTACTTATATGCCTGTAGAGTTACGTAGTAACACATAGTAGTACACATATGTGTAATGGAGAGAAATTAAATACTATTTGTTGGTTACAAGATATTATATTCGGAAGCGTTACACAATATAACCCGGTAGCAACTAGATTAGAGCTAAGTTTAAGACTCAGGGCAGGGTAGGCAGGCAGGCTGACGAGACTTCGGTCCTCCAGGAGAGAAGGCAGCACTTAACTTTGGCAGCGTCCAGGATCCAAGAGGGGCTCTTCGCTGTCGCGCCGCTGTATTTATTTGCCGCTGGGAGGGGAGCGGCCGGCAGGAGAAGTGGTAGGGGCCAGCGCTGTAGTGTGCATCGCTCGATGCGACGTCACAAAAGATATAGAACTTATAGTAAGAATTAGAACAAAGGGTTACTTAGATAGTACAAAGCTTGACTAAGATTTGGTATAGTGTTACAATGTAAGTCACAATGGAGTTTGTTATAGCTCGATGCGGCGACGGTCGGGTGGCCGGAATTGATAACGATGTAGTACTGAGAATATGGAATTGTAACGCACTGTGTGGACTTTGTTCACTTTATGAATTTGGGCACTTTCGATTTTGAAATGGAATAATATACCATTGCACTGGATAAAAATATTTGCACTTACAGGACGCTGGCGACGATGATGAGGAGAATGAACATGGTCACCTCGTGTAGAGTTGGTATGTCCCTTCTTAGGAACCTGGAGCTCGGCGGCCTGTCTGCGGGCCACTCGGGGACTGGAACTCGGGACCTCGGGTGTTGTTCACCGTGCAGTATGCTGCGGATGGACGATTCGAGAGATAGTGCGATTCTCGAACTACGGCGAATGCGATGCAGAGACGAATGCGAGACGGCGGAGTATTACCGGAGCGAGATACGGAGACGAACCGGGGATTTCTGAGGAATCCCACCGCTGCCACCAAATGTTACGCGGGACCGGGTAAGTGTCTTTTTAAAAAAAGATATTTGAACTAGCTAAAATTATTTATTGGAACACGGTACACACACGTAATATAAGATATAGTAGAAACTGATTTAGAAATAGAACTTAGAACTGGTACAAAGATTTAGGACTTGAGACTGGCACACTAAGGATATGGTGGAACTGTTCGCGTTAGATGATGGATGCAGACTGAGATTGAAAGGGACTGAATGAATAAGGAAGGCAAAAGTGCTGACACGGAGATTTAGGCATTGGTAGGGATTTGTGATGAGTAGTATGGATAGGCAACTGTGTTAGCATTTTAGGGTTCAAGAGGCGTTTGTAACAGTACGATACATAAACAAATGACGTTTCTAAATAATAAAATGTAGATTTTAATTTGAAGAGGATTCATAAATCACACAAGTGTCTGTTTCTACGTTCAAATTTATTGATCGATATCGAGAGTTTATCAACATTCTATTGAAAGGAATTCTGAGTAAACCTAATCTAAGGATCTATTGGAAACATTATCGATATTTTATCGATATTAAATCTGAGTAAGCCCATAACTAGTCAAGTTAAAATTAATGACAAACTACGAAGATTCTTCCCTAGATTAAAATCATAAGTCAAAGTGAAGTAAATATATTGGGTTTAACCGCCATTGTAGTGCGAATTCTATGTATGATCTATATTTTAAGGCTCGCTTGAATGTTCGTGAGAATGCTCGCTAAAACACACTCAACGAGTGCTCAAGTGTATCAGCGCCTTAACACTCCGCTTAACCCTTTGGGTGTACAGGCACGGTAATATAATCTAACAGTATTGTAACTCGGCCGTCTTCGTGAGTTATATACCTACCAGACGCGCCGCATGCGAGCTGCGGTACGATAGCGGCTGCGGGTACTGTAGGTACAGTCCGCCCAGTGTAACGGGTACTCTGCTCGCGGCGCGTAGGTATAACTCGAGTTTCGTGCGTTTGTATGGAGTTACAATACTGTTAGATATTCTTACCGTGGTACAGGCGTGAGTCTATAAAACTACTAAAAAAAGTACTTATTTTGAGTACTTAGGCCTAGGTCCCTTGGTGGTTACATAAATCAAGCTTTTACTTTAATACGAAGAATAATAACGTCCGGGCATTTTAAGTGCCTCTAAACGCTTAAAGTAGAAATCTTTAATCGTTTTCGATAAAACATGTTGAATTCTTTATGATGAACTTAAAATAAAATGGTTGGAAAATTACTGGATTTGGTAACTAGATGAACACTAGTTACTTCATTAATAAACTATGTTGTGATCTTATATGGAACAGGTGTTAGTTTTCAACTAACGTCTAATAGAAAAACTAGTTCTGCAATTAACAATTTGTTGATCACATAGTTTTGTTATGTCTCGTGTGGGGTTTAAATTCGCAACAAATAAATGGCGATACCGCCGCTTATATGTAGTAGATTACTATACCAGAATCTGGTAGATGTGTATGACAACGCCGCTGATTAGACGAAATACGACTTACCTATTCCACAAGCTATCGAAAGAGCACGCACGGATAGCCCGGTATCACGGCTGTCCAAAGAAGTACCTAGTAATTTATTTTAAATCAACATTTTGTCCAACACAAGCTTTACATAATTTACATAATATTAAGTTGTCTGTAGTCTACGGATGGTTAATTTTACACAAACATAGCTAGCATTCAGTCCATGATAAAGCGTAATAAGGCGGATTATATCTAAAGTATGTAATACCTCCTCGTACTTAAGTTGCCGTACGTGGTTTCAATATTTGTTTCACCTTAATTTTATGCAGTTAAATAGGCAGACAAAGTGTTTGCCAATGGAAAATATTCGCGCACACGTTTGACTTTCAGTCCCAGGTTGTATAAAGATAAATTGTTGTAAAATAGATCCTTTTTTAAATCGATCTAATCGCTTCGGGCGTTCCAACATCGCGTTGTTTGGCGTTTACCGCTGACAATGCGAACAGCAAATGTAAATTAAACACGTTTTGTAACAATTAACCACACGTCAGCAAACTGTCGGCCCTACTTCATTATTTATTTTGCATCACGGTATTAACGTCCGAAAGGGTGTAGCGTTGATATCTGGTCACGACCTTTATTTGCTCACGTTGTAACTTAGCAAGAATTTTATTTAAATTGGCTTTGTTACTATCGAACGTTGAACATGAAAAAAGGAGGCTTTTATAGAGTAGGTATTTTGGTTCAAATATGTCTTAGTGTTCCAAATATAATATGTAAGATAAATTTGTACTGTAACTACATTTTCTTTATTCGTTCATATTATAATCTGCCTAACTACTGGACACACCCTCTGCCTATTATAAGCGAAAATATCCCGAAGTAACGTGTTGGCCAAGTGTGAATGGCAGACTATACAACAAGTTTTTCTAGAACATTATGGAGAGCGCTCAGACATGTCTCGTAGTTTTGTTGTCTTTCAACGTAATCTGTATCGATTTCAGTGAAATTCAACATGAAACCTTTCGAAAGTAACTAAGTTAATTTTAGAGATTTCTCAAACTTAAGTAAATTGTAAATGTTAAATTAAACAAGTCGTCCTTGAAACAGGGCTTGAATCTGTGGCCTTCAACGAATAATGTCAATGTTTTACTTTGAGTAATTAACATCACATGGTTATAACTTATAAGTATCTTATAATAGGCTTTCAATGAATTGCTACTAAATATTATTTTCATATCTTTATTGGAATCGTTGTTGCTATACGGGGATCGTGACACATAGACAAAGGCTCCTGTAAAGCAACAGAAACGTTTCCGTCGTTCTGCGGGGTCGTGGCAACGCTCGGTGATTTGCGATACGTTCACGGTCACGCGGTCACCGCGTTGGTTTTAGTAGGTAGGTCCCGAATGCCTATACTGTACTTGCCCCAAGACGCGAAGTATGAGACAGTTATTTCCACCGTGAAGATTAAAAACGTCGTCTAATAGTGAAAACTGTAATTCATTATAATTGCATACACACATATAGTCACACCATTTTCCCGTCGGGGTAGGCCTCTGCCTACCCCGACGGGAAAAAGGCGTGACTATATGTGTAAATTGTTCTTCCTAATGATTTGTTATCCGAACGATCACTCTTCCTAAAATTTTTCATCCAAAAGTTTTCATTCATACTATTTGTAGAGCAACTGGTGATGTTCATAACACTCATATTTCCGAAAATTTTAATTAATAATATCATTAATGTAAATATATTTCAACTCCTACTATTTTTTTTCATAACATTTTTATCCCTAAACATAATTACCATAATATTTTCACTTTTAGCCTTATATTTAGGTGTTTTATACGATAGAATCTAAAAAATAAACGATTTGCAAAAATAACACTTTATTGGCAAAAAATTTCTTAGTCCTCACGCCGCCGCTGTAGCGCCCCCAAAGCTACACTCCAACCGAAATTCATAAAACACGACTCATTTACGGTTATATTTATGGCCTGGGAGTTTATACCGCAGTTTTAACCGTACCTAAAGCAATAACTTTAGCACCGATTCGGTTCTGGCACTTCGCCGGCCGCTGCCGCGGCACGCTCGCTACGCTCGCTCGGCTAGTGCGTTGTGGTCATAGTTCTAACCTAACCTAAGCCAATAATTATGAATTTCGTTCGATTCGTTTCTGGAACTTGACTCAATGACTGGAGCGGGACTCTGACGTCGCTTGCTCGGCTCATGCGTTATGGTCGCAGTTCTAACTTAACTTAAACCAATGACTATAAATAATAATAAACCAATGACTAAAAAAGATATGACTTTGAATAATAGTGTAAAAGATGGTTATGTTCAGAAAATATAGAAAAACAAATAAAAGTATAATAGATGTTTATTGCTACTGACATTATGAAGTTGAATGCTTCGGAATTATGAACATTAGAGACAGAGTAGTTAGGAATTGTGATTGTTAGGATGAAAAATGTTCCCCCCGTAGGATCTCCACCTTGTCGTGTTGGGGGGCTCAGTAACCGTGGATTGGACACCCGCGGTGAAGCTAAGAGAGATCCCAGGAGAGAACGCTCCGCGTGGGATTAGAGGGTCTGCGCAGGATGCGTCCAACGGTGCGGGTGCGGGGGACAGTTCTGTCTGTCCCTCGCAGTCGGGCGCGGTCGTGGGAGAAGAGGCGTGTCGGTGTTGCGTTGCCGCGCGCCCTATCTCCCGCGACCAAATGGGGGCGCAGCATTCGATGCGTCGTGGTGGGGCCACAGAGGAAGAGGAGATACGGTGTTGCGTTGCCGTCCTCCCTATCCTCTGCGGCCGCTGGGTGTTTTGGCGGCAGAGCCCAACACCTTATTCCGCCGCCAAGGGGGTTTTGTTTGGGGCCAGCCTGACCATCTGGCAAGCCAATACCCGTCGGAGGGTAGCGACGAATGCTTATGCGATTCCCTACCCGACACACGGTACATGGGTACATGAGAAAGTCGAGGTGGTTTTTTGTGGTTACACCACATACTCCGGCTCTCATATCCCCAAGAGTCGGAGATCCGAAGGGACTTTCCACCTCGTAAAACAAAAAAGGATGAAAAATGTTAGGAAGAACATTTTCGGATTTCCAATTATCGGAGTTGAAAATTTAGGTGAACTTTGGCGCACCCCTCTCGCGCTCCCTCTACACTCATAACTCTTTTCATACATGCTCGCCGGTTTCGAGTACTTCGGACCTTGACGTTTTTTAGGACGTCCCCAATTTGGTCTAGGAATGTCCGACGAGGTCTGCTGCGACCGACTTGCTCACACACATTTGCCTTATAGATCTGATTCGTCATTCTTTCTTCACTCATTCGACACGACATCTTCTTTCAGACCATTGTTCTCTCGTATAGTTACATTCGGAATTCTATCAATCAGTCTCACACCACACATACTATGCAGTGATCGCATCTCAACTCCGTTAATTCTTTATAATGATGTCGGTTTATATGTGAAACCACAATAAGCTACTTTGCTTTGATGGGGTCAAAGCAAAATAATTTTAATATTTATATTCAAACTACCACTATTTAGGCAGCGATAGCTTAGTAGAAATACCAACGGACTGCCAAGCAAAGGGAATCGGGTTCGAATCCCTGGCGCGCTCCAATGACTTTTCGAAGTTAAGTGCGTATTAAATTGTTAATTACCGCCTTGCCCCGTGCCTCGGAAAGCACGTTAAATCGTCGGTCCCGGCTGTCATGAAAATCTTTGACAGTCGTTAGGGGGAGTCAGAACCCTCAAATAAACTGATACTGGTCTAAAGAATATAATCAAATATAATCCTTCCAATCCTAAGCAACATTTTAAACCAGTCCATTATCCGTGGCATATTTCCGTCAGCATGGAAAGATGCACTTATAATTCCCCTACCTAAAAAACCTAAACCTTGTTTTTTTTTTCAGATTACCGTCCCATATCCTTACTACCTTTCCTGTCGAAAGTCCTTGAACGCCTAATCCACACTCAACTCAGTTCCTTTCTCCATAAAAATTCGCTCCTTAATCCTTACCAATCTGGTTTCCGTCCCGGCCACAGTACCGTCACTGCATTACTACACATCACTGATGACATTCGGCGAGGTATGGATTATGGAAATCTAACGGTTATGTCCTTGCTCGATTTCAGCAATGCTTTTAACACCGTGGATTTTCACATCATACTCGGCATTCTCCGCTCTCTTAACATATCTCCAACGGCAATTGACTGGTTTCATAGTTACCTGTTTGGTCGCCGGCAACGTATACGCATTGGAGACTCTTATTCCACTTGGTCTAACACGAATGCCGGGGTACCACAGGGTGGCGTGCTATCTCCATTACTCTTCACGATTTTCATTAATCGTATCTCTAACCAACTACTTTCATCCTACCACCTTTACGCAGATGATTTACAGATTTACACGCAAGCCCCCTTAGATGAGTTACTAGATGCCTGTAGAACCATTAGCACTGATTTGGCCCGGATCTGCGAGTGGACCAAGAAATATGGACTGATGGTGAATCCTGATAAAACTCAGTTAATTATTATTGGTAGCCCAAGAATGACTGCAAAAATTAACTGGTCCGATCTACCACTAATTAGTTTTGACGGAAAAGATCTCCTTTATACTAAGAAGGTTAAAAATCTGGGGATCTACCTTGATGAGAATCTATCCTGGGTACCACGAATACAGGAGGTGAGTCGCAGGCTATTTGCATCAGCCGGATCTCTGCGTCGACTACGCAACTTTCTTCCGACTGCTACTAAAATTGCGCTTGCACAATCATTGCTGTTGCCTATTCTCGACTACGCTGATGTCAGCTATCTTGACCCCACGGAGGAGCAGCTAGACAAACTTGAGCGCCTTCAAAACTTCTGTATACGATTTATATTTGGATTACGCAAATATGATCATGTCTCAGAATTTCGCAACAGACTCAAGTGGCTCCCAATTCGTCTTCGCAGGAATACTCACATTCTTACATTACTTTATAATGTTTTATTTAATCCTAGTACTCCCTTTTATCTCAAAGAACGTTTTAAGGTTCGTTCATGACACACATATAAGGTCCTTGAGGTCGTCTGAGAATTTGACCCTGGCGATTTCAATCCATTCTAGCAATTACTATGGAAAATCCTTTACAATTCAAGCTGCACGCCTGTGGAATGGATTGCCTCTAGAAATCCGTAAAGCCAAATCGCTTAACATATTTAAGTGTATGTTAGAAAAACACTACCTGTCAATCTAACGCCCATCATTATAAGTATTGTTAATTTATCATATTATATTGTATAGCTGTCGTTCTACAAGTGTTCTGTTAACTGCTTCCTTATATATAATCATATTTTATTTATAATATGTATTGTATCATATCGTACCTATACTTACATATGTATGTTATAGTAGTATAATATAGTATGTATTTATGTAAGTATATGTGTATATATTTAGGTACTTATTTATGAATATTATATATTACTGACGCTAAACCATCAATGAACATGACTATTAACTTACATCATTTCTGTCCATCCGCGGTTGCCTGGAAGAGATCGCTCTATTAGCGATAAGGCCGCCAATTGCACACTAGTTTTAAGTTATGTATGTATTTATGTAAATACTTTGTTTGTTTTGGTGTTCAATAAAGTGTAATCTATCTATCTATCTAAAGCATGGAGTATCGCTATTCCTTTGGGTTGCGGCGGTCAGACGGCAGTCGTTCTGTGAAAAAGTTCATATTGTATCTAGTTAGACCAGTAAGCCGACCTCGGGCTCCAAGGCGTGTAAGTATTGGATGCAGCTGTGATAACGATACACGGAGGTGATGATTAAAACTACTATTTATAACGCAAACATAATCCAAAATATTAAAAAAAAACAAAATACAATTTATATATTTGTATTCTGACAGCTCTTCTGCGAAAAGTATTTATCTGCTGAATCGTATTTTTTGCCAAAATACTATTTATATTTAAGTAAGGAAAACTCGTAACACGGCATTTGAACATAACCAAATTCACTTAAATATATTTCTAAAATTCCATTTATGACTGAAAATATGACCCTTATGAAATTTTAAGTCGGTCGATTGGAAATGGAAAATGCGCTCAAAGAGATTAGTTTTGTAAGAAATATATGTAGTTGTTAATTTAAAATAAAGTCTCACTTTATTTTAAATTAACGAATATTTTTTTATAAAGAGTGTCATAAATTCGTTGTCTATGACACATTAGTAGTAATTTGGGTGGGATTAGATCTAAATGAAAATCCTTAACAAATTATGTAAACCTCTATAGCCAGCTCGAGCACAAGATTATCACACACATTCCTTACTGTTGAGATACGATCACCTGAAGACGTTGCTCAGTGCAGTTTTGGGTCTACCGAAGACTCACAGTATAGATGATTTTGTTTCGTATAGGCCCAAATTAAATGCAAATTCAGTGTACAAAAAAGGTTTCTTGTAGCCTGTAGTTACTGCACCTGAATGTTTTCAATTCTTATCTTTTAAGTTCCCTCACTTCAAACGACTTGAAGTTGTTGCGCCTGAAGTTCACGAAAAACATAACATTATTGAAAACTTGTACAAAGAAATGTTCTGAAGGCAAGACTTTTGCAATCTTAATAGTGTAGTTCTTTCGTATTCTTTACTGTTTTCTTTTGAACAAGGTAGGTAAATTGACTACTTGTGAACAACATTGTTATGTGCAATAATTTTCTTAGAACGTGCAAGTTTATGTACTTTTATTTACCTAGTTTATAATGATTTAACCTAGTTTGCGACCTACTAATGAAGTTAATTTTATATGTTACTGAAGGCCATTTTTATTTATCATCAACACTGTATTTTGAATGAAATGCGATTTGGTTTTAAATTGACTAACAATTGGTATTCTGCTAACCTAATATGCGACATATACTTCGAGGTTAACACATAGTTTGATTGTTTGTTTGTTTTTTGACTTTATTCAATATCCAATCTATTCGTGATAGTACGTGATAGTAAGTACTTATCAGATAATTAAGGAGAATACCACTCAAGACATAATAACTATGACACTGACACTAGATTGAAAATGCATTTAGAATAAATATAATTATCTACCTAAGAGGGCCTCTGAGTGTAGACTGCTGTGGCTTTCTCGAGTGAAGGTAACAAATATTAACATGTCTTTTGCGTAATATGTATAAACTACTACTACTCTAGCTGGGGGCTTATTCACTATGACCACTGAAATACCCAAAGAAATATAACCTTAAGGCATAGAAGTCACACTAAATAACCACAGCGGTTGCTATGATTGATATCTTCTTTCTAATGGCACATGCAGTATGATAGAAAGAGCTGTCGATAGGTTTAGCAGCACGCTCTTATAGCCGCCTCGTGGTAGGCAAACAGTAGACAAAACATAGAGTTAGGAAACCGAGTGTTGTTCGTAACAGTGATGATTTATCGATAAATATTTTTGGTCAAATGTCTAACTTTAGTATGTGTCGATATATTTAAGCCGTAGAAGTAAACAACTAAAATATTGAAATTGTAGTTTTTGCTGTTGACGCCGGACATTGCTTTGCAAAAACTTGCCAGACAGACAGACAGTACTAAAAAATTTCACGTGTTTAATCGTTCGTTTTAGCCATAAAATCTATTGACAAAAAGTATTCATAAAGTAATGAGCGATGCGTTGCGATGAGATGCTAAGAAACTGTCACTTAGATTATGTATTGTACGAATTATACCAGATTGGCTAATGCGGCAGGCTTTGGCAATTTGTGTGCGTCGCATCATATCACGTTGTTTGCTATCGCTTACGTTGGACACTGCTTGGAATTTTTTTGAGTTGTAGGTAATCTGATTTGTGATGCGCCAGCACAAATGATTTGCCTTTATGTACCTATTAGTACAGCAGTGTACTGCTGAAGTGCTATACTTTGACGACCCAGTTGGCGTGAGTGTAATCAACTGCCACGCCGAAGTTCGTCTTGGTCTGGGTGGTACTATGTATAATATGTAATTTATTTACAAATGATTCACCTTTATGTAAATATTAGTACAGCAGTGAACTACTTTGACAACCCAGTTGGCGTGAGTGCAACCGACTGCCGAAGCTTGCGGGTACGATTCAGTTTTACATTTATGTCCGATAGTTTGTTTCCGTATTTATCCCTCATTCAAAAAACATCGATATCTCCTTTCACTGTCAAATCCCATCATTCCTTAATAATGGGATTTGATAGCACGGCTATCTAGAGAATGCAGTCAAAGATATGAGTCTGTAAGGAGTCTATGCCTCTTTAAATGAGACGCGTAATTTGACGTTATGATTAACCAACTAAGACCAACTAACATTACATGTTGCACGTTCGGTATAAGGAAATATGGCGAGCATGATGTTCTCTCTAGTCTAATCGTCCAACCTCTCTGTGTGGTAGCCAGACAGTAGACAAAACATAGAGTTAGGAAACCGAGTGTTGTTCGTAACAGTGATGATTTATCGATAAATATTTTTGGTCAAATGTCTAACTTTAGTATGTGTCGATATATTTAAGCCATAAAAGTAAACAACTAAAATATTGAAATTGTAGTTTTTGCTGTCGACGCCTGACAGTGCTTTGCAATTTGCAAAGACTTGCCAGACAGACAATACTAAAAAAATTCACGTGTTTAATTGTTCGTTTTAGCCATAAAATCTATGACAAAAAGTATTCATAAATTAATGAGCGATGCGTTGCGATGCGATGCTAAGAAACTGTCACTTAGATTATGTAATGTACGAATTATACCAGATTGGCTAATGCGGTAGGCTTTGGCAATTTGTTTGCGTCGCATCATGTCACGTTGCTTGCTATCGCTTACGTTGAACACTGCTTGATTTTTTTAGAGTTGTAGTTAATCCGATTTGTGATGCGCCAGCACAAATGATTTGCCTTTATGTACCTATTAGTACAGCAGTGTACTGCTGAAGTGCTATACTTTGACGACCCAGTTGGCGTGAGTGTAATCAACTGCCACGCCGAAGTTTGTCTTGGTCTGGGTGGTACTATGTATAATATGTAATTTATTTACAAAAAAGTATATACCTATGTATGTTTATCGATTGTCTAGTACCCGTAGTACAAGATAATTATGCTTAGTTTGGGACCAGATGGTGTCGTGTGAATGTGGAAGAATATTATATTATATGGTAGAATATCATATAGCGGACATCTTTGATCAGTCAGGATAGCACTAATATTATAAATAATATAGAAGTAGGTAGATTAATTAAATCGTTGTAATTATTATATTTTATTAATATCTTCAAACTAAAATTACACTCTTTTTGTTAAGCTTTAGATAAATAATTCTTCCGGGTGTGCAATGTCCGAGCATAAATGTAATGTAGGCACAGCTTTCGGTTTTAAACGACGTCAGGTGCTTTCTGTCTTTAAAAAACAGTCTTTCTCAAAATTACGTGAACAAATACGACGGTACTTCTGCCAAATCAAACTAGGGCGTCCAACGGCATTTATCCATAGTTTTCTTGTGACGTCATTAATAGGCAACCTGTAATAAAAAAACACCTTCTTAATAATAAAAAATGCGACTCACATCTTTAATCCATCTACTATTATAAAGATGCAAAAATGTAAGCCTAGACACACGCGCGTACACTGGAACGCTTGGTCCGTACAAGGCTTTAGGTTAATAGACGCTACTTTTAAATTTTAAGGTAGGTATCTAAGTAAATGTTGTACATTGTACATTAAACTGCGCTTACTATCAAACGCGTGATAGAAAATTAGACCGCTGGACGTCTTTGTTTATTGCCAACTTAGCAACCGCGGCTATCCGCTGTCGCTTCCAGCTACAGTTCACATTCATGTCCGATAGTTAGTTTCCGTATTTATCCCTCATTCAAAAAACATCGATATCTCCTTTCACTGTCAAATCCCATCACTAAGGCAATTAGATCAATAAATGTACTAAATATCAATTTATGAGTTAAATTCATATCACATGCGCATGCAAGCTGTTCCTTTGATTTGCAATACAATGATATTGTGTAAACTTAACACTCATTATAGCATTAATACGAGAAAATTAAGAAATTTGTTGGAAAATGCCGACTCACCGTTAGAAGATAAAGTTTCTCCAGTTATTTCCGTTCCGAGAATAGTGGAATCCACATCCCGATCTCACATACACAATGTGTATTAATTAATGAGTATATTATTTGATTATTTTAAGCTTACTTACTATTTAAATGCAAAAAAGTTATGGAAAATGTAAACACAACCGTCCAACAAATTTTACACTGAAGGAGTCTATGCCTCTTTAAATGAGACGCATAATTTGACGTTATGATTAACCAACTAAGACCAACTGACATTACATGTTGCACGTTCGGTATAAGGAAATATAGCGGGCATGTTCTCTCTAGTCTAAACGTAGTCCAACCTCTCTGGAAATACCATGTTAAAGACGTGTGTCGTCGTGACGTGCACTAGACGTAACGTGTTTCAGTAACGAGACGTACCACGACAATCAAAATATTGTATTCAGTATGCCATACGACAGCTTGTCTATGACTAGTTATCAATTTCACAACATTCGTTCATAAATCTTAATGCCGGTTTGCGCCGGCTCAATTTCGATTTTATAAATGTTATTTTTTGTTATATTATGTTATTTTCACTAAGAGCTACAGTACAAATAGAAAAGGCTAATAAAACTCAAATTATATTATTTTAGTTCAATTTCGCCAGGAACAATCTCAAAATAAAAAAAATGATCTTCAAAGTTTAGTTCGTCTTTTGTACTTAAGTCAATTTTTGAACGAAAACATAATGATGACATTGATGACAGACATGACAGTTGCAGTCGCGGTACAATATAAAAAATATAAGTGCGGTTAGTGCAGCAAATAGCCCAATTCTAACAGAATCTAATATATCATAATGGATTTATTATTTATCCGAAGACGAGTGAGACGCTGGCGACAGGTGTCGCCAGCGTCTCACTGACCAACCAACGACAGGCGTCAATTTGCATAAAACATAATATTTAATTAAGTAACTTTGAACTTCGAACACTGGTAAATAAAAAAGCAAATAAACTTAGCATTTAACCACTAACGGACACTGAAAATAATATAAAACAAATAAACTTAGTACTTATTTATCCTCTAACGTTTTACAATAAACGCGTTACGTGCATGTTACGTGACCTCTTAGCTCACGGAATTTTGACAACTAAAACCGTGTCCGAAACGTGCCCTACCGTGCTTGTCAAACTTGAAGTTGGCATAGTGAATACCGTTTAAGCCAATAACGTGCCGACGTGGGTAACTAGCACGTTAAAACACGTTAAGACTTCAAAATGGTCATAGTGAATAAGCCCCCAGGACGCCAGCAGCTACGCCTGCATTTTTTTTTAAATTTACCCGTTTTGGCCGATCCCGTGGGAATTTCGGGAAATCCCTTCTTAGTATACCCCTACGGTCCCTAAGGAACATACATGACAAATTTCTGCTTCCTGCGCCCAATAGTTTCAGCTGTAGCGTGTCTCTCAGTCAGTCAGTAACGCAAGGATTTTATATATTAATAACACTTTCACGGACAGTAAACGCCTATAGGCATGATAACAATAAAACTTCAATTGTGTCTCGTTTACTGTCCGTGAAAGTGTTAAGATTATAAACTTTTAAAAATTAATATCTACGGCTCTTTACCAAATGTGAATGCGGAATGTAGTGACTGCTGAGTGCGGTACACGAGCGCGCCGCAGCCTTGCCCCCGTCCCCACGGCTCCTCCGTGTATCGCCGCGCGAAATAAGCGAAATGAGGTTCAGCTGATCACTGCAAGCCCCTGTTGCTTCCACGCAGAAGGCAATAAACCGCGACGAGGACGCTGATGATGGTTTTAAGACGGTGCAGAGGAGAAAGCGTCGTCAGAGAACCAACAAGAACTGCTGCGGTACGGCTCCTGTGGAGTCGGGTGCAAATCAGCGCGCTGCCGCACCGCACACTCCCGTGTACATCTCTCGCCTGCACTAAACCACTAAGGCGGAGGACATCGCGGAGTACGTGCCCCGAAAGGTATAAAATACACGCTGAGAGTGCAGCTGCTGCAGTCGCATCGCAAGGTCTACTTCAAAGCGTTTGTGGTGCGGGTCCCAACGTGCTTTCTGCCCGTTGTCATGAAGGAGGACTTTTGGCCGAAGGGAGTGGGGTTCCGTCGCTTCCGCGGACAAGTGCCACATGAGTGCACATCAACAACGTGCAAATGAAACGAATATCAAATCATAGTTTATAAGTATATTTACTAACAAAAATTTGTATATCTTATGTATGTGTATCACCTTTATACTAATACGTGAAGCGAAATTTTGTGTTCACTTTTTACGAGAAATGCGCGAACGGAGGATTATGAAATTTGGCACTCTACTCTCTCTTATTATTGTTTACATGTAGATGGTATGCAGAATGCTAATATTTTTATGTAATATGCATTAGAAATATATGATTTTCATGAAAATAAACAATACCACTACTACCTTAGATTTCGCACACACACATGTATAACATCGTACACGTATACAATATTTGTTTTTTAGTTTAAGATTATGGACCCACAGACATTCAAACTGAAAAGAGGTTATGATAATACATGTACCTATATACCTTATGTTCAAGGTTTGTCCTATTCTGCTTAAACGAGTTTGTATTTTTGAAGTTATACTTCTTTAGTCGCGTTATGAAAAAATTATGAGAGTGAAATTTTACGATGCGCGCTGATGTGTGACACAAAATTCTCACGGGAGAAGTTTTTAGTTTCTACATTCACAAGATGGCGGGCGGGGCATTTTTAATAAAAGATATATGGGTATCATTTTCGGGGTTTTCATGGATTCTGATCACGAAAATGATATATATTTGGGAATCCTAGATGGCCGACGAGACATTTAAAAAAGAAAAATATGGGTATCATTTTCGGGGTTTTCGTGCATTCTGATCACGAAAATTACATCTATTTTGGAATCCAAGATGGCAGACGGGACATTTTTAATAAAATTAATATGGGTTGTAACGTATGTCCGGTACTTACCGCGTTGCGTCACAGTACCGCCCATACGCTCGGCCAATCAGAGAAAGCCATCGTCCGCACTCGCAGAGCCTGACCAAATATGGTCATAAACGGACTCTCAGCCTGATGGAGGGCCCGGTATATTAAGGGGCCGACAGAGAGGCCGGCACCGCTACTCTAACGTCGCTTCTACTATAACTAAGCGTACCTACTGACCCTACGTCGTATTTACGTGTATCCTGCTCCCAGCTACGGGTAAGCACTACATTTACTGCGTTAGCGTACTGCCCATCTCTCTACCTGCTAGCTGAGGCCGGCTGACGCCGCCTGCCTGACTCTATTGGTTGTGGCTCTTCTAATGCTGCTTTCCTTCAGGTTCCAGGTTCACCTTAAGACTTCGGCTACGCTCCTAGACCGCTACACTTCCTGCATCGCCTTCGGCTTCACTTCTGCCGAAGAGTCTGACCTGCCCTGTTCATCGTACTCGCACCGCCGGCGTCTGCCGCTGAACCAACGGCCTGCGAGGATCTACCGCTACGCGCAGCCTTCGAGCAGCCTGCCTACACACTACCGGAGGGAACAGCGTGGGAGACTGCAGCCCTTAGTGTTCAGGCCAGTGTCGTGTTGTTGGTCGGTCATACTCGTGGCAAGGGAAGTGAGACAATACTCGGCAAATAAACGCATCTAAAACCTCTACTGCGTTTCTACTACCAGAACCCGCTACAGTGGCGCCTACGTGGGTTATTGTCTCGCTTTCCGTGCTCGAGTTCTCTTCTAGCAGGTCTCCATCATTGTAAGCGAGCAGGTGCGGCTACAGCGAACCCGTACGTATTGTTGTACTAATTGCCTACCTTTTAGTGTAACTACCTACTACGTACTAGTTCGCAAATTTGAATCTAACGTTTTTCTAATTAGTCCTAACGGTCGAACTTTTACGCCTAATCGTAAAGTAGGCCATTTGTAAGGGCGGAACGCTTGCGCACTAAGTGTAGTGTGTAGTGTATACTTACGCGGTTATTCATACACCATGGGCTCACACCCCATAAAATACTTCCTGCTAAACAAGAACGAGTTAGCTTACGAGGTCGCGATTAGAGGTGAGGAGCCGGCTACCTCTGTCCTAGGTCTGCGGAAGCAGCTCCCTAAATTACTGGAAGCCATTCCAAATGATGACATTTTGGAGTCGGGTCTAGCCATAGCGGTGGACTTCGAGGGCGCTAGCGAGGCCGTCTCTGAGCTGGCCAAGCGACTAAATTCGTTATCTGTTTCTTACGACGCGAACCTAGCTAGGAGGTCTACCGCACTGCACAACCACATTTTCCATAGACTCCGTAGGATGGAACGTCCTACGGCGTTTTCAAAACGGATTACCGAATTGTGCAGCCGGTTCGACAAGCTCTCGGCGGAGCTGTCCGCCATTGAGCAATCAGCTGTTCGCTCAGCTGATGCTGTGGCAGAGGTCCAACCTGCGCCGTCTACCTCGACGCAGGCAGGGTTAGCCCCAGTATTGCATTGCGAGCATTTGAGAGTTAGCGAACTGTCTAAGCTAAAATACGACGGTACGAGATGCGTCCGAGCGTTCCTACAACGCGTAACCGAATTCCAAACCGCGCGTAATCTACCTTCCACTAAAATTTTATCATATGCCTCAGAAATTTTCACCGGTAACGCACTTCACTGGTACCGCGGCCTAAAAGAATATTTCACTACATGGGAAGAACTCACCACTAAATTAATAGACGATTTCACACCGTACGATTATGACTACCGGTTATTAAATGAAATCCGCCGACGTACTCAAGGTGCTACCGAAACTATAATTATTTATCTCTCGATAATGAATCAGCTGTTCGCTAGGCTGTCTCCGTCAAAGCGATTGTCCGAACGCGAAAAGTTAGACATCCTATTGCATAACATACGTCCATGCTACTCACTAGTGCTAGCTCCGTCAATATCTTCAATAGACAGTATAGCAACACTGCAGACGTTATGTTTAAACTACGAACGGATGAAATGTTTGAACTCTCAATTCCGCGAACCGTATTATAATAACGACACGTTGGCACCAGACCTAGCTTACAGTCACAAACCTAATAACCGAGCGCGTAATAATTCCTACAATAATTATCCCGTTGCTACTATAGAGGGTACGTCCGAATACACTGTGAACAACGAACCTAGCAAACCTAAGTCTAAACCTAGCTCTGTCGCTCTAGTCACGTCCAAGTACTGCCCGCGCTGCCGAATCAATGATCACAGTTTGAATGAATGCAAACGCGATCGCTTCGCAATTTGCTTCAAGTGCGGCTGTAGGGATGTGACATTCCCTAACTGCCCGAACTGTAAATCGACGAAACCAAAAAACTAGTTGGTCAGGGTCGGGGCGTGTCAAAATCTAAATTAGGTTCTACAACCTATTCAACCAATTTTGACAAAGATGATTGGAGAAATTGGCTAAACACTCTAAAAGTGTATTTTTCTAGTTATTCCGTCGCCTCGATCCTGGATAATAAACCTAAAAATGACCTACGGCCCTATGTTAACGTAACGATTAACAGTTTACCTATTTGTGGATTGCTCGATTCCGGTTCAGCCATTACAATTCTAGGTAACAACTACCATCTGGAGGTAATTACTAAAACCGGGTTAGAAATACAGCAGTGTCACAACACTAATTCCATTCGGTCCGCGGGTGGAAATATATTGTTGCCGCGCGGTTTTATCAACTTACCCACTACTTTTAATAATCAAACCCACTTATTGAAAGCTTATATTATTCCAGAAGTTACAAGTAATTTAATTTTAGGCAATGATTTCTGGAAACTATTTAAATTACTGCCTAACCATATCGCATCCGTATGCATGTCTAAAACATTGCCGTGTAGTGTGTTAGGTGAAAATAAGCTAAGTAACACGAACGTATTGCAATCTTTTAGTGAGTTGAGTGAGTCACAACAGAGAACGGCTAAGTTAATTATAAAGCAATACGAGTCGATTTCTACTGAAAAAACCGGTTTAGGACGAACTCACTTAATAGAACATGCAATAGACACTGGCGATTCTGCGCCGATACGCCAAAGATATTATAGGTTACCGCCGGCGAAATTAAAAATAATTATTGACGAATTAGACGAAATGCTTGCATTGGGAGTGGTAGAAAAATGCGAAAGTCCGTGATCGTCACCGATTTTACTAACGCCTAAGAAAGACGGTAAACTAAGGTTTTGTTTAGATAGTCGGAAACTTAATTCTATTACTAAAAAAGACGCGTACAAACTACCTTACGTATCCGAAATTTTAGACAACCTTGGGAACGCTAGATATCTAAGTAGTATAGACTTATCTAAGTCCTTTTGGCAGACGCCTCTTCGCGAATGTGATCGTGATAAGACTGCGTTCTATGTGCCTACTAGAGGAACATTTAGATTTGTGACTATGCCGTTTGGTTTAACGAATGCGCCTGCGACACAACAGCGTTTGGTGGATCACTTGTTTACGAACAGTCCTGAGTTCGAAAACTCTGTATTCGTTTTTTTAGATGATATCGTGCTTATATCGCCATCCTTTAATGCTCATGTGTCACTATTAAATAAAGTATACGAAAAATTAAAATCGGCCAACCTTACCATCAACTTGGAAAAATCTAAATTCTTCCGTGATGAATTGAAGTACTTGGGCTACGTAGTAAACTCTAAAGGATTACAAGTAGACCCATGTAAGGTGGAAGCCATTCTTCAATATGCTACGCCTAAGAATAAAAAATAAGTCAAAAGGTTCTTAGGCATTGCATCATGGTATCGGCAATTTATACCTAATTTTAGTACTATTGCCGGTCCGCTGAACAAACTTACCTCTACCGGTAAGAAAGCCGCACCATTTCAGTGGTCGGTGGAAGCTGATGACTCGTTTTGTAAACTAAAACAATTGTTAAGCTCCGCACCAATATTATCGTGTCCCGATTACGAGAAACCTTTTCAAGTTCACACAGATGCGAGTGCGAGCGGCATCGGTGGGTTACTTACACAAGAAATAGATGGCGTGGAACTACCTATCGCTTACATGAGTAGGTCACTAAATGCACAGGAACAAAACTACAGTATAACAGAACGGGAGACATTAGCAGTTCTAACAGCCCTCGAATATTGGCGCTGTTATTTAGGTAACGGGTTAAAGTTTGTTGTGTATACTGACCATTCCGCACTGAAATGGTTCCTAAACTTGAGCAACCCGACTGGTAGATTAGCTCGGTGGTCGGTTCGTCTGTCAGCCTTCAACTTCGAAATAAAGCATCGGCGCGGTGCGGATAATATTATAGCCGATGCGTTATCACGATCCCTACCTGTAAATATAATTAACGCGAATTATAATAACGTGAATGACCCTAATGTTAACACTGATCAATGGTATTCAGCCACCTACAATGGTTGTTTATCTTCGCCTATTGACTATCCAGACTATTCTATTAAAAATAATAAATTATATCGTTTGATTAAATCTAGGTGTATGCTACGTAAGGAGTTCGAATGGAAAGAAGTACTACCTTCTTCTGATCGAAATAATGCCATATTAGAGAACCATGCCGAACCCACTTCGGGGCATTTCGGTATATTTAAAACTTACAAGCGCTTAGCACTGCGTTACTATTGGCCCAAAATGCGCGATGACGTAGTTAAGTTCATAAATTCTTGCGACACTTGTATCGCGCACAAACATCAGAACCACGCACCATTGGGAACCATGGGACGACCCAAAGTGTGTTTACGACCCTTCCAAACCATTAGTGTAGATTTGGTGGGGCCACTACCCGTCACAAGAAAACAAAACGCCTACATCTTCGTAGTAACTTGTTGTTTTAGTAAATACTGTCTACTTTTTCCTATCAGGCGCGCAACTGCTGAAATAATAACTAATATTTTGTAAGAAAAAATATTTTTAGTTCATGGTATACCATCTACAATTATATTGGACAATGGTAAACAGTTTGTCAGTGCTACTTTAAAAGCTATGTTGCGCAAGTACAAAATCCCTAATCTTCATTATAATCCTAAATATTCCCCACATGTCAATACGGTCGAACGCTATAATAAAACCATTGGTTCTACCTTAGCGGCGTTTGTAGGAAATGACCAGAGATTATGGGACACTCTCGTGCCTAAGGTGCAGTTTGCATTAAATACTGCAGTTAATGAAGTCACGGGCTATACACCTAGTTTTTTAGTCTATGGACGTGAACTAGTTCCATGCGGCTCACACTATGTCGACACAGACGCTGATGATATAGTATACATACCTAGGGACGATTACGCAGAAAACATAGGTCACTTATCAGGCATATTTGACAAAGTTCAGGCACTCCTCATTCAAGCTCATGCTAGGAATTCCCAAACGTATAATTTACGCCGTAAACCAGCTGAGTTTAATGTGGGAGACACTGTGTGGAAACGGACTTTTTATCAGAGCGACAAGGATAAGTCCTTCTGTAAGAAACTAGCCCCTAAATTCGTGAAGTGCACAGTGATTAATAAAAAGTCGCCTCTCGTTTACGAGTTGTCGGACGCGTCTGGAAATTCTATTGGGTTTTGGCACATTAAGGACCTAAAACTTATACACTATGGTGCCTAACTATTTGTTACAAACCGTAGAAGACTTTCCCTTCCTTCTCTCTTTATGCCGTCTTAGCTTGGACAGTAGCGGACTCATAGACCTAACGCAGCTAGTCGGATTTTCCTTGTTAGCCACGTAAAATCCTCTCCTAAGGCGGGCGGTATTGTAACGTATGTCTGGTACTTACCGCGTTGCGTCACAGTACCGCCCATACGCTCGGCCAATCAGAGAAAGCCATCGTCCGCACTCGCAGAGCCTGACCAAATATGGTCATAAACGGACTCTCAGCCTGATGGAGGGCCCGGTATATAAAGGGGCCGACAGAGAGGCCGGCACCGCTACTCTAACGTCGCTTCTACTATAACTAAGCGTACCTACTGACCCTACGTCGTATTTACGTGTATCCTGCTCCCAGCTACGGGTAAGCACTACATTTACTGCGTTAGCGTACTGCCCATCTCTCTACCTGCTAGCTGAGGCCGGCTGACGCCGCCTGCCTGACTCTATTGGTTGTGGCTCTCCTAATGCTGCTTTCCTTCAGGTTCCAGGTTCACGTTAAGACTCCGGCTACGCTCCTAGACCGCTACACTTTCCTGCATCGCCTTCGGCTTCACCTCTGGCGAAGAGTCTGGCCTGCCCTGCTCATCGTACTCACACCGCCGGCATCTGCCAGCTGAGCCAACGTCAGCGAGGGCCTGTACCGCTACGCACAGCCTTCGAGCAGACTGCCTACACACTACCGGAGGGAACAGCGTGGGAGACTACAGCCCTTAGTGTTCAGGCCAGTGTCGTGTTGTTGGTCGGTCATACTCGTGGCAAGGGAAGTGAGACGATACTCTGCAATAAACGCATCTAAAACCTCTACTGCGTTTTTACTACCAGAACCCGTTACAGGGTATCATTTTCGGAGTTTTCATGGATTCTGGACACGAATATGACATTTATCTGGGAATCCAAGATGGCGGACGGGACATTTTTAATAAAATTAATATGGGTATAATTTTCGGGGTTTCCATGGATTCTAATCACGAAAATGACATTTATTTATCGAATCCAAGATGGCAGACGGGACATTTTTAGTTAAATTAATATCTTTAACATCATAATATAATTGGTCGAATTATCATTTGGCATCGTTTTACTGTGTCAACTTTTTTGTAGTTATATTTATTTAGTAGTTACATAATTTATTGCACAGTGAGCAGTATGGCTTCACTAAGGGCCGCTCCACCGTTGATGCCGGTATAACTCTATTAAAACATATCTTTAAAGCTTGGGGAAATTCGAAGGAAGCCATTGGTGTTTTTTGCGACTTGTCAAAGGCTTTTGATTGTGTTGAACATGATACACTTTTACGTAAACTCAACCATTATGGTATTCAAGATAGCGCACTCAATCTTGTTGCCAGTTATCTTAAAGATAGAGTTCAGTATGTAGATGTTAGTGAAAGTAGGTCTCAAAGTTTGCCAGTGGGAATGGGCGTTCCACAGGGCTCTATTCTTGGTCCGTTTCTTTTTTTAATATATATTAATGACTTGCCATTCTTTGTTAGAAATCTATGTGATATTGTTCTTTTTGCTGACGATACTTCACTTATTTTCAAAGTTGATCGTAATACAAGTAACATTGACAGCGTGCATAGGGTTCCCACCAAGAACATAGGGTCCCAAGCCAACCTCACCTGCAAGTGGTGCACCTGCCGATCAACGGACGAGGCTCTGGCAAACAAAATATCCCGATAAGCGGCAATAGGCTCGCCACCTATTACGTGGGATCAAAACACTGGCGAAAAGTGGGCGTTTAATATGCCTCTGCCTACCCCTTCGGGGAAACAGGCGTGAGTCAATGTATGTATGTATGTATGTATTGACAGCGTAAATAATTCTCTTGCGCAAGTACTACATTGGTTCACGACAAATAATTTGCTACTCAACTCTGGCAAAACAAAATGTGTGAAATTCACTTTGCCGAATGTCAAAAATGTTCTTACTTATATAATTTAAAATAACGAAACAATTAACCTAGTTGATTCAACTGTATTTTTAGGTTTAACTTTAGATTGTAAGCTTCAGTGGGGCGCCCAAATATCCTGTCTGGCAGTCAAACTTAGTTCTGCAGCATTTGCAGTTAGGAAAGTTCGCCAATTCACAGACGTAGATACTGCTAGACTAGTTTACTTTAGTTACTTTCACAGTGTAATGTCTTACGGGATACTATTATGGGGTACGGCGGCCGATATTCAGACAATTTTTGTTATTCAAAAGAGGGCCATACGTGCAATATATAAGTTAGGTGCTAGAGATTCTTTACGAGGTAAATTTAAAGAAGTAGAAATATTTACAGTTGCATCGCAGTATATGTATATTTGCTAATTTAATGTACGTTAAGAAAAACTTAACTCTTTACCGTAAAAATAGTGACTTGCACAAAGTGAACACAAGGAATAAGCATAAACTAGTGGGCACTAACTACCGTCTACATAAAGTTCATAACTCATTTGCGGGACTCGGTATACAATTCTTCAACAAATTACCTCTGGAAATAATGAATTTACCTCTGCACAAATTTAAAACCACTACTAGGAATTTTCTTTTAAAAAGGGGTTATTACACTATTAAAGAATTTCTAGATGACAAGACATCATGGGTCTAGTTGCTTTTTTTAAATTCACCATTATTGTTATTTTTATGACTGTGTAAAATACTCTCTTCTTAATTAGTAACATGTTAAGTGGGGGTGCCTCGTGAACACATGATTTTTGCAGGATTTGGATATTATTATGATTTGTTGAATGTAGTTTAACATTATTTATCCCTGATCATATCGTTGTTCACTTGTCACCTTCACAAAATTCTTTCTACATTTGCATTCCTTCACGCGATCCACTAATTTATGTTAATAATAACGATCTGGAAAATGGAGGTAATTGGCGGTCATGGTCAGTATACCAATAGATTGTTTCTTACTGCCGGTTCGTATACCGTTATCGTCGTGCTCCCTAAAATGTCATTTCTTGTGGTGACGTCGTGTGTCGGGTCATCCCTGTCCCTCTAATATGGCGAGAGGGATGATGGCTGGCACATGCGTCATACTCGTGAACGGGTGCTACTTGCGATGACTGGTCGATGACGGTCTTGCGGGCTGGTATTAGATTTTAATATTTAACTGCATCATTTCCATCATGGGTCTGATCACTTTCGCGTATTGCCTGCATTATTAGGTATATATAATGTAAGTGGATGCTCCTGTTTCACCATGTCTATTCTGAGGAGACTAACCAAATGAACATCAAAAGTATTATGCTTGAGTATTATTATGTAGGTACAGTAAATATATACAAGTGATATAGAAGGTGTAACAGTTGCAGCACCTTACAAAAATGTAAATTATGTGTATTATGCAAAACCTGGCGATGAAAAAGAGTGACCGTGAGTTTTATAGCCCGTTCTTTCTCATGGTTCTACCTATTGCTTTGGGAACGTGGCAGTAAATGTACATGTAGAGTCTTTAAGTAATTATTTTATAAATTTATTATTTTGCGTTCATAAGCGTCACATTGTGACCCAAATGAATAAACGATTTTGAATTTGAATTTGTATTAGTCGCGTTATGAAAAAAATATTAGAGTGTAATGTACATAGGTACCTGTATTAGTCCACTCATTTTAAATTCTATTTATGTATATATGTATATATACGTGAAACAAAAAAATATCCTTTTTACCACCTTAATATTTAAACAGACCGATAGACTTTCAAACTGAAAATAGTTCAAATATAACATTATTTTATACATATACTTTTTAGGATAGCATATTACAGTACCTATTAAATTAATTTTAGAATAAAACAATTAAGTATAAGTATTTAAAACTACAATTAAATTAAAATAATAATATGCAGCACAAATAAAAAATAAAATCTATGAAATAAAAAAGAAACAATCCTTTTTTATTAATCAATGTTTGTGCTATTCTGCCTAATAGATTTTGTATTTATAACAATATATTTATCTTGGCAAATTTCATTTACATGTTCGATAAAGCACATAGGTACCTAAATATAATAAGAATAATCCATTGATTACATTTTTATTATTTAAATAAGAGTTTCAAACTGAAAATAGATGAAATAATTATTACATTTATGTACTTTTTGTTCAAGATTTGTCCTATTCAACTTTTTTTTTTTACTCATGGTGGAAACCAAACAATTTACGGGCTGACCCCCCAGGCTGGGCCCCTAAAGGGGCTCAGTCTAGGGAGAGTGTGGTGACTCCCCGACGAGAAGCGCCGGGACTACCCACTAAAACCACCATTGTGTTCCTCTATCCGATCCCATTGGATGGCAGGGTCACGGGAACTACGTTTGTATAAATACCCTGCCATCCGAGACGGGTCGTCGAGTTCGGTCGCGTGTTATTGAAAGACAATGATGGACAAGTAACTATAAACAATTTCTTTTGTGTCCCAAAGTGACTTTTTTTTTTTTTTTTTAAATGTGTCGTTCGAACATTGAAAAAGAGGACGTTTTTATTTCGCAAAGTGCATCAGATGGTTCGAATTCGGCCTTTATGCAAGAATACCACTTATCCAACATAAGTATCGTGATGTTTATCATTTGCACGTTACTCGCAATAGCCGGACTTTTCGCGGTATATAAACTATACAGAAATTGCCACTATGCGTGGATAAGGAATGAGGTTTTCGCGCAAAACCTATCGCGCTCGTTTCGTCGACCGAACCCGGAGACTCGTGTCTGCTACGAGTGCCGCCAGCAGCGCCTGGAGGCGCGCCAGGAGGCTCGCCACGAGGCGGGTACCAGAGAGGTATACCAGAAACCGAAGTAAGTGACTAAAAGTTACCTATATATTCAGTGATGAGTGTAGTGAATAGCGTTCTATTGTAAAGTGAAACATGAGAATTTACGAAACGGTTAGTGTAGTGAATCGCGTTCTATCGTAAAGTGAAACATGTGAATTTACTAAACGGTTATTCGACGAATTTCTAGTTTTAATGCCTATTTTATTTTTTTGTTTGTGTGTATTATCGATTATATTGCCTATAGAGTAATTATTACCTATGTGGTTATTTTCTCTTAATTTTGATTGGTAATGGCAAATGAGCTTATCCTGTTGTATGACCAATTAAAAAGTATTAAAGATAATTTGATAAAGCTAAGTTATTCTAAAAGGACAGAATCTGTTCTAAAACAAAAGTTAAAGGAAGCTACATTGTTGAAATGCCAATTTAATGAATGTATTAATACCTTATCAATACAGATTGAAAGGAAACAATTTAGTACAAGTGTTTTAAAAGAAATACAATCATACTGTGATTTATTTGAAAAGATTTTTACCCAAATAGAATCTTTTTGCTCTAAAACGTACAGTTCTCAACCTAGTACATGTACGGTCAAAGTTAGAACCGAAGTAGACAATATGGAGGCTTTTAATTATAGGACTGCCGTGGCTTTGCTGCCAATTATGAATGGTGATGAAAATGTAACGAAAAGTTTAATAGATGCCATAGAGTTATACAGTTCTTCACTCACAGAAGAAGGTAACAAAATGCTAGTTAAGTTTATATTAAAAACCCGATTGAACGAGAATGCCAAATTGAGACTATCTAACTCGTATGATAGTTGTGAGTCGCTTATTATTGAAATGCGTCAACACCTTCTTACAAAGAAGTCGAGTACGGCTATCCACAAGGAATTGACACAAATCAACCAAAACGGTTCTCCTTTAGAAAACTATGGTTCTAAGGTCGAGCAACTTTTTGTGGATTTGACGGTCGTGCAAGCTGGTGATGACCAAAGTGCGTATAAAATTTTGCGCCCTCAAAATGAGAAGATTGCGATTAAAAGTTTCATTGATGGCTTGCGAAACCGCGAAATTCGCACTATTTTGTCGGCCCGTAATTATGACACTTTAAAAGATACTATAAGAGCACCTAAGATGAGGAATTATCATATAGCCACCATAATTCTGACGCTTCTGTGTACGTCGGATACCAAGGCAACTCATATAATAATCGCGGATATTATGGTTACCATAATAATAGACGTCCTAATCGATTGAACAACAATCGATTTATACAAAGAGGTAATGGCAGAGGTTCTTTTCATAATTATAGGCAATATCAAAACCAAATTCAGCAGCAACAGCGTAACACTAATCGTGGTCACATGCGGGGTTCATCTCGCGGTAGGCCAGCACGTACTTTTACGCGTAGTAATATCATGCACGTTATAGAAAACGGCATAAATAGTATGAATATAACTGACCGGAATCGAACGCCCCAACCTACGGAGAGATATACCACTGAACCATTAGAGTTTTTTCGATGACAATTTTATATTTGCGTGTAACCATAACAGCTCAGTTGAATTCTTAGTACAAGGTGCCAAATATGGATTGCTTATGGATTCTGGAGCTTCACTCTCAGTATTGAAATACGACACTGTGGCACGTTGGAATATTCCAATCCAAACCGAATGCATTTCTTTAAATGGCATTGGAGGCAAAGTGCAAACTTTAGGCTATGTTTATGTTACATTGATCGTAAATGGACAGGAATTTGTACACAAATTTTACATTATGCGCACCTTGCCTGGTATACAACATGGCATAATTGGTAGAGATTTTATGAGCAAATATAACGCTACTTTGAACTTTGAAAATAATACACTGCTGTTTTTTAAGCATTCCGCCGAGATGTGAGAAGATATTTAGGTTAGATAGTAGTTTTAACGAAGACTGCGTAATACTGCCATATCAATTATGCGACGGTGTTTTTATAGCCGGAAGTATTTGTAAACCAAACAATGGACAAATTAGTATACAGATATTAAATACTCGCGAAACGCAAGTAGATATTAATTATTTTAGACCGGAAATACATTTATTATCAGACTATGACACCTGTAACTTTGGACGGGATAGTAATATTGATGGAGAGAGAGAGTACGCACTATGTTTTCTCTTTTAAATTTAAGTTATCTGAACAATGAAGAAAGGTTATCTATTCAAAGTATATGTGCAAAATTTTCGGATGTGTTTCATTTACCAAACGACAAATTATCTACCACTAACCTTTATGAACAAAGTATACAATTAAAACCAAATGCTGATCCAGTTTATACTAGACAGTACAGGTTGCCCTTTTCACAGCGTAAGGAAATTGAAACACAGGTTAAGAAAATGCTTTCTGAAAATATAATTGAGCCAGCAAAAAGTGAGTGGTCAAGCCCTATTTTGTTGGTACCCAAAAAATCTGATGATAATTCTAAGAAATGGAGGTTAGTTATTGATTTTCGTAAATGAAATACAAGAATTTTAGACGATAAATTTCCCCTTCCGAATATTAACGACATTTTAGATTCTTTATCAGGTTCAATGTATTTTTCACAATTAGATTTATCACAAGCATATTATCAAGCGAAATTAAATCCAGAAAGTAGAAAGTATACAGCCTTCACTACGCCTTCGGGCCAATATCAAATGACCCGTTTACCTATGGGATTAAAAATAAGCCCAAGTGCATTTTCTCGTCTAATGACAATTGCCATGTCGGGACTCACATACGACAAATTATTTGTTTATTTGGATAATTTGATTTGCTTTGGACGTAATTTACAAATTCATAATAAAAATCTTATAGATATTTTAACTAGATTGCGAAAAGTTAACTTGAAGCTTAACCCAATGAAATGCGATTTCCTAAGAAAGGAAATGCAATTTTTAGGTCATGTAATTTCATCTGAAGGAATTCAACCAGATTTAGAGAAAATAAACATAGTAAAAAATTATCCAGTTCCAAAAAATGCTGACGAAACAAAAACATTCATAGCATTCGTCAACTTTTATAGGAAATTTATACCAGACTTTGCCGCAATATCTTTACCTCTTAACAGACTGTGTCGAAAAAACGTTAACTTTGAATGGTCGTATGAATGTCAGAAATCTTTCGAATCTCTAAAAGAGTCGTTAATTTCTCCACCAATATTACAATATCCTAACTTTGATGAAAACAATACATTCATTTTACAAACAGACGCGTCTGGCTATGCAATCGGATCCGTGCTATGCAATAGTGATAACAGACCAATTGCATATGCAAGTCGTAGTCTTAACAAAGCGGAAATTAGGTACCCTACGATAGAGAAGGAGTTACTCGCTATCGTATGGTCTGTAAAGTATTTTAGACCCTATCTTTACGGCCGAAAATTTGTTATCAAAACCGACCACAAACCCCTAGTTTACCTCTTTAATCAAACGAGTCCATCTAGTCGTTTGACTAAGTTCCGTTTAATATTAGAGGAATATGATTACATCATAGAATATGTTCGAGGTACTGACAATGCAGCTGCAGATGCCTTGTCACGTATCCGAATAACAAGCGATGAATTGAAGGAAATTAATCAGCACGTTGTATCTGTATTAACTAGAGGACAGAAAAAGCGTATGTGTGAAAGAAGTCAAGAATGTGTGAGTGACAACCCTATGGTTGCTAAGCAATCTACACAGGATTGGTCTGATCAGCCAAGAGTTATGGAGTTGCTTAAAAAACCAAAGGATTACACGGAGCTAAGGTTTGTGAATGTAAAAGAGTGGACTAGTTTAAAAGATTCTAACCAATCAAATATTTTATTTAATTATGATGCATCAAGTTGTATATTAAGAGTAAACCCATCTTACCGATTACAATGCGCACGAGATGCCTTTGTACGGGAGTTGGCTTATTACTGTAATCAATTGAAACTCGATAGTGTGTTCATTGTACAGAGTAATGAAAACATTGAGTTAATAAAAGATTTAATTAATAGCATAAATATTACACCTAATTGGTCCGGACCACGCTTATATGTTTTAAAAGGTGTAAGAGTTATAAGTGATCACGATACGAAACGTATAATTTTAAATGACTACCACTTGTTACCGACTAGCGGTCACGCCGGTATACGACGCATGATAAATAATATAAAACGGCGTTATTTTTGGCCAAAATTAGAAAATGACGTCACGGAGTTTGTCAATCGCTGCGATAAATGCCAGCGTCAAAAACATTTTAAGCATATAAAACAGCCAATGGTCCTGACGGATACTGGTCATTTGGCTTTTGATAGAGTATTTTTAGATTTAGTTGGGCCCTTAGTTAAGGATAGTGATAATTACATGTATGTACTCACACTACAGTGTGATCTTAGCAAGTTCGTAGAAGCTTATCCGCTTAGAAATAAAGATACAATTTCAGTGGCAACAGCTTTCATTAATAACTTTGTATTACGCTATGGCATTCCAAGAAACATAATATCTGATCGCGGTACGGAGTTCGTTTCGAAAGTTATGAATGAAGTATGTAAGATTCTAAATATAAACCAAATAACATCCACTGCATACCATCACCAGTCCATAGGAGGCTTAGAAAATACTCATAAAAATTTTCTTTCATTCCTTCGCATACAAACAGAAAACCAACCCCAAAATTGGAGTTTATGGCTTCCGTATTGGTGCTTTGCTTTTAATACGACCGTACATACAGAAACTAAATACACTCCCTATGAACTTGTATTTGGAAAACTGTGCAATTTACCGAGTAATTTAACTTCAGATATTGAACCGCTGTATAACCCATATGACTATCCGAAACAACTCAAGTACAAACTTCAAAAATCATTGTATGACGCAAGACAAAATTTAATTATTAGTAAACAGATTAGAAAATGTAGATATGATTCATATACAAATCCTGTTACGTATAGTACTGGTGACATGATACTACTTAAGAATGAACGAACTGTAAACAAATTTGATCCGTTATATATAGGACCGTATGAAGTAATAGAAGATTGTAACCCTAATTTAAAAATATTGTATAAAGGTAAAGAATTACTCGTTCATAAAAATAGAACCAGACCATATATCAAGTGATTTTTTTTTGTTAGCTGTTGACATTGTTTCATAAGTTCATGTAACTTTCTATTATACTTTTTATTATAATGAAAAACTATATTTTCTTGTATGTAACAAAATACTATATTATTTTGTTTTTACTTGTCTTTCTTATATCGTTTGCTTATTGCATTATACAATATTATTTGATGCCTACAATATAACATAAAAATAAAAATAAATGTATCCATTATTTTTATTTAATTTTTCCGGTGGGCGTGTAGTGTGTATGACTTACGTATGTATGCATGTATCCTAATATTAAGAATAGTATATAAACCATTGTAATTCTATTATAGGGGAGCAGTAATAAACATTAGTCCAATGCATATACTTGTCTTACTTATCTCCCCGAACTCACAACCTTACAGTATACCGGGGTAACATGAAAGGAAGTGGTAAAAAAAAACACAATAAACTTAACTAAACTCCTATAACTATACTAGCCCCTCCGTCATGCGAGATTGCGAGATAGGGCCGCGATAATAACAAAACTGGTTTGTTGATAAACAAATTTTCCACAATAAAAAAAAGTATATTTATATACCATTATTGGCATTTCTATAGGAATATACAGGTCCGTATAGTCGCACTGTGTCTGGTTATATTATAATAAAAAAAGAAACACTGTAAGTAGACGAATATCACATAAGCAGTATCATATCTTATAGATTCCCCTGTAGAATTTGTAACATGTAGCAAACTAGATGTTGAAACCTGATACACATACATATAAACAAGAAGGCAGGTAACATAATAAAAATAATGAATAAATGATAGTACGACTTCTGGGCCGTGCTGCCACAGATGCTGAGAAAGGTAAGTTAGAAATTGTTTAAATGTAAAAGAGGTTTTGATTGTCTATTTGATCTTGTAATAATTGTCTTTTCAAGTGAAATTTGAAATTATGTTTTGTTTTTAGAAAACGCATAGGAGGCGGTATATTATTCCAGCAGCGTGTGGCGGCGTATTTAAAGCATCCCCGAAATGCTGTAATTTTGTAATGAGGCATTATGAGCGGATTGGAAGAGGAACGAGCAGAGTAACTGTAGTGATCCTGACGCCATCCTAGCTTTTCATAAAGATACTGAGGCTTTAGGGTCTTAATAACGCCAAATAGCATGGTAGCTAGATGGAGTCTCCGTCGCGCTACCATTCTCAAAATTTTATGGTCATTTAAAAACGCAGTGATGCGGTGCCTACGTGGTATGTTAAAACAAAAGCGAGCGCATGCGTTTTGTACTCGCTGTATTAGATGCTCAGATCGGCTTAAAAGACACGGACCGTACACCACATCGCAGTAATAAAACCTTGATAACACCAAGGTGTCTACCAACCTCTGTCTCATTTCAGTACTTAAATAATTTCTTATTCTATACAAGATTTTCAGCCTGTAGAAACAGTTTCTCACTACGTTATTGATGTGATCTTCGAAACGGAGTTCGGGATACATCGTTAACCCTAAATTACGTGTTGCCTCAACTCTTTGTATATTGACACCATTTATTTTTATTACTGGGTTTGAAGATAAAATTAAATTAATTTGATGCTTGCTTCCTAAAACCATAAATTTTGATTTTAAAGAGTTCAATAATAAACTGTTGTTTTTTGACCATTCATAAATGGTATCTAACTCTAAATTTATTCTTTGTATGGCATCCATTGTATTTCCACAATTCACATGAGAATACAGCTGAGTGTCATCGGCGTATATGTGGTATTTACAATTACTAAAACAATTGGTAATGTCTGCACTATACAGTATAAACAGCAGAGGTCCCAATAACGATCCCTGGGGAACACCCCTAGTTACAGGAAGCGGGGAGGAGATAAGGGTAGAACCATCCTTTTTTTGTAATAGGACCTGTTGAGTTCTGTTTGTAAGGTAGCTCTCGAACCATTTAACCGTTTCTCGCTCAAACCCGTAATAAGAAAGTTTAAATAATAGAAGCGAAATATTAATTGAATCAAATGCACTGGAATAGTCGAGCAGTGCGAGAATTGAACCTTCCCCGCGATCCCGGGCCACAAGAATGTTCCCCACGACGTCCGCCAACGCTGTAGCTGTGCCACGACCTTTTCTAAAGCCCGACTGAAACTCAGGGAGAATACCGTTCGACTCCAAGTAATCCATGACTTGCAAGTACACCACCCGCTCCAGAACCTTGGACAGGCACGGCAGTATGCTGATGGGTCGAAGATCCTTGTAGTCCTGGGGATTGCTTATTTTGGGTAATGGTCTGACAATAGCATTACGCCAGGCACTCGGAAATGCATACGTAATAATCGATCTGTTAATAATTTCCGTTAACTTTTTAGTGACTGAGGTAACGTGAAAGATGTCATATCTTTTGTAATTCCATCGACTCCTTGGGCATTACTTGACATGTCCTTTAATATTTTAAATATCGTATCAGAATCGGTTGGCTTTAAAGAAAAGCTTGCTAGACTGTGGCGATTGAATTCAAAAAACGTCATCTGTGTTATATTAGTGGCTGAGCTACCCGGAACGTCTAGGAAAGCGGCGTTTATTCCTTCGGGATTATCAAACTATACCGGAAGCACATAATTGTCCTTGACATCAGGAAGTATGTGTCTTTTTATATTATACCATAATAATTTTGGATCACTCGTTTGATCATTTATGTACTTGAAAAAGAATGCAACTTTTTCATTATTTAGAGCATTTGATGCTTTTATGTACTTCCGACTTGGTTTGACGATAATGCTGTCGGGCGTTGTTTCGTAACTTAAAAATAGATCTCACAGTTTCTGTAATCCAAGGAGTCGGTGGTCCCTTAAAGATCTTTTTCATCATTGGTGCGTGTACATCGAAAAGGCCACATCGCGGTAATGTGCGCATTAAAAGAATCAACCATCTCATCTACGTTCCGTAGATCGCAAATAGATTGCCAGGGTATGGATTTTAAGTAATTCTCAAACAGCTCTGGCAAAATATTTTTGAAAGGTCGGAACGAGATTGCTTTGCTAATTGGTTTTGGTTTCTTGAAAAGCAACTCACAAACCACAAACGAGTGATGGCCCAGTTCAGGAATGTAATCTACAGTAACATCCCGATGTGGCGCATCCGTACAGATCACATCAATTAACATAGCGCTGTCACCCACGTAATGTGTAGCCGTTGTAACGACTTGCCTCAAGTTGTTGTGGGACAGGAAATCATTTATTTGTTTGGTTTTTATACCATTTATGTCTGCCATATTAGCGTTAAAATCTCCTAATGTAAGAACGTTATCGTATGGAGCCAGACTATAAATACTATCTGTAATAGCATCCAAAAAAACCCTTAAATCCAACCATGGGGTCGATACGCCGTACCGACCAGCAGTTTAATATTCTGTTAAGAAAATGTCATCCATAGTTGTTCTACTATAGGATGGGGAGGGTGACTTCTAATGCGTGCACTAGAGCCCTATTTAACGTAGAATGCGACGCCTCCTCCACGACCTCCACGAACTGTTGTCGGGCGCGGTATGTGACGCATATAGTACCCACGAACCACAGGCGCTCGCCCCTCTTCGCCCTCACGTAACCAGGTCTCATTGATTGCCATGACGTCGACCGAGTGATGATTCATGGCTATTAAAAATTCGTCATGGTTGGTCGCCAAAGAGCCAGCATTCAGTAACCCAAACTTTGCATATTTATTAATAATCATGACGGCATTTATACGGGATGCTCATAAACACATAATCAATTCGCCTAATACTACAGCAATCCATAGGTTGTGGGAAATAAATTATTAACGAGCATGATTGTACTAAACATAATATTATGATAGACGCAAACCAGAATAAGTTACGATCTATAAACATAGCTACGGTATACTCACTAAGGCATAGGTTACAGATTTGAAGTGCAATGTAAATAAAATAGATTAACATAACTGATACGCTGTATTTTTTTACCTTTTAGGGAACCGTGTATATAATACTACTTTTGAGGTAGTGGTCCAAACACTCGAAGAAGGTCTTTTTCAGTGCGGATCGAGAAGACGGAGTCACCATCCTTCTTCCTGGCAAGTACGCGACCCCGTCTCGTCCATACGTACTGCCAACTGAGACGATTTCCTGCTTCTCTCGCCTGACGAAATAACAGTCTGTTTGTTTTCGTCAGGCGTTCATTTATAAAAAGACGCGTCGGCTGGCCCGGAACCCCAAGGTCAGCTGTGGTCGCGCCTCTACGCACTCGCGCCGCACGCAACATTTCATCGCGGACATCGCACCGGGTTAGACGACAGACGATAGGACGTGGCCGCACCTCCTTACCTCCCCCCGAACTAGTTGCATTGATGTATCTCCCTCCTGTGCGATTAACGCTCACTATGTCACGCTTTTCTATGGTAACACCCAATTTTGTAGCAATACCAGTCAGTAGATGAGTGAGATTCTCCTCTTGAAATTCGGGAATGTTGGTGATTTCTAGATCAGTGGCTAGCAGCTCCTGGTCCCGATCATTTAATTCCAGTTTAAGCTGAGATACTGCCACATCAATATCTGATTCGCATGTTGATTTTTGAGAGCTGTTATTTTGTTCGAAAACGCTTAGTCTACTTTCAATACCGTCCATCCGCTCATTGCAGCTCTTTATGACGCTCCTTAATTGTTTACTGGGCGCATTACTGGGCGTGCGAGATCGGGTTTTGTCAACCAACTTCGGTTTAAGGGGGAGGGTTGCTTGAGGTATATCTTCCATAGTATTCCCACGAGTGCGGGAGAAACAAAAAGTCGACCCAGGCAGAGATCCCGCTATACCTGGGCAAGCCTAATACTTACAGGGTGGCGGCTGATGCCCTGAGGGGGCCGCACTAGGGACTGACCTACCCGCCAGCCATGCATCCTCTCGCCGTGCGGCAGCAGCTTAGGATTGGGAGTTTTTTTATAGTGCTTACCTTGCACGCGGTCCGGGCGACCAAGCTAAGACCCTCGGTCCCTTAAACAGCCGCGAGACTTGACCACAGACACTACGTACGTCACGTAGTGGCGCGTAGAACGTAAATAAAGCAGGCCGGCCGGCGCGGTGGCGGCGACCTGACGCCCGCCCGGATGTTTATCGGGAAGCCTCGCGATGTATGTCGACGGGAACTCCACTTTAAATTTTTAAGCAATCGCTTTAACGTCTTACATACAAGTTACTAGCCTAAGGCGCTGTGGTTCAGTAAACTAGCGGTATAGCTTCGAGAAATGTTCGGACTCGGCCAAAGAATAATTTATTTACTACTCGATGTACTATATTTTCACTGGAAATTATTTGCTATTTTATCTTATAAAATAATAAACTTTTTAGAGCGTTTACAAGTCGCAAGAATTAGTGGGCTGTTGCCCGTGTGAAAATGTAATGTTGTAAAACAAGTTGGCAAATGATGCTCCCCGGGGCACATTATTGTTTCAGCTTATATTGTTGTGAATACGTTGTCATGAGGCGGCCGAGGCGGCGGTTATTGTTTAACAGTCGCTGTATCTATTGTTAAAAAAGCTGTGCCATATCTAATTGCTGTGGGTAGCGCTTCTCTCGGCGAATAATTGCACTATTCTGCTGCACTAGAACTTAATTTTTGCTCGAAATGCTTCAAGTTTTAATGTCTCCTAATTATGTTTCACACTTTTGTATAGTAGACATTAGTTAGACCTTGCATGGCTTCTTAACAACAATGTTTATCAGTGTTATATCATCATTATTCTAGGGTTATCCCAGTTGCATCTGAGGCCTATTTTGAAGGTCAGGAGCAATTTTCTCAAAATAATAGCGACTACTATCTGATTTTTGCCTACCAAATGCGTCTGTCCCTTAGAGTTCCGAAAGTACTCAATGGTTTATAGTAGTTTCAGGATATTAGACACTATTGACTTCCCGTTTCGACTGTAATATAAGTGTTCAATAGATTAACATTTGCGACCGATAACCCAACTATAAACCAAATGGGGACAAATAAGTTTAAAACATCGCCAATCACGCATAACTGAGACGTGCGGGAGCACGTTATTGACTCTCCATGATGCAGCGGTAGCCTGGTGGAGAGGTTAAAACATATATGAGATTACAACACGCAAGTTAGAGCATGCAGCACCCGGATTGAAGACTCTTTTAACTCCTGTAAAAAGACTTCGTCATTATGTGCCTTATTGAATACGAGAAATTAGTCCTTTTGTATCAGCCTACTCTAAAAAGGCTGATACTGAGATTTTGCAACTGCATGTATTAATTTAAGTCTTATATCGCTCGTACTAGCTTCAAAAAATATTTTCTTTATGTTTTTAATACACGTTAGCTATTCGTTAACAATAATTAACCTCAGTGTGATATATGTGATAAAATAGAATCACTACAAATACGATTTCTTAAATTACTAGTATCAGAAAAAACAAAAGAGAATTGTAGGGGCGACTACCGTAAATTATTCAAAATATGAAACATCCTACCAGTAAGTATGAAACATAAATATCTTCTGTTATTAAATCAACATGGTAAAAACGAGCATAACCTATCACTGGTTACCAATATGCATAACACACGTCTGATGACCGCAGGTAAATTTAATGTTCCCAGAGTAACAAATTACTACGGCGACAGAACATTGAAAAAACGTGTACCATATCTGTTGAACAGATTGCCCGCGGACATCAGACATGAAAACGATAAAATTAAATTTAAACAAAAACTAAAAAAAATTTGTTAAATAACATTTGTTAAAATATGTAGGTATGTAAAATAGTATTATGACTCTTCCACAGTCAAACCGCTAAACCGGTTTTGTGGAGCACTATTAATATATTTATTGTACAACTGTAATAAATAAATAAATAAAAATAATAATTATAATTGGCACCCAATGTGGGCCACATCGAGTACGAGGATACATACAGCTCCTACACATGTGTGGAATTCCACACCAGTCAACATTGTTGTAAATTATAAGTTTGTCTTGACCAAAAGAAAAAGTATACACCATCTACGACTATACAGTTGACGAAGTGCTTCAAGCGGTTGCCTTTCCGCTTGACACTGCGCTTAAGCCCAGGCGCACACTGCCCCCCCCCCCCCCCGTGGGATCTCTACCTTGTCGTAGTGGGGGGGGGGCTCAGTAACCGTGTATACCCACGATGAAGATAAGCGGGATCCCGGGAGTGAACGCTCCACGTGGGCTGGGGTGAGGCCCGCGTAGGATGCGTCGCCTCGCAGTCGGGCGCGGTCGCGGGAGGAGAGGCATGTCGGTGTTGCGTTGCCGCGCGCCCTTTCTCCCGCGACCAAATGGGGGCACACCAGTTGATGCATTGCGGTGGGGCCACCGAGAAAGAGAAGATGCGGTGTTGTCAGGTTGCCGTCCTCCCTATCATCTGCCCCGTCTGCCAAAAGACAAGTAGCATAACAAGGCGGGGCCTGCCAACACCAACGGCGGGCCAGTCCCAGCCTGGGTCACGGAAAAGTATGCTAACCGCGAATCGCGTGACTCCGCCACTACATGGGGATAACCCGTAGGGATACCGCGGTGGTTTTAGTAGGTATGCCCCGAACGCATGAGGAGAGCCTCCACACACCTCCTCCGCCAGTCCCAAGCCCGGTCGATCACACTCTGGCCGGGTTGACGTCAAGTTGAGATGGCTCATAAGGAGATTTTCCACACAGAGGTGCGTGCCTCAGAATTGAACTAGATTTTTTTATAGCAATACTTTTATGGAATTTTGCGGACGAATAGAAGACTTACTATAAATGCCAATAAATCTCGGCTGTTTGTTTCGCTTCGGGCATGTAGCCTGGATTTGTTAACTTTTACATCAAACAACAACGTCTGGATTGGTGAAAATTGAAAGATTTGAATGCTGCGTGTTTCTATACGTGTACGAGTAATATTTTTGCGTGTTGTGTTTGATACCTTTAGTACCAAAAGAAGTATCGAATAAACTTGGCCAGAGAGATATTAAATTAAAATAGGAATTTATCTACTTGAACTTAAAGTCCAGTACTTATATTATCATTCAAATTTTCACCAATTATTTTACTTATAATGTGAAATATCTGTAAGAATAGTGGCCCTTTTCGTTGCCAAACATTGCCATGTTATAGCAATGAGCTTAGCGATATCCGTAATATTTCTACTGCAGGGTATTTTAAATTGACGCGTACTTATGTATTGACACTTCAATACACATGAACGCGGCAATACGCGTTACGTATAGGATAATAAACATTAAGTCGGAAAAGGAGCTCCAAGTGCATTGGGTATTTCATTAATCAGGGTTGATTTATTTTCAAACAGTTATTGAGTAGTCTGTCCTGTTACAGGAGAAACAGTTTTACTAGTAATAAACCTAATTTAAATTATTATATTAATTTGGGTAATAAGCAGATATTTGAGTACTGTGTTACTGTGGTATTAACATTTGTTACACTATGGTTTTTTATAAGTAATTATTTTATGATATTCTATTAATCAGTCAGAACTTTTTTTTTTTCACATTCACACAACACCATCTAGTCCCAAACTAAGCAGAGCTTGTACTATGGGTACTAGATAATGGATAAACATACATATATACTTTTTTTTTGTAAATACATACATATTATACATAGAAACACCCAGACCAAGACAAACATCCATGTTCACCCACACAAATGTTTGACTTGAGCGGGAATCGAACCCGCGACCTTGGGCGTGGCAGTCGCTTACACTCCCGCTGCGCCAACCGGTCGTCAAGAACTTATGTGCTGTTATAGGACGTTTGCGCTGAGTCAATTAAGATGAAAGTGTTGCTGAGCATTTAGAGAAGCCTATATATAATATTAGTATAATTGCTTGTGTTGATACACTTGAGCATTCATTTGTAATAGAACATTAAATATTCGCCGTTTTAAAACTTGTCGAAGAGATCCAAACATTGCTACGAACATTTGCATGATCTTTCTAGCGAACGCCCTCAGATTCGACGGTCACGTCACTTTCGGGAGAGTGCTCGCCAGAACGCTCGATAGTATGCTCGTTAAAACGCCCTCACTTGTTTATCTGTAATGTAACATTTAGAAGAATGCTTACTACAAGTGAATGCCCAAGTTTCTCTCTCGCTCATACTTCCCTATCGATGACCCATCACAATGTGGGATACATAGCCATATAACCCACATGGTGATGGGGCAGCTTTCTTTATATTTCGCTTCTACTTCGCTCTATCTGCGACATCATCGTCAGTGACCTTACATTTCCTCTGAATGCTCAACTGTATCAGCACCATAATCATATCAACGATCATTGAAATTAACATCAAGTTAAATAAGTCACGTTTCTCTTAGTGTTTATTAACGATCGATTGAAACAATAACTTCACAAATATTTGCAGAGATCTATTTGATATTGCTCTAAATACGTGGTCCTTGCGTAGCGCGTTCCGAAAAAAGGAAGATATTTTGCGACTATCAATTGCGGCAGAGATGGCATGCAATAACTATCAGGTTGACGTGCACACGATTGATGACCGAATTGATAACAATAGGCCCGTTACTATCGCTTACGATTCGTTACTAGATCCACTATATGGTTCAGCAATTGCATAGAATTTAAGGATAAGATGGGCTACATCTCTTTCATTGGTATGGTATTATTATAACTGGGTTATATTATAACCACGTTTAATTCGGCTGACATCACTACTGTGAAGTTGTTGAAGACACTACTCTACACCACGGTGGAGGGTTTTGCCTGGCCACAGCAATATCGCTTCTTGGTTACAACACTTAGTTCAGTTGTCGGAGTCACGCATGCCTCACGGTGGTGAATTTGCATGACCCCGTAATTATGAGAAGTCGGAGACACCTATGCGAACGTCGAACTTATTTCGGAATTCGTAATTAAGTCTCCCACTCAACTTTGGGAAAACTCAACTATGAATGGTGGTGGTGGGTAAGATGGGACCCACTTAGCTGTGTTTTAAATGTGTGAACAAAAGGGGGTCAATGGGTGGACCAAATGCTCATTTGCTATGATAGCTGTTAAGCGAGCATAAATGACTTCACTCTACGCTACCATAATTATCATAGAGTAAGAATATTATTTAAAAAGATAGCCTTTAGTTCTATCCTAGTTTAATCACTCGCTTTCCTTTATTGTACAATATGTGAAGAAGAGTTTCTGAACAAAATACATTTGGTCGAGCAAAGTGCAATTAATATACCGTTAAAGTAACGTTACAGCTCAACGTTAAATCTCATTTTTGAGGTAACGTTGCTCGAAACCAATTCATCTGTGCTAGTTTTTTTCGAAATAAAACCAAATTTTCCGGAGCGTCAAAGCTCGTTAAAAGCGCAAGGCTATAGATGTAATGTCGATGCTATAACGATCTCAGTGCAGTCGCATCCGTCACTGACAAGAGTTGCAAGCACGTAGTTTCGTCGCCGCTGCCCGCTGGTTCACGTGTACTGAAACACATTTAAGATTTAATTTATTAAAGCGATATTTAACCAATTATTACTTACTACTAGTAAACTGCCTGCACTGCAGCGATAGCCCAGTGGAGAGACCGACAGACTGCTACGCAGAGGGTCCGGGTTCGAATCCACGGCACGCACCAATGACTTTTCGGAGTTATGTGCGTATTAAATTGTTAATTATCGCTTGCTAAACGGTGAAGGAAAACATCGTGAGGAAACCTGCATGTCTGAGAGTTCTCCATAATGTTCTTTAAAGACATGTGAAGTCTGCCAACCCGCACTAGGCCAGCGTGGCGGACTATGGCCTTACCCTTCTCATAGTGAGAAGAGGCCCGTGCCCAGCAGTGGGACAGTATAAAGGGCTGTTGATGATGTAAACTGTAATGAACAAAATTAAATAAACTTTTCAAATATTAACTAAGGAGAAGGACTATGAAGCTCCATTATGCGAGAAAAACCTTGTCATAATATTTAAACATTCTTTTAAGCAAAAATCTGGTACCATTTGGCTGGTTTACATAATTTGAAAGTATAATTTTCAGACTATAACTTAGTAATTTGAAAGTGAAAGTTATATTCAGATAAATATTTATCTGACGACTTATTATTTACGATTGAGGATAATTCAGATTTTGTGTTGTATTATCAGTTTCAAAGATATTGTGAATTCAGTTTATAAGCCCGCATAATATTATTGTGTAGGTATGTATACGCTTTCATATTGAACTTGTTTTTACACAAAGCTGTAGTAACTATACTGAAAACTTGTTTAGTATTATCGTTATACACGATAATATTATAGTAGATAAATAAATATCTGGAATCCCCGGGCCTATTTTTGTGCAAAGAGCAAGGTGTCTCAAAGAAACAAATATTTGAGTCTTTACACCGACCGTCTCTCTATCCGAGTAACGCGTGTACCTACTACAGCTTATTTGTATTTTATCTTGGAGACTTAAGTTTTCCAGGCTTTATTTATTTATCGTGAATGTTACTTGTATAGTTCACTATTAATACATTATTTTAAATAGCTTATTTTAACGAGGACAAGGACCACGAGGTTTCATTGGACCGTTCTTCATTCGTTATTATTTCTTTGACTGCCTCGTTGGTCTCGCAGCATAAATGTGTGCGTGGGATTGATAGGTCTCGGGTTCGATTCCCGGGTCGGGCAAAGTTTTATTGGGTTTTTCCGTTAGGAAATTCTCAGTAGCAGCCCGGAGTCTGGTAATGTGTCCGGTACGCCAATAGGCTCGCCCCCTATTACGTGGGACCTAAAAATTTCTGGCGAAATGTGGGTGTAATATAACACCTCTGCCTACCCCTTCGGAGATACAGGAGAGTCTATAAAAAACTAAAACTAAATATTCTTATTATAAAAAATATTTTTGGATAACTTAAAGTTTGTCCCACATGGGGATCCAATCTACCTTCTCTAGGGATCCATTTAATATTAAGCGGTTAGGCGGAAGCTAATAAAAGCTAACTAATATACGGACGCTCCAATTTTTATAAAATATGAACTTTAAATATTTTATGCTTTAATAGCGATAGCCTAGCGGGTAACAGACTGCTACGTTGGGGGCCTCGGGCTTTAACCCACGGACTAATTGACTTTTCATAGTTAAGTGCATATTAAACTGTTAAATATCTCTTGCTAAACGATGAAGGATGTCGGATGTTTTCAAAAAACATATATGAAGTCTGATAAGCCTCACTTGGATCCGAAAGAAAATACCAGTCCCCAACCGTAGGTCAGTTGAAATACAGGGCTGATGATTATGTTTTTAAGAGTGTTACTGTAGACAAAGACAGCAGAAAATTACATGTGTAATACCATGCGATGTCAAATCAAAGTGTTATAAACCATCTCAATACCTCCGAACATAATTATAAAAGAAGTACACCAAAGATAAAATTCAAGCATTGTGCCATTCGAGTCATGTTTCTGTTGTCCTAGCTGTCCTTCCAACGTCGGCTATCGAAATTAGTGACTCGGTGTAGTAGTTTGATTCTAAGCACGCCCCGTGTCCCCTCTGTGTAACACTCCAGTTTGTACACCGCCTCCATTGACTCGGACGCCTTGGACCACGTGTCATTGTAGTCACAAAACTCACTCAATTAAGTTTTAGAACGTATTTCTAATAACTATGTTAATTATTAGTAACAAACAATAAGAAAAACAACCAATTTGAAGATTTTCTCATATTTCATTCAGCAATTTTGGGGAACATTATATAATATATACTAGCAAATGAAGTTTCAAGGTTTTAAGTACAGGTGGAGAAGAGAGGGCAGGGAAAACGCTACTTATGCCATACTGACAGTAACTACTCAAGCATTTGGTCAAAACGCAATCGTAAGTTAATCTAATCAGAAAATCTACAGATACTCTGTCACAGGTGCGATGAGGTAGAAGACCATTGTTCAATTTGCCGTGGTATTTTATTGTTCTTTATTTTCTATCTTCGTTTCTACCAACTTGTGTAGTAAATAAAAACGAATACAAGGTGTTTCGAACAAACTTTCACCGTTACAAATGAATATGTGTTTGTCTCTTCTAAAATATCAAACCAACTGTATTGCCAAGAATACAATGAAAGAGGCTTTTATTGTATTATCTTGATTAAGTTGGTGGCAAATCCGTCACAATTGCAATAAAGAAATACTCGTTAATTAATTTGTGCTCGTGTTTTCTTTGTGAGGGCGTGACCATTCTTCCTGTTTGCCGACTAAAGGATAAAAAAAATTTAACAAAAAATAACCGCCTCCAAAAATCTGGAAAATGTGTGCAAAATAGCACTAAAAAGTAAAAAATAAATTCCGTTACTTTTACTTCAATTTACTTATAAACATCACCTATTCAACTTAATATTACATACTTATACGAGTTATACGTATCTACCACTTAATTCACATACCTGATACAATACATATTTTTATATGACTAACAAACTAAATTAAATACCTATCACCAGAAATCAGATATGTATATTATATTTTTGGACTAAGTACTTAGAAAAAAAAATTTGTTAGGACTATAATATACAATTATACTTTTTTTGGAGTCGGTGCCAGCTGAGATTAAGAATTAAAGATATTATTAAGTGACCGACCCGAACGCAAGCAGGGCAGACGCGTGAGGGTAGACGTTGTTGACGGTTGTCTCCGATATCCATTTTTTCTATGCGCTTGTATGAAGGCAATTATTGTATTGCAGTGGATTGTGGTTCTTTAGAGTTATTTTACACAAAATCTTTATTCATTGAAATAGGTTGGATTTGGTATTGCTGCATTTTAGTATTGCATCTTTCATCATCATCAGCCTTTAACAGTTCACTGCTGGACTAAACCTCTCCTTTGAAAGGAGGAATTGGCCTACTATACCACGCTGGCCAAACGGGTTGGTATAGGGTTTGTATCAAGTTTTCCTTCTCTTACAGTGCTATTCTCTGCATAATATGCTCCCTCTGTCGGCTCTTACGACACCCATGGGATGATATGGGGTGGTGACATTCCGTATTCTTAATCCGTCACCACACGGACGATTGCATCTTTACATAATTCTATTTTTCTTGTTTTTCAAATTTTGAGATCTTTTTGTAAAAACTTCTCAGAATTTGATTTGTACCAAGTATCGCTTTAAGTTGTTGTTTTGGTTGATAGGTAATTGTAAATAGGTATTTAGGTAAATTTGTAACTGGGCTGTCGCACCTGTTGCCAGGTTTCGTTGTTTCCTTTATTTGCAAAATAGGTTTGGTTAGATCCTACATTGTGGTATTAATGTAACTTTAGGTACTTACATATATTTTGTGTTATAGAAAACTTCCTAAAATTTGATTTATATTTGTTAATTTCATTTGTCGTCATTTGTAAATTACTTACAAGGTTAATTAAGTTTTGCTGAATTATTGTATCAATGCAGCTTTTCATTTATTTTGTACATTATCAAGAAATTATTTATTAAAACGCTTGGCTGGCACCGACTCCAAAAAAAGTATAATTGTATATTATAGTCCTAACAAATATTTTTTTCTAAGTACTTAGTCCAAAAATATAATAAATATATCTGATTTCTGGTGATAGGTATTTAATTTAGTTTGTTAGTCATATAAAAATATGTATTGTGTCAGGTATGTGAATTAAGTGGTAGATACGTATAACTCGTATAAGTATGTAATATTAAGTTGAATAGGTGATGTTTATAAGTAAATTGAAGTAAAAATAACGGAATTTATTTTTTACTTTTTAGTGCTATTTTGCACACATTTTCCAGATTTTTGGAGGCGGTTATTTTTTGTAAAAAAATTTTTATTTTCTTTTTTTAGTGAATTTTCCTTTCTGCAGTTATCTGATTTATCGAAATTAAAGATGGGTAGACTTTTTTATTTTTTTACCTGGGGAAACTCTTTCACCGAGTGCCTCTCCGCGTGGCGGGCAAAGAATGGGACACAGGGAACGCGGGTGTGCTGCTCCGTTACGCTTGTCCCGTAAGTAGGGCTCAGTCTCTGGAAGTGTCCTCCCTCACTCGCACAGTACGAGGTAGCGCCTCGTACTGTGCGAATACAGTGGTTCCTCGGCTATCCGAGACCGCTGTCTTCTCGGGGTCGTTCGTGGTCGTCAGCCAGATTGCCATCACTGATTGCCCACGGCCCTAAGGAAGAGTCAGCTGCAGCAGCAGCTAGCGGCCATTGCCACCACCACGACGCCGCCTGCGTCTGCGAGCGGGATCGGCTCTCTCGCAATCCCGCTCGGCGGCCTCCTTCTGGTGCATAACCGCTTCGCAGAAGGAGACCACAGCATCCCACCGGATGTCTTCCACCAACATGGCCTGGACGATGGCCTGCGAAGAAAGATCGCCTCCGATAACAGAGATCAAGTCTCGCCGCTCGGATTCACATGCAGGACACCCAGAGAGCGTATGCTGCGCAGAGTCCAGGTCACTGCCGCAGTGGTGGCATGCCGGCGTCGCCTCGCGGCTGATTCGGTTCAAATCACAGACCACCTACCCCACGAGACTTGCAATAGAAGGGCACCGTTGTCTGTCACGCATTTGCACAAATGCGCCTATAACTTTGAGCACAAACCCGCGCACGTTCAGTAGCGACCAGGAAACAGATACGTTAACTGCGTTTAAACTGTATTAAAACAAAATAATAACTTACGAAAACAATGCCGAATTGTGCTATAAAGTTGTGTGGGAGTAACAGTCGAAATAATAACTTCAAAAAAGATAATATCACATTTCACCGATAAGTACAACATTTATTTTTAAATTATTTAACAGTACTGACCAGAGTTCTAGTAATAATGGTTGCTAATAAGTACTGAATCAGTGGTTGTCCTTGTCTAACACGCTATAATTACACACTATCTCTCTCTTACAATAAGACGCCACGTGTAAGTAGAGATGCGAAGAAAACTTACCGATTGTTCGATATTTATCGATTTCTAACACTGAGATTTTTATTGATTTGAATAATACATTTCAAATAAAAATTTAATGAATTAGACAGGTGAATGTATATAAAAATAAAGCCTACAAAAAAGAATTGTTAGGTATTTTATTATTACAAGCTTTTATTTAGGTAGTTTCACCTGTTTGTCAGAAATCAAATCTTGCAAGTTGAATTTGATGCACTTCCCGGTTACCGATTGAGCTGAAATTTAACATGCATGTGTAAATCGGATGACAATGTAAAATTATTATGACATGGAGCTGATCTGATGATGGAACCGGAAGGGATAGGAACTCGGTAATTAAACGACACAGCCCCATCGAGTTTGGGCTTGTTTCATTTGTCTTTACGAGTACTTCGGTTCTAGATGGTAACCAGGGTCTGATGATGGAGCTGGAAGATGACTATAGGAACTCAGTAATTAAACGACATAACCTCTCGAGTTTGGGCTCGTTTGAATTGTCTTGACGAGTAGTTTGGTGATAGATGGTAACCAGGGTCTGATGATGAAGCTAAAAGGTGGTTTATGTCTTCTACCGATTGAAAACGGGTGCCACGAAGTGGTCATTTGAGTTTAGGGAAAAGAAAGAAGAACAATTAAACAAGATGAACAATAAAAAAAAAACAAATTTTAATTTGGAACCATACGCAAATCATCCATACCCGATACTTCTTTGACTGACTACGGAATTCAATATTCGAAGATTCTGTAGATTTTAGATTGGTTTTTGACGTAAGCTCCATACAAAAGATGTCAAACACGAATCTCGAATCTCAAAATCCATGTATAGTTCGAATATTGAAAATGGCCGTTAATGTATATACCGCCCCCTTACCTCTCCCCAAAATCATTGCCTTCGTTATGAATGGAAGGTATTTTAGGGAGGGGGGAGGGATTTCAGCTTCTGGTTTTCTCAACCACCAGTGAAACACAGTCGCCATTTCGTAATGGTATTTAGTGAGAGGTGGTATGTATGTCTCCTGTCGAGCTAGCGCAAACTCGAAACAGTTGATTTTAAATTTTTATCAACTAGCTGTACCCCGTGGTTTTAAATTTGATTTTACATTTTTGAATACCTAAAGGAGCGCATTAACCATGAATGTCAACAAATTGGGAAACTGGTTACGCTCCTTTGAATAGTTGCTTGATGATATACCCATAATAGCTTATCGTCTTCCTTCAATAAACGGGCCATCTTATGCAAAAATATCTTGTTAAATCAAACAAAATCTTTAATTGTGATTTTAATTTTGATCTGTTATATCATCATTCAACTTCGTTTGTTTTGTTTGAACTATTTAAATCTGATCCTATTTATATCGAATAAATAGGTACTGAGATTAGCGCTTTCAAACAAAACAAACAAATTCTTTATAATATTAGTACAAATTCATATTTCAAAGTAAAAGCTTTTGCTTGGATTATTGGTTTTTTTTTCTTGGCATTCTTATACCAAATGTGATTTATCGATAAACAATATCGACATGCCTACATCCCTATTACTCATCGTACGTGACGTCACCCGCGCCGCCCGCGTACGTCTCATTCCTCAAAGTTTGACAGAATAGTTCGCCTAGAAATTGGTTAAGATTACGTGTCTCGTGGGTTAGGTGGTCTGTGGTTCAAATACTCGCCGAAACATCCGTGTCCGTTGAGTATCTAAGTCAACCTAAACATGACGCAGCCACTTCTCTCGATCAAAGATGGGTGGTATTGGGTAGACCTACTAAACGCGCTGACCATATGAGACAGCGCCGTTTAAATGATTTTTTTTTATTGCTGCTAATGGCAGACAAGCGAACGGCCCATCTGAAGGTAAACGGTAATCACTGCTCATGGACTTCGCTAATGTCAGGGTATACATAGCAAAGCCGCTGCCTACCGTGAAAGTAATGCGTTCTTTAAACCTCGTTTGAAGAAGGACAAGTCATAGCGCTCGGGAAACACCGCAGTTACCGCAGGTAGTTCATTCCAAAGCTTACACGTACATGGTAGAAAAGATCGCTGGAAGCGCACCGTACTAGATGAGAACGCTTCCAGGTAGTACGGGTGAACTCTACTGCGTCGGCGAGTGGTACGTTGGTAGAAGGGTGACCCTGGTACCAAATTAAACAATTCTTCGGAGCACTCCCCGTGTAAGAGTCGGTAAAATACGCAGAGAAAACTAAAGTTTCTCCGCTGCTCCAGCGACTCTAGTCTAGCCGTGAGATCATCGACGATTCGAACAGCTCGTCTCTGTAGGGAATCAAGTGGATCAAGCTGATATTTTGGCGCTCCGGCCCAGAGATGTGAGCAGTACTCCACAACTAGCGAAGAAATGGAGAAACGTTTATCTCAAAGTGGGGAATCTCGGTCCAAGGCTATTTCAAGAGAAAGTAGTGAACTGCGTGAAAAGAGGTTATCACAAATGCGGGCTATCACAAAAATATTAAATCGTGTAAACACTGAAAAACGTACTCATCGTCTGCTCTTTGAATTAAACCGTACTACTATTAGTTATTCTGTGATTTAAAATCAAAGTTATTATGTGTATAAGGTAGCAGTTGGCAGCTTCGCTCGCGCGTAATGACGGACTTTCCATATAATAATACAACCCATATTTCCAGAAATGAGTAAATACATGATCACTTATTTCTAATCAGAAGCTAGTTTATGAAATTTCATTTCGCATAAAAACTTTCAACCCCTATTTCAACGGTAGATTTTAGAAATCGCTAAAACACGTACTTATTTGTTTTATTTCTAACCAGAAGCTTGCACACAAAAGTACACGCTATCTTTTTAAAAATGACGGACCTCCCATATAAACTTTCTACACCTATATAACCCTCTTAGTTGTCAGATTTGAAAAAGATCTAAATTGCGTGTTTATTTTTTCTAACCAAAAATATGTATAAAAATCCTTCCTTAGTGGGTGCTTATGTCATAATATGCATCGACTGTCAAAATTTCAAGTCTCAAGCCCCTGTGGATTTGGCTCTGCGTTGATGAATCAGTCAGCCCAAGCAATTTTATATATGTACTAGAGGCCGCAAGCAACTGCGCCTGCATTTTTTTTTTAACACGTTGAGCGCCAAGCCAAAAAAACGTGTTTTTCATTTTTCGGACCTTGCTTTTTTTTGCGTAATTCATATTCTAATGCTATTTTAATAACATAGGTGTGAAAAAAAAGCGTGATTTTCCGAGATTTCCCACTGATTTGTGTGTGTGTGCCTTAAGGATACACGTGGCCCCTGAAAAAGTTTTTGAAAAAAACTTCTTCAGAGGCCACGTGTATCCTTTTGGAAACACATCATTTTTTTGGTTTTCTATGGTTTTCTTCAAATCTTTCCTTGCTTTTATTTCAGATCGAAACGGAAGAAGAAAGAAAACTACAGAAAAAAAGAAGAGTAAAAAAATCCAGTAAAAAAAAAAGGTTTTTTGATCCTTTTTTTCTGTTTGTTTCAGGATAAAAGTGCTAAGTGATAAAAAAGTGTAAAAATAGATAAAATAAGACTAAAGTGTAAAAAAACAAAAAGAAAATAAATAAAAATGGATTATTCAAGCGATGATTCTGTAGCAGATCCAGACTATCATCCGATATCTCAATCAGATTTATCTGATTCACCGGATAATAACTCCGTATCATCAAATTCAGTTGTTCAGTTCAGTCAGAATTTCATGTGACTCTGGATCAATTGAGAGAAAGGAGCCCTTTTCCAGACGATGAAGAACAATCTAATATACCCAGCACGTCTGGAGCTACTTCGCAACAAGATGTGGTGACGCAAAAGCTTTCAAATATTGTCTGGCAAAATTGCAAACCTGACGATCATCCTAATTTTGAGTTTACTGGTGAATATTCTAGTGGCATGAAAGACATATACCAAGGTATTTTGGCTGACGCTGAACCTCTTGATTACTTTGAGCTATTTTTGACAGATGACATACTTACAATAATAGTTGATGAAACAAATGTATATGCAACACAAGAACTTCTAAGAGGTAATGACATTTCAGCTGGTTCTAGACTGCATGCCTGGGTACCAACAAATAAAGAAGAAATGATGAGGTTCTTAACGCTCATTGGATGGATGGGTTTAGTGAAACTTCCTGCTATCCGTGATTACTGGCGGAGAGATGAACTATACAGAATTGCTCTAGCTAGAAAAATTATGCCTAGAAACAGATTTGAGCTTCTTCTCAAATTTATACATTTTTCTAATAATGCAGAAGCCCCAAATGATGACCGTTTATTCAAAATACGCCTTGTTATCAATAAATTTATTCATAATTATCAACAAGTATTTACTCCAGGACAAAGAGTTTGCATTGATGAAAGCCTCATACCCTGGAGAGGACGCCTTTTGTTCCGGCAATATATCCCTAACAAACGTCATAAATACGGGATGAAAGTATTCAAATTATGTTCAGATAAAGGGTATACCTGGAACATGATGGTGTACAGTGGCAAACTCCAAAGTCCTACAACTGGCGTCACTGAAACTGTTGTAATGGAACTGATCGACGGATTACTAGATCAAGGAAGAGTTCTATACACTGACAATTGGTATACCAGTATACCCCTAGCTTATAAGTTGCAGCAAAGAAAAACACATTTAGTAGGCACTCTTCGATTGAACAGAAAAGACTTGCCCTCAGATGTCGTTGCTGCCAAACTACGAAGAGGAGAAATCGCAGCGAAGGAAACCAGTGATGGTATCGTGGCATTGAAGTGGAGAGATAAGAGGATTGTATCCGCACTTTCTACTAAACATTCAGGACTAGATATGCTTTTGCAAAGAACTCGGACGAATCAAACGATCTTGAAGCCTAAGTGCATTGTGGACTATAACACCGGAAAGTCCAGCATAGATCTGAGTGACCAAATGGCGTCATACAGCTCGGCTTTGAGGCGTTGTACAAAGTGGTACCGAAAGTTATTGTTTGAGGTGCTATGGGGTACGAGCATCGTAAATGCTCACTACTTATACTGTGAAAATACACGCAAAAAGAAGCTCAAAATAACTGAGTTTAGAGAGGAAGTTATTAGAGGGCTGATTCGCAAATATGCAGCTCCAGAAGGTCCATCAACTCCACGCCCAGCTTCGAACAAGTGCCACAGACATGTATGGAATGTAAAGGGAAACCCTCCTAAAAAGTGTAAAGGACGTTGCGTAGAATGCTACAAAATTTATGGTAGAAAAGGAAAAACTGTAGATGGAAAAATCAAATTTGCGAAACAAACAAGCAAAATTTGCTCCATTTGCAATTTATTATTATGTGAGGAGTGCTTTGAGAAACTCCATTAATTTTTTTCTGTCATTTCAGACTTTATTTGTTATTTGTTTGTTGTTGATTTTGCATGTTTATAGAACGATTATATAACCAATTCAAATAAAGGTCACAAAAAAAAAGAAGTTTTATTTTGAGGCATAACTTTTGATCAAAAAGGTGTACAAAAAACCCACTTGGACCGAAATGACCGTGGAGGCCAGAGGTATTAGAATTCATAACAAAATGTATTAAATTGTGTTTCCTGGCGGACACGCTGGCCTCCGAATATAGCACTACCTGTGTTTCCGAAAGGAAACACGCGGCCTCTCATGGTGGTACTTTGTGTTTCCGGAAGGATACACATGGCGCTCAACGTGTTAATTTACCCGTTTTGGCCGATCCCGTGGGAATTTCGCGAAATCCCCCCTTAGTGCACCCCTACGATCCACAAGGAACATACATGCCAAATTTCAGCTTCCTGCGCCCAATAGTTTTGGCTGTAGTGTGTCTGTCAGTCAGTCAGTAACGCAAGGATTTTATATATTACTAGTCGACGCCAGCAGCTACGCCTGCATTTTTTGTTAATTTACCCGTTTTGGCCGATCCCGTGGGAATTTCGGGAAATCCCTTCTTAGTGCACCCCTACGGTCCTCAAGGAACATACATGCCAAATTTCAGCTTCCTGCGCCCAAAAGTTTCGGCTGTAGCGTGTCTGTCAGTCAGTCAGTAACGCAAGGATTTTATATATTAAGATGATATGATATAGATTTACTCTCTAACCTTTCTTCCTCCCGGTTTCATCAATACCTGGTAATGAAGCCTGAAGTAGGTCGGTTGATTGCAACTATTCTAGTGTCCACTGATGATAAGTCACAGTAAATGCTTAATTTCGTTTACTTGGATCACTTAGTTTTTTGAGTTTTTAATGAAACTATTGGATTTATTTTGATAAAATTTGAGTTTTTAATGAAACTATTGAATTGATTTTGATAAAATTTAAATGGGACCCACCTGAAAGTATATGCTTTTAAACAAAAAAAGAATTTTGGAAATCGGTCGATAAATAACGGAGTTATGAGGTAACAAACATAAAAAAAAAAAACATACAACCGAATTGAGAACCTCCTCCTCTTTTTGGAGTCGGTTAAAAAGAAACTTAGATTAAATGTGTAGGAATTTAAACTTTCGTGGTCATTTAAACTTAATTTAAATTGTTTTTCGGGATATATACCACGTACCTTTGTTTGGAGTAACCGATATTTCGGCACTGTTGCAAGCGCCATGTTCACGGATGTACTGATGGTATTGCGGGTGGATGAATGTTACGAGCAAGTATAACGGTCTACCCGCTTTCTTACTCGTTTTTTGCGTTCAACACCACTAGCACTGTTATCACTATCACATTGTACCCGATCACGACATACCCATGTGACTCATTGTCTGCCCATTGTAATACTTAAGAACGTCCTCTATCACCCCCCCCCCCCCCCCCCCACTCGTTACAGAGGAGGCAAACAGATTTCATCAGTGAAATCAATACAAGTACCATATTTTATTAGGTACAGAAATAGGTTGTTTACTTAGTGTAAGTATGAAACAAACGAGTGGCTTAGGAACAACGAAAATGTACAATGTTGATCAAAGTAAATTATACATTGAATATGAAGTTGGTACATTACTTAGCTAGTTATGTAAGGTAAGCTCGTAATGTTAATTTTATTTGATAAGTACACTACAAGGTTTACGTATCGAAACAATGACTAATTCCTGCTCTCATTACTCGTTGTTCCGCAAACGCTCCTTAATTCTTAATGTTGTTCGACGATATACTAACATTTTGTACGTTTAGACTTGTTTATTTAATACCCTTACATTTTAAGCAAAAACGGTATAATTTGATGTTTAATTTTGTACTGTTTGGCAATGATAGAGTAAAATAAATTCCGAAAAAGCAATTTGCAATCGACCACAGGCTCAAAGAGCCAAATCTCGTGAGGCACCAAGGACCCTCTATTAAAATTTGAAACTTAACCTCTCGTATGCCGGAATGCCAGACACAATTAAAAAGCTATTGTGTCTCGCGTAGATCTGCGTTCCGGCATACAAGGGGTTAATTTTGGCAGATAAATTGCTTCTTTACTTTGACTATATTCAAGGTAAATACTGTCTGTAATCTGGGTCCGCGCAGGCAAATAAAATTTAAGGCGGTATTTCTTCCTAGTTTGATTAAATAAAACTAATTAATCCCATAATTTTTATTGGTTCGTGTCGAGTACCGTTAACAAAATATAACGTTATTATAAGCTGCTGTAAATGCACCAAACTAATACCATTTGTCGCACATCGTTCGGTGATACGATATTCCCAATTTGGCTACAGTTTGGTGATTTACTAAAATTATCTGTATCGCTTTCATTGAAACCAACTGCGTTAAATGGTTTAAGTTAGTTAGAATATTGTACATAACGCTGTACAGGATATAGTATTTTAATTGTGCATATAAATGTTGTTTGTTTTAGGCGCCGCTATCGGTTAACTAGAAACTCTTTCTTTATTGTGTTTGGTTCGCATGATTAAGTTAAGCTTTCAATAACTTTGTAAACAATGGCTTCGTTATAATCCCGTCCTCATTACTCAAACCCAAGGTCTCGGCTGGTATGAAAAGGAACAACTCTTACGATAACAATTCAGATTTGTAGCATGCCCGATAAATAAATTATAAATACATTTAGCAGCGCACATTTCGAACCATTTCTCTTCTTACTCGACTAGCCCATTTGCAGATCTCCAAACGGTGCCATTACTCAGCAATAAATTGGCATTTGCGCCGTCATACATTAATTACGCGAGCGTGCTGAAAACCAGTCCTCTTGTAGACACTTTTATTTTTATTTATTTATTTATTTATTTATGCTTTATTGTACACCAGAAATATTACATAAGACATCATATAATATAAGCGAAGTACAATGGGCGGCCTTATCGCTTATAGCGATCTCTACCAGGCAACCTTTGGATGGAAATATTATTGGTCGGAAAATAGTGGTAGTTGTAGGTGTAACAGTCATAATACTTAGAATACATAGATATCTCTAAACACATACATATATACTTATTCATATACTCTACTCTATATACCTACATACAAATACATATATACATAAGCATACAAAACATAAATATATAAAGGACATAATTATACACACATGAACTATAGCAATGCCTCAATTATAGAATATTTTAGAATGGACTGTAAACTATAATGAAAGATAATATTCCTTCACTAAGGATTTAAATTTAGCTACCGTCTTAGCTTGCCTAATGTGCAGCGGTAATTTATTCCACAAGCGAACGGCAGTTACGGTGAAGGAATTGTCATAAAAAGCCGTGGAATGTACCGGCATTTTAAGCCTTAAATTTTCTGATGACCTTAAATATCTATTATGTGTATCATGAAGGAACTCAAATCTTCCTTTAAGATAGGAGGGAGTTGAAGGGTTAAACAGTATATTGTACAGTAAAGTGAGAATGTGAGCATTCCGGCGATGTCGAATTGGTAACCACTTGAGCTGCGTTCGGAATTGTGAAACATGGTCGTATTTGCGCAAACCAAATACGAATCGTATACAGACATTTTGAATTCGCTCAAGTTTATCTAGCTGGTTTTCGGCGAGGTCTAGATAGCTGACATCTGCATAATCAATAATGGGTAACAGAAGAGACTTAGCGAGCGCAATTTTAGTAGCAGTGGGCAGAAAGTTTCTTAGTCGCCTCAGTGAACCAACTGAAGCAAACACCTTACGACTCACTTCTTGTATCTGCGGTCCCCAAGTAAGAGTCGAGTCGATAGTGAGACCCAGATTTTTTACTTTTTCTTGTATAGGGATAATCGTGCCATCAAACATTATATGAGGGAGTAGTGACCAGTCAATTTTACTTTTCATTCGAGAGCTACCAATAACAATGATTTGAGTTTTGGTGGGATTAAGTTTAAGCCCAAAAGACTTGCTCCACTTGCTGATTAGTGCCAAATCACTGTTAATGATATCTAAAGAATGTGACATCTGCGACAGTGTTGACTGCGTGTATATCTGGAGATCATCTGAACACTTTTTTATATAAATGTAACTTATTTAATCTTTATTATTATCGTTTTGTATAAGTGACTATGTGCTTTCATCTATACATATTGCCTCAGTGCGTTTCATGAACCTTTTTATGAGGTCAAGTAACAACTCTCGCAGACAGAATTTATGTGGCTAATTCACTTCGTTTCGCCGTGATGGATTTATGCGTTCTTTTCAGGCGTGGTGTCTGCTGTCACGGCGGCCGCTTCGTCTGCCACACAAAAAATACTTAAAATACAGACTCCGAATAAAATTTACGGCGTATTTTAACAACTTTTTGATTACATAGAACAACGTATGAAATTTGTTTGTTTGTGGCTCCCAATACTAACTAATTGGCAACTGTATCAGTTGTGCATAGCTACAATCCAAATATACAGTTGTCGCAAAGCCGGCTAAATCTATTATAAAGCAGCTTTGCCCAATTTATACGAATTAAAATCGTTTGCTGAATCGATTGTGGAGTAGTTACGAATCGCAATGTTTAGTAAAACGGGGTAGAATATGTTTATGTGGTTTGTGTATATATCTATAAGTACAATACATACTAACATAACTATACAAAATTAAAAAGTCTGTTATATGAAGCTAAATCATGTTTCGTTGCAGTTTTGAAAATATTTCAAGCTAGAATTTATATAGTACCTACTAACTGACGACAATCACGCGATACTTTTGAATAATTCATAGAAGTTTTAGATAGTGTTTTTATTACTTATGTACTTTGAAGCGGCATTGGAACGTGATACTTTTTCTATGATTCGACGATAAAACATGGAACGTTAGTGTCTTTGTCTGAATCAAAAATAACGATGGAATTGGAAAATACATTGTTTAGAGATGAAGAGTTTGTAAATTACTCTTATCGAGATACTAGTCTACAGAGAGAACTGCACGGAATAAAATGTATTTGAGTACCTACCTCAAATTGTAATGCCGCGCTTCATAGTGTCTTACGCAGTCCTTAAAGAGATTTATAGAATTGGAAAGTACCTATATGAAATTTTGTTTTTGTTGTGTTTAATAGAGGCATATTATAGCAAGCCCAAGGACTGACTAAAGCATAATAGTGCGCTGCACCGCAGCTCAGTGCGTACAGCCTTTGTTCACAGTGTCCTCTCTATTGTAACTTATACCCTATACGGGTAATCAATATACGCAGGACTAGCAAACACGCATAGAACAATTTACTTTACTAACCATACATAGGTATGCCGTATGATATTTCAAACAGTACCTTTACATACTACTGCTGTTGATAAGAGTAATAAACGTGTTTTTACGACTAAAGTTGGGTGGTAAACAACCATAAAATCAACCACGGTTGGGTACCTTAGAACTCCTAGCTAACGCTGAGGTTCTAAGTAAACTAAGGTTTATACTCGTACTATAAATTTAATTATTACAAGTGTTTATTGTAGCTGTATCGATAATAACGGGCGAGTAAATCGCAGTTTTCAAGTTTTTTGCATGCAGAAAGGAATCGACTCGCAGGAGAAAATCCGAGCTAGCTACTTTTATTTGATGACTTTGAGTGTACTCTGTGTTTGTGACTCCAATGTTTGTAAAGTCAGCCAGTGACACACTTTTTATTACCATAGACATGCTGTGTCTTTACATAGCTGCATTTGAATTTGGAATTGCCGTAGGTAAGATAAACTTGACTAATGAAGAAATGAAAATAACCTTTGGGCTATAAATACACAATTAATTGCGATGAAAATTTTGCGATAAAGCTTAGTTTTAATCAATTATGAACATACAAAATCGTGGCTTAGGTACAACACGTAAGTAAACTCAATAGGTATGAAGCAATTTTCAAAACAATCACGTCGCTTATAATAAAGGCACGTACTTACATGAATCTTTCGTGGCTTCAGTACTAAAGAAACTCATAAGCATGGCACTAAGACCGGGCCTTAAACACAACCCAATTGCTATTCGAAGGGAGAAAATCTCCCCCTTTTGTGAGCCATGACTCCTCGTGTCTTAAGGTCCCATTAAACTTAACACACAAATTAACCATAACATTACCTGCCATGTGGACCGGAAAGGAAGCTATCCTCTGCTCGTATCATTATGTATTTATATTACACCACAGTGTTTTGATTCAATGCGAAGTAAAAAGCAGGAGATAATTACTCGTCTCCATCTTGTTGAATAGCAAGCCTAGTTTACTAAAACTATTTTTAGGTACATCAAGTACCTAAAAGTCAAAACATTTTGTTAGAATGAATTGTATCATTGTATTCAGATACAATATATTTTATATAAGTAAAAGTCGCAGTATTTTTCTATTCATCATCATCCTAGCGCTGTCACGGTTGCTTTCCAAAACCTATGCCTTACAGCCCGGGGTCCGCTTTCCGGCTGTATCTCCTCCACTTCGTACGGTCTATAGCATGCCTGGTGGTTAATCAATTGGCACAGTAATTTGTTATTGCTTCCTACATTTTAGTCCAAATGAAGTTTACAACTGCTGGATTCTGAAGAAATATCCAGCCGATTAAATTACGAAAGAATTTATTTATAACACTGAACTATTCTACTAGGAAAACACATCCTCTATAATAATTTTATTCTGATTCCACCAATAAGAAGCCACGGGAAACAACTAGTCTGGCATAACTTTATAGCCTTTATTTGAAATGTTGCCAACGCGAATAGAAAATCACGTATAACTTATAGGCAGCTGTGCAATACAAATGGCCGCGGGGTGTTTTTTACGTCACTGCGTAAAGAATATATGATCCGATTTGATTTTGTCATTTTGACGTAAAAAGGGAAATTGTTTTCGTTCAATATCGCCAGTGAGCAATTCCTTAGAAAATTCTCGAGCAGTTAGTCAAATCTCAGTGAGACGTCTTGCCAGCTTCAAAGTTTGCTTAATACTTTAAACTGGTAATGAAGGCATTCAGTCGCGCTGAATGCATAAGGAATGAGGTGCCGCCGCAACCTCCTATATAATTAGCCCCTTTATTGGCTACATATTTTTACTTCGCTACCTAACAATGTGAAATACTTGACATTGTTGTGGTTCCGTTTTGCTTTTTATGTAGGTAACAATACGTTGTTAGCCAGTTTTTGAGGCACAATAGCCATGATATCGAATTTTTCCTGCCCTATTATCGAATACCATCCGCAGACAATTCATTAATTCGGCCATCTATCCCCAAACACATCTTTGATATTGAGGTAATGTATCCGATAGGGTCTTATGAATGACTCCGTAATTTTAATCGTCAGCTTAAACGGTAGGCTTGGCGTTTGTCAGTCACAATAGATAAATTATGCGATCTGGCCTGGACCCGCCAAGAGGCAAAGGATTAATGACATATTATGTATATCATCCCGCCCTGTAACTTCTATTAACTTACACGCGACACGACTGAAAGGAAAAAATTATATTCACAAAATACATTATAACATGTAGGTATGTATGTAATACATTATGTATTATGAAGTGCTTTGTTTTATGGTATAAGGCTTTATTCATTATTAACGGCTAGTGCACGGATTTGGAGGGGGAACAAATTGAATTATTTGTGCAGGTTGCACCCTCCATTTCGCAACAAATAAAGATTTTTGTTCCGAAGAGATTCATTGGCATAAGGTTTACCTGCATATGTACGTTGGTACCTATTTATAGCCGCCCCGTCGAATAAGCACACTAATAATTTGAAGTGGATTGCTATTGCAACAATGTTTGTGTCTTCTATTGTGAACATTGCATTGGGTACGTCTGCTGGCCACTTCGATAAATGGAAACAATACGCAAGAATGTTTCAAGAGAATCGCTATTGGTTTATGCGAAGAAGGTTACATCTTACCCAGGGTGTTGATTAATTTATTTCAATACCCACTTTATTTTATGGACTTCAAATTACGTTGGGCTTTTATTCAAGATAAGGAAGCGAAAAAAGAATAACACAAAAGAAACAAAAAAATTACGTCAATAAAGTACTGAGGGTGAGACTGAAACATTTCGCAAACATCGATGAAAGCGAAAAAAGTTCAAGCAAAGAGTTTTCTGTGTAATTTATTAAAGAAGGACTGGAACAAATGGATAGTGAAGTTAAGCTTGGTAATTTACATGCTGTGTACCTGTTAAGTTTACTGTTAATAGCTGTAGAAATGATGTTGTTTCTATTTTCAATTTTCTGTTAATTAAACTAAATGGGGCTTTATGAGAGAGTTCCACAATGTTTATTCGAATGCAATTTGCTAGCAGTCGGTTTTCAATTGTGTATCGGTCAACCCGTATTGCAACCGTATTACAGTCAGTCATGTTCTGAATAAAATGAGTACCATACTAGTTTTATTCACCTATATTTTTCAATTGCCCTATTCGTCTTATGCACTAAAGTCGAATAGGGCAGTTGAACAATTAATTGCACATAAACGCAGGTGTAATTAAAGAATCATAGCAATATACAATTCTGTGCAATTACCAACAGGCGACTGAGACTTCGCTTGCATGGCTTAGAAGTAGAAACAATTAAAAGTAGCGCCAACCAGGGGTGATGAGAACTATTAGGTATGTAATAAAAAAAAAAAGAAAGATGCGCAAAAAATAAGGAAAGTAAAGAATACTTAACCACCATATTAAAAATTCTGATTAAACCTTAGCGTTTTAGACCATATAAACATTTTTTTATGTAACCTTCTTGTCGGGGCAGCTAGTATGAAAATAAAGGTAAAATTCTGTTTGTATCAACGCATGAATATATCGATATTCATCGCAAGACAAAAGCATGAAATGAGTGTTAATCTTTTAACAACAAGCAATGCCAGATTGGTATTTTTGCGATACTTATTAGGTGTGTTGTATTGTACACAGATCTACACGAAGCCAACAATGCCGGCGTGTGATCAATTGAGATCACCAATTCCAATTTCTGATAGTAGAAGCCCAAATTTCTCTGGAACTAATTCCATAAAGTAATCGGGAAGGTTTGCTTGGTTTCCGTATCGTCTTGTTTAATCTCCATTCATTGCCCTCCCCTCTCGTTAAACACCAATTTTGACGTGTTAATAGCCAAAGTTAATTTACGTTTACGTCTAACTAACAAACAAAATTAACACATTGAAATTTGATTTGAATTTAAGTGTAACTAATCCCGTTTATCAAGTACTGAAACCATTTACAGTATTACTAGATAATTTGTTTTAGAAACATTAATTGTTTATTGCTTAAAATGACGATAAAGTAAGTATATATTTTTCGTAACGAATAAGCAAGTAGACTTTCGTGAAAGACTGATTTGCTAATTATCGCTTTCCCCGTGCCGCAGAAAGTACGTTATGCCATCCGTCCTAGTTTATAGAATTTTTGACTACGGCTTACTTTTGCTCGACTTACAGCTTATAAAATATGTGAATATTTTCTTCCCTATCAATTAACTCTAGCTAATTACGGTTTTACTTGAAATCTTGATCTGACATATCGAGATAAGAATATTTAAAACAAAAAAACTCATTCAGAGCTCTTCGGCACGTCATGTAAAATCAGTAAATGTATCAGTGAACTTTCGCTCTATGTCAATAAAAATGTACCTACCTATTTGAATGTAAAAACTTACATTTACGAAAACAATTTAAATAATAAATTACATGATTAATTTACTTTTTATAAACTGTTAAGCCCACATTTATATAAGATAAAGTATCAATGTCATCAAAACAAACAAGATTTTGATAAAAAATACTCAAAAGGAGGGGTCTGCTTAGCTTTTATTACCAGCTAATGTAAGACTTTTAGAACTCTTTGAATAGTGTAAATGAATTGAAATTTAAAAAAATACTTGAGCATAAGCTATTCATCTGGCTGCTCGTAATTTGGCACAAATAATAAGGCTTGGTGTTCTCTCGTAAAAAGCAGTTCATTAAGGCGTTTATTAAACGTGATTCATTATCCATCTGGGTGAATTTCAACAGGTCCAATAAAATCTCATTTCCGTGGATTTTTCATTCTTCAACTTTAGAACAATAAAAAATAGTGTTTACTCAAGTTTTTGATAGTTTAAGTAATCTTGCTTAATATCTAGCAGATAGCTTAAAAAACTAACGAGATATACAAGATTAAAAATTTCGTGCCACGGCGATGAATCATGCATGCACGGCAATGAAACATGCGTCCACGCCAATGAAAGAACTGTGCCACGGGATAGATAGAATCAATCCACGGTAATGAAAAAATCCAACAACACATGATATTTTTTATATAATATACTTACCTAAAACTGATACATCCCTGGCTCTGAGAGAGAAAGGCATACACATACATACATACATACATAGACTCACGCCTGTTTCCCGGAGGGGTAGGCAGAGACTACGGAACGCCATTTGCAACGATCCTGACATACCTCACTTGCTTCACTCACTCCCATCAAGTTTCTCATGCATGCTCTTCTGTTAAGGGTACTTCTGACTTGTCCTTTTTTCAGGATGTCTCCAATCTGGTCAGAGAACGTTCTCCTAGGTCTTCCCCTTTGTCCTGTCCCATTCACACAAGCCTGATATATCTTCTTTGTCAGTCTATCGTCATCCATCCTCTCCATGTGCCCAAACCATCTTAACATGCCTTTCTCAATGCTTGTCACCACATCTTCTTTTACCCCACACCACTCTCGTATCACACAATTCTTTACTCTGTCGGTCAAAGACACACCACACATACTTCTCAGTGCTCTCATTTCTACAGCATTTATTCTACTTTCAAATCTCTTCTGCCATACCCAACTTTCACTACCATACATAAGGGTAGGCACTAACGCACCTCTATGTACAGCCAAACGTGCCTTTTTGGACACGTTTTGACTGTTCATAAACGCCTTCAGAGCTCCATTCACACAATTACCTGCATTAACTCTCCTTTCAATATCTGCTTCATTCTTACCATCTCTTGTAAACAACGTACCTAAGTAAACAAACTCTTTCACTTGTTCCACTCGCTGTCCATCGATCAAAACATTACAAGCCGTAACGCTTTCCTCCTTTTCAAAAACCATAACTTTCGTTTTACTTACATTCACTTTCATTCCTTTCCTTTCTAACGCACGATGCATGATTGTTACCATCTCCTGCAACTCCTCCGTTAAAGATGCAAGTATAACCTGATCATCAGCATAAAGGAGGCATTTGACGAGTAACCCATTCATCCTTAATCCGCAGTCACTATGTTTTAAATCTTGCAAACAACTGTCCATGAAGAGGTTAAACAGCCACGGCAACGCTACACATCCCTGTCTAACACCTTTATCGATGGTAAACCAGTCAGTGTATGCCCCGTTTATCCTCACACAAGCTCTAGAATCCTCATAAAGGTATTTCAGAGCTCGAATGAGGCTGCTGTCCACCCCATTCATTGACAGCACCGACCACATTTCATTCCTCACCACTTTATCGTAAGCCTTTTCCAAATCCACGAATGCGCAATAGACCTTTTGACCTTTGGCCAAAAATTTTCCGGCTATGCTTCGCAAGGAAAAAACCTGATCCGTGCATCCCATACCCTTTCGGAATCCCGCTTGTACATCCCATATTTTCTTGTCGGTTACTTCCATAACTCTTTCAATAAGTACCTTTGCATACAATTTGCCAACAATGCTGAGAAGGCTAATGCCTCTATAGTTTTTGCAGTCTTGTTGCGAGCCTTTTCCTTTATGAAGAGGCACAACTACAGCTGTGGTCCAGTCATTAGGTACTCGGCCGGTGTTCCAACACAAGTTATATAACCGCTGCAACTGACCAACTATGAAGCCCTGTCCAGCCTTCAGCATTCCGACTGTAATCCTATCATATCCTGCAGCCTTACCTACTTTCATACTTCCCAGTGCCTTCACGATCTCATCCACGCCAATAACGCTTTCATCATTGCTATCATTACAATTCACTTCAGCTATCGGTGTCTCTATCGCCGTTCTTTCGAATAAACTTTCAAAATACTCTTTCCATCTCTTCAGCACGCACAATTCACCATTTACTATACTTCCATTCTCGTCTCTGATGGATGTGTGTTCTGAGGATTGAGTTCTTCCTCGAACTGCACGAACGGATTTCCAGAAAAACTTTATGTTCCTCTGGAAATCGTCAGATAATCTGCTATCAAACTCATCTTTTTTTTCCTCTTTTTTCCTTTTAACCATTTCTTTCACTATTCTTTTTGACCTAACAAACTCCTTTTTTGCTTCATCTATGTCTACCACAGAAATAGATAGTAATAGAACGGTGAATGTCACGTCATCGCGTACATTTCGCGCGTGCCACATTTTAGCAAGCCCCGCCCACAGTGACGTATAGATAGTGAGGGGACACTAAGGAATTATTATCGATGTGAGAGCTATGGAAAATGAAATTATGTTATTGTTTATATAAAATGTTTTATTATGAATAGTTTGGTTATAGTATACTGTTATAAAAATAAAACGTATTTATTTAGTTAAAAATCTGTATTGAAATCTTACAAAACTTTTGACTATATTATAAAATATCTATACTAATGTAATAAAGCGGAAGAGTTTGTTTGTTTGAACGCGCTAATCTCAGGAACTACCGATCGGATCTGAAAAATTCTTTTTGTATACGGTAGCCTAGTTATTCCGGAAGGCTATAGGCTATATAACATAACGTTTCGACCCTTTGTGGCCGGGCAAAAGGCTAAAAAGGCTAAAAGATAATGTCGGCTAATCTCAGGAACTAGCAGTCGGCTTTTAAAAATTGATATTGCCTATGATAGCCCAATTATTCCGAAAGGCTATAGGCTATATAAAATTACGCGACAACTTTTAGGGGCCAGACAAAAATAATAAATTTGGTCAAACGAGAAGGGGGAGGGTTGGGTCAAAGGCAAAAAAAAGGCTTAACGAATAGGATACAATCTATATGGGTATCGTTTTCGAGATTTTCGGGATGCTGATTAAATAATATGAAATTTATTTAGTGATTCAAGATGGTGGACGGAATATCAAAGATGGCGGATGACAAAATTTTAAAAAACAATATGGGTATCGCCTTCTATATTTTAAGGGTTGGTGAATCGAAATACAACATCTATTTCGTGATCGAAGATGGCGGATGGGAAATCAAAGATGGCGGATGGGAAAATAAAAAAAATCTATATTGGTATCGTCTGCGATGTTAAAAGGGATGGAGAATCCAAATACAACATCTATTTCGTGATCAAAGATGACGGATAGGAAATTAAAGATGGCGGACGGGATTTTTTTAAAAGTCGATATGGGTATCGTCTCCGATATTTTAAGGAATGGGAAATTCAAAAACACCATCTATTTCGTGATCAAAGATGGTGGATGGGATTTAAAAAAAAACAATATGGGTATCGTCTCCGATGTTTAAAAGGATGGGTAATCCAACATCACCATCTATTTCGTGATCAAAGATGTCCCGTCCGCCAACTTGGATTCCCAAATGGATGTCATTTTCGTGATCAGAAAGCATGAAAACCCCAACAATTATACCCAGATTAATTTTATAAAAAATGTAACGTCCGCCATCTTGGATTCCCAAATAGATGTCATTTTCGTGATCAGAATCCATAAAAACTCCGAAAATGATACCCATACTAATTTTATTAAAAATGACCCGTCCGCCATCTTGGATTCCCAAATAGATGTCATTTTCGTGACCAGAATCCATAAAAACCCCGAAAATTATACCCATATTAATTTTATTAAAAATGACCCGTCCGCCATCTTGGATTCCCAAATAGATGTCATTTTCGTGACCAGAATCCATGAAAACCCCGAAAATGATACCCATATTAATTTTATTAAAAACTAGAGGACGCCAGCAGCTACGCCTGCATTTTTTTTAAACTTACCCGTTTTGGCCGATCCCGTGGGAATTTCGGGAAATCCCTTCTTAGTGCACTCCTACGGTCCCCAAGGAACATACATGCCAAATTTCAACTTTCTGCGCCCAATAGTTTTGGCTGTAGCGTGTCTGTCAGTCAGTCAGTAACGCAAGGATTTTATATATTAAGATGTCCCGTCCGCCATCTTGGATTCCCAAATAGATGTCATTTTCGTGACCAGAATCCATAAAAACCCCGAAAATGATACCCATATTAATTTTATTAAAAATGTCCCGTCCGCCATCTTGGATTCCCAAATAGATGTCGTTTTCGTGACTAGAATCCATAAAAACCCCTAAAATGATACCCATATTAATTTTATTAAAAATGTTTCATTCGCCATCTTGGATTCCCAAATAGATGTCATTTTCGTGATCTGAAAGCATGAACATGATGCTTGCTTTCTTTATGAGAGAGATAGAGACAGCCAGAGACATAATAATTAATTCGAATTAATATTCCTTTTATTTATCGATAAATTTAAAACGTAACCATAAACCGAACGTCAATCCCTAGCGCGCGCTGACCAATCACTGCTATTTATTTGACCCGTGGCCCCTGATTTGTTATTGTTTTTGGCATCTTGTGAATATCGCGTATCTCGCCGTACATTGCGTGTTTATTTCATAAATATGTCAACAAGTATCGTATAATTCAAGCAATGGAAATTTAACATAACGAAGAAATGAACGATGATGTTCTTATTAGACAAACATGGTAAAAGTAGCCCACTTGTTTTAAATCTCAATAATCTTAAGTTTTACTCAATTTAAATACTTACTGGTGATATGAAATGCCTCCCTTTTCCATATTTTTGCATCACTTTTAATTTTTACAATTGGAAACTGCACAATATGGCATATTCGTAACGAATTTAATGTTTTTTTACCTCCTGAGCGCGCGAAAGGGAGACGCGATGCGTAATACGAATGCGTTCGAAAACACATGCACTATAGTGCAATAGTTTGGCACGCGCGCCACGCCCGTGTCACCGTTCTATTACTATATATTTCTGTGATGTCTACACTCGTTGCTTTTCCCATTCTTTCATTTGCTCTGGCAGCCAACCAATCTGACCAAGCTTTCTTCTTCTCTGACACTGCTGATTGTACATCCTTGTCCCACCATGTATTCTTAACCTTTCGTATTTTCCTTCTCTTGATCATACCACATACTTCAGACGCTACACATACTACCTCTTCTTTAAAGGCCTGCCATAATTCTTCCATATCATTTATGCCATCGAATCTCTCAAATCTTGCTGTCAATCTTCGTTTATACTCATCTTTCACATCTTTCTCTTGTAGATTTTCTACTTTTATTCTTTCCAAGACCCTATTTTCATTACGCTCTCGGTGTCGCCATCCTTTAGAGAGCCCACTTATCCGGCTCAACACCAAGAAGTGGTCTGTGTGGATGCCAATCCCTCGATATACTCTTGTATCCAACACATTCTTTCTCAATCGTTCATCTACTATCACAAAATCAATCATACTTCTTCTAACATTTTTCGCCTCTCGCGTATACATATGTATCCTTTTATGATCAAACATGGTGTTTGTCACACAAGGCTCCACTCCAAACAAATCTCAAGCAGTGCTTTTCCATTTTCGTTCACACTCTCATCACCAAATGCACCTAACACCCTTTCAAATCCATCTCGCTTTACTCCCACCCATCCATTGAAATCCCCTAACAAGATCAATCTTTCATTATCCTTGCAGTTCCTCAAAATCTCTCTTAAACTCTCCCAAAACTCCTGCCTTTCGTCTTGCTCATGTTGTGACATACCTGTAACTATATTGACCGGGGCGTACACCCCCACAATAAAGAGACGAGTAAGTCCTACTTTCATTCTCATCCACAGTAGCCTAGCATTTACACATTCAAACTCTTTTACGCACTCATTCATTCGCGCAGACAGTACTACACCAACTCCCTTACAGGCTCTGGTGGTACTATCTACCCCAGACCAATACGCCGTATATGCACCATGCTTGGTGGTGTCACACCCTTTTCTTTTTGTTTCATTCACACAAAGAACATCAATCTTTCTATCATCCATCATCTGACATACTTCATCCAATTTGCCGTTCATTCCTCCACCAACATTCAATGTTGCAAACTTGCTTTCCGTAGGCCGCTTTTCGCCCTCGCGGGAAACGAGACGTGACGGGTTGCGAACCGCGTCGCCGCCGTATGGAGAAGAATAAGTTTTTGTTCCCATAGCGTTCCCACGAGATTTAGGGATCTAGACGGTCCATCCCCGCAGAGCCCTTTACGGGGGTAAGGCGGAATATCAGCTGTGCCCTGTGACCACCAACACAGGCACCCTCCGTTTACGACCAGCTTGCCCTCTGGCCACGAATCCCTCGGCACGGGTCGGTTCACACCTTAGATCGGGGTTTTGTTTCGGGTATGCTCCCTGAAAGTTGGTTTAAATTCGGAGTTTTCCTGCTCCTAGACAGGTTGCCAACCAAGGCTAACGAGGCCCATCTCCCCGAATTACGATTAAGTTGAATCAAATTTAGCTGTAAAATATACAAATAATAATATAAAATATATAGAGATGAAATATTTATTTATATGAACAATGTTTGTTTATATAAAAACAAGAATGTTAAATTGGCTAAACGCTACACAACACACACATAAGCTCTTAAGGTGATTTTCCACCAGTGTGGCGAGACGAGACTAGGCTAGAAGAGAATTGAAATCGCACTGACACTTTTCCACTAAAAATTGCCATTGCGAGCTCGCGCGTGACCGCCGCGCCGCTCGCTCGTAGGTTTCATTAGATATTAGACAAAGATTGTACTATCTTGACCGTATTCTCAGGTACAAAGAACAAGAAGCCTATCGCGAGAAGCGTGTTTCTGTTGCAAAGTTAATTTATACTCTATGTCGGAAGCAATATGGTTCATTTTTACACAAACAAATATTTCAATTCACGCCTCGCATATTCTCGTCAATCCACACTGTTTTCACCAAAGATGCGCTGGGAGAGAATTGAAAATTTGCCATAAAAATTTCAATTCTCATCTCGCCTCGCCTCGTCTCGCCACTCTGGTGAAAAATCACCTTTATACCCTCTTCTCAATAACCTTCTCGCATTGGAGTAAAATTAAACAAAAAGTTAAAAGATTCAAAGCAACACAATCATTTATTTAAAGTTCCTTCACACAAAAATTAACATAATAAAAATTAACAAATAATAAGATACTTTTCTAAAGTATGCAATAGCTATTGCCAATAATATATACTTAACTTTATACAGTATAACAGGGTCGCTTCTTAATTTTTCGTCGCTTTTGTTCAGCCAATCTTTTATTTCCTTTCTCTCCTCTTCCGATAGTTTTGGTTTAGGCATCTTGGCTTTCTAAAAATAAACAATCAATTATTATTGGGTTTCTTACTGGATTGCTATCGGCCCATCCTGTGGCATCGCTTGATATCCGCTACAGTGAAGGAATCAACCTGAAGGCGCTGCTTGATGATGTTTGCAACCACCTGAGCTGTCTCCTCATTCCTCTGCTCTTCGACTCCATGTAGAAGAAGAATCCTCCGACGACTGCGCATCTCGGTATTGTCCACCTGCTGAGCAAGAGCTTGCAACTGTTGGGAGAAAGACTTCATAGCTGTTAGTATGAAGTCTTTAAAAGCCTTAAACTCCTCCTGTAGGCCACCCGTACTTGAGGAAGATTTCTTTTGCAGATCTGCTTCAAATTTTGCCATCCTTTCCTCAAAGTATTGCTGGATATTGAGCATAGATGAGGGCGTGTCCATTGTGCTAGTGTTTGTGATACTTCTGTTGTGTTTTATTGGAGATAACACTTTACTGGCAGGTACTTGGTATTAACTGTTAATTTTATTCATTAAATTTAATTAAACTGTATTAGTTATTTATTTTTTATATTCAAAACTGAGACCAAAATAATATGTGTGTACTCTTACTACCCACCAATAGAAAAAAAACAATAAATACATACATATTAAACATAGAAACACCCAGACCAAGACAAACATCCATGTTCATGCACAAAAATGTTTGACTTGAGCGGGAATCGGACCCGCGAGCTTCGGCGTAGCAGTCGCTTACACTCCCGCTGCGCCAACCAGTCATCAAAATCGTCGTAATTTGCATCACCATATAATTGTGAGTCAATAGGAGAACTTTGGCCTAATGTATCAGTTAGCCAGACGGGTTGGTATAGGGTTTGATGTCGAATTAAGTATCTCTTCGCAAAAATATTACTTGCCTTGTGTATTTTCGCTAGTCGCCTATTATGTAACTCACGAAATGAAATAGAATTAGAATCTGTGCCTCATGGACGGCTAATACCAATATCATCCATTACGTAAGACCTAACATATGATAGTGTGCGCGAAATGTAAGGATGATAAATCTCTGTCTGAGCTACCGATTAGACAATGGCGCAATGTTATCTTATCTGTAATATATTTTTAGCACTATGTGCAAAACATACTAACGGCGACGGTGATAAACAATTCCGTATCAGTTAATTTACGATAGTTTCGCAAAGGAAGCTGTAAAGCAAATTTGACCTAAATTTTACAATACGTATACTCGCGATGATAGTTGAGAGTTGAATATGCGGCATCTGTTTGTTATTGGGCCATAACTTGCCATCGTTTAGCATAAGAATATAAAAGTTTTATAACTATGTATCATATAGCCTTATAGCCTTAGAGGGACTATTAAAAAATACAATATTCCTTTGAATAAGGTAAATTGTTTGTTACTTGCGCCTTCAATATACTGCCTACAGCCTTAGTCCGATTCCAAAACAAATACAGCCCGAAAAACCTGTGCAGTACCAAATATTGTCAACATTTTGGCAAAACTGGTGTACGAATACAATAAAAATGACTATGTTAGTTTACATTTCCCTGTCATTTTTGTGTGTTTCGCCCGATGCATATTTTCAGAATGTAAAAATTTTTGTGTTTGACTTTAAGTCAGCTATCAGTTGAACATTGTTCTTCGTGGCAGCCGCTTGTTAGTTGCTTGTTTATATACTACATAGCTGAATTATTATTTGCTAGTTGTATGTATTATTTTACAGTAGCATATATGTGATTTTATGCTCAAAATATTAATATATTCTTATATACAGGACCCCGAAAGTAAATTAAATTACCTTTCTAACTTTTTTTTTTACAATCGGTTTCCTCATTAGGTTATTTGCAATCAAATTAAAACTAACATAGCTAAATGACTATTTACACATAAAATAAGACAATAATTTATATACTTAAATAACTAAAAAATACATTTTAAAAAAAGGAAAGGAAAAGAAAATTTTGAAGGCGTCATGGAAATCCTCCACATCGCCGTCAATTGGGAGCGTGCCCAGAATGCTGGCAGCATTGCCACGTTGTATGGCAATGCTGATCTTTTGCGCCAAATACAGGCCAGCCTTCTGGTCACACGAGGCGTCGACCAGTCTCTTTGAGAGATCTCTAAAAAGAGATCGCGCACTTGGACCTCATGGTCCCAACGTTTCGACTCCAAACGGCTCAAATACATAATCTCCTATTAGATTTATGTATTTGCGCCGTTTGAGAGTCTCCGCTGTAGCTGCAACAGCGCCCGCACAACCCGCTGTGCTAGGAAGATGAGATGGCGCAAGGGTGTCGACACAAGTTGCTTCCCACACCAAAGGCCCACCCAGCTTCCACGGCAGTAAAGACATACGGTCTGGTCTTTTGCCATCGTTGCGTGCCAAGCCCTGAGGTTCAAGTTGGGCTGGAACGCCAGCGGTGACAAGAGCCCGGCGAAGTATGTCATTAAGGTTGGCGTGTCGTGAAATACGACCTGCGCTCCTGCAGCATGACAGACCATGGTGACCAAGGCTGTCGACAGCCTCTCCACAGTGACAGCGATGTGGAGAGACACATTGCGCACCTAAACGAAGGCAAGAAGCTATGCGGAAAGTCGTATCGTCCAACATGGTACCTATGTTGGACGATGGCAGTGCCTGAAGCCAAAGACCCGATTCCCATTTTCCCACAGCCAGCAAACGAGCACGCTCCGCAGCATTGGACGACGTACTTAAGAGATTTTCTCGTACCACGCTGCAAAGTGGTGCTTGGACAAGCCATTCTCCAAGCATTCATGGCATCGATCTTACACGGCACCTCAAGATCGACCAGTGTGGGTGCTAAAATTTTCCTGGTCTATTCTGCAGTGCCGTGGACCGAGGACAGGAATGCTGGTAAACTTACGTCGGAAATTTTGCGAACGCCAAGGCCGCCCAGGCGTACAGGTAAAGACGCCTGTAGCCACACTCGGTCGTTCAGGTCCAGATTTAGAATTTTGTTAAGGGTAATTTGCATAAGATTGTCAATTTGGGTGAGTAGAGATGGGTATTTCCAAAAAGGGGAAGATCGAAGAGCGTGTGTAAATTTAGGCACAAAAAGACAATACTTGATAATAGTAAAAGCCGAATGCATATTAATTTTGAGTAACCGGTCTGAAATATCACTAAAATTTTGAATTTTTTCCTGTATAAATGAATCGAAACGGTCGTCTAATATTAGGGACCCAAGGAGGCGAAGAGAACTTTTTTTAACGTGAATAATATTGGGAGCCAGATATTGAAATTTAGAAAGTATATGTGATTGGTCTAAGTTATTGTTAATAAAAATTTCGCATTTACTGTGATTAAGTTCTAGGCCAATGGATAAAAATGTTGACTTTAGAAGTGCCAGGTCTTGATAAACTACGTCAACATCACCTGCAAGGGTTCCGTCATCCAGGTACCAGATGTTAAATTTTGAATTTAGTTCTTTGATAATTGGGTGAATGGCCAAGCTAAAGATAAGTGGTCCAAGCGGGTCGCTTTGTTGACAGCCAACGGCGGATTCCAAAACATTTCCTTATATATAAATTTTGAAGGGTGCCTGTAACACTGCCAAAAAAAAACTAAAAATTTCGGGTGTTTCTAATTTAGCTTGTGTCAACAAGGTGTCCCTATTAACCGAGTTAAAGGCATTCTTTAAGTCTACCTTCAGGACAACCTCACCTTGATTACAGCCAAGGTATGCCGACAGGGCATGTATGGCAGCCTCGCAGCCCCCTTTGGATCCAAATCCAAAGGGGGCTGCGAGGATGTATATACAGGACTACAAAGACTTATTTTCGAAGACCCTGTCCCAAACACTCCTAAAATCTGTCTCTTGGAGAATTCTGGTTTACCTCAAGTAACGACGAGAAGTATTATAAACCTTAAGTCTTACTTAGTACACAAAGGAAATTCGGTTTACGACACATTGTGAGAATTTTACGTAAGTTTTCTAAACGACTCTAGACATGTAAAAAAAGCTTTGTTACTTTTATTTTTTATCTGTAATAACAATTATTTTTAATTGAGCTCTCTCACAAAAAATAATGATGTTGAAATCCATGAAAAGTAGGAGACGCTGCAGATTCACGAGTCGAGTGGCACATCTGTTGCCGGTCTGCTCGCTCCTCTGATTTGTAATAATGGAATTAACGAGCTGGTTATGAACAAATGGCGTCTTCATTGCCAGGGTCCCGTTTATTCGTCCTTTGCCCTATTTCACTGCCACACCATTACACTGAATGAAATAATGGACTCAATATTGCGCTCATTTAGAAGGTCTGCTCCACGTTTAGCTAATATTTCCCAAGGTGTTTATGATGGAATAATAAAGGCGAAAATTTGGTTGCAAAAAGTATAATAGGCCGTACAAATAATATTATATTTAATCATTCTTCTGTTAAACTATGTGTTCTGTAACGTGCTAAATATTGTTGCAAATGATTATGTATTACATACTCGATTTAATTACATTTGTTAAAGTGAGTATAACCCGAATTTATGCTGTGACGCGTACAAAATCCATTTACTAAATAGCCTCCTTCTCGTTTAATGAGAGAGGCTACGTAATCCAATTAATTAGCAGCGAGATGAAACTACATGCTAGTTGCACAATACACGCCTCGGGAGGCGACTGTCCCTTACTGACCTTTCCTTGCATTATTTTACTACAACTAACTGTTTCACTAAGAATTTGTGTCCTTATACAAATAACGAATGTGTTAGCGTTAGAAGGGTCTCGCATTAGTTCGATGGAACGGTCGTAAATCGTAACTCTTACTTGGTACTTAAACAAGTATAAATTGTTACAGTAGAGGCATTTCTTGAGTAAATTTGCTCAATAAAACTTACTTACTTAATCCGGTTGAGTATTAAGTTTAGTGTTCGTAGTTATCTGTGATGTATGATTGTACTGAAGAAATATGTGTATGTTATTTGTCTACGGGATGGGTCTTTTACTGTAAGGTCTGTATTGCTTTTTGAAAACCGGAGGAAGTTTTTATACATTTCAGAAACGTCCAATAAACAACTTTATTGCAAACATTCTTTCGGGAAACATGATATTTTGCAAACTAAGCCTTTATTGTTTTCTGTTCACTGTAATTTTATTATATTCATATACCATAAGCTGGACGGTGCATTGTTTTCCTAGAAAGTTGACGAAAATTAATCCCACATGCAAGGCCATTACTGGTTGATAGAAAATATGGCGGTGAATTTTACTTGATTAAAATCCCTCGGTAAGCTAAAAGATTAAACAATATTTTATAATAAACACATGATTTTTTGTTAGTACTACTTCTGATTTCACCGAATATTACCCATTACCCAATCCATATCTTCTTTTTTAAATAGAAGGAAAATACCAAATGATGCAGTAGATCTGTGAAAAGAGGTCGTTGGGTTGGCAATGCAAGTGCGGTACGGTTTATCTCATATTTTAAGTGAGACTACCATTTCATACCATACCATTAAAATCAATTACCCACCACTCTTACCATACCACTGCTGCACCATACCATCATCCCCCATTTTTTCAAAATGATAAGAGTATTAATTATTGTTAAATTCTATTTACGATTACGTTCAAGGAAATTGGTATGATGACAGGTGTTTTAATTTTTTTAATTATAAGGTGTCGTCGGTTTTATCAACGCAGCGTACTGCGATTTCTAAACCTACTATCGGTTTGTTCTTTGTTCGGACCGAAGTCTCGGACCACATTCCAAAAAAATCCTAGTTTGCCCCACAGCAGTATAGAATTACTGATTCGGCCCGAATTTCAAGTAGGTACTTTAAAAATACAGACAACAAATACTTAAAGTACGTTGTTCAGTAATCAAGTAATCTGAATTGAAATATACCAGGGTAGGATCAAGGTGCAGAAGTTAGTCGCCTATAAACAAGCTGGTTAAAATATTTTGAAGTCATTTTTCAATAAATTGTTAAAATAATCATATAATTTGAATTGAATTTAAAAAAATACCCGGGTAGCATAAATGTGCAGAAGTTAGTCACCTGTAAACATGAGAGTTAAAATTTTTTGTTATTATATGTACACCACCAAATAGAAAAATGTGCTATTTAGGTTATATCTTATTAGTGACATAACCATAGGTTTTTTTGCTGATAGTACAAAAAAGCAAGTAGAACCTATACAAAAAAATATGGTCCGTACGAGGAATACAAAATAGGACGAAGCGAGAACAAATTTATTTAAATTATACTTTGGGACGACAGAAGCATATTGTTCGAGCCGAACCAGGATTTTTTATGTGGTCCGAAACTCAGTGGTCCGAACGAAGAACAAACCCAACTATCTTATATAATTTAAAATGCAGACAATAGAATTGAAACAAATTAGGCCTTAATTTTGTAGAAAGGTAGGTATTTATTTAACATTTAAATTACATTGACTATCAATCTTGCAATTGATCAGGCTGATGGATTACTTCGAACTCTTTGTAATATTTTGTTGAATAGCAGCCAAGATTAATCTTGTTGGCCGTGGTGAGTATTCTCAGCTAGGTATCTGGTTTTGTCCTTGCAGAGCACGATTTCAGAAAACACATTGCTACAGCATTGCATTGCAACCATTAGTGTGTAAAACTTCATCGTTCGTGAAAGAGTGGAATGAAAACTCTCTTTATAAATCGAAAAGTATTTTTTTATCCTATGACCACTAATGCTGAAAATAACTGGCTTGCAGCTGAACTGCATTTTTTGATTAATTAATCAGTTTGGTAGCCAGTCCAGTTATATTGTTTAGTAACATTTTTTTTCGAGATGCAAGTTCGTTATTTTTTTGTTTATTTTGCGACGACGACGCGACGTTTCGCCCTCCTGTTCGTGCAAAAAATAAAGCTTGACGTTCTAAGTCCTTACAATTATTATTTTGGTTTCAATTCATAAACATAGTTGCAACAAAATAAAAATTACCCAGACTCTCATTCAGCCTTTATGATGGAAATATAATGATCCGACTACGGCGAATACTGTTCCTTGCATGTATTATTTAGCTTCCACAATAGATTCTGGGTAAACATTAGTGCTGCCGCATGGATTTTCTTCAAACAGACATTTGAGGTTTTAATCGGGATAATCTGGATTATTGATAGACAGGATGAAGAGGGGCTTCATTTTATAATAAGTATAGATATGTACTTGTGAGCAATTTCTATTATCAGGCATGTTCATATAAAACTGTAACACCTTTCAATTTTCATCACACTTATCCTTATGTTAAGCTTGTAGGTATTATCATATTAGTCTAGAGACGTCCACTGCTGGATATACCTAGCTGTACCATAATGTTTCACTTGGAGAAGTCAGCGACGGTGGTCTAATAGCCAATTTTAGTAGGTTAAGCTAACCTTATCATGAGTTATTTTGACTGACTTAGATTGACTGCTCCATTTCATATCTTGGGTGTCGTAACGTGCGACTAAGGACAAAAAATCATAAAGCAAATGGCATTTTTGGGAGAAGAGGTATAACTCGGCATTAAACCTTATACCAACCCTCCTGGCCAGCGTGGTGAAGTAAGCCACATCCTGCTATTGAGTCACAGGAATCCAATACTATTGTGGCAGTAACTAAAGTAGGCCTAATATAAGTTCAGCAGTCTGCGGAAAGCTCGACGGGTGAAATGAGGAGACGCACTATATCTAGAGCCACGTGCAGTTTATACATAGCCGAAATTTGTTTTAAAGTTATAATAGTGGTATAAATGTGCCCGGAACGCATGTGAATTTTCACACCGCGTGATATATAAATGCGTAGACCACAACTCGGCTAGCTTCGATTGTAGCCATACCACTGAGCGGCATTCAACTGCTTGTCACGTTTGCTGTATCAACTTTCTGTAGAGAAATTTATTTAATAATCTCATATGTGGACGCTGATAAGCAATAATGTTTCAACCCACACATAATTGCTTATCAGCGTCCATGTTACCTATAGTCTAAGATCCCGAGACAAATTAGTGCACTCATCGAGTTTTCGCTAAAAACCAAAGCAGAATGGGCAAAATGATTGTTACGCCATCTATCGGTGAATGGGGGTACTAGAAGAGATTGAATGTATCGGTGGTTTAAAGGTAATTCAGCTTCTCTGTACTAGATGGCGTTGCTGTATCGAGTAATCGACTGTTCGAGATTATTTCGACAGTTTTGTAGGAGCATCTAGAATTCGCTAGTGATGTTATCCGACCAGTATAAATAGAGTGCGAGCGAACGGAATGGACACAGTTACAATTGAATATCGGAGCGATAAACAAGAAGCGAAGAGAAATAAGTCGGCAGTGTTTAGTGTTGTTCTAGTGGTGTGAATAGTGTGTTTTATTAGTGGAGTGAAAATTAAGTGTGTGTATCTAGTGTTATTGTGTTAGTGAATAAAGTGCAGTTTTTCTGGCATAGTGTATATAATTTATCACGAACCCCAGCTCGTAACAATATGATTGTTGTGTCGTTTAAAAGGTCTTACCAAGAGGAATAATATTTACTATAGCCGCCAGTCTCAAATCTCATTGGGTTTGGAAATAAACGACAGCCTTACTAACTAATAAAAACCCTATTCCTTAGGTTTCCCTTTGCGTTCCAGGGCCACGGTAACCTGTTTAGACGGTCCCGTGGCCCCGGCAATAAACATACATATACGAGTATATTAGGTACCACTTATCTATGTAAGAAAATCAGTACCAATCTAATATTTTCGCATTTCCGTTCATGTTTTCTATAAATAACGCGTTTAAGACTTTGCCATGCACCCCTCCTTCGTAGACGAATTCGTCAATATCATAAGGCAGAAAATAGATACCCCGAATCTTCTGCATATGTATGTAGAGAGAAAACTGCGTAATCACAGAAGAGTAGATTTTCAGAGGATGGATTCGAGCCAGATAGAAAACTTTCCTTCAATGACGGAGGAGGATATAATTCTACTAGCGCTAGGTACATACCAACTCAAGCTGGCAAGATCTTACTGTGCCGAGCATTTATTAAATGGTCTGTATATTATAATTGAAACAGTACAGAGAGGGAGCACTTGAAGATCTGCCTGACTATGGCATACACCAAGATGCCTGGCTTTTGCGTGGACGAATCCAGTCGCGACATGTCCGTATAAAAACATATTTTTGTTATATATTGATCAACAGTGCAAATAATATTGTACAACAGTATTGCACATGTTCAAACGGGCGACGTACGATGGGCAGTTGTGCACATATAATGTCCATCGTATGGTACCTAGGCTATGCGAGACATACGGGATTTACTGCTCCGGCATTTTTCCTCGATGCTGTTATAGTTGATACCTATTTGTAATGTTTTAAATCTACTCACTTATTGCTAATAGATATAATTTTTATTTGAGTGTCCATCGTATGGTACCTAGGCTATTCGACTTATGCGAGGCATACGGGATTTACTGCTCCGGCATTTTTCCTCAATGCTTATATAGTTGATACCTATATGTAATGTTTTAAATCTACTCACTTATTGCTAAAATATATGATTTTCATTTGAAGAACGCTTGTTTTCTTACTTCTTTAAATAATAGAATCCTAAGTGTGTTATATCATCGTCTAATTCTATCTTATTCCAGCTTTATTTTACTAATATAAGTAGTTTGTAGTAAATTCTCATTTATAAAACTTAGTGAGATTACTGCTTCCCAAACGTGAATAGGGACAGGCGCCATGGTAGACGTATTTCTGCATCAAAATGATATATTAATGATGACTATTGGAGCGGGTACCACGTTCCATACATTTTTGCCCATTCCCCTTTTTATATAAATTTATGATAAGGAGAATATATATTTATTATGTTGCCTATTAAAATGTGGCCGCAAGTATTTTGAAACAAATTTTTTGGTAATTGATTTTTGGGAAAAAGTTTCGTTCACTTGTTTTTTTAAATAAAATATCATCTACATCACGGCAATATATATAAAGATTCTGAAAAATCATGTTTGTCGTTTGTCACTTGGCCGCACCTCTTCGCAGCCAGGTATAAACAGGTATGATTTCGATATATACAACGTGTAACGGAAATAACGCACATCCTCAGACACCCCAATTAGAAAACCTTCTTATTATCATAATGCATGCATTGAAATATTTTTTTTATTAGCCTAAACATTGTTTTTGATCGAAAGTATTAACTTCATTATAAGCAAAATGCGTGGTCACTACAAACCTGCGCACGCACACAATCACACGAAACGTTTGCTGTGGTAAACAAACGACAGCGAAATACGATACGGTCTATCAATTTTTAACATCGTTAGTGGCTATTGTGACTATCTTAATTTAATCATAATAATCATACCTAGTTAGCATTATTGATACATTAGCAATTAAAGTAAAAGGGTATCAATGAGAGAATTAAAGAAGAACGGCGTGTTTACAGTTGTGAATCATATTTTTTTTACAATAAAAGAATAACCAAATGACTCACAGGCTTATTGTCACTTGTTCGGTGTCCTCTTTTTAAAATGCTGACATCAGATGTCCACCACCCGGCTTAAATATTCCTTTAGTTCACACACACAATGTTTCTTTTCACTGTTTCAAAAGCAGCTGATATCTTATTTTAACTCCCCGGCACTTGTTGTATCGACACAATCAACTAGTGGTTTAATAGGTATGTCCCCATAAAGCAAAAGTCCAGGGGCGTCAAGTCAGTCGACCTAAGAGGCTACTGGACAGGACCGCCGCGATCGATCCAGCGCTCCTTGTATTCGACTTCACGATGATCTCGAACGTTCGGTCTCAGCACCACTCGCCCCCTGAATTTCGACCCTTCGAATAAAATGTTCGAGTCGCCCCTTTTTTGTGTACCGAATCGCCCCTTCGCAAGGGGCGAAGAGAGCTATAATTAAATAAAAATTATTTTGGTGTACTAATTCGACCCTCAAGGAATTTCTATAGGAATTAGCGCGAGCAATGTACAGTTGGCACGAAAAAAGTAAGCAAGTATTTACATAGAAGAATTGGTTGAAATAGTTACTCAAATCATAATCTCATAATAATGTGCGCCATGTGCAAGCTTGCTCTTGCCATCTGGTTTACCTGGTATAGCCAAAACAAAACAGGTGTAATTTAGTGTCTATCTGACAATGGTCCACTAAACAAAGGGCAACCTAAAAAGGGTTGGCTAATGTTGTGAATTATATAATTCTTTCTCTTTCTAACTCAACAGTGAGAAAGAGAAAATGGATATCCCATGTCACTACATAGGATATCTATTTCGCGTTAATTGCGAATTAGTCAACATCTTACCTTCGAATGTGAAACTGTGCGTAAAAGTGTTCCCTGTTTTTATATTGTAACGAAAGTTGTGTCAGTGTCTGTTTGTTGGTTTTAACCAGGTAAGTTTCAATTAATTATATCTAATTCAATTGCTCTAATTTTTTTGCATGTTTCGTACTATTTATTATATGTATAGGTACCAGTAGGAATAAAATATGTCTTGTAACAATTTATTTGAATATACATAGTAGGCTATAGGTAAACAACTATTTTATACGTAATTCATACCGAGAATTTTAGTAATACATTGAATCACTGTAACATCCATATCACAATTTACTGTTTATTTTACGTGGAGCTACAACACATCTTGTTTATATTGTAGCACGATGTCTGAAGAAATAAGCAGTTCGAGTTCAGGTGTAACTTCTGGTATTACATTCATTCAATCACAGAGAGGACGCACAATGTTGCTGAGAGCTGGACACAGCTACCACAAAAAAAGGATTTACAAGAATGGTTCTTCTAATTGGCACTGTATTAATAGACCTGCTTGCAAAGCAACACTCACGATTTATGGTGAAACAATTTTACATGAAACATATTATTCATGTGCTCCTAATTTTGCAAAAATAGAATTAAAGAAAATTATAGAAAAATGTAAACACAAATCAGCAACTGATGCAACGCAATCTTTACACGACATTTACGACACTGAGGTAGTAAATTATAAAGAAAGAGGATTAGATCTAATCGTAAGGATCCCTGAATACAAAAATATCAGACAGAGCCTTATAAATACAAGGAAAAAGGCATATGGAATAACCAATATGCGAAGTCGCAACGCAACCGAGTTGGAAATACCGAAGAAATTTGAAACATTTTTACTGTGTGATTATAATGACGGATCTGAACGACTAATTGTATTTTCATCCGAGGAATGTAGGCGTCAACTTAAAGATTGCAAGCATGTATTCATGGATGGTACTTTTAAATTTATTGTGGAGCCATTCTTACAATTATTTACTATCCATGGCGATTTAGGTAGTTCTCAATCAACCAACAATATTGTACCACTTGCATTGCCTTATTGTTAAATAAAAAAGAAGTAACATAGAAAAGACTTTTTCAAATGTTTAAATGTTGCATACCTGAGTATCCAGATCAGATTAATGTCGATTTTGAAGCGGCACTTATCAATGCTATTAGAGAAATTTGTCCTCATTTAAAAATAATGGGATGTTTTTTTTTCATTTTGCCCAAGCCCTAAAAAGGAAGGCCAAATGTTTAAATCTTTTGAACAAGAGGCAAACTAGACATTATGTCAATTTATGCAAGGCACTAAGCTTAATTCCACAAGAAATGGTGGATGATGGGTGGCTTTACTTAATGGAGGACAGTCCAGATGATGCCGGGACCTCAGCATTTAATAACTATTTTGTAGAGCAATGGTTAGAAAATAGGCTAGTAAAAGGTATGTGGCATTTTTGCGATCAACAGCATCGCACAAACAATAAAATCGAAGGCTGGCATTCCCGCTTGAACAGGAAGCTCAATGGCAAAAGTCGGCCTAATATTTTAAAGTTTACTGAAGTTTTATACCGCGAAAGCAAACTTGTGGAAGAACAAATCAAAAACATTAATGTAGTTAACACAAATAATAGAAGACAAGAATTTATAGAGAGGGACCTAAGAATTAATTACTTAATTACTAAATTATTAAACGGAGAGATAGAACTAAACTTGTGTTTAGAAAAACTATGTGCATATGTATGACTGTTGTAGTTATAAGGATTATTAATCAATCATACTGTGATTATTAAAATACATTATTATTAATGTTGTTGATTTTAACAAAGAACATATTTTCATACAAATTATTTTTATTTCTTACATTTTTTTCCGTCATGTACAGAAAACTATGTGCATATTTATACTGTCATAGTTATAAGTGTTAATCTACCGTACTGTGATTATTAAAATAATTATAATGTTGTTTATTTTAACAAAGACCATATTTTTATACATTTTTGTTTATTTTTTACATTTTTTACTGTAATAAACAGAAAATCGATGTGCATATTTATGATTGTCTTAGTTATAAGGGTTCATCTACCGTACTGTGATTTTTAAAATAGGTACCTAATTAAGTATAAAGTTGTTGATTTTTAACAAAGAGACCATTTTTATACAAATTACTTCTATGTTTATTTTATCTTTTTTTACTGTTATGCACATACATCGTTTTGATACTATAATCTTGAAAATTATAATAACACCATTGTCTACGTTACATGTTATCTATCTAAGAAGTTATATCAAATGACACTCATTGAAACTGTTATTGTTTTAGATGTCTGAAAATTTTGTATAATTTGTAGTATGTAGGTATACGTAATAACTAAGTGCACAAAGTGGCAAAGGCTAGACTGAGATCCTTGATGTTTTTTATTATTATAATTTTAACTTGTTAAGAAAGTAACGATCTCAATCTGTTGATCTCTGTTTATTAAAAAGCATACGTTATTTATAATTTTGTTTCTAACTGCTTATATTCTATATTAAATATTTTTGATTACAAGCTGAGTTGTTTAATTTATCGTCCTCACTTTTATTTTCATTGTACCAACTGTATGTAATCGGTAATAGGTATGAGTCGATTAAAACATAGCCTAAGTAAGTTTTAGGCGTCAAAAAGTGCTCACTAGCAGCTGAAATTTATATGGCCCAATCACGTCGCGAGTTATAAGATGGTGGATAGTTACATTGCCATATCACTGTAACCTACGCAGTTTACTGCTCTTTTTAACTTTTAGAATACATATCTAAAAGCTCGTAGTAATCTCGCTCTAACCTATTTGATTTGGATTAGTTAGAGCGAGACGAATTATATGTATATATTTAGTTTACAGTATTAAATATACCCAGTAACTGAAATAAATATAACGGTACTAGTACTTTGTACATATTTCTTATTAATCTATCTCGACGTTGCTGACTGTACTTTTAACGTAACAACAATCGGGGGCGATTTGACGTACCTAAAATTCGAAGGGTCGATTTTGTACACTCAGGCAATTAGGGGCAAAATTCGAGGGGCGAGTGGTGCCGAGACCGAACGTTCTACGTAAAACGCGCGGGGGCACCATCATGTTGATAATACACATTTTGTAAATAAACAAGTAAACTTGTTAAACATTTTTTTTTCACTACACTCACAGAGAATCCAGGTAGATGACTAATTTTATTTATCTAAGCGCAACAATGGCCGTCCGGCCGGCGCTGTACCTACCAGCGCGGGCGACCGACGCGACGGTGACAAGTGAGACACATTACGTCTCGCTCTTTCCCGCTGTTAATACGTAAGCGAAAGAAAGATGATAGATATTTTGGTGGTCAATTGTGTGTTATTGTCTTGTACCGGCTGTTATGTTGTATTAATGTGTGCGTTCCTGTACGTGGAACCACTAAACAAATGCATTTAAAAAAAAAGCCGTTCTACGTTGACTTAAGGTTTATTTTCGTATATTTCGCCTTTTCAAAGCAATGAGTGACTATAATTTACGTAATTTTAATTATTTTAGGATTAAAAAAAAATTAAATTAAAAATGACAGAAATGGATTCAGTAGCCGATTCTGAACAAAGTACTTTCAGGATGTGCATTAAACTTGTTACATGTTGTATATTTAAATATATATGATAGGCAATCGTGATTTTTCAGAATCTAAATGTAATAAAGAAGTAGGATAGACGGCAAATGAAAACATATAGCTACCGACTGTACCACAGGTATAAACTTATCAGACTGCATCAGCTTCGGATGGTCCCCTCATGTAAATCAGTAACCCTCGTCTGCAATACACAATGGTCATTGTGTCAAATAGCCCCTCCTCCTTGTCTAAGTAGAACCTTAGGTTGGGACATTGCGGCTGACAATTGCCCAAAAAAGAAAGAAATCGGTTACACTATCCGCTTTACTGCTAACTACGATCCAGCGTTTGAACATCTATCAATATCATATAAAATAAGAACAAATATAGCTGACCTATTTATTTTCCTCATCGCTACGTTAAGATTATCCACATAAAAAATAAGCCTTAGATTTAGAGCCTAGCACCATAGCAACTTACATTATAAAGGCATCAAAATTCACTTATCAATACACTCTCTATAAGTTTAAGAACACTTTTATAGAACAATCTGAATGCAATTATTATAATAATAGATTAGGAGGAGACCAGGGACGTACTAATGCACGCAAGAATTAATTACATATTTGTCGGAGTCAGTTATTAGTAGTGAAGTGAAACGAATCGCAAATGCACCATCTGCTACTACCGGCTATTGGTTATACGCCAATAGTCTGGTGCGCTTCATGGAGTCTAGCTGTTTAGCCTCACGGGCCATCAAAACATTCACTATCTGGTCGTCTTAGGATTAACATGAAGTGAAACTGTGCTCGATTCGTACTGATGCTGATGGCATGAATTTAAGTAAAGTGGGGATAATTTCTGTAATTTCGAGAAACCCAGCGACTCACATATGCATAAACTGTTAGAAATACTTCCATAACTGCTACACGCCAACCTACACAAAGATCAAGCAAAAATGGAGATTTTTGGGAAGCAATGATGTCCTCCTTCCTTTTAAGTAAGGAGAACATTATTTCATACAGAAAAGCAAAGAAATTCGTACAGTGGATTAAAATGTACCTACTACATCCTTTATCCTTTATCCTCACGCGTACATTTATGCCTCATTGGTCGCGCGGCATAAATGTGCGCGTGAAATTGGGAGGTCTCGGGTTCGATTCCCGCGCCGGGCAAAATGTTATTGGGTTTTTTCGTTAGGAAATTCTCAGTAGCAACACGGAGTCTAGTATTGTGCCCGGTACGGCAATAGGCTCGCCCCCTATTACGTGGGACCTAAAAATTCATGGCGAAATGTGGGTGTAATGTTACATCTCTGCCTACCCCGTTAGGGGTACAGGCGTGATCTATAAAAAAAAATACATCCTATTGCTTTTTTTAAAATAAAGACCTGCGTGGCACTAGTAAAACTGGTCTATGACTAACATCTTAATATATAAAATCCTTGCGTTACTGACTGACTGACAGACAAACTACAGCCGAAACTACTCGGCGCAAGAAGCTGAAATTTAGCATGTATGTTAGTTCCTTGGGGACTGTAGGGGTGCACAAAGACGGGATTTCCCGAAAATCCCACGGGATCGGCCAAAACGGGAATTTCGAAAATATATGCGTGCGAAGCCGCTGGCGTCGACTATCTTTATATATTTGAGAATCAAAGTCCCATCCTCCATTTCGGAAACTTGTCTAGCCAAGACACAAATATACTGCTTTCTGTAAAAAGCTCTTTAAGAATTAAGGTAATCAGAGGACGTTAGCTTCAAGGAAAAGTAGTTTTCAGTCGTTTGTTGATACTCGAAAGCTTCAATATACTTGGAACTTGGAAATAGGCAATCTTATTACAAGAATAGATGATGTAGGTATAAATAACAAAAGAGTAAATTCCATTATAATGTGTCAATATTTTGGACTCGTCATCAAATAAAATAAACAATATAATTGTGTAAGTTTAAATTAATAATGATGATTCATAAAATTATAATTACAGGAAACATAGCTTCTGACAATTTTCCAGTTAAGTTGTTTTTGAGAGCTACAGCAGTTTTAAGTCAAATGCTAGTCTAGTCTATTTTTCACTTACAATATATTATGTAATTCCTTAATCTATATTTAAATAGCTTTTTTTAACTGTATCAATCTAAGATAAAGACGAGATATAATATGAGATATATAATTCTGTAATCGTTTTTATTTAATATTCTTTTAATCAATAATTTCAAAATCATGGCTTATTGCATATTAAATCATTCTTGTGGATTATTAATTTAATTATTACATTGAAATTAAACTATAGTGTACGGATTTCCTCGCGTTACATTGGTCCATAAACTTAGTACGTAACGTGTAGTTTAACTTCAATGTGTAACATTCGCGTAAATCCAAGAAGTTATTACTTATTAGACTTACTCCTAAACCTTCTGTAAAAACCGTACAAATATCAGATCAGTACTTTCTGAGGTTATCGCGTTCATGCCAACAGACAGGACAAAAATAGGACTTCATTTTATAATAAGTAAAGATATTGATATTTATGCCTAGTAAGTTGCAGCACTATAATTATGATAAACATATTTTGCTTTATATGTACATGAATATGTAGCATGTAGCCATTAATTAGGCGTCTTAGCACATTATAGCATTCACCTGAGACTAATAAATCTTACTTCCTGTGGGAACCGAACATATTTATGATCCCTGTGACAAATGCATAATGCAGGTGTATCAATAAATTATACCTCAAATGATTCATCCATTTATATACTTACGTATGGCCCAGTCTATATTATAGTTAGCATAAGACGGATTAATTGTGAACATAATATTTATTGTTATAAAATCAAACGTAACACACCCAGCTACGACATATTTGTTGAGTATATTTGTAAATGAGCGCAGCCTCTAAGGCCCTTCTCTCACGAAGCTATTCAAATGCTACGGGACTGAGATGCAAACCATGATCGTATACTGGTATGCTACTCGTTACCGCACACGATGCTGCGCAAATGAGACTATATTTTATCATTTGAAGAAAAACATTCGTACGATGATGTCTAGTGACTCTAGCGATGAAGACAATTTTCTTCTGAATTTATATTACAAGAATAAACGAAAATCGTCCGTGTGGTGACGGATTAAGAATACGGATTGTCACCACCCCATGTCATCCCATGGGTGTCGTAAGAGCCGACAGAGGAAGCATATTATGCAGAGAACAGCACTGTAAGAGAAGGAAAACTTGATACAAACCCTATACCAACCTGTTTGGCCAGCGTGGTATAGTAGGCCAATTCCTCCTTACAAAGGAGAGGCCTAGTCCAGCAGTGGACTGGTAAAGGCTGATGATATAGAAACGAAAATATAGAAGAAGGTTCTGGGTGAATCCATAAATCAAAAAAATATCAACTGTAGGGCATTTTTCGAGGGACTAGTCGTCATTTTTTTCGAATGGCAATAGAGTCATATTATTATTTGAATCTTAATCTGAGAAATTATCTTGCCAACTATCTAATAACCCCACATGCTTCGCTTCCTTGGCAATATAATTATTGTGTATTAATTTAATATACCTATACCTATAAATGACTTGTTATATTATTTTTTCTAAATTTCAATCCATGCCTTTTATGTAACATATTTTCTTACGTACCCTAGCAGTTTATAATTATACAAACATGCCTAAATTTCTACCTCCTGCACAAAAATAATATTAAAAGTTTGTTCCGCCGCCATTTTGTAATGCGACGCATATACGACTCGAGTAGCGTTCGACCAGCAAGACGGTACCGTGCGACTGATATCAAATGCGTCGTTGAAGCGTCTCGTCGTGTGCGAAATTAGCTGAATATGTGTGGCGGCTACTCACAAGCGACGCGTAGGACACGGGTACAAAACACAAATCGTTTGAGAGTCGCTTCGTGAGAGAAGGGCCTTAGTGGAAGACGTTAAATAGGTAGAGGTTAATACAAAACTTTTTATATAAACTACACGGTTGGCGTAGTGGTTTACGCGGACGCCTTGCCGCTTGACACTGCGCCGAGTGTTGTGGGTTCGATCTCCACACGAGACAACACTTTTTGTGATTCATAAATTGCCTTTTCGAGTCTGGGTGTTTATTGTGTCTGTTAATTGTAGGTATGGTTGTAAAGTCCCCCGTGACACAGGCTTTAGTCCTAGTGCAGGAGTTGTCTTTAAAAAAAAATACACGCGGATAACTGGCACAGTCTATTACAATGCTAATGACTTACAAACTTGATTATCTGGTCGCAAACTAAGCAGAGCCTGTACTTACTTACCAATCCAATAAAAGAGAAACCTTCTAAAAATACATATATTATGAAATGCATAAATCAATTGCAACCCGACATGAAAAAATCTTGGCACATAAGTTTAACCTAGTTGGGACGCGAACCCAGGACCTGACTGAAACTGAACTGTTCATGGCAAAATTGGTACTGTTTCTAAAATTATAAACAGTTTTCAATTTAATAATTATATGCAATCAGCAAAGTATCAGATTTGGCAAATGTTGAATAACAATAAATTTAAACAGAATTTAACACCATAAAGTCTGTTTAAAAGTACGCTGTTTACAAAAGATGGTAAGAATGTAGAAGATATTGAAAGAAGAGTTAATGCAGGTAATAGAGTGAATAGAGCTCTGAAGGCGTTTATGCATAGCCAAAACGTGTCCAAAGTACGTTCGGCTGTGCATAGAGGGGTGTTAGTACCTACTCTTATGTATGGTAGTGATAGTTGGGTATGACAGAAGAGTCATGAAGGTAGAATAAATGCTGTAGAAATGAGAGCACTGTGAAGTATGTGTGGTGTTTCTTTGACTGATAGAGTAAAGAATTGTGTGATAAGAGAGTGTTGTGGGGTAAAAGAAGATGTAGTGACAAGCATCGAGAAAGGTATGCTAAGATGGTTTGGGCACGTGGAGAGGATGGATGACGAAAGACTGACCAAGCAGATATATAAGGCAAGTGTGGAAAGGACAGGACGAAGGGGAAGACCCTAGGCGGACGTTCTCTGACCAGATTGGAGACATCCTAAAATCAGGACAGGTTAGAAGTACCATGAACAGAAGAGCATGCATGAGGAATCTGATGGGAGTGAATGAAGCAAGAGAGCTATGTCAGGATCGTTGCAAATGGTGTTCCGTAGTCTCTGCCTACCCCTCCGGGAAACAGGCGTGAGTCTATGTAACACCATAAACGATGTTTATTAGGAAATAACTAAATAGGGATACGAAATGTATCTAATCAATTCAAATTTGATTACAGTAATTTCATTGCCCAATAAAATTGATTTTATATCACCTGTTTTCAAACTTCTATTTTACATAATATTTAATCAAAACTTTACAAGTCAATTATTGGCACCCAATTCTATAATTGTACCTAGTTTTTGTCCTGTACCTTTGTATATGTTTTGCCTTAGATTTAACTTTCATGTTTTCTCATTGGCTGTGGTCATAGCTTAAAAGTTGTGTATTTTTTGCCCATCGTTGTTGAGCTGCCAATGAGGTTTAATAGGATCTTGTTCTTTTAATAAGACGGGAACTATTTGATGGATGACTTATCCCGGTCGAGAGTCTTTCCGCGCCCTGCGAGTTTTACTTAACGCTTCTCAAACTAGGCGGACAAACTTTATCCACACTTAAACTTTCTTAAGTGTTAATCGATCATAGCCGGTCAATGATCTGTAAATTTTATATTATAATTACAACATACACATATCGTTTAAACTTCCTAATTTATTTACCAACACAAAGTGAATTCACAACCTTATTTATTAAATAAAACTTTTAAACTTCAGTCGGAAACATTCTTCGTAAGGCCGAAAAACATTTAGCAAAGAAAACTGCAACAGTGCGCCAGAAAACGAACATAAATCGTCCGTAAAGTTTGCTATCACCAAGTCTTCCTTTTACATTTTTGGATACGTAGTATGACAAAAGCGTTTTGGCGTATTTTAGAATGAAATGTGCAATATTAATTTAAATGCGGTTTTGTTTGATATGCGATGTAAAGTATTGTACAGTTGTATTGTAGCGGGAATTTTATAGGATACTAGTGTGGACGGGTGGGTTCACGCCTCATTAGGTTATATCGCGAGAGGCTCGCTGCACTAGAAACAAATGCATAACAACCCACTATGTACGTTCGCTCTACGCTCGCTACTCTCATTAATATTAATATCTGCCTAGCAAGCGCCAGCTCCAAGACGCGAGAACAGGCATACTATTTTAGTTCATCTTTATACTTACTATAACTTTTGTATGAAACATTAATAGGGCTCTTTTATTCTCAAACTGAAAGAGTTATCGCTGACATTAATGCAACTGGTTTTATGTTTCATTATTATACGATTGTCAATAATATACACGAGCATCTTAAAACAAACAAATTTAAAGTTATTTTCATCCAGTAGTATTGCAAAATTAATTAAATTAGAATATTAGTCCATTGAAATTATATTTTTTTGCCTTTTCCGGAGGCTACAATTTTATTTTTTGGGATGTTATGTGACCGCACTTAACATCCAAAAAATAACCGGCGACCTGGAAAAAATACTCGAAGACCTGAAAAAGGTTAGACTTGAGATTGGACTTGCGATGAATCGTTCAAAGACACCGGTTACACCAACGGTAATAAACGTGGAGTTGAGTTCGATGGGCCAGAAATACAGTATGTCGACCACTTGGGCCAGATAGTGTCTTTTAAAAACAGGCAAGGTATACTCTACCTTCGATCGTCGAATCAAGAATCCCTGAAAAGTCATGAAGGACAACCTTCTAATAGCACTAAAACGCAAGCTCATCGATATTTGCTTTCTGTCCATCCTTACCTACGGCGCTGAGTCTTGATCCACAGACTGAACTTCAAATGTCCAGCGTAAGGGTTGTCAAAGTCCAATGGAACGCAGAAATTTCGGTGCCAAGAGGGTCGATCGAGTGCAATATACTGTTCTGCAATCCATGACAGGTATTGCTGATGTAGGACAGGAGACTGTCAACCTAAAGTAGGATTGGGCAGGTACGTAATTCGGATGTATCCTAGCTGATGGCCAAAGATCGTCACGCAATGGGTGCCGCAAGACGAAACAGAGGCAGACCCCCGAAAATGTTGGCGTGATGATCTAGATAACTTCAACAGTAACTGGCCCAACTTGGCACAAGATAGATATGCTAGGAAGAGTGTAAAGGAGACATTTGCTCAGCAGTGGGACTACATAGATTAATAAAAACGTGGGGGGGAGGTGCGAAGTTAAATCCAAGTTTTTGGATACGCAACACATGTTCAGCGGCCACTTTCAGTTGCAAATTAAATTTTCTTCAACTTTGGTTCCGTTCTATTTAGCCGTAAAACCAAAAATAACGAGGATACAAACATTTATATCTAGGGTTATTTTTCAAAGTGAGCCTGGATCTTTCTAAAACAATAGTGTAAAGTTAAACTGAAGTTCGGAAAAAACATAAGCATGGTGTTTAAACATGGTGTGGCCTAGTGCCCACTTCAGAATAATGTAAACCCTCCAACGCAGTAGTAGTTAAGAAAATTTGTAACTATTTAAATTTGCAACACAAAATAATAATAATAATATTCTACCACATTCACACAACACCATCTAGTCCCAAACTAAGCAAAGCTTGTACTATGGGTACTAGATAATGGATAAACATACATATATACTTTTTTTGTTGTAAATACATACATATTATACATAGAAACACCCAGACCAAGACAAGCATCCATGTTCATGCACACAAATGTTTGACTTGAGCGGGAATCGAAACCCACGACCTTCGGCGTAACAGTCGCTTACACTCCTGCTGCGGCAACCGGTCGTCAAAAAATTATTTTACAAATTCTCTGTGTGATCAATATTATACATAGTTTACGAGATAAATAAGAAAAGACATCCGCACCTGCACTCTTTCCAAGATGCCTGCCGAGGGACAAGGGTAAGGACCCTTTACCCTGACAAATTATAATTAAGCTTTATGAGAGGCCCCTCTAGACATTAGTAAAAAATTGCGTCCTATGACGACTGCAACCCCAAATGTTACATCTCAAAGACCAATTTCACCGCCGTCCGATAAGTTAAATTGTTTTGTCAGACAAATCATACTGACCCTCCAATTTTAATTTATTTGAAAGTTATGTCCTGTTCAGAGAACTTTGCCTTTACCTTACGATAACTGCCAATTCCTACAATAGTATCAACAGTTGTACCTAAACCATGAAGCCAAAACTTACCATTCAACATGTGAAAATGGTCAATTACGCCAAACTTTTGTTTTTGCAAGACCATGATTTCAGATTTAAGTGACTGCTCGCGCAATATTTTTTAATTAATTGTACCTTAAAACTGCGTATCCATTATCCGCTCCTGGCGCGCGTGCCATGAACGCCCGCGCCGAGAGCGCGTTCACGGAACGCGCTCCAAATATTTAAATGATATCAACTCCGCGCGCCATGGCGCGCGTGACAAGTGTTCCAGTGTTCGGTCGTTCAACATGCAGGCCAGTCGTGCACGAGCAGCAGCTGCGTTTATGTTTATATTCACAGTAATAAACAGAAGAAAAAACATAACGTAAAGTGCGTTTGTGGATGAAAGAGTTGTTTCACAACTTATTTCCCTCCAAGCGTCTTCTCTGAGCGGCAACTTTGATTATCCATCGCTCGGAACGTAACGAACACACAAAATAATATCAGGGGGGCAATCGTGCTAAACGTCAACGTATTTACCAAAACCAAACTTCAACCGAAAACGTCACGTTATGCACATTTCGTATCGTGCTAATTATTTGAACGTAAACGATTTGGTTTTTGTAGGGCAGATACGTTCAGTGACAGCTAGGTGACAGCGTGCGAGCGAACTCTCGTTGTTGCATGGTATCGCGCTATTATTTGACAACGTTTTAAACCAAAACCGTTACGTTCGCGGACGTCTCATACGTTGTCAAACCAAAAGTTCCTATCGACGAACTTTGCAATTATATAATATTTTAAATTTGAGAAAATTATTCAGATAATTTTGTATTATTTATCAATTAAGTGGCATATGCTTGTAATACGTTTGATTGCAATTTAAATAAGTGAACAACATTCTTTCATAAGGCTATTTTTATAGATATCTCTTTAGTATAGCTTATTGTTGCGGTAGAATTCATTATTGTAAGATTGGCGTCAACCTTGCTTGGCCCTATATTTATGACAATGTCTAGGAAGGCATCTCATCAAATAGGCTACATCTCGACGCGATACCTTCCTAGACATTCGCTTTTGAAAGGCTGAAACAATATTATGGGGATGTACGTATACCATACACATAATACTGTCACAGTTATAGGTTCTTTGGGTGGCTTAAGCCAAAAGACTGCCTACTCGGTCAGTGCGCGCTCAGACGCCTGAATATAGCAAGTAGACGACTGATAAACGTTCATTTATAATTATTTTTCTTAAGTACCTAACTAGATAAGTATTGTAATTATTTCTTTAACCAAGACACAGACAAAAGCGTAGCTCATCATACAAAGATTTGTCGTGTTAGGAATCCAACCCACTACCTCGGGTAACAGACCTAAGTCTTAGATTACGGCTGGGTGGCAGCGAGTTGAATGTGCGTGCGTGGGAAGCGAAATGCGTTGCCGACACAGAATTGTAAATTTCATGTTATCTGTGGGTGCTGAATAGTTCTTTCTCCACCGGCCGTAGTTCAGGATGTGGTCTCCTTCTGTGAAGAGGTCATGCTCCAGAAGGAGACCGCCGAGGGGGTCGCGAGAGAGCCGATCCTGCTCGCAGACGTAGGCGGCGCGGCGTCGCGCGTCGTGGCGGTGGCAATGGCCGCCGATAGTCGAGGGACCACTGTACTCGCACAGTACGAGGTAGCGAAGGGAGGGCACTACCAACCTAGCCCTTTCAGAGACTGAGCCCTACTACGGGACAAACGTAACGGGACTCAGGAGCAGTACACCCGCGTTCCCTGTGTCCCATTGTATTGAGCGCTGAGGCGGCTATCGTGGTGGTTTTAGTCGGTAAACCCGGGTTTTGTCCCGGGGAGTCCGACATACCCTCTCTGCCCGCCCCGCGGAGAGGCACTCGCATAAGAGTTTCCCGACGTAAAAAAATTTGTGCCGAATAGTTCAACGAGTAGGTCAGAGCCTAGACATGGCCTAGACTCTGGGCAGCCTATTTTGACTAGCTGGTTCAGGGCTCTTAAATTTGGCTTGCTTTGGCCGATCAGCGAAGGGAAGGCCACAGGAGCTATTCGCTTGGTGTAATTTTCAAAGGCATAATCACGGGAAAACCTGCCCCGGGTCTTTGTTGCCACGAGACCCGCCATGTCAAAACTTCACTGTTGCCCACTTTGCATATATAGTAAAAGTAATGGGCCTTGGAGCCTGTTAAGAGAATATCTATCTAATAAGGACGCCCATCAAGTACCACCTGCCCATACTAGTATGAGAGTGGTTAGGGTAGGTGCCGCCTTTCGTCCTTAGTGACCATTTAGACCGAATGAATTTCTAAGTGAATTGTAAGAAAATATCCGTGAAGAAGAGAAACATAATAATAAACTAATTCTCTGTGACAACCCACACCTGGCGGTGTGATGCCAAACTTGGCAACCTAGTGGCATGGTAGTCAGACAATTGATTAATATATATAAATATTGCTTTTATACACATACGAGTATTATAGTTATGGTAATTTGCTCATCGCACAAAGAGTTCTCCTGGGTGGTAATCGAACCCATGACTTTCGTCTTAGCACTCAGGTTTAGGTACCACTAGACCAATAGGCCGTTCTACAAGGGAGACTAACCACAAACTCAGCAGGATGTGATACAATTGTGTGAGCTAACATAAGCGTAGCGCGTTTCTAATCGGGTACCGAGTCCAACATCTGATGATCCAGTGTTACCCAGACTGCCGCTGGACCACTTCAATAGATATTTAAAAGAATAGAGTAGGTATGTATATTAAAAGGCAAGCTCCAATTTCACATTTCGATTTTATTTATTCAGTGTATTGAGATGATTAAATCTGATACAAAATATTATTTTAAGTAGAGTTGAAACAATCAACATCTGTTAGGCCATTTGATTGTTACAATTACAATGTGAACTTCACAGTTATAATTATGTATTTGGTTTGGTTTTCATTATTTTAGTAAACTACATACATACATACATAGTCTCACGCCTATAACCCCGAAGAGGTAGGCAGAGGTTTATTTCTACACCCACTTTTCGCCAGATATATTTTAGTCCCACATAATAAGGGGCGAGCCTATTGCCGTACCGGGGACATTTCCAGACTCCGTGCTGCTACTGAGAATTTCATGACAGAAAAACCCAATAACACTGCCCAACCCAGGAATCGAACCCGGGACCTCCCGATCCCACGCGCACACTTATGCCGCGAGACCAACGAGGCAGTCGTATAGGGTTTGATGTCGAGTTTTCCGTCTCTACGCAAAGATGGTATTTGCATCATGTTATCCCTTAGCCGCCTCTTACGACACCCACAGGAAGAGAACTAATTAATAGTATAATTATTCTTGTTTAATGTCCAAGTAGTGAGGATGGTCTCGATTTGGCTCATAGCAAATTCCTCATTTTTGTTAACTTGTAATTATGTACTGTCCATGTGGTTGTGCTAACGAGCGGTTTATTATTCTGCTTACTCCTTGGCTACTGTGAACAAAATTAAACCATACATTATTTTGTAAATATTTACTCAAATGTAAGTCCTACCAAAATAACTAAACACGCTGACATTTAACTTAAGAATAATATTGTTCTCATACGTGCGCTATATTTTGTGTTTAAGTATATACTTACAATATTTTGTTAGGGATTTATGCATATTATAAGACAAGTTCAGAATGAGAGTAAATACTGTAGGATCTTACGTAATGATAATTGAAATGCGTACCTGAAAAGTTAGAAAGTCAGCCAAATTCAAATTATCCAGCTTTTCGTCTATCTCTTCTTATATAGAAAGGATGACTATTATGCCGAACGCTGACAATTCGGGCTTTGTTTAACATCTTTCTCTGCTCTATATATTATTCCAAATCTGAAAAATTGGTGTTTTTTATTGTAACGATCATATAAAATTCGTATTGGGCTCGACAAATAGCAGAAGAAGCTGCAATTGCAGTAATGTTGTGGTGCATCATCATTTGAATTCACCTTCGTTACTCTAGTGAAATAAAAACCACTTCTACATGACCAAGTGTGATCATTAATTGTTTTTTGCATAAATCACTTATTACAGTAAACAATATTTCGTTACTTACCGTATAATTTGAATAAAATTATTTCATGATTACATATTATATAATATTTGTTGACATTCAATGACATTCACATAATGACATTTGTCTTTTTAAAATAGTGCTTGCGCATGGCGCGATGTCGCTACAGCCTCTTTAGTATAAGAATAGTACTTACTATTTTCAAAAGCCAGTGTCAAGCACTAAACGTTTGACGTTAGCCCAACGTAAGGGTTGCGTCTACGGTTCGAACGCTCAATACAATTAGCACGATACCATGTTTGACATCAGCCAAACTAAAACCAAACGTTCACCAAATACGTTACGTTGTCAACGTTTGAACGTTTGAAAATAGCACGATTAGCCCCCAGGTCCGTCTCAACTGACGCGCGCGCCACAATTGAATTTCCTTTGATGCGCGGTAAAAAACCGACTCTAGATGGAACGGGGCGCTCCATGTTCGAGCGTTCCAACAAACACATTGGCGCGCGTTCCAAAATGGTAGCAATTTCGCGCGGCCGGAACGCGCGCCAATGTTCGTCCTTTTGGAGCGCGAATTCGATACGCGGCCTAAAGGCAGCCATTACAAGCTATTTCAAAACCAATGAAAGTCATGAAATCTTAGAAAGTGAAGGCTTGTAAAATATAACTTCTCCGTCAACTTTTTCTGTGTTCGATTGACGACATTGCATAATTTTCTCTTTTCTTATAAAACTTCAGTTTCTTAATTGAAGTGTTGTGTGTATTTTATTTGTAATTTGTGTTAGAACTTATTAATTACTAAGTTCTTGTACGACGTAGACAATCACTGTTTGTTTGTTTGTTTTTTATATTCCCCACCTAAGAAATTTAGTACGGTGGAAAAGTTTGAATATTTGCCAATTTTGAAGTAAACACTATTTTAACGCGGGCTTAAATAAGGAACAATTAAATATGATTGGCAAAAATATAGTATCTGACAATGTTTTCCTTTTTGTAGTTGATAAACAAGTTGGTAGTCTCTCTGATAGCGAACGGTAAATTCGCCTCTAACACCTTGCACGAAGATCAAAAGCTTTAATTGATAACACATTTATGGTTCTTTTCTTAGAGAATAGTCTAAAATATTTACAAAAGAGTGTGTTAACGTATATCCAAATAAAAGATAAAATATAAAATAAGGCAAATATTCTGAATATAAAATTACGAAGTTTAGTTAAACTAACATTTATCTCGACGTCAAAATTCTCATAAAACTGATAAACATTCAATAACAACGCACCAATATACTTGTGTTTAACTGTGTTAAATTGATTGCAAACATTTATTGTTATGTATTAATGAGTTATAACATTAATTAAAGCAATAAAGGTTATAACTATTAATGTTATAATATTAATTCATTCAACGAACATTAAAGATTGTTTTCAATAACATTATATTGAATTAAAACAATAACATAACTGCGATAATAATAGTAGCATTTGTGTTTATTTTAATACAAGGCATGTAGCAAATTTTATTCAGTTAATTTATTTACTACCATAATGAGAGGTCTAAAATTAGTTTAGTATTCTATGTATGTTACAAAATAAGTAAAGAGGGTTAAGAAGAAAACCTGTTGTTTAAATTGACGTAGTTCCAAAGTAACACAAAGGGAAACACCAAAGAAATAAATTAGTATTTTATATGTAAGGCGAAGTCAGAAGTTGTGGTACTTTCCGGAGGGTGATTGCAGGCATATGGCGGGAGGCATTTCACAGCTTTGAAAGCGTTTGTAAGCCATGTTAAATCCGGGGCGTTATGGCGGCTTAGTGGATTTATTTTATTACATTTACTTATTCAACGGTTAGATCGGGCTATGATGACCGTCCGGCCGCGTTTAGAGACTACTTAGTTAATGAAATGTTACATGAATGGGTGGCTCTGTGTACTACGTAATGTTTATCAAGAAGACTCGAGTAGAATGGCGAGCCTCGTGGCTATTAACGTGACCTCTTTAGCTTGTTATATTGCTTCAATTACTCTAATTGGAGTTTGTTCTGTATTTAATAGAACGCTAGATATGCAATTAACAAAAGATATCTGTATTATGCCAGAACGCTTTGTAACTATGGCGTCGGAGATCAGATAGTAATCATATTGTTATGCAATAATTGACTAATAGTGCGGCTTACTATTATGACTCTGTGTGTCCATATTTCACCCTAGTCACATGTTGAGGAATATTGGTGAGCCTAAAACATTGCAGTTTTTGCAAGCTATCATATATAAGGCTATATTTACATGAGTATATGGGATGCTATTAACAATATTCAATATAAACCCTCTGAAGTATATTGCTCTTAAATTACTGAAAGAGGTATTTCACCGTACCAGCAAATGTGCAATCTAAATAAAAGATCAGTTCTTTTGTAGTTTTCTTTTAAATAAAATAAAATGAAATTTTCAAGTTTTAAAACTGGGAATAAAACCTATGTTCTAATCGGCGGCAAGACCACCACTTAAATCGCTACTACAGAATAATTAATAGTACTAACGTACAGAAGCTTCACTTTTCAAACCAATTTATTGAAATTGCGACTCTTGGTACTAAGCAATAAAGTTCAATTCAGCTCGCATAAGCACTCAGTGCCTAATGCGATATTAACCTAACAGTTCCCGTTCTTTTCTAACACATAACGCTGTCGTTGTCTGGCGCGGAGTGGCGCGCTAGGGTTGTTGACTTGGCGCTGCTACTATATTTATTCATCGTCTATCTACCTACTTGACCACGTACTTAATAATAAATAATTATCCTATAAGTATCCTATCCCACTATTTGAGCTAGTAGAACAAAAGCACAAAAATTCTGGTCGTTTACATTTTTACTATACAAATTCTTAGTTATTTCCTAAACGCGTGGACCTAAAATGGTTTTTGAACTAGATCTTTAACTTGACACCATAATCGTTGAGATATCTCAACAAACAAAAAATCAAATTTTCAAGTTGCTCTCGTAATATAAATAAAATCAAATTTTCAAGTCGCTTTCGACACACAGCTAATTAAGCAATAGACTTGTGATGATACATTTTTGTTGTTAAAGGCGTTTAAGTATATAATTTGAACAGTGTATGAACACGGCGCGTGAGAATACGGAGCGGTCGCACTCGTCGCGTGACGTCTAATGTGAGCGGCGCGCGGCATCCGACTAAATCCAACCATGTCGACATGGTCGGCCGAGGCATAGTAAAAACAGAATAGTAGGATAGCTTCATACAAATGTACGGTACGCGGAGCGGCGGCGACGACCGCCGCTGTTGTCGGTGGTGCGAGCGCGCACCAACCTGCTGCAGCGCGCACCGCTTACGAGGGCAATGCGGACGCTCAGTGCACTGTCCGATGTAGTAGATTTGTTTTCGTGCTCACTGAGTGAACTCACACGGGCCGCTTTTTGTTACCTTTCTAATATAAGTTTTTAGTTATAGGTATAGTTAATGTATATTGTTTTACTTTTTTGTTGCTACACTATTGCAATGGGTTATCCTGTAATGATAGTGGTATGTAAGGATGTGATAAATAAATAAATAAATAAATAAAAAAAAATCTGCCGCCGCCGCCGCGCTGGTTTGAATGTATGCGTGAGTCGCCGGGGCGCCGTGTACGCACGCACACAATCTCACGAGCGCGGCAAGCTCGGCGAAGGGATGCGCCGCTCGTCTGATCGCGCGCATTCATGTAGGTACTACACTGCTCGCCCGCTCGAATTGTTTATGTACATTCAGTTTTGTAATAAACGCTATTAATATTATACAATGTGTTAAACGACAGTAAATTAAACTTGTTACATTTTTCTCGCTATAAAGGGCATTTAGATGGTTATATAACGTTTAGCTAGTCAGTAGGTATTTGAAAAAAAAATATGCAAGCTTAAATTCTGTAGTATTCAGCGCAATCACTTAAAAAAACGGCGAAAATGCGCGCGCGCCGACAAAGCCGGCGCCGCGGTGTAAACACGTGACAACCCGTGCGTCAACGCAAGAGTAGGCAATTAACTCGCCGACCGGCCTTAGCTAGCTTACTATTCTGTTTTTACTATGGCCGAGGTACTTGTAAGTTTGTACCTAAAATGCGAAGTGCGCCCGGCCTGCCGCTACGGCATACGTGCAGTCAGGTCAGTGATGTGTAAGCTATTATTCGTACCTATCTAAAATAGATAGAAACGAGGAAATCTCCTACTATCTTATGAGAAAATAAATCATAAAAACATGGAAAAATACTCTGACCTTTCTAACAACGTCTACCAATTAAAAATATTTGCGTTGCGCGTGTTTTTGTTTGTACTACTATTTAATATTTGTGGACTAAAATTATAAGAGGTTCTTTACGTAAAAGAAACTGTTCATGTGTATATTGTGTATAAAAAATATCAAATAGAATATAAAACATCGTCCCGTCAATGTTTGCTGACTATTTCGGAGATACTCATAATAAAGTCGTCTGAGAGAAACGCATTTTTGCCAAACAACATTAAAATGTCTGAAATTCGCGCTATACTTTTCAGACCACAGGCTTTGGACAAAATAATGTAAATATCTACATTCGAATAGATGTGATTGCATATTTTATTTTCATTCTAGAATGTTATATTTTAAATCAAATGGGTTGAAATTTACCTGCTACGACACTTCTCATTTGTACAAAATAGTCAGAATTTAGATTTTAATAATATAATTAATAATACGTGTGGTCCATTTATTTCATATTGATAAACGCATGTACCTATAATTCGTATAGCTTTGTCTCACCATTTCTGTGAAAATAAGAAAAACATTGTAATCTATTTTACTAGGAAAAGGTTGACTGTAAATTAATCAACAGTATTATTACAGTCATTGATTGCGTAGTTTCAGTGGTGACGACTATACTAGCTTTGAGTAGACGTACGGCTCCTTTCAATAAATTGCGTACCCGGGAGGCTGCATTATCAAGCACGAAATTGTCGTGTTTATCGTTCAATTTTGTTATAAACAAACACTTTAACTTTTACAAAAAACAAACAAACACTTTTAATCCAAATTGCCTATAAAATTAAAGGTTTATTGATTAATTCTATGTAACAAAAATGTTCACGTTGTTGTCTTGCGTCCATTGTTACATCCGCTCACCCACTGTTTACTAAGTCTTAAACCGCCGTACACACAAAAGGGATAGCAATAAAAAATCCTGGTAAACTCTCCAACTCGAGGGACTTAATTGCTCTATTTCCACTCAGTATCAAAGGTACTCCGACGCAATTACGTTCACCCAGCCAATGCGTTCTCTTTCAGTCTGCCCCGCTGCGATTAAACGATTCAATTTTCGAAGTGGCAAACATTAATGAAGAGTTTCTTCTCTCTACTTAAATTGTTTGTTTGCTGAGAGTATCTATATTTGGCAACATGGAAAAACAAATTTGACAATGTGGAAAAATGGGAGCTATGGATAATACTTTTAAACTAGCTAAGAAATATTAATCACTTTGAATTTTAGAGCGACGTCGCGACTACTCTGCTAATGGAACGTGATATTTCGTTATAAGGGAAAACAATACCCGAACATAACTTTATATTATGCTTCAGTGTAGGAATTCGACGCTTGCTAGAGACAAGTTAGTGTGAAACTCAAATAATAATCTAACTATAGAGTTTCCCTCTACGCAAAAGACTTGGCTTTTAACTGATATTACAGTCATCTCTATTCTAAAAAGTAAATGGAATAAATCTGATTAACACTTAAGATTAACCTAATCTTGGCGTAAATGTATGAGGTTATCTATGCGAGTTACCCTCTGAAGCAATTCTTTAATCTTGGGAAGAAAGCTTTTCCACAATTAAGTCAATCACGCCTGTTTAACTCGATTTTCTTTTAAGAAACCTATTACAGGCCGCAGGGACCATTCTCGGAAAGAGGCTAGGGCGAGCTAAATTGCTCCGAGGTAAAACCAGTCAATTTAAATGGTAAAAGAGTTTCATTTTAAAAATGTCAATGCAAATGACAACGCAGGAAAGCTTTTTTTGTATTAGCATACTTCAATCTAGATTCATTTTCACAGCGTCGAATAACAAAGCCTGTCAAATTACGCATTTTATTATTTATTTAAATAATTTCTTCTCAAAATTGCCGATAAATGTTTAGTAATATTTCAAAATAATATCAAATTAACAAGAGCTGTTTATGTCAAGTATTTGTCCAATTACTAAGTAATTTTAGGCAAAAGGTAAGGAGGAATTATGATAATCCAAATCATACTGAATTAATAAAGACGTCTCTGAAGATAAAAGAGGAAAATGAAGCTGAATTATATCACGTCGTACAAAGCTTTCAGCGGAGCCGCGTTCGCCCGACGTTTTTGTTTCTATCCTCAATAGTAGCTTGATGATATAATAATGACTTACGAGGCCAACATAAACATGTTTTCAACAAAAAGAAAAGGCCAGAAACAATACGAGAAGAGCACTTCGTTTGGTGGCGGCGTGCTCGCGCTTTGTCAGCGTTGTAGCGTAGTTAAATTTAATAAATGATTGTGCAGCGTTGATAAGTTCCAAACAATGTAAGATTTAGATATTAGAACCAAGTTTATCATTGTTAGAATTCTTTTAGTGGCAGTCTAATGAAATTCTAGATTGTTTTATATACTTAGTCTTTCTAGGTTTGTAGTGCTCGTCGTGGTAATAAGATTAATGAGCTCTTGAAAATATTACTGGTGCGCCTATAAAGCCTCCTGGGACTTTGTTAATGTGTACCCGAGACGTGGAACGACATTTTTATTGGAAGGTTACTTGTTTCGTACTAGTACTGTTTGTAGTCGGTACAGTTACAGAGCCATGTGACTTAATTATTGCTTGTATTTTACTGGCCAGATAATTACAAAGAGGAGACATTCGGTTATGTCATATTGAAAACACACAACGCGATTTTGTACTTACCTCGCGTTACATACCCTATCACCGAAATAGATGGACATGAATATTCATTTAAATATGGTAGACAGAAGTAAGGAATAACGCATTTAAAGTAAGAAATGAAATAGTCTCGTGATGGTTGTTTTTTGTTTATTGCTGCAAGCGCCGTAATCACGAAAGTACTGCATAACATCTGTGAAATATCGAATATTAAAACGAAGGTACGTGGTACATATCCCTATAGACAATTTAAAACTAATTGAAGATCGACCTTCACACATGCCTACGTCTCTGGGGCATGCTAGTCGTTATTTAATAATGTACAAATAACAGCGTATGTATACAATTCGTTTGCGAAAGTGTTGTGTGAAAATGTTTGTTGGCGTAATTAAATGTAGGCACTCGGTAAACTATATGTAGGTTCCGTCTTTGTTCATTTTTTCCACGCACTTTCTAAGTAATCATTGTCTATGACTTAGTGAGTGGAGAAACACTCACATGAGCAGATAAATAAGGATTTCATTTTTCTTAATTACAATGCCTATATGATAAATATATATCGAATCGTTTTTAAAGCATAAAAAGAAAATCTTTCAATCTCTTAAACATTAGAGTCTCGAAGTTAAAAAAGACTATGTGCAATAACTTTTTTCACATCCTTCCTAGAGGTCTATTAGTAATGAGTGTGTGTATATATTTACCTTTTTATTTCTCTCTTTTTTTTTAAATTACTATGTGCATTTTTATTCTCCTACTTATCATTATTTATTTTTAAGCTATATTATTTTAGGTAGCCGTTTCACCATCGACAAAGTTTTGTACATATGTATATGCTAAAAGTGAAAACTGGAGCGAACGTGGAGCTGTCAACGGGCACTTTTGGCGACAGACACAGCGGAGGAAACAAGTGTGGCCTACCTACGTCCAACTTCGCCGCGTTTCCAAAAGTAATCAATTTTCATCCAAGCTACGTCTCCATATTTAATTTGTGAAGTTAACTAATTAGTTTAAGTAAAACCTACTGAGTGTATACCGACTACCGAGTCTTATTTTCCTGAAATGTACGATGGAGGAAGACCTGAGAGACAAAGAACGCCCACATTCTCCTACGTTACCTACGCTATACGTTATCAGAAGTTGGATACGAGCACAACGACCCACGTGTTAAAAATGAAGATGCTAGTAACGAAAAATAGCTGGGCCAGTTGGAACTACAAATCGCAATTTTCTGACGCTGATCCAAGCCATGAAAATACCTACTAAATCGTCACATGGCCTTTGTTTACCGGACTTCGACCCTGAGCAACAAGATGTAGATGCACGTGTTTTGGTGACGGCTGCAGACATGTGATTGGACAATCGAGATTCGCATTGCGCCCCGCTTATGGTCGCACTAAGTTGAGGAGGAGCTTCGACCTGGCTATCTAACGTGCTGTTTCCTGGGATGGACCTGTTCAATGAAGTGTGCCAACAAGGCGCGAGCAAAGGCGGCTGCTAACGCTGCTATGTTGGTGAATTAGCTGGGTTTTCTACTGCAACCTTGGTGAGCGTATTTTGTCTGATTTTTTTTTTGGTACATCAAATTTTATTTAGTTACGGTAGTTGTAAAACATTCTTGGTTAGCAGAATACTGCTACGCGTTTAACCTTGGAAATTTCATAATCGTTGTGATGATGTCGCCATCACATCGTACCGAGTGTTGTGGGTTCGATTCCTGCATTAGAGTTGTAGGACCGTTAGACTTTTAAGGTGTCGTGTTTCACATGGCATGATCTCATGAATAACCTTCTTTTTAATCGCTTAAAGAGAAAAAGACAAAAAATGTGGGTAGTACGGAACGATTTAATTTTATTGTGACCTTTGCTGTATTTTATGTTAGCGTATGGTTGTCTGACTACCCCTGTGACCTAGCTATAGCGTAGATATCGAAATGAGGTTTTGAGTTTGATACGCCAGTTTAAAAGAAAGCGATTATTTTTATTACTTCATGCGAGGGTGGCTCGCACTCACGAACATTGTGATCATATGCTTGCTTGCAAATAGTTTATCTTGTCTCGATGGACTGTAATATTAACGAGAGTGAGCGTACAGGCCTACTCGACCTCCCCCCTGCTACTCAAGTACAGGCCTACTTGAATTGTTTCAAGCAAGTGCGTTTGAGTGAAACGTGTTAGCCTGACCATAGTCGAAAGATATTACTAACTCTATTATTTTATCGACTCGTGGTGTTGGTAATCCCTACTGGTTTTCGTTTAAACGTCATCAGAGCCTAAGTAAAAAGCGGCACTTTTACTCGTTGTAGTTCTGAGTTGTACAGACGATCTCGGTGTTGCAATTACACCTTCTTCTTCGTGTACATAAATTTTTAACATGGCACATTAAAATGTTTCTTACTCATGATTATTAGATGGCACCACTAGTAACATTCAACATTTTTTTTAGATTTTACGCGTGAAAATTACCTACTGTGTGTTTATAAAATTCATGTGATACACTGAGAATTTTTATCAAGTGCCCCGAGTTCTCTGGCCAATTCCAAGTTATGCTTAGGACGTTTAAGAGTGATAGTGTTTCTAGTAGAAGCTGTTAAACTCGATTATCAGACGTAGAAGAAAATTATTGAGTTATCATCGTAGTGCTAGTGCGTTATGATAATCAGTTTCAGAGACTTTAATTTTCGTTGTAGGTAGAACTAGGTTAGTGTTCGTTAGTGATGCTACCTTATTCTCATTAAATGGGTACTTTTTCAGTCGTTGTTGTGATAATTTTGTGGTACCCGCGTTGCCGTTGGTGTAGATTTGCATAAACTGGATAAGCCGTCTGTGCGGCTGCATGTGTAGCCATGCGTTGCCGTTAGTTGGACCGGCAAAGTGCCTTTCTGGTTAGCCTAGTTTACCCTTGAGCTTTTGTGTTAGTCATAGTATTATACACTCCGTATTTAGACTTCTTATTTAGACTATCCATGACAAAGTTATAACGCTGAAAAGACTGGTTGGATATTTGGTAGTAAACTTAACATCAAGACCATCAGCCTATTAAGATTTTCTTATAGTCTATGTGATAAGGAAAACCAAAGCAACATGTTGAACAAACCTAGTTTAAGATTACTTTGTTACGCTCGAAATGATTATCCGGGTGGTGTTAAGTAACCGGATGAAGGTTGCATAGCGTGATGTTGAAGACCCGATGGATGTCAGTGTTTGAGCAATGCAATATTTTAATGAGTTTCATATTATTTGAACGAGTATGCGTGTTGTTCAACATGTCCACTTCGAGAGAAAGAGTTAGTTATGATTATAATGAAAAGCTGTGATGAGTTTGCTCAGAGTATCTTTTAATGCCCACCGACTGGTGCCATGAATGGCTGAACGACTAGGATTACTGTTCGAGAATTAGAGTACATTAAAGTGTGGTTGTTGAATGCCATCATGGATACCCTGCTACTCAAGTAGCTCTCATTTTATTTTTGATCACTAAAATTATGTACCTCTGGTTTCTGTGTCGTATGATAAGAGCATGTTGCGAGAATCTGAAGGTACTCATGGACAGTAGATTGGTTATCTCAGAATTGTAGTCGTTGCAGCTATGTAGCCAAAGAAAATCAGTTTGTTCGAAGGTAGCTTATCAGTTCTCGCCATGTTCGCATCTGGCTTTAGATTTGTCAGTGGTGAAATCCAGTTTTAACATAGCTCATTGAGAGTCTGTACGGGAGTTACGTTCTGTACAGTTGTGAAGTTGTTAATGAATTTGATGATCGTTTAAAGTTGACGAAGTGCGGACGTTGAATTAGTCTGAAAGAACGGATACTCTATTCAGTGGGTATACGATGAGAGGAATCTTTGAAATACTGTTGGTAGATTTATTTCCTCTTTGGGTAATCCTGGTGGCCGGCGCCGCCTGGAGGCCGGCGCCGCCTGGGGGCCGGCGCCGCCTGGAGGCCGGCGCCGCCTGAGGGCCGGCGCCGCCTGGTGGCCGGCGCAGCTTGGTGGTCGGCGCGGCTTGGTGGCCGGCGCGGCCTGATGGTCGGTGCGGCTTGGTGGCTAGTGCGGCTTGGTGGCCAGCGTAGCCTGTGTGGCGCGCGGCCCGTGTGTGGCGCATGGCCCGTGTGTGGCGTGCGGCCCGTATGTAGCGTGCGGCCCGTGTGTGGTGCGCGGGCCTGTTTTGTGTGTGGCTTTGAGGAGCCTGGTAACTGGTAAAGCTAAAGCCTATCTGGCCGAAACTGGCAATGAAAATGAAGGTACTTTATTAAAGGCATTTGGTTAGAAGATGTAGAGTCCAAACACCTTAGCTTAACTTAATGATGAATTAAATTTGGTGGTGCTTCTTTCTGATTAGTGAACAGCAGTTAGTATCATTACTAAGTTGGTAATCGGACATATCGCTCGATCTAGGTGATGTGTTCGTTGTATTGCTCGTTGGAGGCAATAAGTAATCTAAAAGTCACTCGAGGGAGGTGACATGGTTTACGTCACTCGATGGAGGTAGCGTGAGTTGCTATTGCTCGATTTAGGTGATAGCAACGACACTGGCAAGGTTATTGTCACTCGATGGAGGTGGCAATGAGTCGCTATCGCTCGATTTAGGTGATAGCGACGACAATGGGTACGTCACTCGATGGAGGTGATATGAGTTTCTAAGCTCGTGTAGGTGATAGCAACGACGGTGAAGAAAAACATCGTGAGGAAACCTGCATGTCTGAGAGTACTTCGGAGTGTGCTCGAAAGACATGTGAAGTCTGCCAACCCACATTTGGCCAGCGTGGTGGACTATGGCCTTATTGTCTCTCGATGTAGGTGGCAATGAGTCGCTATCGCTCGATATAGGTGATAGCGACGACAATGTGTACGTCACTCGATGGAGGTGATATGAGTTACTACGCTCGTGTAGGTGATAGCAACGACGGTAAAGGAAAACATCGTGAGGAAACCTGCATGTCTGAGAGTTCTTCAAAGTGTGCTCGAAAGACATGTGAAGTCTGCCAACCCGCACTTGGCCAGCGTGGTGGACTATGGCCTTACCCTTCTCATGGCGAGAAGGGGCCCGTGAACTGTGACACTTTTCGCTGATTAACGTTTGTGATATAATTCTCTGATACTGTTCACTAATGAGAGAGTTGCTTTCATAATATTGTGATGTGATAGTATGATGCAGTTGAAATAAACTTGATGTTAACCCTTAGTGTTGTGGTTTATAACGTAACGAGCCCTATTCTTTAACTAAACGATGATCAGGATGGGCCGAGCTAAGACCTTGAGATATTGCAGAATGTTTTCCCTTTTGCAGGAGCATCACCGAGGGCACCTACAAGATGGTCTGACGCGATCAAGAAGGCGGTGGGCGGCAGCATGCAACGAGCCTTACATACGGCGTACGACCGCTCCTGCTGGAGACACATATGTGGTCGCGATCTTCAGCAGTGAGGGACCGAGGACGAAGAAGAAGGACCATCACACAGGGGCGTATGACGTGTCAAGATGGCCATGTCGGAGATTGGAGAACGGAACGTCAAATCTTAATAGATTTGGGCGTATTCGGATACGATGGTTGGCAACACTGAGGTCGGCAGTTGACAGCTGTCAATGTCATTAAATGTTTTATAAGCGAACGTGGAGCTGTCAACGGGCACTTTTGGCGACAGACACAGCAGAGCAAACAAGTGTGGCCTACCTACGTCCGACTTCGCCGCGTTTCCAAAAGTAATCCATTTTCATCCAAGCTACGTCTGCATATTTAATTTGTGAAGTTAACTAATTAGTTTGAGTAAAACCTACTGAGTGTATACCGACTACCGAGTCTTATTTTCCTGAAATGTACGATGGAGGAAGACCTGAGAGACAAAGAACGCCCACATTCTCCTACGTTACCTACGCTATACGTTATATATGTTTGTTAAATAGCTGTAAGTTTTCATTCGGAAATAAAATAAATAAATCCATTCAAGTCTGCCCTATACACCTAAAGTCCGATGAGCTTTTGTGTACCTACATAGTTACATATTTTATTCGTTCCGAAATTTTGCCCATTATAGCAAGTGAAGCGTAAGTTTAAACCAAAATTCGTCTCTGAAAATATTTTGAAATAGGTACAGAAGATTAATTTTATTGTTAAAGAAAAATCGCCGTATCCATCTTTACAATTATGTGGCAAAAGTAAGTTAATAATAATGGTAAGATATATTGGTTATGCATTTTCGATATTGTTCTTTACAATTTGACACATAGAAAACGAATCCATATTTCTTTATTTAGAAATTCATACAACCAATAGACAGGTTATCCATCTACGTTAAGGAAAGATTGCAAGATGTTCAACATGTTCTTATAGAAATTGGTAAGTTGACTTCCTTATCCTCATCATTGAGCCTTCGATATTTTTCACTGATAAATTTTCTTAAGCCTGTTGTCTGTTTGACATGTCGATAAACGGAGACTACTGTGCTAGCACAAGGCATCTTTGTGACTGCACCAACATGGTCAAATGGTACACTGTTGAAAAGTTTTGTTACTTGTATGTACACTGACGTCCACTGTTGTCCGTGTGGTGACGGATAAAGAATACGAATTGTCACCACCCCATATCATCCCATGGGTGTCGTAAGAACCGACAGAGGGAGCATAGTATGCAGAGAACAGCACTGCAAGCGAAGGAAAACTTGATACAAACCCTATACCAACCCGCTTGGCCAGCGTGGTATAGTAGGCCAATTCCTCCTTTCAAAGGAGAGGCCTAGTCCAGCAGTGGACTATCAAAGGCTGATGATGATGATGATGATGATAATGTACACTGACGGACTCATAAACTGCATCAAAGTAATAGAAGACTTTGAAATAAATATTTTAACCAAGTATGCAAACTTTCTATACAGATTTAAATTGAAACCTCTAGATTGGTCCGTGAACTTTAAAACAGCGTAGGGTCATATCCTTAAGTTTAACTTTGTGTACTGGAAAGGACCTTAAGACTTTTTTGAAGACAAAACAGAAATTTAAGGAAAATTGGTTTAATAAAAAAATTGGTTTTAACAATAGACACAAACTTTATGCAAGGGTTTATTTATGTTTTAATAAGGTGTATTACCTCCACGTGCCCTTATTACGGATTCTAATCGGATCCGCATAGATTTTATTAGGACTATTAAAAGATCTTGCGGAATATTGTCCCATTCTTCTGAAAGTGCTGTTCTTAGTGCTGCCACTGTTGTGGGCACAGGATTTCTCGTATATACAGCTCTTTTTAAATTCTCTCAAACATGCTCAATGGGATTAAGATCCGGGCTGCGTGCTGGCCAATTCATTGTACGTATCCCAACCTCTTCGCAATATTGTCGAACTTGTGCAGCAGCGTGCGGCCGGGCATAATCCTGCATTAAAGTAAAATTTTCGCCTATGAATCCTATGTAAGGCACCACGTGATCTTCTAAGATCTCTGTTATGTAGCGATATACAGTCAAACACACAGTTTATGATACCGTCAGTTTACATCGTCGTACAATCTTTTTATCGATGCGGTAGATAAATATTAGGCAAACGGTGTCGACAGCCGGTGTCGCCTGAAAGGCCTCCAGCGCGTTGGACCGACGACGCTATTGGCATCGCGGGAAGCGGATGTATGTGTTGTATTGCCTGCAGTAGCTATGCATTTTTTGTCTGACATGATAATGAAAACGGTGTCGATTGGACAATGTGACTAGTGAACGTTTTACCGAGAAAACAGTACTGTCTTACGTGATGAATTCTTTTCGGTGCAGCAGTAACTGTAAGAAACACAACAGCAGGTTATTGTTTTTCTTTGGATGCCGGCCATGACTGTTTAATTTTCTAACAGAATTCTGAGAACAGAAAGAAGGGTGATCGCACATTTTGTGATGCTAGAATAGGACGCGAGCTGAGAAGAGATGCTTATGATGTTAAACTTAAGTTGGTTATACCGCTCTTGCATTAGTGTCACCGCTGTTGCATAGTCCGTGTGATGACGAATTAAGAATACGGAATGTCACCACCCCATATCATCCTATGGGTGTCGTAAGAGCCGACAGAGGGAGAGCATATTATACAGAGAACAGCACTGTATACCAACCCGCTTGGCCAGCGTGGTATAGTAGGCCAATTCCTCCTTTCAAAGGAGAGGCCTAGTCCAGCAGTGGACTGTTAGGCTGATGATGATGACCGCTCTTGCATTACTTTGTTTGCACATCAAAACGCGTCCCAAACATTATGCCATTAATCATCTAGAATAAATCAAATGACCACGATGACGATGACAAATGGCTAAATAATTACATATCTTTTTATAACGTTGTGTTTACGTAAAATCTTTATTTGATTTTGCAGCATCAAAGAGCAGTACAGCTATGTATTTCATTATACATTCAACCTGTTCACATGTGCCTCAGAATATGATTTAAAAAAGATGCAATAAAGTCAAGTGATTCATTAAATTTTAAGACGCGGTTCACTAAAAATGGAGAATTGTAACGTGTAATTGCTCTCATAAATAGCAAACATATTTTATAAGTATAAAAGCCTAACGTAGCACAGTCTCTATATTATGTTCTGCTCTAATCTCTAATTCTCGGGTTGAGCCAAAGTCTTACTGAATTTTTCCGAATTATGTGGTTGTAATATTACACGTACACGTTCTCACGTCGGTATCCCCGAAGGGGTAGTACCCCTTCGGGGATACAGACGTGAGACTAAGAAATATATAATCTATAAATACAAATGCACGTGTTTTAAGGCTGACCTTCTAAGACTTAAAGATTATTAGAATAATAATCATCATATCATATTTTATATCATATATCAGTCTTCCGCAGTGCACTGCAGCACTTCTTAAAATGGGTATTTCCTTATTTGCTTCACAATAGCATTGTTAGTCAAATAAGGACAGGAGTATTATAATCATCAGCCATGTTTACAATCTGTCCTATTACTGGGCATAGGTTTTTGCTCCATCCTTCCACCACGGTGCCATTAAGTGTAGGTTACTAGATTTTGATAACTTTACAGAGAACTCTCAGACATGCAGGGTTCCTACGATGTTTTCCATCACCGCTAAGCAAGCTATAATTAGCAATTTAATAATACATGGCTTCAAAAACTCAGTAGTGCACATCGTGGATTTGGACTTAAGATCTTCTGCGTAGCAGTTTGTTAGTATTTTCACTAAGGAATCACCGTTCATAAAATAACATGTCAAAATACCTCTGGAAAACTCTGCGCTGCAGTTTTATGACTCCATATTTGAGTTGAAATAAAATAAAAATACTACAAGTCGGTATAGGATTTATTCAATTAGATACAAGCTTGTGTGGAGTGTGAGTTTACACAGTTTATTTGAGCAGTGCCCTCAAGCGCTGACGTACAATTTTCCCTCTAGGATTCCTCGGCATTTCTTCTATGAACTTTACACCACCTCTTAATTGCATGAATGGCGGTACCTGAAAAATTGAGCAACGTTGTTCAGTTATTAAGCTTCATTGTTTCGTTATTTATACGGCCGGAATATTTTTTTCAGGAATGGGCATTGTTATGTAAATGGTATATGCTATGTTATCGCTAGCTTTGTTTCGGAGTTTATCCTAATATTGTCATGCCAATCACTAGGTATATCATTACATAGTATAAAACAAAGTTGTCTGTATGTTTGTTTGTCTGTTTAAATGGATTTTCGCGAAGTTTTCACCAACAGAGAGAGTGATGCATGAGAAAGGTGTTCGTTTATAATGTCTAAGGATTTTGTTTAATATTATAAAATAAAAACTATTTTTGTCAATCAATGCCTTCTTAAAATTGAATAATAATGATACCTACATTCTAATTTGCGATATATACAAGGTGTAAGTAATACCGTAACACCACACTTTGTTTAGAACAACTTAAAACAAAATTTTAAACATACTGTCCGCGTAATCTTAAAGAATATCTGCACATAACCGTACGTTTTTATTTGGGTGAAGTTGTAAAAATGCATATTATGTTGGTGATGCGCAACACAAAGACACGACACTGTATTTACTGAAGGTTTGCGTTTAGATTAACTAGACGATATAGATAATTAGTATGGGAATCTCGCTGAAAGAATGCAAAATTGTGATTTATCTCAGTATGCAATATTAAAAAGATTCGTTGGCACATTTCATTTACATTTCTTTAACAATTTGAAAAATAAAATGTAAAGTTATTTAAATTAATGAGAAATGTTTTATGTTATAGACGACTCTCGCAGTTTGAATAAACGCGTTTCAGGGAATGCTACAACCATGGAAACAATAGTCATAAAGAACACTCTGTCGCAAGACAACAATTTTTAGATGACACAGAGTTATCTCAGACTGCCTCCGTGGTCCAGTGGATAGCGTATGCGACTGCTGATCGGAGGTCCCGGGTGCGATTCAGGGGTCGGACAAAGTGATACTGGGTTTTTCCAAATTGTCAGTAGCAGCACGGAGTCTGGTGATGTGCCCGTTAACGGCAATAGGCTCGCCCCCTCTTACGTGGTACCTAGAAATTCATGGCAAAATGTGGGTATAATATAACACCTCGCCTACCCCTTCGAGGATACAGGCGTGAGTCTATAAATAAAATAAAATACAGAGTTATCTCCTGTGGGGATCAAATCCACAAAACTCGGCGCAACACGGCAAGGCTACTGCTTAAACCACTGCGCCATATGCGCAAAGCTTAAAACAACAGGTTGCGATTATCTTCCAGCTCTCAATGTATTTTATAACATTGTAGTACAAGCCTTTGGATAGCAGCTTCAGGATAAAGGAAGTGTTCTTGTGCACTGAATACGTTCAATAGCGATAGAGCCTCTTAAACACGGTTAATATACTCTAATGCAACTGTCAACATTGGCTTAGTCATTATACATATACTTATTGGTATATTGAAATCTTTTTCTATTAACAATATGGAAACAACACGACTTTAGCATTGTTATGATATAGATTATCTATATTCTTTACACATTTTCTTTATGTATGTAACTACTTATATACCATAGTCCACTTTATATAACACTACTTTTTACGATCAAGCGTTGTTTTCATAAAATTGCTTTCCGTAGTTACATAGATTTCGTCTGGACGGATAAAGATTGCGCCTGTGTACAATATCTACAGTAGCTACTCATAAATAGATTGATTTAGCCCTACCTCCGCAGCAACGTAATCAATCAAATCTTTTTCGGTAACATCGACGGTCTGCTTCACAACAAAGGCTGTAGGTTCCTCTTCGTAATCAGGTACCGGTTTACCGACCACTCCTGCCTCTCGGACTCCCGGATGTAATTGTAGAATAGTTTCTAGTTCCAGTGGAGCCACCTGAAATGCAAAGCTACGGTTATAATTTGGTCCAACGAGCTTAGTCATAAACACCGAATATGTAAATATCTTAAAATCTCATAGTCCATGCTGGTCAAGGTATTGATATTTTCAGACCAGCATTCAATACTTTTTATGATTATTGTAGTATTTTAGTTGCAATTATTACAAAAATATGCAGCGTGACTTTATTTTCGGTCAAAATATCTTGAGAAACTAATATTATTTTTTCAGAAATTCTATCGTATAGAAACTCGCGCCTCTTACTTATTTCGGTTTAACCAGACATTACATCTTTGTCACGTCAGGTTTATTTTGCAGTTTATTTGAATTTTTGTGTAGGTGAAGCACTGAAGTGCACTCGAACCGCTGTCTGATAATATTCTGTTAAATTTATTTGTCAGATAACATAAACCTTTTCGTTCCTACTTTGAATTAAATTTGGTAGATTAGGCCTATCCAGAGGAGGTGTCATTGGACCTAAGAATAATAAATCTCTAATCGTAGCAATAACTAAAACAATATCTTTGTAATAAACATCATACTTAACTATTTCTACAATAAATAACAAATAATCTATAGTTATGTTTCCATTTGTGGCCGTTCCCAATATTGTATTTATCGATGGATAAAATATTGGGAATGGCCGTTGCACAACATTTCCATTCTAATATAGGTACCTACATATAGATAGAGACAACATGTCCTGGTATTTCTCGTCGTTCTCAATACGTAGAATACGTTCCGATACTAGGATACACACCACAGAAGATAGCCTGATGTCGACCGATCCGACACGCCGGTAAAAAAAGTATTGACGTTAAGGAAAAAAATTGGGTCAATGTGAGCCTTCCTGAATTCCATGTAAACGGCTACTTTAGTCAAATGTGGTTCTCAAATTGTCGGCCGACAAACAACATTGCCTGTGTGCAAAATCGCTTTGTGCTAGACAGAATAATTATTTGGTGGCGTGTGATACCAGTTACAACAATTAGTGCCTTAATCCTTCCTGCCTTATCCTTTTCCTGGCTAATGTTGGAATGAGCTAGATACGACCTAATTTATAGTCACTTACGTTAATCGCAAGACGACAAAGGGAAAATAATAATGTAGCACAAAATCAACTAAAAGTTCAAGCTCTATTTTATTTTACGTTAATTTTCCAATATTAGACAATATAACTTATTCGGATCTTAGATGTAAATCCACAGCATTAACGGTATCTAAGCAAGTATTGTTAGATCTAGCGCATTTTAGTAATAAACTCCGGATCTAGAAATGCGTAGACAATACGTAAGCGACCACCGAAAAAGGATTTCTCGAGATGAAAAGGTGTGGAATGAATTTCGTGGACAGTGTTAGTGTGTCGAGCTAATAATACCAACGAAAACCTTGTAGCTTATTGCTACACCAAGATACGAAGAACATAAGATTACCTACTTTATTACCAACATAAGATTACCTACTTTATTTCCCTCGTCTTCATATAATATCTTATACCTACCTTTGTAGAATAAGTGGTATATTTATACATGCTGAATTATTTTGGAGTCACAGAAATAAATTATTCAACTTACTTTGTAGTCATCGTAGACGATAATTTCCTTTAGCCTTTCGACAATTTAAAAGTATTTATCATCGTCGTAATACCCCAGATCACCGGTTTTAAAGAAGCCTTGTTCATCTAAGTACATTGACGGGTCTACGCCAATGTAACCCTTAATAAAGACTAGACATATTTCGCCATGTTGATTTGGCCCGAGAGTTTTACGGGTTTCGGGATCCACAACATCATCTTTTTTTCATTCATTTCATCATCATTCTTGCCCTGATCCCAATCTATTTGGGGTCGGCGCAGTACGTCCTTCGCTTCCATTCTTTTCTGTCACCCGTCATCTGATCATTTACCCCTTTCTCTTTCATATCCATCCTCACACAGTCCATCCATCTTTTCTTTGGCCTACCTGTCCCTTTTCATCCCTCTACCTTCATATTCATCACTTGCTTACCTACATACATATCATCTCTTCGCATAATATGTCCATACCAAGCTAAACGACTTCCTTTCACTTTCTCGTCTATAGGCGCCACTTTCAGACTGCCTCTCACGTATTCATTCCTAATCTTATCCATTCTCGTAACTCCACACATCCATCGCAACATTCTCAGCTCTGCCACATGTAATCGTTTTTCATCCATCTTCTTAGTAGCCCAACACTCAGCTCCATACAATACGACAGGCCTTATAACCGCCTTATATATGCGTCCCTTGATTTTCAAAGGCATTTTAGGATCGCATATTGTGCCCAAGATCTGTCGCCATTTCATCCATCCTGAGTTGATCCTTTGCCGAACATCTCGGTCAATTTCGCCGTCGTGTTTTTCGGGATCCACAACCTGCGTGCAAAATATTCAATATCATTTTGTAGAATATCAATACCAGTACGCAGCTATATCAGTGTATCAAGGAACATTATTACAAAATCATAAGTTTATAAAAGGACTCGTTGTCTTCTTATGCATAAATTTAATTCTTTGACGCCAAATATAAAAGTAATCAATAAATCTACATTTCGCCTTCTCGGGTCCCCCATTTTTGAAAAAGCTTTTAAAACATTTGTAAATGAGAAAATTCAAAATTTCTGTGAATCTTCAGAACGGCTATGCAAAATCAATTTACATTCGGCTTACACAATTATTCGGCATTGCCTCTTCACTCCAAAATTCACACATTTTCTGCGGTCATCTCCCTTTTGGAAACATTCATCTCTTTTGGAAACCGTAGATAAAGTGATTCGAAACACTTTGAGCAAAATTCTAAATCTTAATATGAACGACGGAGTGTGGCTTCAAGCAACTTTACCAGTCCGTTTGGGCGGCCTCGGCGTTCGCAAAATTACTGATGTTAGTTTGCCAGCGTTTTTGGCCTCGGTCCATGGCACTGAGGAATTGACCAGGAAAATTCTAGCACCCACACTGGTTGATTCCGAGGTGCCGTGTAAAACTGATGCCATAAAAGCTTGGAAAATGGCTTGCCCGAGCTCTGACTTGCCCCGAAATCTTTTCTCTCAGAGACAATGGGATGGGCCGCTCTCCAGCAAGATTAGAGATAATCTATTAACTACTGCTTCTGTTGTTGCAGAGCGCGCCCGTTTGTTGACTGTGGGAGAGTGGGAATCGGGGCTATGGCTTCAAGTGCTTCCATGGTCCAATATAGGAACTATGTTGGACGATACAACATTTCGCATCGCTTCGTGCCTTCGCTTGGGTGCTGTTTGTGTTTCTCCGCATCGTTGCAACTGTGGGGAAGCAGTCGACAGCCTTGGCCACCATGGCCTATGCAGCAGAAGTGCAGGGCGTATTTCCAGACACGCCCATATTAATGACATAATCCGTCGTGCTCTTTCCACCGCCGGTGTACCAGCTCATCTTGAACCTAATGGTCTGGTACGTGACGATGGGAAGAGACCAGACGGTATGTCATTATTACCTTGGAAGATGGGTAGGCCTCTGGTGTGCGACGCCTCCTGCGTCGATACCCTTGCGCCATCACATCTTCTAAGCACAGCTGGTTCAGCTGGCGCTGCTGCTGCATCGGCGGAGACCCTCAAACGGCGCAAATATCAAAATCTAGTTGGGAATTATGTTTTTGAGCCGTTTGGGGTCAAAACGCTGGGGCAATGGGGCCCGAGTGCTCGTGCTCTATACAGGGAAATAGCAAAAAGGCTGATCGATGCTTCCCGTGACCAGAAGGCTGGCCTATTTTTCGCAGAGAGAATAAGCATTGCCATCCAGCGTGGCAATGCTGCCAGTCTTCTGGGCACGCTACCAGTAGACAGCGTTGCGGAGGAATTCTTGGACGCAGTATAGCATATATATTATTATATACAGGGTGTCACAAGACCCATCACCAAGCCGAAGTCTACTCGTTGTGGACATCATGCCAAGTCATACTAACCAAAAATAATACCTGGGAAACGATATATTTTTTTAAGTTTTCATTTTTTTTAAATCATAATTAAAAGCGCGCGCGTGCAATGCACAAAATATCTACTTATCCATGGGGTCATCGGGCATCTAAGGAACATATTGGCTGGGTAAATGCATCGATTTTGTACCTAATTAGAAAAATTCCATACTAATTTTGAATCTCAATATCTCCTGAACCAGTAATTTCCCAGGTATGGTACCGAAGTAAAAAATGTTCAAAGTGCAACATGGGATTTCAGTTTTCGTTAAGGGTCTCTTTACACCCTGTATTTTTTTTGTTTTCGTTCTTTTTCTTTTGTTCTTTTTTTTTTCTTAATTTTAGATTAGTTTTAGGTTTAGCTCTTATCTTTAATATTTAATTATTACAATGTATATATATATATATGTTTTGTACCTATCCTGTATAATCTCGTGTCGTGTAGTATCACGTCTCGAGGCGAGTTGTTTATAATCTCGTGGCATGTCGTGTAGAATCACGTGACGTGACGTTTATAATCTCGTGACGAGTCGTGTAGAATCTCGTGACGAGTCGTTTATAATCTCGTGACATGTCGTGTAGATTCTCGTGTCGTCTCGTTTATAATCTCGTGTCGTGTTTAATCTCGTGACATGTCGTTTAGAGTCTTGTGACGTATCGTTTATAATTTCGTGACGTGTCGTGTAGAATCTCGTGTCATTAAGTTCTTTGATAGTCGTTATGGAAAGGTAAGTTTTCATATAACAGGTCATGTCGTGTAGATTCTCGTGACGTGTTGTTTATAATCTCATGACGTGTCGTTTATAATCTCGTGACTAGTCATTTGAATCTAGTGTCTAGTCGTTTATAATTTCGTGACGTGTCCTGCAGAATCTCGTGACGAGTAGTGTAGAATCTCGTGACGTGTCCTTTATAATCTCGTGACTAGTCATTTGAATCTTGTGTCTAGTCCTTTATAATCTCGTGACGTGTCGTGTAGAATCTCGTGAATTGTCGTGTAGAATCCGTGTCGTGTAGAATATCGTGTCATGTAGAATCACGTGATGTGTCGTGTAGAATCTCGTGTCGTGTAGAATCTCTTGTCGAGTTGTGTTGTTTATTATGTCGTGACGTGTCGTTTATAATCTCGTGACTAGTTATTTGAATCTCGTGTCTTTTATTATCTCGTGACGTGTCCTGCAGAATCTCGTGACGAGTCGTGTAGAATCTCGTGTCGTGTCGTTTATAATCTCGTGACGTGTCATTTAGAATCTCGTGACGTGTCATGTAGAATCTCGTGTCGTGTGGTTTATAATCTCACGTCGTGGCGTGTAGAATCTCGTGACGTGTCGTGTAGAATCTCGAGTTGTGTCGTTTATAATCTCATGTCGTGTAGAATCTCTTGTCGAGTTGTGTTGTTTATTATGTCGTGACGTGTCGTTTATAATCTCGTGACTAGTTATTTGAATCTCGTGTCTTTTATTATCTCGTGACGTGTCCTGCAGAATCTCGTGACGAGTCGTGTAGAATCTCGTGTCGTGTCGTTTATAATCTCGTGACGTGTCATTTAGAATCTCGTGACGTGTCATGTAGAATCTCGTGTCGTGTGGTTTATAATCTCACGTCGTGGCGTGTAGAATCTCGTGACGTGTCGTGTAGAATCTCGAGTTGTGTCGTTTATAATCTCATGTCGTGTAGAATCTCGTGTCATGTGTAATCTCGTGATGTGTTGTGTAGAATCTCGTGTCAAGTCGTTTATAATCTCGTGACGTGTCGTGTAGAATGTCGTGTCGTGTATAATTTCGTTACTTGTCGAGTAGAATCTCGTGTCATAAAGTTCTTTGATAGTCGTTATGGAAAGGTAAATTTTCATATAACAGGTGGTGCCGTATCTATCTTTAGTGACTTGATCTGCGTTTTGACATTATAATTATGTAACAATAGATTGTTGATTACTTTGGGTCTAGATGGTGATGTGTGTATGTGGTAGACCACATACACACATCACCATCTAGACCCAAAGTAAGCCAAGCTTGTACAATGATACTAGATAATGGATATATATACATACACATATACTTTTTTTTTAAATACATCCATATGTGTATAATATGGATGTATTTACAAAATATGTATAATACATAGATATTATTCAAAAATATGTATGTCAATCCATAGTCTACAACCCATAGTACAAGCTCCCGTATGTAAAAGAAAAAAAAAATAATGACAACATTTAGAATGCATCACATTCTACTTTAGTACACATGTACGTGCACGTAATAATTAAACGCACTGTATAAATAAAAAGCCGTAGCTGCAAGTGCTTCTACGTACATCTTTGTCTAAGCACCAATGCAGAATGATCCGTCAGCCAATGTGTAAATAGCAATCTTTGCGTCGTATCATGTTGGCTCAACATGCTGGGCCAGCTAGGTGGGCCAATGTGTACAGGGGCTTTTATGCTTTGATTACTGTTGTCTTCGCCAAATATATGAACATGTTCCAAAGAACTTGACAATCGATAAATTATTACATACATACATAGACTCACGCCTGTTTCCCCGAAGGGGTAGGCAGAGGCATATTAAACGCCCACTTTTCGCCAATTTTATTTGAAATGTTGCCAACGCGAATAGAAAATCACGTATAACTTATAGGCAGCTGTGCAATACAAATGGCCGCGGGGTGTTTTTCACGTCACTGCGTAAAGAATATATGATCCGATTTGATTTTGTCATTCCGACGTAAAAAAGGAAATTGTTTTCGTTCAAAATCGCCAGTGAGCAATTTCTTAGAAAACTCTCGAGCAGTTAGTCAAATCTCAGTGAGACGTCTTGCCAGCTTCAAACTTTAAACTGGTAATGAAGGCATTAAGTCGCGCTGGATGCATAAGGAATGAGGTGCCGCCACAACCTCCTATATAATTAGCCCCTTTATTGGCTACATAATATATTTTTACTTCGCTACCTAACAATGTGAAATACTTGACATTGTTGTGGTTCCGTAATGCTTTTTATGTAGGTAACAATACGTTGTTAGCCAGCTTTTGTGGCACAATAGCTGTGATATCGAATTTTTCCTGCACTATTATCGAATATGATCCGCAGAGAATTCATTAAGAGGCCGTTCCCATTTTTTAAGCCATTTTGGCGATTAACACGCGCGGAGATACGTGATTGTGACTCAGATATATCAACAAATTAAGAAATTAACGATGATACTATTAGATCACTTCGTTTACTATTGTATGACTGTAGTAAAAATAAGTGTTTGATTACCTACAACAGAAAAATCAAGTTTCCGCAAAGCATGTTTTGAAGAAATCATTATATGAGCATTACGCGATGGTCCATGACATCTAAAATAATGTGAGTAATTAACTTTTATATGCATCTACAACATAACAAGATCCTGCCCCTTGGTATGATTGTGCCAGAATGTTAGGTTTCATTCAGAAATAAACCAAAAAATGTTACGTAGAATGTCATTAAATTGTCAGTTTACGTCTAAATGGATTATTTTTTATCACATAAAATACACTAAGAAATAAAAAAACAAATAGTTTCTAATAAGATTTGATATAATACCTTGCTAGGAAAAAAAAATCAGCTTCTGAATGTGATTACAAATATTTTAAATAAATTTTTAAACGAAGCCAGAAATCGTTATATAAATCCTGTACGCGTCTACGGAACTTAACCCATAGTACAAGCGTCTTGCCAGCTTCAAACTTTAAACTGGTAATGAAGGCATTAAGTCGCGCTGGATGCATAAGGAATGAGGTGCCGCCCCAACCTCCTATATAATTAGCCACTTTATTGGCTACATAATATATTTTTACTTCGCTACCTAACAATGTGAAATACTTGACATTGTTGTGGTTCCGTAATGCTTTTTATGTAGGTAACAATACGTTGTTAGCCAGCTTTTGTGGCACAATAGCTGTGATATCGAATTTTTCCTGCACTATTATCGAATACGATCCGCAGAGAATTCATTAAGAGGCCGTTCCCATTTTTTAAGCCATTTTGGCGATTAACACGCGCGGAGATACGTGATTGTGACTCAGATATATCAACAAATTAAGAAATTAACGATGATACTATTAGATCACTTCGTTTACTATTGTATGACTGTAGTAAAAATAAGTGTTTGATTACCTACAACAGAAAAATCAAGTTTCCGCAAAGCATGTTTTGAAGAAATCATTATATGAGCATTACGCGATGGTCCATGACATCTAAAATAATGTGAGTAATTAACTTTTATATGCATCTACAACATAACAAGATCCTGCCCCTTGGTATGATTGTGCCAGAATGTTAGGTTTCATTCAGAAATAAACCAAAAAATGTTACGTAGAATGTCATTAAATTGTCAGTTTACGTCTAAATGGATTATTTTTTATCACATAAAATACACTAAGAAATAAAAAAACAAATAGTTTCTAATAAGATTTGATATAATACCTTGCTAGGAAAAAAAAATCAGCTTCTGAATGTGATTACAAATATTTTAAATAAATTTTTAAACGAAGCCAGAAATCGTTATATAAATCCTGTACGCGTCTACGGAACTTTAGACCGCGCTGAGCGCTCATCGAGGTAGGACGTGTGCCGTTTGCCGTTGTCACTGCGTCTGTGTGCGTGCCTTGTAAACACCACTGTATTTATAGCGCGACAAACCCTTCTTGATGTGAGTTATTATTGTTGAATATGTATAATAAAATAATGGTAACGAAATCGATGCTCTTATAAAATAAATACCGCAAAATTCAAAAATACTATATTCACTTAGGTCACAAGGTGACTCTTATGAATTTCAGAAATTGTATCTAAATATATATATGAAACTCAAAGGTGACTGACTGACATAGTAATCTATCATCGCACAGCCCAAACCACTGGAGGGATCGGACTGAAATTTGGCATACAGGTACATGTTATGACGTAGGCATCCGCTAAGAAAGGGTTTTGATAAATTCTACCGCCAAGGGGATAAAATAGGGGATGAAAGTTTGTATAAATTTTCATAGATTTTCGACTGATTGAACTGAAATTAAAGATTGGAGCTACTATCTATGATGACGACGTCCGCTTAAATATGATTTTGATAAATTCAACCCCCATGGGGATATACTAAGGGATGATGGAGGATGTAAATGTATTATTTTGAACTATCAGTAGTTAGTGGAACGAATAAATTAAGACGAACAAAATAATTTTAGTTATAAATGTTGACAATATAATAATAATAATATGCGATCGTCGGTGATGAGATTGTACATCCCGCGGAAGTGCGGGGGTCGTGGCTTCTTAAGTGCCAAGGCCCTCCACAATCGCGAGGTGTGCAATCTCTCAGAATACTTTCTCTACACTACCCCGCTGGGTCTGGCCAAAGAGAACTGGCGCAAACCTGCCGTACTTGGTGTAGAGGAGCGCAAGGAGGTCTGGAAAGGCAAAGAGCTGCATGGACGATATTACCGGCCCATACATGGACCCGACGTAGATTTTACAGCTTCGGTGTCCTGGCTACGTTTTGGCGATTTTTCGCTGAAACAGAAGGTTTTATATTTGCCATTATGGACGAAGTTGTCATGACGAACAACTACCGGAAGTATATTCTGAGGGATGGGACGGTTGACATATGTCGGGCATGTCACCAGCCTGGTGAATCACTCCGACATATAGTATCCGGTTGTTCTCGTCTTGCCAACGGCGAATATTTGCATAGATATAACCAAGTAGCCAGGATTGTCCACCAGCAACTTGCCTTAAAGTACCAACTTGTCAACTCCGAAGTACCGTACTACAGGTATGTGCCCGACCCAGTTCTTGAAATTGGTCGTGCTACTCTGTACTGGGAGCGGTCTATCATTACTGACAGAACTATTGTGGCTAACAAGCCGGACATAGTGGTGATAGACCGATTAGAGCGCCTTACAATGATCATCGACGTCACCATACCCCATGACGAGAATCTCGTGAAAGCCGAAAAAGATAAACAAATTAAGTATTTGGACCTGGCTCACGAGGTTGTCGACGTGTGGGATGTTGACTCGGCGATCATTGTACCGATAGTCGTGACAGTCAATGGACTCATTGCCAAGAGCCTCGACCACCACCTAAAGAGGCTCTCGTTAGACGGCTGGATCAAGCCCTCCATACAGAAGGCAGTATTGCTGGACACGACACGCATCGTTCGGAGGTTCCTCTCTTTGGAGCCCTAACCAACGGTGGCTTGGTCCCTGTGCCCGATGCCGGTGGGTCTCCGTGGTCCCATTTTATATATTTGATTTTAATTTATAAAGTTATTTTAAGTATATAAAATGTGATTTGTGTGATAATGAAAAAAAAGAGAATAATAATAATATTCTACCACATACTCACATCACCCATCTAGTCCCAAGCTAAGCAGAGCTTGTGTTAGGGGTACTAGATAATGGATAAACATACATATATACTTTTTTTTTGTAAATACATACATACATATTATACATAGAAACACCCAGACCAAGACAAACATCCATGTTCATGCACACAAATGTTTGACTTGAGCGGGAATCGAACCCGCGACCTTCGGCGTAGCAGTCGCTTACACTCCCGCTGCGCCAACCGGTCGTCCAATAGATAGCGTTGTGCAGTTACGTCATTTTTTTAATCGAGGTGTTAAGATTTTTTGCGGATTAATGACCCTCTCCAGTTATTATTTAACGTTCATCGTCAGGTAGATTAGTTGTACGCAGTTGGTTGGATGTTTTTGGTCGTTAAATCGTTTTGGTTGCTGTAAAGCACATACTATACCTAAATATTTCTAGCGGATTAAGTATATTTGACGATTTTGGCTGTTCTTTTCTTGGAATGTATTGGATTGCATTGGATTGCATTTGCCTTGTTTCGGTTAAGTAGTTTTGGTTATAGACTCAGCTTTGTATTTGATATTTATTTTGTTTTCGTTTAGTTTGAGCGTAGGTTTTGTCGGTTAGACTTTTTTAAAATGGCTAAAGAAAATCTGAACGTTGAGAAGTTGAAGAATGAACTGTCGTCCCTATTGTTGGTGACGGTGCATGTTTGTTTTGTGCTCTCTCTTATTTAATGTACGGAACACAAGATAGAGTGATGGTGCGTTCAGACATTGTCACATATGTGGTTAATGACTGGAGCAAGTTTTCAATTACGACCCACGACAGGCTATTCACCCAATGGCTTGATAGTTTTAGCGCCTTATGGTAGATTAGTTAAGAATATTGTGTAATCACCAAGCCGAAGTCTACTGGTTGTGTACATGACTGCCAAGTTATACTTACCAAGAATGATACCTGGGAAACGAATATTTTTAAGTTTTCACATTTTCTAAACCGTAATCAAAAGCGCGTGCGTGCTATACTCTTTTTTTTTATTATAAGGCGGCAAACGAGCAGATGGATTGCCTGATGGTAAGCAATTACCGCCACCCATGGACACAAGCAACACCACAGGAGTCACAAGTGTGTTGCCGCCCCTGGGGTAGGGAAAAGGGATAGGATAAGAAGTGGGATGAGGGAGAAGGAATAGGGGATAGGGCCTCCGGCACTCTCACTCACCGAACGAAACGCAACAGTTTAGATTCTGTTACTTTACGTCGATTTTCTGTGAGAGGGTAGTACTCCCCCGGTCGAGCCGGCCCATTCATGCTGAAATCAGCAAGGCTCTACTACCTACTCGAAATAACTACTTATCCATGGGGTCATAGGGCGTCTAAAGAACACATTGGTGGAGTAAATGCATCGATTTTGTACCTAATTAGAAAAATTCCATACTAACTTTGAGCCTCAATATCTCCTGAACCAGTAATTTCCCAGGTATGGTGCCGAAGTAAAAATGTTCGTAGTGATTGGTACAACATGGGATTTCAGTTTTCGTTAAGGGTCTTTTTACACCCTGTAATAATAAAATCAAAGAAACTGAACCTTACCCACTGCTAGTTTTTTTATCATCATGAACTGAATGAACATGAATCATGACAATAATTTAACCTCATAACCATTACAATAAATCCATTAGGTGGGTCCACACAGAGCGAGCAGCCTCGCGAGGCATTTGCCGCGGGAGGAAATAACAAACATACTGTATACAACGTTACTTATTTGTATACTTAGTGTAAACCTCTTAGGAATATATAGCACAGACAGCCGAAATCGCGGCAAAAAGCAGCTGTTCCATTCATTTTGTCAATGTCCAAGTTCAATTTTGTATGGAACAGCTGATTTCCTTTGCAACATTTTTATAAAGTTCCAGCTAAAATTTTGTTTTTAATAATGACTCAATCACTGTCTATAGTTATAAATGGTGACACCACGGTATTGAAAACAACATGTGACAAAACATTAAGACGTTACTTTTTAGGGTTCCGTACCTAAAAGGTAAAAATTAGAACCCTACCCTATAACTAAGCCTCCGCTATCTGTCTGTCAATCCGTCTGTCTGTCTATCTGTCTGTCACCAGGCTGTATCTCCTAAACCGTGATAGCTAGAAAGCACAATCACAAATTATGTATTTTGGTTGCCGCTATAACAACAAATACTAAAAATAAAAATAATGAAAATATTCAGGGGGGTCCCATACAAAAAACGCGTTTCTTTTCGTATTTTTTGATCATTCATTTTTTGATCATTCATACATATTAATTACTAACTGTAGACGCTTTTAATTTTCACAGAATATGTAGTTGTATATTACCTTTCAAAATAAATAATTAAATTAAAAAATAATAATAATAAAGGGGAGCTCCCATACAACAAACGTAATTTTTAAGCAATTTGTTACTCGATCTTAATAAACAGGTAGAAACTCAAAAAGTATTTAAGTATACATACAACAAACGTGATTTTCTTTTATAAATGTTGGTACGGAACCCTTCGTGCGCGAGTCCGACTCGCACTTGCCCAATTTTTCTTATTTATTTTAGCAAACAGTACATAGCGGTGATGATGGCTATCAGTTGATTTGTAATAGTACAATAAATGAGGAGATGGATACCCCAGAAAAATTTCGGCTACTTTTTCAGCTCAAGTAACATCTCATTTATATTGTATATTAATATTTTCAACTGACTTCAAAACGGAGGCGGTTCACAATTCAGTTGTATTATTTTTTCATATTTTTTAATGTTTGTTACCTCACTAATGCATCATTTATGGACCGATTTGGATTTATTTTTATTTCATAGGATATAATGATATTACTTCCAGCTTGGTCTCATAGAAAGTTTTCCGAAATCGGTTCTGTATTTTGGATTTTATAACAGAATAACTAGAATTAGTATTTATTGTAATCTAAGTAGGTAAATGAGATTGCATGTTTCTACGACTGTTTGAAGTCGTTTTTTTTTAACAACAACAATGGAATCTACCTGGAATTATTACATTCAAACATCAAAATACGTTAGCCAAATTAATTCTGTATTACGATCATAAAATTTATTGGTCAAAGTATCAATTTGTTTTGTCTCCGTGAGTTCACTGCAAGGTAGATTTTGTTGGGCTACACAGACGCACACATTGATACCTCGATCGCGTTGCCCGCGCGCTTGGCGTAAAATACCTATTCACGCAGTCTGTGAATTTTGGAACGGCCTCATCCACAAACACTTTCGTCACTTCGTCTTTGATATTGAGCTAATCTATCCGATAGGGTCTTATGAATGACTCCGTAATTGTAATCGTCAGCTCAAACGGTAGGTGCGGCGTTTGTCAGTCACAATAGATAAATTATGCGGTCTGGCCTGGACCCGCCAAGAGTCAAAGGATTAATGACATAATATTATGTATAATATCATCCCGCCCTGTAACTTCTAATAACTTACACGCGACACAACTAAAAGGAAAATATTACGTCGCAAAATACATTATAACATGTAGGTATGTAATCTAAGACCAAGAATCAAATGGACTCGACATTTGCGTACACCCGTAAAGGACGGACATAGAGTACATCCTGAGTTGGTGTTACCAGATGTTGTAAATGTTTACCCTACAATTCTGCGAAGTACATATTAACTTTTAGGTAACATTGTATCAAACCTGAATTATATTAATACTAATAATATTCTACCACATTCACACAACACCATCTAGTTCCAAACTAAGCAGAGCTTGTACTATGGGTACTAGATAATGGATAAACATACTTATATACTTTTTTTTTAAATACATACATATTATACATTGAAACACCCAGACCAAGACAAACATCCATGTTCATGCACACAAATGTTTGACTTGTGTGGGAATCGAACCCGCGACCTTCGGCGTAGCAGTCGTTTACACTCCCGCTGCGCCAACCGGTCGTTCCGGAATTGAATACCTTACCAGACATCTGAGACCGCGTTTTCCTATAATTTTTAATCAATTTGGTATTTCGATGAATTTATGAGCTAACTCGAGAAGTTCCATCAATATCCGTTTAGGTATTTTTGCAACGAATAGTAACAAACATCTATATAATATAATTTACAGCCCAATAAAAACTAAAAATATAGCTAACCTTACAAGGAGGTTTAAATCCATCCATAAGGTGTGCGATAAGTATTTTTTATACTTAATATTATTATGTATAACAAAAGTGTCGAATATGTGGGACTGGCTTCACTCGCCAAATAAACACGAGGCTCAGAGTTATATATCTTTTATTATATTATTTGACACACAACTTTACTGTCCTTTGAACAAAATTAATTTTGTATACAAATTTCTTATTTTCTCTTCTTTATCATTCTAGAATGATGCCAAATAAGTACCTATTGCGGGGAATTTTCCTAAAACACTGATGTTCAAAGTGTTTAGAGCATACTCTTGCATATTTATTCGGATCCCAGTTTTCTCCTCCTGTTGCACGTATCCACAATTATTTATGGATCGTGCAGTCCTTTGGGAATCTATAAACAAATAATTTCATTACTACAAAGAATCTGAAAACAAATTAAATAATTAATCTTAGCTTCATATGAAACTAAGTAACGGCAAATTACCCAAAATTTGGGAAATTTCCCAAACGCTTCAGTGGTATCCCTAAAAAACATTTAACGCTGTAAAATTAAAAAGTATCGATGACTTTTGGCTAGTTCAACATTCAACGACCTATTGAATTCGATTGTGTAATACTAAAATCGCGGTGATAATAAAATAGCATTTTTTGGTTTATTGATGTAATTTAGAAATTATATCCTTATGTAATGATACGCTATTTGTATCATTCTATCAATATTTTCATGTATAAATAGATATTATAACTAAAATATCGTACTTACGAATAATTGGTTATGTTCTCACATTTTCGCTCACTATGGCTTTTACAGCCTGAAATGGAACAAATCACCATAATAAATTGGAACCAATGATATTTTCACTAAGCATCCACAATTAATAACAATAATAACACAATTTTTCGCGGAAATTATTGAGAGCTATTGAGAGCTCAAACGTTTGTTGGTCACAATATTCAGTTGTGACCAACAAAAAAAACGAAAACTCTGACAAAGACAAAAAATGCTATCTTTGTCTCTTTTACTCTTATGTATTTCTGTATGTCATTATCTCGGTCTGTCACGGTATTATTATTTGCTTGTCAAATCCATAGAGATACATCATCCTAGTATGTAATACATGATGAATTATGAAGTGCTTTGTTTCATTTGGTATAATGCTTTATTATTTATTTCCGGCCAGTGCACGGATTTGGAAGAGGAACAATTTTAATTATTTGTGCAGGTTGCACCCTCCATTCCGCAAAAGTATCTAAATAAATGATTTTAGTTCCGAAGAGATTCATAGGCATAAGGTTTACCTGCATATGTACGTTGGTATTTATAGCCGCCCCGTCGAATAAGCACACTAATAATTTGAAGTGGATTGCTATTGCAACAATGTTTGTGTCTTCTATTGTGAACATTGCATTGGGTACGTCTGCTGGCCACTCCGATAAATGGAAACAATACGCAAGAATGTTTCAAGAGAATCGCTATTGGTTTATGCGAAGAAGGTTACACCTTACCCAGGGTGTTGATTAATTAATTTCAATACCCACTTTATTTTATGGACTTCAAATTACGTTGGGCTTTTATTCAAGATAAGGAAGCGAAAAAGGAATAACACAAAAGAAACAAAAAATGACGTCAATAAAGTACTGAGGGTGAGACTGAAACATTTCGCAAACATCGATGAAAGCAAAAAAGTTCAAGCAAAGAGTTTTCTGTGAAATTTATTAAAGAAGGAATGGAAGGAATGGATAGTGAAGTTAAGCTTGGTAATTTACATGCTGTGTACCTGTTAAATTTACTGTTAATGGCTGTAGAAATGTTTTTCTTTTTTCAATTTTTTGTAAATTAAATTAAATGGGGATTTATGAGAGAGTTCCACAATGTTTCTTGTGCATTTTGACTGCTAAATAAGTGTGCCATTCGAATGCAATTTGCTAGTAGACGTTTTTCAATTGTGTATCGGTCAATCCGTATTGCAATCGTATTACAGTCAGTCATGTTCTCAATAAAATGAGTACCTTACTAGTTTTATTCATCTATATTTAGTGCATAAGTCGAATAGGGCAGTTGAAAATTAATTGCACATAACCGCAGGTGTAATGAAAGAATCATAGCAATATACAATTCTGTGCAATTACCAACAGGCGACTGAGACTTCGCTTGCATGGCTTAGAAGTAAAAACAATTAAAAGTAGCACTAACTAGGGGTGCGTGCCATGAGTATTATTATGCAATTAAAATATCTTGTAACATTTTCGACTTGATTTTTAGGCGGAGTATGGTAATTTATGTAATCGAAACAATTATGTAACGGATCGCAATAGCGTTATAATCTTAACCTATATACCTATATGTTCGCGACAGACATTAAAAACTATGACAGTGAATAGTGTATTCGAAACCGCGAGTGAAAATCGTATAAAATCAGTGTTATCTAATCGTGCGGTATACCGGGTTCGGTTCCCGGACGCGTCAAAGTGTTAAAATACAGCTAGAATAGGGTAAATAGTTAAATCGTTAATATAAAGTACTACATAGTACATGAACATTAGTCTAAAACTTGTGCTAACCGTGTGTGGGTGTAGGGACCTAGATATCGATCATAAATAGTGTTATCAGTTGTAACAGATAAGAACTAATACTTGATAAAACAGCTGTTTGTTTACATAGTCGTTTTATAGTTTTTATAAGTGTTTTTTATCTTCGTATAGGCTTAAAATCATGTCTAGATACTTTCTTATTGCTAGTTATTGCCTTATATAGTTAAAATAAACATAATAATAAACATTTGCATGTTTATCATAAACTTTGTTTATGTACGATAGTGTTTACTTAAGAAAATCTGTATTTTTTCTTATGCATCATAGGTTTTCATGTAATGAATTCGAATTGAATAAAGATATTTTCATGGTGTTTGTTTTAATACATGCCCCATATAGTTGCACACAACGGTCTACCAAAATTACATATATAAATTTAGTATATAATAGTTTTTCAATAGAAAATATAGTGGGTGGGCCCTTGTGTGACGGCAATTTTTGGGAGTTTTTATAGAATAACTTAGTAACGCTAGTAGTTAGGTTTAGGTATTGTATACCGATAGATAGAACTTTATGAGACCTATCTAACGATGTATAGAACATATATGTATGTATCATAGTATCTAATATAAATAGACATTTGTACTGTATATAAAATTAAAAATAAACTAAGATTCTCTGTGCACGTGTTCGGTGCGATGGTCGTCGTTAAGGTAAAGTTCCGAGGTAACTAAGCGACCATGTATTCGGCCAGTTCGTTGGCGTCCCAACCACCATCTTGTGACCATATGTAACCATCAAGCACCGAACACCTGAACAGCATCGCTCTCAACATAAAGAAGATGTTTTATTTCTTAAGCCCCAATACATCGAAGCCATACAGTCCACACATATAGAAGAACACACATCGTCGTAAAAACACGTCAGCAACACACCACCAGCGCACTGTGGCGGACTAGCAAAGGTTCGATTCCTGGCATCCGTTACATTTGTTGGTCCTTCGAGCCGGATAGAAGAATGCCTACGACGCGTTCAAGAGGTCGTGCTCCCGAGGTCACCGGGGGAGCGGCCGGCGCCGGGCCTAGTTCCAGTACCCCCGCCCGCGCCGCCGCTGCCCGCAATCCAGCCGCCGCGGTCGTCCGTTACGACGGGCATCCGCGATCGCCGTCGACAACAGCCGGGAGCGACGCGCCACCGCCGCTCCCCCCCCCCCCGGCCCGGCAGTGAGGGACGAATGAAACATCACGCTTCAAGATACAAGGGAGCAAGCAGAGGTGCAGTCGAAAAATTAAGACGGCAAGGAAAGGACGTTGTAACCATCCGATAGATCGAGCGTTTGTACAGCGCAACATAGTATAATAGAAAATAGAGATAGAAAGAATCCAACGAGGGAACGCGACCAATGCTCAGCAGCTACGGGACGCTCCAATAGAAATGTGTTGTTGGCCTGCGAAGAAGTTTTGAAGATAAAACTACAGTTAGCACAGTTAGCACTACAGAAGGCTGAAGAGGAGGCGGACTCCGATGACTACGACGAGGATGGACAGTCGAAACAAGATTACGTACGTTCGTGGTTGGAAGAGGCTCCGGAACCCCAGCCCGGCCCTGAAGATATAGAAGTGATATCGGCGCCCACTAAGAAGAGGGACGTCGACGGGGCACAGAAGATACATAAAGAAGATGGACCGCCCTCACAGAAGATGGACGTTCATCAACAGGGCGGTGATTCACTGAAGCCGTTCATCACGGATCTCACCTCCGCGATCGCCGCGCTCGCCGACAGGAAGCCACCGGACACATCGATAGTTGCACCACACCCGGCGGTTTCGAAAGTCATCATGACGCTACCGATGTTCGGCGGCGCGCACACCGAGTGGCTGTCGTTCAAGGCGATATACGACACCACCAAGAACGACGTGGAGAATACAGCGAGACTGAGAAGAAGTCTCAAGGGAAGAGCGTTAGAAACAGTTAGCTCTGAACTGATTGGGCATGCGCGACCGGATGACCAGGCAGAGACGGACAAGCTGAGGACCCTGCCATGCTGTAGCGAAGCACCTAAGGACATATGCGCGTTCGCGAGCAAGATTAGAAGCGGCGTCGTCACACTTCGTGCGTTGAAAAAAGAACATTACCTTCGTTGAAAAAAGAACATTACCGTTGACCGAGAAGCTACCGAACTCGCTACGTGTGCAGTGGTACAAGACGTATACCGAGAAGTGCCATTCGAAGCCAGATCTCAGCCGATTCAGTGACTTCGTGACGGAGTACGCACGTTACTGTAGCGCGTTCGCACCGGCTGAGAACATCACCGATGGGCCGCCAAGCAGACGTACCGTGCAGAGGACATACACGGCGACGGCGACGGAGAAGCGAACCCATACGGACACGTCTAACCCGAAGTGCAGGATATGTGAACGCGAAGGACACTACTCGTCGGCCTGCAGCACGTTTCGTAACGCCAACGCAGAGAAGAGATGGCAGCTAGCTTAGCAGCATGGATTGTGTTTTCGCTGCTTACGCATACGCCGAATAGAACACTCGTGCAAGCCCAAGAAGTGCGGTGTAGAGGGATGCCGCGCTACACACAACCAGTTGCTTCACTACGATAGTGGAGCCCATAGGACCGAAGACGTGAACATAGTAAAACAAATAAAACCGGTCAAGTGCGAGTCGGACTCGCGCACCGAGGGTTCCGTACAAACCTGTAGGTATATAAGTATAAGTTCACCAGTCATTGTTATGGTAATTTTATTGCAAAATGAAATCCATAACATTACAGTATGGAAAGTTGGAGGAGCATAAATTAAAGAAAAAGGTGTCTTTGTCGTTTGTAATCAGTCATCCTTTATTTTATATTAAAACTAGAGGACGCCAGCAGCTACGCCTGCATTTTTTTTTAATTTACCCGTTTTGGCCGATCCCGTGGGAATTTCGGGAAATCCCTTCTTAGTGCACCCCTGCGGTCCCCAAGGAACATACATGCCAAATTTCAGCTTCCTGCGCCGCATAGTTTCGGCTGTAGCGTGTCTGTCAGTCAGTCAGTAACGCAAGGATTTTATATATTAAGATTATAGCTTATTTTATAATATAACTTAAATACCTATACCAGCCTTGCAAAAGTCTGCTGATGAATGATGGTAAGATTTTTTAAAGTTATTGATTAACAAAGTTTTAGTGACTATTAGAAATCTCTTACAAGAATAGTAATTAAGTATTTTTAATAATTATAGTATTTATTTGCGATGAAAATTAACCTAGGGTGACTATTTACACATAAAACAATAATCAATATACTTAAATAAATAACAAAAATAAGTAAGGGGCGATAGCCCAGTGGTGTGGGTAACGGACTGCTGAGACGATAATCTCGGGTTCGATCCCCAGGTTCCCCAGGCACAAAGCACTGACTTTTCGGAAATACATATGTGTGTATTTGAAATGTTAATTATCGCTCGCTTAGTAATGTGCTCGGTAGATGGCAATAGGCTCGCCCTCTATTACATTGGGACCGAAACATAACTGGCGAAGTGTGGGAATACACTTCTGCCTACCCCTTTAGGGATAAAAAGGCGTGAAGTTATTATGTAAATTTAAAAAAACATATAAAGGAAATGAAATTTTTAAAGCATGGAATTAAGTATCAAATTTGAACCAGATCTGTAAATGGAGACTGAAAAAGGTACGAAAGTACCACATTGAACATTGAAGTTCGTAAAAACGTTATCTATAAATGTACTACTTCGTGTTGTGCTAGTGTTTATTAACGGAAACATGTTTATAGATGAAAAATATGTGAAAATTCCTCGGTCCTCAGCCTTCCGCATCCTTTATCTGGGCTATAAGACGTTACTTCGTACCAAATTTCAAGATTTTAAATTCACGGGAAGTTACCTGTAGGTTTTGATTCCCTTACGAGTAGACGCGAGTTTGAAAATATGCTTATATTGCTTTTTCTTTTGATTGCGTTGACATAGAAGTTTGATTTTATTGCAGCCTGACAGTGTTATATACTTGAGTATTTGATATGAATTTCAATTTAATACCTCCACACGTTCAAGATAAAGGGGTGGTAACTTTAAATTTATTAAGAATATTTTTCTTATATCATGTAACTAAAAATTTACGGTTTTCGCAATTTTTCCTTTATATGCGCTATAAGGCGTTGCTTTGTACCAAATTTCAAGATTCTGAGTTCACGGAAAGTACCCTGTAGGTTTTGATTCACTTGTGAGTAGGCGCGAGTTTGAAAATATGCTTATATTGCTCTTTCTTTTGATTGCGTTGACATAGAAGCTTGATTTTGTTGCAGCCTAACGGTGTTATATACTTGGCTATTTGATATGAATTTTAATTTAATACCCCCACGCGTTCAAAAGAAAGGGGTAATAACTTTAAATTTATTAAAAATATTTTTTTATATGCTGTAACTAAAAAATACAGTTTTCGCAATTTTTCCTTTATAAGTGATATAAGACGTTGCTTCGTACCAAATTTCAAGATTCTGATTTCACGGGAAGTACCCTGTAGGTTTTGATTCCAATAAGAGTTTGAAAATATGCTGCAATTTGCAGCATAAACGGCTGTATCTTTTGATTGCGTCGGGTTAGAAGTTTGATTTTATTACAGCTCTATGGAACCGTAGATTCGAGTATTTAGTATAAATTTCAGTTTGATACCTCCACGCATTCCTGAGAAAAAGGGTCTTGACAGACGGACGGACAACAAAGTGATCCTATAAGGGTTCCGTTTTTTTCCTTTCGAGGTACGGATCCCTAAAAACGGTCGCCAGTTCGTGCATACGTGCAAAGGCTCAAGCATACTTAAAGATAGTGCCCGTGCAGATAGTCGGACCGGCGGGAGAGGCGTCTACGTTCGCCCTACTCGACGACGGAAGCACCGTACCGCTCATAGACGAAGACATAGCCAAGGAAGTCGGCGCGGAAGGGAACCTGGACCCGTTTACGATCCGTGCCATAGGCGATACGTCGATTGACATGCCAACGTCGCGACGCGTAGACATACACATACGAGGAGCCGGCGCCGACAGCAAACAAGTGCCTTTGTGTGCGCGCACCGTAGCCAGCCTACACCTGTCGCCGCAGAAGATCGCCGAAGAGGACCTGATAGACTGCAAACACCTCGAAGGCATCAAGAAGAAGCTGGTGCACGACATAGGCGTGCCGAAGGTGCTAATAGGTCAAGACAACTGGCACCTGCTCATAGCGAACGCAGTACGAAGAGGACCCAACGATCAACCGGTGGCGTCGCTTACGTCGCTGGGATGGGTGCTGCACGGCGCGCGCTCACGCACCTTGGGAAACACCGTACACTTCGTCAACGGTCTCTCCGCTACAGATGAAAACATAGAAGCGCAACTGAAAGAATATTTCGCTCTGGAATCGCTCATAGTGAACCCACGTCGACCGAACTCGGACCCCGAGAAGCGGGGTACAGATATGTTAGAAAAACATACGAAACAGTTAGAAGATAGACATATAGAGACGGAAGAGCCGTCTGTGGAAACAAGAAGACATCGTCATGCCAGATAGTTACGAGAACGCGGCAAGGAGGCTCGCACACATAGAGAAAAAATTAGATAGAAACATAGAGTTGAAAACAAGATATACAAAACAGATGAACTCGCTGATAGAAAAGGGATACGCAGAAGAAGCTCCCACGAATAGTACGCCAGGGAAGACTTGGTACTTGCCTCACTTCGATGTACACAACCCCATGAAGCCTGAGAAGATTCGTATAGTTCACGACGCCGCCGCGAAAACCAGAGGTGTGTCACTCAACGATTTCCTGCTCACGGGACCGGACTTGCTACAATCTTTGCCGAGGGTGTTGATGAGGTTCCGTCGACACCGCGTTGCCGTCTCAGCTGATATAACGGAGATGTTTATGCAGGTGAGAATACGCCCAGAAGACCGAGACGCGCTGCGCTACCTGTGGAGAGGTGACCGGCGGGAGGGACCGCCCCAGGAATACCGTATGAAGTCCATTATCTTCGGCACGGCAAGCTCACCGTGTACAGCTATATTTGCGAAGAATTGGAACGCTCGCAAGCACGCAGAAGAGTACCCAGAAGCAGCAGAAGCCATCATAGATAACCATTACATGGATGACTATCTGGACAGCTTCAGGGACGAGCAGGAAGCGACGAGCATAGCGTCACGGGTGCGAGACATACACAGACAAGCGCACTTTCACCTCACGAAATGGGTGTCGAACTCTAGAAACGTCATCGAAGCAATAGAACCAAGTCAACATCACCAGGAGACAGTCGGCCTCGCCAGCAAGGGGCAAGAAGAGAAAATTCTCGGCTTGATGTGGAAAACGAGCGCGGACGAGCTGAGCTTCAACCTTACACTCGCACGGCTTCCAGACGGCCTCATCGGCATCGAAGCGCCTACCAAACTAGAAGCGTTGAAAATAGTTATGTCGCTATACGACCCACTCGGCCTCGCATCGCCCGTGACTGTTCGAGCCAAACAGATACTACAGGAAGCCTGGCTACTCGGTACAAAATGGGACGAGAAGTTTGACGAAAGCCTCAGAGTGCAATGGGCATCGTGGATACAGCACTTAGAACAGTTGAAGTCGATACGCATCCCGCGGTGTTACCCCGGGTACAGTGACGCCTGTACACTCCAAATACATGTCTTTACGGACGCCAGTGAAGCGGCCTACGCAACAACAGTGTACTGGCGAGCGACAACACCAGATGGGTGTGTACACGTGACGCTCGTTATGGCGAAGGCGAGAGTGGCACCGCTTAAGGTGGTGTCAATCCCGAGACTCGAACTGCAAGCCGCCGTCATGGGTGCGCGAGTCGCTCAAGCGGTAATAGAAGAACATCGCGTCAAACCCGAGGCCGTCGTGTACTGGACGGACAGCAAGACCGTACTGACATGGATCAGAAAAGGAGCGCGGGCGTACAAACCATTCGTTGCACACCGCCTAGCCGCCATAGAAGAGCTTAGTAAAGTTGAAGATTGGCGCTGGGTACCTACAAAGATGAACGCGGTGGATGCGGCTACACGCGACGTGCCAGACAGCTTTAACTCCGAACACGAGTGGTACACCGGACCGTCGTTCCTGTACGAAGACCCGTCACTATGGCCCGTAGAGAAGCCCATCGCCCCTGACACGACAGGCGAAGAGCGCACGATGACAGCTGTAGAGAAACGTCAAACACATAGAATTATAGAAGCCGTACCGGACCCGTATAGATTTTCCAAATGGGAAAGGCTCTTACGAGCAACAGCGAGAGTTCTACAATTTATAGCTTTGTGTAAGAAAACCGCAGAGAAAGTTCTATATAAAAGAACGTAGAAAAATAGACAGAAGGATCCAGATTGGCGTCACGTGACGAAGACGAAGCACAACATCAAGTCGGGCAGAGCGGCACCTCGTCCAGCCGCCGACTCCTGAAACTTCGTGCTTCTCTCCGCAGAACACACCCGCCGCGCCGAGGACCTTCTTTGTGAAGGCGGTACAAGAGGACTCCTTCGGCGCCGACCTTCGGGAGCTGCGGCGCGGAGGAGGTGTCGCCAGAGACAGCCGCCTGTATTCGTTACCCGTAGAGATGAACAACGGAATGATCACTCTACGCAGTCGTATAATAGCTACAGAAGAAATCTCCAAACAGACAAAGAGACCGCCAATCTTAGACGGCGATCATCGTATTACGCAGCTATACATAGATTGGACACATAGAAAATTACATCACAGCGGTACAGAGTTGGTAATCAATGAAATACGCCAACACTATTGGATTCTTCGTCTGCGGCCGACTACAAAGAAAATAGTACATAGATGTCTACCATGCCGCATTAGAAAAACGCAGCCACTTGAGCCAGCCACCGGGGACCATCCGAAGACGCGCCTTGCTCACCATCAGAGGCCCTTCACCTACACGGGTCTTGATTATTTCGGGCCGCTCTCCGTAACCGTCGGTAGACAGCGTCACAAACGTTATATGGCACTGTTTACATGTCTCACTTCCAGGACAGTACATCTGGAGGTCGCCGCCAGCCTGAGCGCCGACTCCGCAATCTTGGCGCTGCGCAGGTTCGCAGCGCGCCGAGGTTGCCCCGCAGAGATCTACTCGGACAATGGCACCAACATGCACGGTGCCGACCGAGAGATGCAAGACGCCGTCGCCGAAGAAGCGAGTCGCCGTAGCATCATATGGCGCTTCATCACCCCCTCAGCGCCATTCATCGGGGGCGCATGGGAGCGCCTCGTCAGGTGCGTGAAGACCGCCCTCTATACGGTCCTTCACGAGCGCCACCCGCACGAAGAAGTCCTAGCTACACTACTGTGTGAGGTCAAGTACACAGTAAACAGTCGACCCCTCACACACGTCTCCGTCAACGCAGCAGACAGCGAGGCCATCACCCCGAACCACATCTTGTTCGGTGGTTCTGCTCGCCTCCCTCCACTGGGCGAGTTCAGCGAGGCTGACCTCAACAGCAGCAAGCACTGGCGGCGCGCCCAAATCATCGCCGACATGTTCTGGCGCCGTTGGGTGCGCGAGTACCTACCCGAGCTACAACGCCGGTGGGAGCCCCATGGGTCTGGGCTCAACCTCGAGGTCGGCGACCCCGTCCTGATCGCCGACGGCCAACTCCCGCGCAATACCTGGCCGCGCGGTCGACCGTCTACCCGCCATACGCACTGTCGAGGTGCGCACAGCAGCAGGCGTCCTCAAACGGCCGGCTAAGAAGCTGGTCCCCCTGTCCAAGTGACGAGGCGTTGCTCTCCGAGGCGTCGCTCACCGGGTGCTCTGCAGCACCGCCACACGACGGGTCACGCGCGTTGCTGCACGGCGGAAGAGATGTTCGCGACAGACATTAAAAACTATGACAGTGAATAGTGTATTCGAAACCGCGAGTGAAAATCGTATAAAATCAGTGTTATCTAATCGTGCGGTACACCGGGTTCGGTTCCCGGACGCGTCAAAGTGTTAAAATACAGCTAGAATAGTGTAAATAGTTAAATCGTTAATATAAAGTACTACATAGTACATGAACATTAGTCTAAAACTTGTGCTAACTGTGTGTGGGTGTAGGGACCTAGATATCGATCATAAATAGTGTTATCAGTTGTAACAGATAAGAACTAATACTTGATAAAACAGCTGTTTGTTTACATAGTCGTTTTATAGTTTTAATAAGAGTTTTTTAGCTTCGTATAGGCTTGAAATCATGTCTAGATACTTTCTTATTGCTAGTTATTGCCTTATATAGTTAAAATAAACACAATAATAAACATTTGCATGTTTATCATAAACTTTGTTTATGTACGATAGTGTTTACTTAAGAAAATCTGTATTTTTTCTTATGCATCATAGGTTTTCATGTAATGAATTCGAATTGAATAAAGATATTTTCATGGTGTTTGTTTTAATACATGCCCCATATAGTTGCACACAACGGTCTACCAAAATTACATATATAAATTTAGTATATAATAGTTTTTCAATAGAAAATATAGTGGGTGGGCCCTTGTGTGACGGCAATTTTTGGGAGATTTTATAGAATAACTTAGTAACGCTAGTAGTTAGGTTTAGGTATTGTATACCGATAGATAGAACTTTATGAGACCTATCTAACGATGTATAGAACATATATGTATGTATCATAGTATCTAATATAAATAGACATTTGTACTGTATATAAAATTAAAAATAAACTAAGATTCTCTGTGCACACGTTCGGTGCGATGGTCGTCGTTAAGGTAAAGTTCCGAGGTAACTAAGCGACCATGTATTCGGCCAATTCGTTGGCGTCCCAACCACCATCTTGTGACCATATGTAACCATCAAGCACCGAACACCTGAACAGCATCGCTCTCAACATAAAGAAGATGTTTTATTTCTGAAGCCCCAATACATCGAAGCCATACAGTTTACACATATAGAAGAACACACATCGTCGTAGGAACACGTCAGCAACACACCACCAGCGCACTGTAGCGGACTAGCAAAGGTTCGATTCCTGGCATCCGTTACACTATAGGTATATCTTCTAAAATATAAAAATGAATCGCTGAATGTGTTGCTAAGCGCAAATCTCGAGAGCAACAGAACCGATTTCGCTTATTCTTCTTTTTTAATATTTCTTGACGTACGAGGATGGTTTTTACGGAGAGAAAAAAAATTATGATAATGAATCCAGTGTTAAGTGGTACGAAGTTCGCCGGGTCAGCTAGTGTTAAATAAAAATGAATACGTTTACCCTTGATCACGGCATCACGCGTAAACGGCTGGACCGATTTCGCTGATTCTTTTTTGTTGTGTTTGTTATTGTCTGGAGAAGGTTCTTATGAAAAAAATCAAGGAAGAATCGCGAAAAATAAGAAAAATTAAGAATACTTAACCACCTTATTAAATCAAGGAAGAATCGCGAAAAATAAGAAAATTTAAGAATACTTAACCACCTTATTAAAATTTCTGATGAAACCTTAGCGCTTAGACAATAATAATTATAAATCTTTTTTTAATGTAACCTTATGTCGTTTGACATAATATTGACAGAACAACGTCTGTCGGGGCAGCTAGTTTGAAAATAAAGGTAAAATCAAGGTAAAATTCTGTTTGTATCAGCACTCATGAATATATCGATTAGCATAATTATACATAAATCGCAAGACAAAAATATGAAATAAGTATTAATCTTTTAAACAATACCTAATCTTTTAAATTTAACAATGCCAGATTGGTATTTTTGCGATACATGTTAGGTGCGTTGTATTGTCCACAGATCTACACGAAGCTAACAATGCCGGCGTGTGATCAACTGAGATCACAGTTTCCAATTTCTGATACATAGACTAATGATTGGTCTCGCTCTGCTCTACTAGACGGAGCCCTCATACTTGTAAAATGAGGCAGAAAAAACCATGCCAACTGGCATGGTTGTGCCTGTCACACTGACAGCCGTGTGTCAGGTGCATATATCCACCAAATTAATTACGGAAATAATTCGCTGTACAATGCCAAGTTGCGCTTTTATCCTGAGTAAAAATAACTCAGCAAAAAATAAGAAGGACTCTGGTATCACATAGGGTAGACCGAGGCGAATCGGATCACTTTTTATTTGAGGACAATCATACTAAAGTGTAATATATGTTACTTTATTTGCCATAACGGTAAGCAGTAATTATTTAGCTACATATTAAACATTTCAAAACTAAAATAACTCATAAATTGTGCAAAATATTAATCAAAATTAAAAAAGAGAGAAATATCCGAATCGCCCCAATTAGCGGGGCGAATAGGATCATGCATAAAATTAAGGTTTTCTCAACATTATAGGCTTTTGTATCAAAAGCAATATTAAAATAATAAATAATCAGAACAATACTAATTATTAAAACATGAATAACATGAATACGGGCCTTCTTTCCCAACCAAATCAGCACTATTTCATAACACCATTCTTCACATGATGGCGGATGAATAATTTTTTTTATCAGTAAATACAAAGCCAATCTTTGTGCTTCGCATTCGATTCTTATTCAAGGTGTTCTTTTATTATTCTTCATCTTAATATTTTCTTTGGTATCAGTCTGTTTCTCTTTTTTTCACGGCTTTTTCGGCAGTTTTAAGTTTCTTCTGAGCATCTCTTTCGTCAAAATTAATCTTACACTGAGGTGGATACAAATGCTATATTGCTTTTATTGCCTATCATGTGTCTAAATAACATAATTGGAGAGAGAAACTATTCTTTGTAAAATTGTGTATCGATTTTTTTTTCTCTCAGCAGCTCGACTCAAGATTAATTCTTAGGCCAGTACTTCATTTGGGGCTATAATGTTCGTTTGGGGACCATTTTCCTGCTTGTTCTCCTTATTGTTTGTCTTTTATATGTGTGAACCATCTTTATTTAAATAAACATGCTTAATTATTCTCAAAAGTAAAATAAATCATTTTAAATAAGTGATCCAATTCGCCCCCGATGACGTGATCCGAATCACCCCATCTTGAAGACTTTTGAAATAAACATTTCACCTATAAACCTTTAATACTGTGCTTAAAATTTAATTTTTTTTCTAAAATAGACCTATTCCCAAGGCGTTTAAGCTATATAACTCAAAGTTTTAACACAAATTCTTACATTATCACCCTCAAATTGTAGGCATGTACTTTAGATGAGCGTAAAAATTGTAACGCACACAAAAAGTTACTCTCTGGCGAGCGGCGCTGACTCTCATGTACTGGTCGGATCGAAACGCCATTGATGGCAGAAGGTGCGGGGTGGAAGTGGCTTGCGAGACGTCGGTAGCTGGCATTTCTTATTAACGCTGTATTAAAAATATTCACAAATTTCTTATTTTGATCCGATTCACCCCCTGATCCGATTCGCCTCGGTCTACCCTACTATCTGTAAAATAAGAATAATTTTGAAATTTCAACATAAAATTACAAAACACCGAAAACGCCATTCAGTGTTGCTGCTAGTACAAGAATCAACTTCCCCACAGTCGAGATTTTTATTATGTGAATCTATAGTTATTGTATTTCGTTATATTTTACTATTTCTTTTATCTAACCTATTTATTATATATTTTTCCTTTTTCTATATTATTTTATGTTTATACCTTTAGAAATAAGGTGAAAATGTTAGTTGTTAGAAACTGAACATATTTCCCAAGAAACATGGTTTACCTGATTATATGTGTAATTAAGTGTGTAAGATTATTGTTTTATTCAAAGTAGTTTTCACGACTATTCATGTTAAATTAATAATGTGTAACTAAATTTATATGGACTAGTAGCATGGAAATAGAAAGCACTGTTTTGGAAACACCTTATTTCCTCTATGGTTATTTCTAATAATAATTTGCAAAATACTATAAGTACATAAAACAAACCATCATAATAAAATGAGACCTAATCATTGGATAATATACCCACCATTTTTCTCATAAAGGAACTTACGCGGTACGCCTAACCTATACACAAATGTATTAATGATTTTAATGAATTTTCTAAACTGATTTTGAGACCAATGACTTATCCACTAGACCTCAGGATAAAATATTTTTCCATTTACTCGGGTAACTTTTGAGAAGCTGACAACACAATTCATCACGCATGCGTCTTGTTGCTTCTGTTGACACACACTGTCATAATGAGTTGCCTCATTTATGGACCTATTTTTCTTAGGCAGCGCGGTGTCTAGTATAGCGAAGCGATATCAATCATTTGTCTAGGTTCTGATAGTAGAAGCCCAAATTTCTCTGGAACTAATTCCATAAAGTAATCGGGAAGGTTTGCTTGGTTTCCGTATCGTCTTGTTTAATCTCCATTCATTGCCCTCCCCTCTCGTTAAACACCAATTTTGACGTGTTAATAGCCAAAGTTTATTTACGTTTACGCCTAACGAACAAGCAAAATTAACACATTGAAATTTGATTTGAATTTAAGTGTAACTAATCCTGTTCATCAAGTACTGAAACCATTTACAGTATTACTTCATAATTTTGTTTCAAAAATATTTGTTTATTGCTTGAAATGACAACACAGTATATATTTTTTGTAACAAATAAACAAAAAGACTTTCGTGAAAAACTGATTTGTTAATCGAGGCTTTCCCCGTGCCGCAGAGGGTACGTTATGCTGTCGGTCCTAGCTTATAGAATTTTTAACTACAGATAGCTTATAAAATATGTGAATATTTTCTTTCCTATCAAATTCAAATTCAAAATCCTTTATTCATTTGGGTCACAATGTGACGCTTATGAACGTCAAAATAATAAATTTATAAAATAATTACTTATACTCAAATTTAAAACATTATTACTGTATGCTTCTACATTTACATTTACTGCCACGTTCGCAAAGCAATAGGTAGAAATCTATCAATTAAGCCTAGCTGATTACGCTATCACACTTGTACTTGACCTCCTAATTTTCTAATAATATCAAAATAAGAATCACATTTAGAGCGTCATGTAAAATCAGTAAATGTATCAGTGAAATTTCGCTCTATGTAAATAAAAATTAACCTAATTATTTGAATTTATAAATAACTTTTACGAAAACAATTTAAATAATAAATTACATGACTAATTTTCTTTTTTATACCCTGTTTAGCCCACCTTTAGATAAGAGAAAGTATCAATGTCATCAAAACAAACAATATTTTGATAAAAAAATACTTAAAATGAGGGGTCTACTTAGCTTTTATTACCAGCTAATGTAAATCTTTTAGAACTCTTTGAATAGTGTAAATGAATTGAAATTAAAAAAATATTTGAGCATAAGCTATTCATCTGGCTGCTCGTAATTTGGCACAAATAATAAGGCTGGTGTTCTCTCGTAAAGAGCAGTTCATTAAGGGTTTTATTAAACGTGATTCATTATCCATCTATCAGTTTGTTTACCACATTTGAAATTACTTCCAACTTGAATACTTTTTCAAAATATTATACAAGAAAATGTTGTTTTGGAGCGATTTAAAAAATACCCAGTATTGTTAAACCATAGAATTTCAAAACAGCTACCGATTGAGCTATTTAATAAATTCTTTGGCGGTGCCTCGGGATGCGGACGTAGACGGAATAACGATGACAATACAATAAATTGTATGTGTGAGAGAGTACGTGAGACAACCCTAATAGGAATTCACCTTCGTTTTATTGTTATTTTAATAACACTCCCTTATAACAGCATTTTAATACTTCGATAGGTGTAAACAAAGAAAGAAATGTGGCTTATTTACATTGTTATACGTATTTAAATATCAAAAGTGGAAGTGTGATCGTGTATACGTGCAATTGAAAGACAATAAATGTACAATAAGTAAACACGCGAGCTTCGCGCGATCAACTCGCAAAGGACAATAAATAAACCCATTTGATCCGATCGTATATTGGCCATAGATACTGGAGTTGACATTACACCGATAAAAATAAACAAATGCGTATAGAGATTACACGCCTACATAACTGCAAAAAACATGTATTTGAAGTTGTTTAAAAAATAGATTTGTACAGATGGAATGAGGTAAATCCTTTCGTGGGTCCATACAAGGATCAGTCAGGAGCGTTGTCACAAGATCCTGCCCGTTAGCCGTGCGTTAATAGGATCAAACTGGGCTTTATTTGGGACGTGTCCACGCGCTTTCACCTAACTTATCGAATTTGCAAATCGGCTTACACTTCGTTAACCATATCTGTATACTCGCGTAGGTATAGAAACAAAAAATAATAAAACGTATGCTATTAGAGAACATTCTAAATTGGATACCATTTGCCTTGAAACTTGTATTAATGAGTACTTTAATAAACATAACGGATACTCTAATCGTATTATATAATCTTTGAATGGAAGCGACATTTAGAAGGTAATAAGTGGCTGTATAATCGCTCCCGCTCGCTGACACATTAAGTATTCTGTAAACAGAGAATTTGAAAGCCGCTGTTATTTTCCGCGGTCTATTTCGCGCGGATTGCAGTGGTGATGGAAACAAAACAATTTTAGTTTAAGTAGAAAATAGACAGAAAGCTCTTCTCGCTTAGTCTCCTAAATTATTAACCTTTGTGAGGGTGATACGCAGAAAGGTTCTGTCTTGTTTACGCGTTAAGGGAGACAGGGAAGGGAACTTAATACCCTATATCACTGTCGGGGTAATACCTACAAACTAGCAGGGTCGCAACCTTTTCCACTAAATTACGTATCGGCACATGGGATAAGCCGAACTAAGTTGAATTACATTGAAGAGACCGCTTACTTCACTATAAGTGCATCAAATTAACGAACTACCGTCCGCGTTTTCTCGTTATAATTTAGATTAAATTTAATTTGAAAGGTTAAAATAAATGAAACAAAACATTGAGTAAGTTTAAGAGTCTTATGTCTATTTTAATAAAATTTGTATGTTTTAACAATAAGAGTGAATTCTTTTGTGTGAAGTATTACGTAATATATACATCTTTGAACTCATTGATATTCTCTTGCTCTACCTAACAAATCAATTGAATGTAGTTGTTGTTATTTTAAAAGCAGTTTAAATATACACTTGAGATTGAATTGGACGGAAAGTGTACCCATTTTATTTTTCCATTATAGATTTAATCTTATTTAAAGCTTAAAATGTTAATTACTTTGGAACATGTATTGAAGAATAGAGTGGTTCTTTGTGGTAGTAATGGGTCTAGACGAACTTTGAGTTAGTTTCGTGTATTTATTAAGGGCTTTGCGATGTCTAAACAAACAGATTTCACAAGCATAACCAGAGTTGTTTTGATAAACATAAACTCAGTTATGATTTCATAGAAACACTTGGTCCCTTTTATGTTCAACAGATTTAGGTATGAGAACTATAAACTGTCAGTTGTAATACTTGTAATAACATAAACAATTATTTATTTCTTTACGACATTATAAATACTGAATGTATAACTATAGTATTTATAATTATAGTTATATATTTCTGGCTTTGTAGCTGGACATATTTATTTAATAAAAATACGTAAAGAAAAACCTAACCAAGTAGAACATTGTTTGCCAAATAAGTTTTTAAAGCTTACAAAACTTAAAACTTCACATAATGTAACATAACTTTACTGCAAACGTAACTTATAACTACTTAAGATTTCATTCAAAATTCTATTGCACTGTTGTTGAGAACGGACGTGTTGAATCGCATGAGTAATTATTAATTAAATATTTTTAAATCGTGACCTCAATCAACGCGTACAACTATCTGCGAACGTAACAAAACTGTGTGTTATAAAATGTATCGTGATTGACATTGTAAGCAATATATAATGGATCACAGTCCTTTCACTCCGAGTAGGAAGACTGCTCGGAGTCCTCCTCCGACGCCGGCACCTGCACCTGCACCTGAGCGTCCAGCACTTGAAGTCATCCCTACGCCTGAAATCCAGAACTGGATGTCATCTATTGAGCAGTACCTCAACGAAGTGTGTTCTATAGCACAAGAAGGAAAACTAAACTCTGAGCAGAAGATGAGAGTCAGCAATCTCTGTCGCCATGTGGGCACTAAAGTTTCGCAGTTGGCAGTTCAGTACCAGTCCCTTAAGTCACATGCTATCCAGGCCCATTCTACCATCAAATCCCAGCAAGAACAACTTGATTTGTCTCAGAGCCTTCAAGATCTAAAGCAATCCATACAGGAGTCCTCGAAACCTACCACCTCTGCACCGTCTTTCGCCGAGATGGTTAAAAAATCTGCACATAACTTTATTCAGCCCATTAGCGTAAGTTCGGTGGCAATCTATCCAAATGACAAGCTAAAATCGAGTGACGACACAAAATCATTAGTGCAAAAAATCATCAGGCCTGAACAAATGAACCTCCACGTGAGAGCACTACGCAAGATTAAGAACGGCGGCGTGATCATCAGCACCGAGACCAAGGATGATATTGAGAAAGTAAAACAATCGGTACAGCATGCAAATTCAGGCCTTATAGTCAATGAACCCCACAAACGGAAGCCTAAAATCGTGATCGTTGGAGTGCCTTCAAATATGAAAGAGACGGAAGTTTTCACGTGCCTGTACCACCAGAATTTAGCGGAGAAACTTCAGAGCTGCAACCTAGAGACCTTTCTCAATGAAATCAAACTGAGTCATAAATCGGGCCGTAAAGATGCTGAGACCTGTAACTACGTTATACAAGTATCTGCAGCCATTCGTAAAGCACTGATAATCCAAGACAGGATCTTTATAAATTGGTCATCTTGCCCGGTGAAGGATTTCACCCTAGTTACTCGCTGTTATAAGTGTCAGCAGTATGGTCATGCGGCTAAGTCTTGCAGAGAGTCTCAATATACATGCGGTCATTGCGGCAACCAAGGACACACGATAAAGGACTGCACTAGGAAATCCGAAGACCCAAAATGCGCGACCTGCTTACACTTCAAGAAGCCCAGCAACCACAACACCGGTTCTAATGACTGCCCAGCAAGAACAATGGCGGAAAAGAGGTACATAAACTCCGTGGATTATGAAGGCGCCTAGGAGCGACGTAATATCGTATTTTCGACCTTTTATCTACTATTTTTTTTTTTTTTTCATATTTATTATTTAATTTTAAGACTTGATATTTCATTTTGTGATTCACCTAACACACCTCATTAGAATATTGACCTACTAACATCAAACATCTAGTTTAATAAAATGCACACATGAGTTATTTACGTCATACTAAATAATAAAGGTTTAATTAACATTGACATCATTTACGATTATGCTGACCCACAGCTTTATAAGTTACGTTCGTGAATTCTCTAAAATGCTCGTCAGGCAATTATATCGTATATTACATGATCATCTTAATTATATTCATGTAGCTATTAATCATTAACTAAGTTTTATATTGACCACTGTCTTTTGTTAAATACGTAATATTATTGCTGTATTGTAAAATACAAATCTCAAATTTGTAAAGAGAGACCCAACCGCCTGTGATACAGTTTCTTACTAGTACAGGGGTATGGTGTTCTTTCCAATCAATTGAAAATCCACAGCATTTATATGATTATTATATTAGAACATTTTTGTTTGTATTTTATGCTCTCTGTATTACTGTGAATAAAAATTTATTATTATTCTCTTATTCATTAAAAATTATTGCATGAAGGTAGGTGTAATATCTAATGCATAAATTATCAACTTATCTATTCCCAAACTCACTTGGGAGGTTCCCCTTCGAGCCATAATGTGCGAGATGTGACGTACGGGCTGTCTCGAGCCTCACCCTGCGTTAATAATCCATCAGATTGACAAAATCTTTGCATGTGCTGAGACAACTGAAACCTTTCTCATACTGTACATAACTGTATGTCCATGTGTGAGTGTCTTTACCACTTAAAGGGTATCTCTAACAGAGTCTTGATAAGCTCTATCAGGCAGTTAAAATGAAAAGGGTCTCGCTGGCTCTGACAACGTTAAGATATGTGAATTTATTTAAATAGCTACTAAAATTTATCAGCACTGATATGACGGTTGTATTAATTTTCTGAAACCCTCCATGTGGGCATACCCACATCTTATTTCAAAGTGAACTGATAGATTATATTTCGCGTGAGTCATTCTATTGAAATAATGTTTCATAAAATGTAATGGTATTTTAGTATCGTCTAATGTAGTGATTTCCTAGAGAGTAACGTGCGGATTAAAAATTAATTTAACGAAATAAAATTGTTGTGTGATTTCGCCGAGCAATGTGTAGGAGCAGATTTCTGTGTAGAGTCTCCGGGCGGCCGTAACGTGCGAGTGCCACTTACCTGTTACAACTTATTGAATTATTTATGAAACTATCCAACTTATTGGATTGAAATATCGCGGCCTTATATGGCTTATTCGCCTAACAATACCATAAAAGTGACAGATAAAGCTAATTTACTACAATTGTTAGTGATGTAATCGTTTTATCAAAGAATTGTCCCTTTTAGTGTAGACTGAGGACAAACCGTACAATAAGTCTTCGTATTTCCTCTGGTCGCTTACGTCCGTTGGTAGTAAGGCTCGCGCGGCGCTCAGTCAGGGACAAGCTGCTGCAGAGCATGCGTATTCGCCGTGGTGCTGACACTGCGGACTTCGGCCTGTCAACTGAGTCGCGACCGTTCTACATAAACGAGAGGCTTACGAAATTCAATCGCAGTCTACTGTTTAAAGCACGAGAAGTTCGCGCCCGCTTGCAATGGAAATATGTTTGGACGAAGCGTGGTCGGATTTATGTCAAACAGTCGGAAGGTAAACCCGCTTTCATCATTGCAACAGAAAATGACATATCCCGTGTTTTTGGCGAAAATACCGTTTGACTTTATATTCTTCAGTTTTACTGCATGCTTTATGACATTAATTAGAATTTCTCAATTATTACCAATTATTATTTTTCAATTATTTTTATTATTTACAATTATTCAAATTATATTAATATGTACAATTTATCAATCATTAATACTAAGTATAATCATTCAAATAATTCTTTATACAGACTGTTCAACTGTCTCGTCCTGTATACTTATATGTTAAATCACTGTACATTTTATTTTTGTTGCTGGCTAGGTATGGATGTTTGGTTATGCCAGTCGTATATAAATGCGCTGTTTTTCGGCTGAGGCCTCGAAGCTGGTACTTGTCTAATTGCAGTAAACCAACACTGATAGTATTAGTCATAATTATTACTAATGCCTAATAATACATTTTTAACCGTCGGACTATTTAACGCTGGATCATTAGGCACAAAGCATGACGATTTTATAGCTTCAATTTTACATCATCAAGTTGATATAATAGCTATCAATGAAACCTGGCTCAGACATGGTGAGGAGGGACGAGCCCCCAATTTACCGAATTACCGCCTTCGTCATGTTCCACGTCCAACGCATATTCGTAACGGCCGTGGTGGGAGTGTGGGCTTTTATATAAGATGTGGTTTGAACGCGCGGACATGCGTCCATCCCGCCCATCCTACGACGGACCAAATGTGGCTTAAGCTGAAAATGAATGGTAACACCATAATCATTGGTACAGCATATCGTCCTCCCTGGTTAGATACGCATTTTTAAACTCAAAAATGGATAAGATAGCCTCATTTCCACGGTATGATTATCTTATGGTTCTTGGGGATTGGAATATTAACGTACTTAGCCCTTCTGATGCTAAGTATACACTATTGCATACATTTTTGACGTGCACAGGCCTTAGACAGGTGGTAACTGCTCCTACTCATTTCACTGAAGGCTCATCTTCGCTTATCGACATAATTTGCACGGACGCCCAAGTACGGTCTGTGGATGTGGGGAGCATGGGTAGTATGTACGGTAACGCGTTTGTCAAATGTGAATTGCTACTAAAAAAAAACAAAAATGTAGCCCCGAATAATCACTTTTAGGCCTCTGGGTGACATAGATCACGATCAATTCAGCAAAGATATCGGTCTTATAAATTGGGAACGAATTAAACTATTGCCAAACATTGACGACATTGTCGTGGATTACACAAATGCGTTAACTTGGTTATACGATCTACACGCACCATTAAAAACAAGGATCATGAAGGAATTACCAGCTCCCTGGATCACCAGTAATGTGCAGCTTATGATGCGTTTACGCGACACCGCTCTTAAAAGGTACTGGCGCACAAAGCGTCAAGTACATAGAGATTATTACAAATTATTAAAAAAACAGGTAGATACTGCTCTCTATAATGAAAAAAGTGCTATTTTGAGCAACACATTAATAACAATATTAAAAATCCAACGCTTTTATGGAAAAATATCAAATCAAAAATACTACCTCAGCAATCACTTGAACTGCCTGCTCATCTCAATGACCCTGATGCTATAAATGCTCATTTTCTCAATGTGCCAGGTAACACTAACATAAGCATATCTAGTCTTACATACTACGAATTGCATAGGTATGGACCAGCTACATTTAGCTTGAAGCCTGTTGAATCCACTGCAATAGCCGGAATAATAAAAGAGCTTCGGTCTAACGCTGCTGGTACAGACGGACTTACTTTAGATATGATCAACCTGCTCACTCCTCATACTCTTGATATCATAACATTGATGGTGAACAAATCTATATGTGATTGCAAATTTCCCACTAGCTGGAAAACAGCGGTAGTAAGGCCAATTCCGAAAAATCGCAATATAACTGATTTGAAACAACTAAGACCTATCAGCATTCTACCATGCCTCTCAAAAATTTTAGAAAAGGTGGTAGCGGAACAGCTCCGTTGCTTTCTAGAATGTAATAGGATACTACCAGAGGCTTAATCAGGTTTTAGAAAACATCGCAGTACAACCACGGCTATGCTGGATGTTATGGACAATATACTGGGGGTGCAGGATCGCGGCGAGGGAACCATCCTGGTCTTGCTTGATTTCTCCAGGGCGTTTGATTGTCTGAATATTCCCCTCCTTTTATCCAAAATGTCATTCATTCCTACTTGAGTTACCGTTCACAGTTCGTGGAACTGAGAAATTCGGATGGAACAGCAACGCAATCTTGTCTCTCGCATATTAATAGAGGAGTTCCCCAGGGATCAGTGATTGGTCCTCTTTTGTTTATATTGTTTAGCGCTGACATTATAGGCAGCATCGAGCACTGCCAATACCATCTGTACGCTGACGATGTACAAGTGTACTACACTTTCCACCCCAACGATACACAGACAGCGGTGGAAAAAATCAACCAGGATTTGACGGGTATTTTTGGCTGGGCCCGCCGCAACTCACTTGTGTTAAACCCGAACAAATCTAAATATATGATTTTGGGTTCAAAAAAACAGCGGGAGATCATCTCGCGTAGTAATCCGCATATTTGTGTTGATGGCCAGGATGTCGATCGTGTTCAACAAGCGAGAAATCTCGGCCTAATGATGGATCAGGAGCTACGCTTTGAGAAGCATATTTCAGATGTAGTCCGAAACTGCTTCTACCGTCTCAAAGTGTTATATAGACTTAGAGATCATCTTGACATCTCGCTTCGTGAACAGTTGGTGGACTCTTTGGTTTTGTCTAGATTCAATTATCTGGATACAGCCTACGGACCGAGACTCCTAGCGAAAACAGCGAATCTCATACAACGAGTGCAGAATGCGTGCGCTCGATTTTGCTACAATATTCCGCCAAGACATCATGTAACACCTTACCTAAATCTACATAATATACTTAAGATGTCATACAGAAGGGAATTACACTTAGCTACTCTACTATTTGGTGTCATCAAAAATGAAACTCCAAGCTACCTATACAAAAAAATTGTTTGGCTAAATGAAAATAGTAGATATCCGAAAAGAACTGTATCGTGCCTATTACGTGTACCACCGCACAGGACCACAGCATTTCGTGGTTCTTTTAGATACAATTCTACCAGGTGCTGGAACAATTTGCCACCGCCGATACGTAATATAAAAAGTGCACAAAACTTTAAAGACAAACTTAAAGCCATGCTTTTACATAAACAAAAAACCAGCACATAAATTTATTGGACATTCTATATATTATTTTATTGTTATTAATATTTTATTTATTTTACTTTTATCCTATTGAGCTTTATTCGATGACATCACAGCCCCCTTTACAGGCCTTTTTTATTTATTTATACCTACTATTTTATGGACAATCTTTTGACTTATTATTTAATTTAATGATATTTGTTGACATACCAAATTAATAATTACCCTTCCTATTACATAATTATTTTATTCTCGTGACATATAATTTAGCCTTTATAGCTAACAGTTGATATTCATTTCGTTGACAAATTCATTTTTTATTCGTTTTGACATAACTAATTGTAAATAATCATATATTAATTCATATAACTAAAATTAAATAATCAAACTGCTAAGATTTGGAAGCCTACTAGCCCCAAGGGGCCTCAGTTGAAAAACAGCGCTGCAATTGCAATTGTATTTGCAGCATAATGCTGAACTGTGGCCTTTTTGCCACACAATATTATGCCGAGCCTATCTAATACGTACATATTTGCCTTCGAAATCCTCTGCATTTCTGTCCTCTTCTTACTTATTTTAAGTGTTCTTGACGCTGGCGTCATGTGGCTAGTTATTGCGGCGCGGCTCGCGCATCTCTGAAATTATTTTATATACCTTTTAAAGTTGGCATACTTACATTTAGCTTATTATGTTGCAGTAGCTAAATCAGAAATTATTGTATTTCCTTGTTTCAGAGATGGGGCGTCATATCAGTACATTTATGATTAATTATGTGTGATCATGATTTAAAGATAAAGATAATTTATTTTGTAAAACATGTGTGTATATTACAAGTTACATTGCAAGCATGATGGTCAGTTCTGAAATGTGAGTGCTACATGTTTTACCGTTTCCGGTGTACAAAATTAATAACTGAATAGATTAGCAATACTAAATAAAATTTAAAAATAACGTAATAAGAACCATACTAAGCTTTTTGATATTATTATATTTATTCATACTAAGATTGCATTAATGTAACAAATCTGTAGGTAATGTGTATGTGCAAATATATGTATGAATAGGTGTATGGTATTGTTATGGACATGGACAAACGTTTGCGCCTAGCCGCAATAGGTAGATACCTAATACAGGTTTTCATGTACCTCATTCTTCTCTGTCGGCGGCGCAATGCTATCGTAATATCGCAATCCATTGTTCATATTCTATGTTATTGTAACTTGCAGATTTTAATGACATGTCGGAAACCTGTTAACAGTGAATTAAAAAAATATATATATAATTATAACCAGAAGATCATATTCAGATGATAAACAACCTTTGTTTTAAATTACTTTTAATAAATAACATAGTAATAAGATAAACAGTGCTTACCCAATGTTCATGGCTCACGTATTGTAACTATTGACCCAACTGGGAATGAATTGTTGTATGTATGCACACTTGTATATGCATAGATAATATAATACAAATAGATATAGCATTTCGCCTGATACTCGTGTCCGTGATATGAATTCTACAAGCATATCTTATATTGCACAATTTGATACATGCCAGTCGCTCATTGACATTCATATAGGCATTTTATAGCATAATTAAGGCAAGAATGCCTGCTTGTGCCATTGTAAGCTGCAGGAGACCAAGCCATATATTTAATCTTTCTAATGGAAATATTAGTTTTCATCGGTAAGTACGTATTTCATCTAAATTAAATAAAATATCACTGTGACACAAAAAGTATACATTGCTGATTTAACATAACGCTACTGTTTGTAGGATCGACTTTACACGGCAATCTACTCTAAACGTCATATTATGTGCAAATATGACGTGTTGAGTGATGTATCTCTATTGCGATAAGAATATATCGATACTCCAGTTGTTTAGTAATTGGCAAATAGCAAAGATTAAAATCGTTACATGTGCTCTACTTTGCTTCCAAAATCTGTCCAGGTTTACTTTGACTAAATAACTTATGTGTTTTTTAGCTTTCCGTCCACACTCGAAGAAAAATTAAAATGGGTAGAAGCAACAGGACGAATCGATTGGATACCAAAAAAAAGGAGTACAATATGCTCACTACATTTTAGTGAAAATTTGTTTCTAATAAAAGAAAAAGGGAGGCGATATTTAAAACCAGGAACTATTCCCACCCTTGAAATAGCTAAATTATGTTCTAAAACTACCAGGGTACATGCTATTTTTATTATTATATAAAATAAATAAATAAATCTTTTTATATACATTGCGCCTCTAGCAATTGTATTAATGTAGCGGCATAGCCTACGAGTATGTGCATAATAATTTCGTTTATACTCATTACTTTTTAGACCACAGGAACGAATCCGCCTACTTCACCATCACCTCAAGGACTTCATTTCATAGTACGTATCAATATATAGATTAAATTATTTGTTTTAAATGCTTGCGGGATATTTACTATATATAATTGGTTACTTTATATAAAATAGCATTGCTATATTCTGGGCACGTTGTCAATAGACGGCGATGTGGAGGACTTTCATAACGCCCTTTAAATATATTTAATGTCTTTTTTATAAGTATTATATTTTTTATGTATTTGTTGTTTTAAGTAGTTATAATTGTTTCATTCCTCAATGAAAAGATTAATACTTGCGATAACACAGTTAAACATGAATAATATTAAACACGTTTTGTCTAATGACCATATTGCACCAGTATGGCATGCATTTTTAATTATCTGCGGTATGTTTCAGTCAGTCAAGTCGTCGTTTACCGGAGGTGGACGCGTAACCGGCATAGGTATGCCAGAGTAGGTACTCTACCTATGCTATTTCTCTGTAATAAAATTTAAACATATTTTTTTCTTCTTCTCCTTAAGTGTATATATTTAAATAAAACTTTTACTACCAATGTTTTGTCTTTTATTTATTAAAGTAGATGAACCTGCGGGTACACTCGCATTATTTAGGGCTACCTACTGCTCCGCTCTTGTGGCTCATAGCGCGATGTAAACCCCGAACCCCTTCATGGGCATCGCAGATAAGTATAATAATTTGAAAAATATAAAAATGTTAATGTGTAACTTCAAAAAATATATAGCCCGCAAAAAATACTAACTGCCCGTTCACATATTGAATGGGATTATAAATGGTGGATCATACATATATTCACTTCTCGCCCACACACTGTTTCTAATCTTTTAACAAAAAAATGAGATTCTTAGCTGCCCTGTGTTATAGCTTATAGCAGTGTTTTATTTTAAACAAGAGTTTAACATAGAAAATTGATGAATTGATTCATAAAATATACTTCTTTGTTATATAGAAACCAATATTATTCACCTGTCAGTCGAACACTTGTAAGTATAATTTAAATCACATTACACAAACAATCCTATTAAATTAAATATTTTTATTAATCGTAAAATACACTATCGATAAAAAAAATATCGATAGTGCCCCATGTCTAAATATCATGTGTCTAAATGTCATTTGCACAAAACAGATTAACGGCCGGTTTCTGAATTGAGAATTTCAGCTTTCATCAGTTGAAAATTTCTGAACTAGTTGAAGTCAACTTACGTTTTTTCTGTTTCACAGGTCAGAGTGATATTTTTTCATAGCACTTTCAACTGAGTTTTCTTCAGATCATGAATAACATAAACCGAACAACACTAGTACGTTCCGATACAAGTAAAAAAACCGGTACTAACCATAAATCGTCTAATTAACATTTTACAAAGAAGCACACTTGTCAGTTAATTATTTTTATACGGAAATAAATAAAAAGTCGAAATAAAGTTGTATTTAAAATTATTTCAACGATTATTTTATTTTAATGAACAGTTTGTGGAATTTGTTCAATTCGGTATCTTAGTGAAAACGGAACGTGTATGTAATGTCAAAGTCAGTTTGTTTTATTTTTATTACAAAATATTTGTGGCCAGGTATATTTGAGGTATAATTCTATATACCTGCATGAAGGCCACAGCGTAATTATTTAACACGGTAATCTCTTATTTATATTTTCTATCCCTTCGATTTGTTCCTAATAATGCTGTAATCTATTTGTTCCACACACATTTTGTACATGAGGAATATGATGGGAGTGAATGAAACAAGAGAGATATGTCAGGATCGTTGCAAATGGCGTTCCGTAGTCTCTGCCTACCCCTCCGGGAAACAGGCGTGAGTCTATGTATGTATGTGTATGTCTATTTGTTCCAAATATTGAATAGTCTTTGAACCTTTTTTCTATAAATTCCGTTTAACGACCTTCTTGTTGTGTAGACGTCAGTATGACGTAACCGCTGCTTGGAATCCGTAGTGTGGACAGTTTGACATACTGGCTGTCATATTACTCGTGATCACGGGTTAAAAGACCAAAGTTGTATAATTATTTTTTTCTCAATTTATCAGTGCTAAGTGAGGTTTGACAAATGTCAAATGTTTTCAGAAACTCGAATATAGAGTTGATATGGAGTTCATCATGAGTTGATCATATGTTATGTCAAATTTTAAATTTTACAAGCACAAATACTCAAAATGTGTCAAAACATTTTTTTGTGAAACAGAAAATTGATTAAGTAGTATATAATTAGTGTTTAAATTGTTCTCAACGCGAAATTTTCAAATCAGAAACCGGCCGTATGTTAAATAATACCATCGTTAGAAATTTGTAATTTATTATATAATTGTAAACAGAAACAGCGAAATTTAGGTGTTTAAATCATTTGGGCCACCAAATACGACCATATACATTTTTATCAAAGGCATTCCTAACTAATTAAATTAATTAGTAATACGCAAAAACCGTTTGAATGTATTATTTTGCACGATTTCACACTCTTGGTAACACTTAAAACTAGAATATAAATGTAAATCAGTTCTTACGACTTTGAAAATAAGGTTAATATTTCTTTTTGTGTGGCTTTTCAGATAATACCTTTTTATGATAATTGTGTCTTATATATTTAACGAATCACACCGTGGCGTTTTATGTAGTGGTAAATGTGTAGGTATATGTGTGTGAGAGGCGACAATGCTTCTCGTATGATATGCCTGACATGCTAATTCCATTTACTTCTGTATTGCATGTGTATATGCCTGTTGATTGCACGATATCGTATCGTAGTCCTGATGTACACAACTGTCGCCGTTCATAATGTTATATTGTTATCGATCGCGCGGGCGACCGAGCGCAGCGTGCGCGCGTGCGTGTTGCCGCTTGCCGCTGTGCGCGAGCGTCACTCGCTCACTGGCTGGCCCGCGCGTCGTGTCACAAACTCACAAGTCACGGACCGATTGCCGAAGCTCACGAAGATGCTTACCTAGATCAAAGACAATATAATACCTAGATATAGATAGCCGTGCCTAAGGTGGCGCCAGCCAGCGAGAAATTTGCGCGCCTTACTTCTTTGTTTTGTCTATCTTTAGCTCTTATTTACATTTATTACTGTAATTATTGTCATAATATTGTGTTGGTGCAAATAAATTCATTCTATTCTATTTTAAAAATAATTTAATACCTGTACAGACTTTCATTTAGTTAGTTATAGAGGTGGAATAGTACCGGTTAATTATTGGAAGATTATTCTATTATATACTACACAGATCATCGGCAGTTTTCCTAGAAATGTCTTCAAATTCACCGATAAGATGAACATTTTCACGGGTTAAATATTATCCATCTATTCTTAAATGTAAACTTTTCTTTTTCTAGGTGTACATACCTTGACCGATGATGAACCCGTTGACCAACACTTAAGAGACCGTAAGAATATTTATATGCCCACGGACAAATATAAATATATAGAGTAAAGTATGTGTTTTATTCGCAACATCATATATTTTCATTGATCTTTCCTGACATGTATATATGGTAATAATTGATTTTAAACTTGTATGCGGTATGTGTACTATGCAAATAAAAACACAAGAAACCATTATGTCACAACTGATATTTTGGGCAACTTAAAAAGTTTATTTTACCATGTTTGAAAGCGAAATAATTACTATAATTATAGTCTCGGATTCAGTTCAAAATTAAATTAAGGTGTGGAAATTGATGTTATTATACGAATAGAGTCAGTAATGAGTTAAAGTTGGCACTGACTCGTCATCTAGGAGCAGTTAGAGAACAAAGTTTTATCGGCCAATGTGTAAGAATACTTATTCCCGTTTATTGCTCTTCGTCCAGTCATCTCTTAAGCTATTAAATTCGTCGGAAACGTCACATAAAACGTTCGAATCGATTTCGCATAAACGATAGACGTGACCGACCAAAAAGAGTATGGCGTCTAATTTGACCCGGATGTCGAGTGAATTTTGTATTATTATAGTGACGAGACAAACACATTCGTACCCAACATTGATAAATCCGTCTTTACAGCCCGCTATACTGCCTTTTGACGACCCTTGTTATTTTTACGCTGTCTGCTTTTGCATAAATTGATACTTGCACGTATGTCGTACGGACGCTTTTTATTTTGGACTTTATTGTTAGGTATACATGAAAATATTTTATTTTTACGTCAGATATGCTACAAAAGTTTAACTATGACGGACATCTTTGACAAGTACTTCTATTAAAAATATATTCTTGGTACACGAAACATGATTGACACGTCTTTTTTTCAGGAGTTCAGGTCAAATGATAATGAACAGATTTAAGATATTGTCTGCAACCACTGCCTTCCCAAACCCTTGCAAAATTAATGAAATGACATAAAATTATATTATTTCATTTCAGTATCGTAATACATAAGTAAATTTGTTACACATTAATTTCCTTTATTCCCTGTAACATTTGCATTAAATTAAGACGAGTTTACTGAATATTCCTGAACTGAAATTCAATTAGAAAGTTTTGGCGCGAGTGACCGTCAGATTAAGGGCTGGACCTTAGATCGAAATTAATTGGCTCATGCAGATATTGTTGTAGCCAAGGACCCTCATCTCTAAGGATTTATGTCTATCTAAGAGACACAGAAACGTAAACAATTTGTTTATTCACTAAACAGCTCACTATTGTGATATCATTTCCGTTTTGTTTAATTTGTCTTTGAAATTACAGTCGAGCGAATAGTCTTCCTTGAATTACGTTTTGATGAATTTCGCTCGACAATTATATTATTCGTCGACGTTGACGAATAAGGACATTGGCGTCCTTTCTATCTTGTTGGTCCAATATGGTGAGCATAGATAATGCTCAAATAGTGATCGAAAGGTTCCGAGTTTGACTGTCAAGCCTACCGTATCCGGCACGTGACATTGCCTCAGAAATATCTGGTTAATTTTTAAGAGGGTACGGCTACAGATGTGGAATAGTTGTCTATAGATAGTTTAGTACTATTTGTGCCTAATTGTAGTGTAAAGGTTGAGGCACACGTAGGTATATTTCCGAAAACAGAACAAAACAATTAAACTCTTTCAGTATTCTTTGTATTACATCGCCCTTTTGCTACGCACACTGCATCTCGTAGCATTAAGTAGAAGGCACGCGGCGTAGCGAAAAGCGAAGTGAAGTCGATCCCTTATGTGTGCGCTAAACATTAACCAGTTTGTAATAATTGTAGGTATATATCACTTTAAGCGTCCCCTAAGTTAGCATTCGATTAACCTGGGATGTTACGCAAAGTTATTGCGGTCAAACAGATAGTGACCGGTGTTGGTTCGTTAATATCTTGATATTCACAGTACGGTTACGGAAAGTTACAGGCATGAGATTCGTGTCAGCCAGTGTAATTTTAGATTAGTTTGCCAATCGTTCTGTGTAAATATTTGCCACTGGGTATAGATGTTCAAATAGCCTGAATCTGATGACAGCTTGTTTGAAGATTATTATGGAATATCCGTATGTTTTTGAGATTCCATATTTATTTGATAAACTGCTTTTAATATGTGCGTTAGTTCTTTTTTATCCGTGGAACTATGAGTGATAGTTTATATTTAGCAATCTAGAGAGCGCCGCTTTTCATCTGGATGTTATTCATGAAGCCAGGCCAAAGAAGTCAAAGAAATAAATACGATACGAATTACTTGCCTTACAATTTCGATACAGCGTGGCTTGATCATCAAACTACGCTATAATGAAATGTGGAGTCAGGCGACGATGTTTAATAAGCTAAGTTGACTGAGTCCAGCTTCGCAGGGCTCTTATTTTTAGGTAAAGTGTCAAAAGAAAACCTAACATAACCTATTCAAATGGTTCCCTGGTTAATCGGCCGGTTAACATATCAATGTCCAGTACGGAACTTATTAAAATAAAACTTTACAAGCTTCAGTTCACTTATTATATTACTTAACCCAATAGTACTAACATGTTATATAAAATAGCTCGTTAATGTGATTAATTCGGTGCCAATTATTACTTTGTCCAAATTCAGTAGATATTATATATGTACAATGGCTAGATAGTATAAATAATATCTGAATTTATTACTTTGGATGTAACATATATATGCATTAGAATAATAATAAATGATATCAATATCTATCGAAAATTTACTGTGTTAAATTCGGCCTTAGGACCACTAGTTAAGCGAAATTTAGTTTCTGTTATTATTTCACCACTAGGTAACCTACATACTTACATTTGCTTTAGAAGTTTTACGGTTAGATTTTATCGTAATGAAATAGTAGTAACTAGATAGTAAAGGACGGAATCATATTGTGTAACAGTTTATAAAATAACCATTGGTATGTTCAAGTATACCTAGATTGCGTCTAAATAATGACTATTGTCTAGTCCAGTATTACACTGAGACAGTTATAGGCAAAGTTTTAGTAAGATATCCTGATTCCCGGAGGGATTATAGACGTAACAGTAATTTATTTATTGTGAAGGGTGGGGAAATCAGGACGAGTGGCTCCTTGTTATTATGGGACAACCACTTTAAAACACAACCCTAACTTCACTAGTTTATTTGAAAGGGATTTTGATGCGAAGCGTTATTTGTGCCTTCATACTCGTAATGTACTTATATGATAACGAATTGAATTGATATTGTAAGAATTTTGATTTATCGTTGAAATTACTAAATTGTTTCTTACTTTTGCGATATGTGCCTACATATACTATGATATGTAGTTACATATCGATCATAATTATAACGGCTCTTAATCGAGTATTAAATTTAAATAAATGAAATACTCTCTCAAAATCTCAAGATGACAAGTATACCTACCTACTTTGACCATGGCTGGTGCCGATCGTCAAGTCAAAAAAATGGTATTAACCGTTACTCAAAATTAAATGTTAGTACTAAAAATATTAACAGTCTTTTCAGTGAGGCTTTCAAATTTTTTGTTTTAATATTTTAACATACTTTTTATAGCGGTCAATATTAATGCATGTTATTCTTTGTTATATACACATTCGGCCGGTTTCTGAATTGAGAATTTCAGCTTACATCAGTTGAAAATTTCTGAATTAGTTGAAGTCAACTTGAGTTTTTTCTGTTTCACAGGTCAGAGTGATATTTTTCCAAAGCACTTTCATTTGAGTTTTCTTCAAATCATGAATAAATTAAAACAAACAACGCTAGTACGTTCCAATACAAGTAAAAAAACCGGTACTAACCATAAATTCGTATTAATTAACATTTTACAAAGAAGCACACTTGTCAGTTAATTATTTATATACGGAAACAAATAAAAAGTCGAAATAAAGTTATATTCAAAATTATTTCAACGTTTATTTTATTTTAATTAATAGTTTGTTGAATTTGTTCAATTCGGTATCTTAGTGAAAACGGAACGTGTATATTATGTCAAAGTCAGTTTGTTTTATTTTTAATACAAAATATTTGTGGCCAGGTATATTTGAGGTATAATTCTATATACCTCCATGGTGGCCACCATGAAGGTATATAGAATTATACCTCCTTGGAGGACACAGCGTAATTATTTGGATTAATTTAACACGGAAATCTTTTATTTATATTTTCTATCCCTTCGATTTGTTCCTAATAATGTTGTAATATATTTGTTCCAAATATTGAATAGGCTTTGAACCTTTTTTCTATAAATTCTGTTTAACGGCCTTCTTGTTGTGTAGACGTCAGTATGACGTAGCCGCTGCTTGGCAACGGTAGTGTGGACATTTTGACATACTGGCTGTCATATTACTCGTGATCACGGGTTAAAAGACCAAAGTAGTGTAATTATTTTTTTCTCAATTTATCAGTGCTAAGTAAGGTTTGACAAATGTCAAATGTTTTCAGAAACGCGAATATAGAGTTGATATGGAGTTGATCATGAATTGATCATATGTTGTGTCAAATTTAAGATTTTACAAGCACAAATACTCAAAAGGTGTCAAAACATTTTTTTGTGAAACAGAAAATTGATTATCGGCCGGTTTCTGAATTGAGAATTTCACGTTGAGAACAATTTAAACACTAATTATATACTACTAAATCAATTTTCTGTTTCGCAAAAAATTGTTTTGACACATTTTGAGTATTTGTGCTTGTAAAATCTAAAATTTGACACAACATATGATCAACTCATGATCAACTCCATATCAACTCTATATTCGCGTTTCTGAAAACATTTGACATTTGTCAAACCTCACTTAGCACTGATAAATTGAGAAAAAATTAATTATACAACTTTGGTCTTTTAACCCGTGATCACGAGTAATATGACAGCCAATATGTCAAACTGTCCACACTACGGTTGCTAAGCAGCGGTTACCTCATACTGACGTCTACACAACAAGAAGGTCGTTAAACAGAATTTATAGAAAAAAGGTTCAAAGACTATTCAATATTTGGAAAAAATAGATTACAACATTATTAGGAACAAATCGAAGGGTTAAAAAATATAAATAAGAGATTTCCGTGTTAAATCAATCCAAATAATTACGCTGTGGCCTCCATGGAGGTATAATTCTATATACCTCCATGGTGGCCACCATGGAGGTATATAGAATTATACCTCAAATATACCTGGCCACAAATATTTTGTATTAAAAATAAAACAAACTGACTTTGACATAACATACACGTTCCGTTTTCACTAAGATACCGAATTGAACAAATTCAACAAACTGTTCATTCAAATAAAATAATTGTTGAAATAATTTTAAATACAACTTTATTTCGACTTTTTATTTGTTTCCGTATAAAAATAATTAACTAACAAGTGTACTTCTTTGTAAAATGTTAATTAATACGAATTTATGGTTAGTACCGGTTTTTTTACTTGTATTGGAACGTACTAGTATTGTTCGGTTTAAGTTATTCATGATTTGAAGAAAACTCAGTTGAAAGTGCTTTGAAAAAATATCACTCTGACCTGTGAAACAGAAAAAACTTAAGTTGACTTCAACTAGTTCAGATTTTTTCAACTGATGAAAGCTGAAATTCTCAATTCAGAAACCGGCCGTAAGTGGTATATAATTAGTGTTTAAATTGGTCTCAACGCGAAATTCTCAATTCAGAAACCGGCCGATTGTCTTGTGACTCTTGTCACTTGGTTGCATTTAGCTAAATGTATCTCAACCGATGTACAAGTAAAAAAAATTAGGTCAAAAAGTGTTGTGTGCAAAAAAATGGGTGAATGTAGTACCTAAAGTGCGTTCATCTTTACCTGGCACAACTAGTAAACAAACATACCTTCATCACAAATCACAAGATTGTGGCCGCATCACGTAATATATGCTACTAGAAAATATTTACAATGTAGTTCAAATACCAACACATTATTTTCCACTTAAAATAGCTTCATATTCCCCTTTTAAAACATATTTATTTAAAGAAAATCGTAATTGTGATGACATTTTAAACCACAGATTATTACGATGTCTTGTCAATATGACATTTGTCTGTAGAGATGGGATGAAGTGAATGATAAAATTGAATGATTATATAAAAAGTATTAATATATTGTAATCCGTTTATGGTAAACGTAAAGAACATTCAGATCCGTATAAAATGATTTCATTAACTAAACTGAGGTCAATTTTCATAAGGGCCTAAATTAAAAGCTTTTCACTGCAGACAATATGGATAAAAACCGATAAGTCAATTAATATATTTTTTGGCTTTATTGTTGTAAAATCCTTACTAATTAGCAACACTGAGAGCAACAATAATGAAAAGAGTTTGGCGTCAAACATTTCGGGTATTCTATCTAGAACCATTTTGAAGTTGCTTACGACCGACCTGACTTGCTTGTGGATTTGTATTAGCTTTTCATTCCAAATATTATTTCTCTTGATCGACAACCAGGCTACGTACAAAAGACTTTGAGATTGCAACTGATTGGACTCTTGTAACTAACTGAGAGATAAAAGTAAGTGTAAGTAAGTGTAGCTTTTATATCAGGACAATTAATCTTAATAAATAAAACTTAAACTCAGATAGACAACAACTGCTGCACCGATTTAGCTAATTCATTTTCGTTGTTTGTATGAATGAAAACATTGAAAAATGGATGGAAAAGTAGAATTCATGGTTACAAGAAAAAATCAGGCTTTTTAGTTTAATCCACAACGAAGTTATAGGGGGTCGAAAATGCCCTGAATTGCTTCGAGAAAAGGATGGTACGGCCGTGCCGCTTTTTTGCTCGACTTGGTGGGGGCACTGCCGTGCCCCCAGATATGGGTTAAAAATCTCCATACAAAACAGCGAAATTTAAAAATAGAATTAGGTACTCCGATAGAATTGACTGTCAGAGTCTTTTTAAAAATATGTATTTTGTGCGCTTCCCTTTGCCAGGCAAAGTCCTCTCCTTTTTCTAGTCAGAGATGGGCAAAATGTAATTTGTAACCATCAATCATGAAAACATTTACCGAAAGTAATCGAAAAAGTATCCATTCTCTGATTGCAGTCAGAAATCGTAACCACGATTACATGATATATGGGGGCGGGCGATAGATGCCGCTAACGCTAATTGTTGAAGTCATTATAATGACAAATAGTGTTTTCATTCACTTACCAGTATTAAGTTATAAACGCATTTTGCCTTAAATTCAGATAAGATTTCAATATAAAAGTGGTTGATGAAATGGCGGCCAAGAAAAATATTATTGTTGTTCGCCTTCCGCCTTATCATTGCGAACTAAACCTAATAGAATTAATATGGGCACAAATAAAATCGCATATTGGCTGCAATAATAAAATTTTTAAGATGGGAGAAATAAAAGATTTAACAAAAGAGAGCATTGCCAAAATTGATGCTGAATCGTGGAAAAATGCATCGAACATGTTATCAAACAGGAAAATAAAATGATGTTCAATGGGTTTATTGATGATGCGACGGGTGGAGCAACCCCCAGATTCATAATTAACGTCACATTACAAACAAGTTCTTATGAAACCACAACGTCTATCGACACTGACGATCTGACATAATATTTGTACATTTAAAAAAATAAAACCTTTTACATGGACCAAAATACCATTTCTATTTCTACTCTCATCGAAAACATTTAAAGTTTAAAAACTCTATCTCTAATATGTTTTATTTCATTCACTGAATGAATTTTAAGTGAAACTTGATTTAGTTCATGCAATGTTTCCCATCACTAGCCTTACGGACGTAGTTATCTGTCCGCCATATTTGTTTACCATTTTTGCCAGATAAGAATGAATGCACTAGGTAGACAGTAATCGATGCGTATTGATTCGTTTCCATGACGAGTGCTTTATTAATGTGATTCCAATGTCTGCAGTGTGTGAAGTTCACTTCACGTTCATATCAAGCCTTCATTGTTAAAGAAATGATGGGAGTGCTAAAGTCTACAGGCGGTTATATTGATATTAATCAAACGACTAGCTTTGAGAATACAATAATTTTGTACTACGTCTTGGCATAGATATACGGTGTTATTAGAAGGGTATAAGTCGGACTATTTTGCATTCTTATTGTAAGTTAGTATTTTTTATTGTGCGCCGAAAAGGATATCTAACTTTATAGCAGACAATACGCAAGGTAAATTTCTATAGTCTCAATTTAAAAAATTAGTAAATACGATTGAAAGTTTTGGTTTATAATTGTATACTGTTTCTGTGTGTTATAGAACTGTGTTATTCTTTCAGAAATCCTGATGTAGTGGTTTTGGAGAATACATATGGGGTAGGCCTCAAGGTGAAATGACAATCTAAGAAGCAGTTTGATCTGGACGACCTTAGGCTGAGACAAATATTGGCGAAAAGTGGCCAAAGATCGGGTGAAGTGGCGTTCTCTCGTATTAGACCAAGGCACATTTCGGGTCGATGAGCCATTGGAGTAGTAAGTAAAGTAGTGAGTAGTATTTGTCTGAGTACCTACAAAATAATTTAGCGGGTCTTAATCGCGTTAACTTAACTTATTTAAGGTATAAATACCTATTTGTTTCCGACGTTTCGCTCGTCTTGCACCGAGCTTGGTCGCGGAGAGACTGATGAGAGCTCAGCGCCGTCTTGTGGAAGTGCGGGTTTCGGCACCTACCCTCACTTGGTCTTTATTTAAATTCGCAATGTCGGTACTCCGACACACTACACTAATGACGTCTACACACTGTTGAGATTTATCACTGCGGCGGTGTTTACATTTGCTGATGACTGGATTTCAAGTAGCCGATAATCTATATCCATCCTCCCGGTTGAAATTGTTATATTTCTTGATTTCTACCGCTTCACGTACTATCCTGGAGTAATAGTGACGATCGGTGGATAAGACTTGTGGTTGATGCAGTTCTATCCAGTGGTTTGGTCCAGACTCCAACAAATGCTCAGCTATCGCCGACTTATTAATATGTCGGTATTTTACAGCTGCGATATGTTCTTTTACTCTTTCAGCGATTGACGCTTAGTCTGCCCGATATATGAACTACCACAGCTGCAATCGACTTTGTAGACGCCAGGTGGTTGGAAAGGAATGACATCCTTTGGGGTACGCAGGTTGTGTGCTATCTTAGAGAGCGGACTGTATACAGTCTTGATGGAGTATTTCTTGAGTACTGTTCTAACTTTGTCCGTCACTCCCTTTAGATACGGCATGTAAGTAAGTAAACTTCAGGTTTACGCTCGTTCCTCTTCCGACGGAGTATGTTTTTCTTGTATCCGTTGCGCCTAAGTACCTCCCGAACATGTGACAGCTCACTATTTAATTGTTCAGGGTCACATCTATGTGACGTATGACCTATAGGTCATACGCTCTGTTCACTAACGAGGACACAACGGAATCCAAGTGCTGCGGATGGTGGTGCGAGATCACAGTGCCTGTGATCCGCTAAATTATTTTGTATGATGTAGGTATACAAATCGCGAAAGTTTATAATCAATTATTTGTCTGAGATTTCAATACTGCAACAATACAACAACTACAAGTTGTTGGTCCGGCAAAGGAAACGGTCGCGAAGGTAGCCGAGGAATTCCGCACCTTTAGAGAACTAATGTTCTCAATGCTCAGCCTCTTGCGCAAACAAGTCAACGAATGTTGCCATAGCATTGATACTATAGAGACTAGGCACAGGCGCAAGGCTCACTTATATTTCACGGGGTTCCAGAGGACGAGAAAGAGGACTGCAGGGCTTCGGTTTTAAATATTGTTCACCGTCTAGCACTTCCCACTGTGGCGGCACCGGACATCAATGTTTGCCATAGAATTGGATCGCTCAAGAAGGATCACCGACGACCAATATTAGCCTGGTTCACCAGCGGAGATGTCAGAGCAGCTGTTTGGAAGGCCAAGACCAAACTCAAGGGGACGGCTATTTCGGTCAAGGAGTTCCTGACGAAACCACGGCAGGCAATCTTCATGAAGGCCCGTCAACACTTTGGGATGCGGGCGTGTTGGACACAGGACGGCGTTATCGTGGTCAAGGCATCCGATGGTAGCCGCCTTAAGATAACCACTACGGAGCAGTTAAACTCCGTGATGCTGAAGCACTCCGGGGCTGCAAGCAGTTCATCATCGGCGAGCAAGAGCGACTGTGCGAGTGCTGGTATGTCCAACACAAGCGCAAAACCGCGTAAATAATGAATTTGCCTAGTTACGTCCTTGTTTAATGTGTAAATGATAGTCACATTAATTTACGCGTGTTTTCTTCCATAGATTTAACATTTTCTTTTGGTTTGTTTACGTATTAGCCGCCGTTTACCCACACTTATAATTTGTTAATCAATTTTGGTTTGATAATTTTGTTTACTCCGATGAACTGACAAGATCAACATGACAACTATGACAAGTCTGACAACAGCTGTCAATAGTGTCAATGCGATTCGTTCGGAAACGTTTTATTGTTACTTTTGTTCAAGGAGCTTTTGTTATTTAGTTTAATTTATGTGAGCTGGCGGGTGGTGCAGAGATGTGTAGTTCACTTGTTAATAAAATTAGAATTACTTTTTTCTTCTTCCTGTTATATTCTTGATAATTAGGTATAAATTATTAAGTATATTAGTATTATTTTATATTTAATTCAATGGATTATTCTTCGGATGACGATGCATATCTGTCTGCCAATGAATTAACTGACAATGATAGTTTTTGTTCCACTGAAGGCACCTTGGGTGACTGCTTGCGACAATCCTTTGTTACTCAGCAATTCCAGCCATTGCTAAATATTTGTCACATAAATGCACAAAGCATACCCAGTCATCACAATGACTTACTGGAAACATTTACCGGTACTAATGTGCACGCCGTCCTGACTTCAGAGAGTTGGCTAAAACCTGAACTACTCTCTACGTCTTACTCCCTACCCGGCTTCGTTTTAATACGGAATGACCGTACTGGCCGGAGAGGGGGTAGTGTTGCTATTTATCTCTGCAGTGCCATTCTCTTTAAAATTATTGCGTCCTCACCGGCTTTTTCACCTGCAGAATACCTATTTCTGGAAATCAACGTCAAGGGGCTAAAGCCGTTCTTGTCGTTGTCTATTGTCCACCGGCTCTTGATTATTTCTCCAGTATCGAGCCGATACTGGAATCTTTAGGGTCAGAGTATGAACATCACATCATCATGGGCGACTTCAACACTAACCTCCATTTTCCCCAATCCAGTCGTTCCCGTAATCTCCTCGATATCATTGAGTCAGCCAACCTCCACATCCTGCCACTACAACCCACTCACCACAACACTGATGGGGAGGATACGTGGCTTGACTTGATAATCACGTCTACTCTTGCCCTAGTTTCCCTCCATGGACAATTTCCAGCCCCTGGTTTTTCCCGTCACGACCTTGTTTTCCTTTCATACCGCCTAAAACCTCCCAAATCCTTGCCTAAAGTTTTGCACAAGCGTTGTTTTGGTCGTATGGATTTAGACAAACTCCGTGAAGATGCGGCTAATCTTAACTGGGAAGCTATGGAGGGTTCCTCGACGATAGACGAAAAAGTTCGCATTTTTTAAAATAGTGTCTGTCAACTATATGATGCCCATGCCCCCATACGAAAAGTTAAATTAAAATGCCCACCGGCACCCTGGATTACTAAGGGTGTGCGCATGGCAATGAGGCGTAGGGACCGGGCCTTCCGGATCTATAAAAGGGACCGCTGTGATGAGAACTGGAACCTGTTCAAGTCTGTAAGGAATCGGTGTAATCAGATGGACGCAACGCTAAACGCCAACACATTCTACATCATATTTCTTCCTCATCCCCTGCCGATATCGGGAAGTTCCTTGGAACTCTAGGTATCGGCAAACAGCGACGTGTTGGCTGTCTTGGGACACTCAGTCTGGATGACATCAATACACATTTCACAACCACCACCACATTAGATCATCAGACTGAGTGTCTCACAGTGAACTACTTAGCTTCTTTAACCCGACCCAACATAGATTCCTTTCACTTTTCTCCACTAGCCCCAGATGAGATCAAAAAGATAATCCTTTCTATAAAGTCCAATGCTGTGGGATGCGACGACATCAGCCGGCGCATGATCACTGCTATCTTAAACCAACTCCTTCTAGCCATCTCCCACATCATAAACTTTTCCCTTACTTCTGGCACCTTCCCAGCCCTGTGGCGTAAAGCTTATATTATTCCTCTTCCTAAAGTCCAAAACCCTTCACATCCGAATCACTTTCGTCCCATCTCTATTCTTCCTTTCTTGTCCAAAGTCCTAGAGTTCTGTGTCCAAAGGCAATTGTCTAGATTTGTTTTTTCAAATAACTTATTAAGCCCGTACCAATCTGGTTTCAGGCCTGGACACAGTACTACAACCACCCTTCTCAAAGTGACTGGCGATATTAGGGAGGGCATGGAAAACACCAAAGTCACTGTGTTGGCTTTGGTCGATTTTTCGAATGCCTTTAATACCGTCAGTCACGATGTCCTGCTGTCCCTCCTTACCCATCTTAAGATCTCATCCGAAGCTCTGGATTGGTTCTCAAGTTATCTTCGAGGACGCCAGCAGTCTGCCCGCCTCGACGAGTCATCATCGAAGTGGCGTGACAATAACTCTGGTGTTCCTCAAGGCGGTATTCTTTCTCCTTTATTATTTTCTATCTTTATTAATCTCCTAACTCAAAATCTTCAATGCGCTTATCATCTGTATGCCGATGACTTGCAGATATACTCTCAGGCATCCGTTGAGGACGTTCCATCCGCAATTCAGGAAGTTAACCGTGACCTAAGTGCCATACAGAGCTGGTCGGACAAGTTTGGATTGTGTTTAAATCCTAGCAAATGCCAAGCAATTATAATTGGTAGCCAATGGACAATTAAAAGATTAGACGTCTCCACCTTGCCACCACTAGTTTATGATGGTAACATCATAGATATGTGCCCAGTAGTCAAGAACCTTGGCCTACATATGGACTGCACGTTAAGCTGGCGAAACCATGTCACTCAAACCAGTAAAAAGATCACGGGTACTCTACTTGCAATCAATCGCTTAAGAAACTTCCTACCACCCAAAACTAAGACAATGCTTGTGCAAACTTTGGTATTTCCCTTGATCGACTATGGTGATGTATGCTGCTATGACCTGAATACAGATCTTCTTAACAAACTTGACCGTCTTCTCAATAACTGCATTCGATTTATTTTCAATCTTCGCAAGTATGACCACGCGTCTACTTATCGTTCCCAGTTGAAGTGGCTTCCTATTCGTCAAAGACGCAGTCTGCGTGCTCTCACTACTCTCTATTCTATCCTCATGTCTCCCAATATTCCCAAATATTTAAGTTCTTACTTTCAGTACTTATGCAGCAACCACGATCGTAACCTTCGTTCATCTGATAACCTTCTTCTTCTTTGTCCTTCACATAGATCTTCTTTCATCCACTCTTCTTTTCCTATTCAAGCTATTCTTCTTTGGAATGACCTTCCTCTCGAAATCAGGACGTCCACCACTCGGTATAGCTTTAAGACAAAGGCAAAGCAGCTTTTATTGGATAAGTTGGCAGAAGTATCGTAACATTTATACTTATATATTTTACGTATATATTTATTACTTGTGTACCTATATATTTATTTATGTTTGTATATATAATATGTATGTGTACGTAAGTATATCTATTTATATATTATTATTATTAAATTTTATGTAATGTATGCGTTTATCATATCTATTAATTTCTATTAAATATATAAGTCTAAATTCACTTCTAAAATACACCTACCATTAATCTCTGCACCACCTTTATACCTTTATGTGTATATAAAGATAATAAATAAATAAATAAATAAAATTGGCTATGTTACCCAAATGAAAAATCAAATCCAGAAAGCTTAAAGATACATTAAGTAATAATACATTATATTTTTTAAATATCGTCTCGGGTTCGATTCCCGGGTCGGGCAAAGTGTTATTGGGTTTCTCCGTTACGAAATTCTCAGTAGCAGCACGGAGTCTGGTAATGTGTCCAGTACGGCAATTGGCTCGCCCCCGATTACGTGAGACCTAAAAATTAATGGCGAAATGTGGGTGTAATAGTACACCTCTGCCTAACCCTTCGGGGATACAGGCGTGAGTCTATAAATATACATATTTTTTAATAAAACTTAAAACGTTTACCAGATAAGACATTGTATAATGTAATACTTTAGTGACAAGGAGCTACGTCACTCGTGGACTACACCAGGTTCATTACGATGATACTTCCTCTACGCGTTTGGCATCTTGCCAGGCATAATTAACATAAATGTAGTACGTGATATGCACAATTTATGCGCCGCCACTATAAACTTTTTGGTAAATTGTATTGTCTTTTTTCTTCATTTAGCGGACCTCAGTAATTTATTTGTTTCTTTTTTTCTGTGTTTTCGTTAGGCCATACTAGAGCAATAAATTAGCTTCAGACTTTTATTCGTTACTGTACAACACGTTTTAATTATGTTGTAATCAATCTAAGTGCCCGACAAGAAATCTTGAAATATTTTTCGATTATTTTTTTATTTTTGCTTACTCCATAACTCTAGCGTTTTTTCGGCTGCATCCAAAACTCTGTCCGCTTACTCGTGAAACCAGATTTGACAGAATATTAGGTTTTCTACAGAGCGCCTACCGTCTGAACTTCGCAACCTGAAGGAATAGCGACATTCCATGGAGGCAGATCAGTGTCAGTATTTTACAAGGTACTGAAGTTCTATAAGTTCTATAGCAACTACCAAAGACCTTCACGACAACCGACGACGGCTTAGCATGCTCTCGCGAGCACGAGGCTAGAGATATTTGACAATTTAATACGCTTATAACTTCAAAACGTCAGAGGTGTTCGCCGCGAGTTTGAAATCAATACCCTCTGCAAAGCAGTCTACAGGGATCTCCACTAGGCCATCACTGCCTGAAATCTCTCTACGATTAAAATAAAAATATTTACAATATATTCGTAACGATAGTGCCGCAGTCCATGAATAGTTACTGGTTTTAAGATAGAGAGACCATAGATTTAAATCCTACCAATTAGTCTCCAGACGGGTTCACTTACCACAAGCATAAGGGCTCAGCTGTTGCAAAGCTTGATAATACTTATAATAAGTAATTTTTGAAATAGGTATTCTAATTAGACTGTTTCTGCAATGAAGTGTCCTATTTATCTTTCTACGCAGAATTTAGACAGAAATTCTTAAGGGAGTAAAATTCATTTTGTGGCTATCTTAACAGTTCTGTACTAATTATTATTGAGCTAACGGTACAAAATTAATCAAGCCCAGTAATTACCGGTGAGGTCGAATAACGCTGTCAAACAATTACAGTTGATGTTTAGCGGACGTTTGTCATTACTCATCTTGTCTCGCGTATAAACTAAGTAATTCTATTAGTTAGCGCTATAATCAAAACTGTTGTGCTATGTTAGAAGTTTATTGCGTATATACACGCGGTTTTTTATTGATTTTATTGTAATAGTATGATGGCTTAGTATAAATCTGTCATATGGATGCAGCAATGATGATTTTGAGTATGGTGCCACAGATTTATAGGCAATGATAACAGAGCTTAGTACGATTTTACTCAGCTTACGTCTCTTGTCGATTCGAATGATGTTTAGCGCATTGATTGACCCGATTCAAAGCCAGATCGTTTTAGAACCCAACACGAGTCAGTTAGTGCATGTGTCTAAAATGTACTAAAACCATAAGGTCTAGTGACCGATTCCGAGCTCTAAAAAGTGTTAAGTATATTCAAATATACAGGGTGATTCAAAAGTCGTGTACTTCCTTTGAACCACATGATCTGCTGGTGATACAGAATGACCCTAACCATATATAATTTTTTTTTAGATTTTATTTTTTTCAGCTACGGTTTCATACAATAGTACGTTAACAGCCTGAAAGGGTTTTAATAAAATAAAAAACATTAGGTCAACTAAAATGTCGAATTCTAAAAGGAGGTAATAACGCCTCGCGTCGCTTGGCGTCAGCTGTCAGAGCGCAGAGAGACTGTTTGGTAAGGTCAAACTCGCGGCGGTTAATGTCAGTGGCAGTAGATCTACAGTAGGCTACTGCGAGTTTACCTACAAACCGCGCAAGAGGCGAAACTAGTCTCTCATGCCATGTTATTATTTCAAATGATTGATATTAAGTAATATTAAAAATAATTATTAGTTACACTATTACTAAATCTTGGACCGAAAATCTTGTTAAGATCGCGGGAAGCGGTTTGTACGTAAACTCGTAGTAGCGCCATCTAATGCCATTTACATTAAACGCCGCGAGATTGACCTTACCGTGTCTCTATGACAGCTGACGCCACACGACGCGAGGCGTTGTTACCTCTTTTTAGAATTCGACATTTTAGTTGACCTAGTGCTTTTTTTTACATTTTTTTTATTAAAACCCTTTCAGGCTGTTAACGTACTTATTGTATAAAACCGTAGAAAAGCTAAAAAAAAAATTTTTCTAAAAAAAAATCTAAAAAGCAAAATATATGGTTAGGGTCATTCTATATCACCAGCAGATCATGTGGTTCAAAGGAAGTACACGACTTTTGAATCACTCTGTATAAAGACCAACTTTAGAATCTTCTAAACTTTATCACAGTGAAAAGCTGTGGCAAAGTAATATCTTACTACTCGAACTGCAATATTCACTTTGCCATAGCTTTGTGGCTTTTATCGCCGATGGTTTAGTATGACGGTTTCGCGCCTAATGGCGCTGATACACCTGAGCATTCACTTGTTACAGGTTGAACAGCGAGCATTGGCCGTTTTCTGTTTTGTCGAACCGAACATTTTCACGATCATTCTAGCGAACACTCTAAATTCAAATAGTCCGTGGGATATGGAAAAATATAGAAATCGCACTACAACAATAGTTTTACCCAATATGATTACTTCAGTTCCACTTATGAATTACTAGAGGATGCCCGCGGTTACAGCCGCGTTATTTAAGGCTACTGCTCCGCTCCCGTCACTTATAGCGCAATTTTATATAGCCTATAGCCTTCCTCGATAAATGGGCTTCTTCTTAATCGTTTCCCCACTGTTGAGGATCGTGACTCCTTTTTAGGCGATTGATGGTTTGCTGCCAACTGATCCGGTCTATCGTCCGGTGAAGGGCGATGCTGATAGGTAGCTCCAGGTGTTCGGCGATCTGGTCCGTCCATCTTTTTGTACTTCGACCTCTGGATCTTCTGCCTTCGAATTTGCCCGTCACTACCAGTTTCTCTAAATTATTGGCCTCTCTTCGTGCGATATGGCCAAAATAACTCATGACGCGGTGTAGACAAATTGTAAGTTCTTTAAGGACAGACACGTTTGTGCGGTGTGCTGTCCAAGGAATCCTCAGCAGGCGGCGCCAGCACCACATTTCAAAGGCGTCGATTCTCTGCGTGTCAGCGGCTTTGAGCGTCCAGGTTTCAACCCCATATAGAAATATGTAAAATATGAGTGTGCGGACGAGGTGCATTTTAGTCCGGTTTGAGATGTTTCTATTTTTCCATATTTTCTCAAGTTGGGTCATCGCTGTTTTGGCCATGCCAATTTGTCTACGTATCTCTAGTTCGCAAGTGCCTTTGTTCATGATTACTGAGCCAAGGTACTGGAATTGTTCCAAGGTTTCAAGCTCCTGGAGAAGATTAGTACGTTGTGTAGCAGCAAAACGGTCGACAATAATTAGCTTGGTCTTTTGTTTGTTAATTTTTAGTCCCATTCTAAGACTGGTCGTTTGGAGCCGTTCCAAAAGTTTAGCCATTTCGACTTCGGTATATGCAATGAGGGTGGTGTCATCTGCGTAGCGGAGGTTTGATATTAAAACTCCTCCTATTTTGACGCCTCCGTCCCAACCTTCAAGGGTGTGCCACATTATGTACTCGCCATATATATTAAAAAGTATGGGAGAGATAATGCACCCTTGTCGTGTGCCCTTCCGGAATTTAAAGTTTTTGGATGTGACGTCTGCTATCGTCATAGTTCCATATCCTGACTCGTAAAGACTATGTATTAGTAATATGAGGTTAAAACTCCAACTTCAAATAATACCTCCCATAGTTTATCCCACCTGACGCAGTCAAAAGTTTTCTGATAGTCAACAAAACACAAATACACTGGGTTGTTAAACTCGTAACATTTCTCTACTATGAGCCGCAGGTTAAGGATTTGCACGCGAGTGCTGTTTCCCTTTGACAAAACCCGCTTGTTCTTGCGGTATTTGCCAGTCAAGGTATGATCTTAACCTTGCGTTAATTATGTGTAAGAGCATTTTACTGGCATATGATATCAGGGATATCGTGCGATAATTGTTGCAATTACGTACCGATCCTTTTTTGTGAAGAGGAAGTATAGAGCAGTGTACCCAGTCAGAGGGCCATTGTCCGGTTTTCCATATTGCATTGCAGATCTTGTGTAAGCAGGTAACCCCCATAGGCCCCAAAGCTTTAAGTGCTTCCGCTGTGATTCCATCTGATCCAGGGGCTTTGTTCATTTTTAACTTTCGGATCGAGTCCTCAATTTCAGAGCGGAGTATATAGGGTTCTAGAGCGCCTGCCACTTCGAGGTGTTGTGTAGATGATGAACTCTGTGGATCCTAATAGAGCTCCTCGCAGCACTCCCTCCATCTTTCTGTGTCTTGGCAAAGGTCGTGTTTTGGGCGTCCATCTTTGTCATCAATAACCCAAGAAAGCGGTTTGAGCGTATTCGTAATTTGTTGGATCTTTTTGAACAAGTCGGCAGATTGGTACTTATGGGCGTGTGTTTCGATTTCTACACAGATGTCCTGGAGATATATGTTCTTATCTCTCCTGGTTAGGTTGCGAATAATTTCGGTCAAGCGTGCGTACTCTTCGTTGAAGTTAGGCTTTCGGCTACTCTTAAGTTCCTTCCTTATTTTTATGTTTGTCCAGACTTCATCAGACATCCAATCTTTCCTCGTATAAGTGTTTTGAGCCATGGAGTTAAGCACTTTGTTGATTTTAGATTTTAAGTATAGCCATTGTGCGTCTGGGTCCGAAACTGCCGGGTGGTCTTCTAGTTTATGGTCTAATTGTTTCTGGAAGTCATCGTATTCTGGTGCGGCTAATCTAGTAATTCGCCTAGATTTTTGGTGAAATGACTTGAGCCTTAACCACAGATCTGCAACTAATAATTGCTGGTCGCTGTCGCAGTCTGCACCTGGGAAAGTTCTCGCGTTCGTCACAGACGATTTCCATCGGCCAGCTACAGTGATATAGTCAATCTGGTTACGATAGCGGTCACCCGGTGATATCCATGTATATAGTCTGCGCTTGTGGTGTTTAAAGCAGGTGTTTGTAATCATTAGGTTGTGACTGACACAGAAATCAATAAACCTTTCTCCCCTTTCATTTCTATCATTTCGGACTCCCAGTCCATACGGTAGGTATGGACTGGGAGTCCGAAATGAAAGAGTCCATTATGTGTCGGATGTGATCGTCATTCAAAGTGCGCCCAACCTTGGCGTTCCAGTCACCCTGGACGATTAAAATTTCACGCTTGGAGATAGTCGCTATAGTTGTTTCGAGCGTACCGTAAAAGTTGTCGATATCTTCCTGTGTTGACTGAGTAGTTGGTGCATAAATCTGTATGATATTAAGTGGAAGAGGGAGATGCAGCTTATACGAATAGACATTATTCTGTCGGTAATGGTGTTGTTACCAGTAACAAAAGGTGTCATCCGGGAAGATATAAAGAAGCTTACTCCATTCTTGCTCTTCGTGTCCAGAAAAAAAAACTTGTTACCGTTTTCTGTTGTGAAATAACCTGCCCCTTTTATGTGAGTTTCACATAGTCCCAGAATCGAAAGTTTATGTTCGCTCATCTCTTTTTCGATGACTGATAGTTTTCCCGGTTTTAAAAGACCTCTAACGTTCCTGGTGCCGATCCTATGTTTGGGGCGAAAAGATGGTCCTTTTTTATTAGCTTTGTCTTCAATAGCATTAACTACTTCGGAGGCTTGATGACACACCGCCGAAGAGTCTTCGGTCGCATATTTCTCGCACATTAACCCGGGTATTAATGAGCGCCGGGGGCCAGCCGGATCGCCAGACATATCAGTATTCGCAACGCTTACTTCTATCATGGAGTTTTCTTGGGAGGGTTTCTCTTAGTGGGTTCGCATTACCTTCTATGGCTAGTCTTTTAAACAGTATTTAGTCCTTTAGGTCCCCGATTCCTGTATGTTAGGTGGGTTATTTCACCGCCACCCATTGCTTGGCTTTGGCGTTTCTTTTACGGCTGTCTTAATTCCTGGTGTTGTGGGGTTTACGCCGTTCACAGCCAACCATCCTCCTTTCTCAAACCGGGCTTGGGACCGGGATAAATGGGCTATCTAAAACTGAAAGAATTTTTCAAATCGGAATAGTAGATCCTGAGATTTACGCTCAACGAAACAAACAAACTCCTCAGCTTTATATATTAGTATAAGATATAAGATTTCTAGATTAAGAGTAAGATACATAAACAAATGACGTTTCTAAATAATAAAATGCAGATTTTAATTTGAACTGGTATAATAAATCACACAAGTGTCTGTTCCTACGTTCAAATTTATTTATCAATATCGGGAGTATATCAACATTCTATTAAAATTCGAGATCTTTTGTAAACATTATCGATATTTTATCAATATTGAGTAAGCCCATCACTAGTCAAGTTAAAATTAGCCATTGTAGTGTGAATTCTATCAATCAATCGCAGTCCACTGCTGGACATAGGCCTCTCCCAACACGCGCCACAGTACACGGTCCTCAGCCTTCCGCATCCAGTCTGTCCCAGCCACCCTTTTCAGGTCGTCGGTCCACCTAGCCGGGGGCCGCCCCACCTTACGCTTACCGAGTCGTGGTCTCCACTCTAGGACGTGCTGGCTCCATCAGCCATCAGTCCTTCTACAAATATGGCCAGCCCACTGCCACTTTAGCGTACTAATTCTATGGGCTATGTGGGTAATTTTGGTTCTTTGTCGGATAACTTCGTTGCGGATTTTATCCTTCAAAGAAGCGCCAAGCATAGCCTGTTCCATAGCTCGCTGCGTGACTTTAAGTTTGTGGACTAGTCCCACTGTGAGTGTCCACGTCTCGGCACCGTAGGTCATAACAGGTAGGACGCATTGGTTGCAGACGTTGGTCTTCAGGCATTGTGTACATGCGATTTGTATAAATTATACAAGGTTATTTAGCGGGTCGTATACTCGCGATAACTAAGATATTTACATATATACATAGATTCACACCGGTTTCCCGGAGCGGTAGGCAGAGACTACGGATCGCCATTTGCAACGATCCTGACATACCTTGTCCTGTCCCATTCACCCTTGCCCTATATATCTTCTTTGTCAGTCATTCGTCATCCATCCTCTCCATGTGCCCAAACCATCTTAACATGGCCTCTTCGATGCTTGTCACTACATCTTATTTTATCCCACAACACTCTCTTATCAAAAAATTCTTTACTCTGTCGGTGAAAGATACACTAAATATACTTTTCAGTGCTCTCATTTCTACAGCATTTATTCTACTTTCAAGTCTCTTCTGCCATACCCAACTTTCACTACCATACATACGAATAGGCACTACTACCCCTCTATGCACAGCCAAACGTACCTTTTTGGACACATTTTGGCTGTTCATAAACGCCTTCAGAGCTCCATTCACTCTATTACCTGCATTAACTCTTCTTTCAATATCTTCTTCATTCTTACCGTCTCTTGTAAACAACGTACCTAAGTATACAAACTCATTTACTCGCTCCACTCGTTGTCCATCGATCAAAACATTACAAGCCGTAACGCATTCCTCCTTTTCAAAAACCATAACTTTCGTTTTTCTTACATTCACTTTCATTCCTTTCCTCTCTAATGCACCATGCTTGATTGTTACCATTTCCTGCAACTCTTTCGCTGAAGACGCAAGTATTACCTGATCATCAGCATAAAGGAGGCATTTGACAAGTAACCAATTCATCCTTAACCCGCAGTCACTATGTTTAAGATCTTGCAAACAACTGTCCATGAAGAGGTTAAACTGCCACGGCGACGCTACACATCCCTGTCTAACACCTGTCTCGATGGTAAACCAGTCAATGTATGCCTCGTTTATCCTCACACAAGCTCTAGAAGCCTCATAAAGGGATTTCAGAGCTCGAATGAGGCTGCTGTCCACCCCATTCATTGACAACTCCGACCACATTTCATTCCTCACCACTTATAAGATATTTAAGGCATAAATACCTCGGTAACTAACCTTGCATAATATTGACTTTTGTCTATATCTATAGAAGATTTTTATACACCGCTATTTTTTAATTAGTACAAAAAATTTAACAGAGCACTAAGTATCTTTAACTGATCATATTTAAAACTAGATAATATAACTTTATGCAAGTCTATCATGTTCTACATAATTAAGTTAATAGTACATTCCCCTCACACTATAGAATACACCTACTTCTTCCTCTCTGCACCACTCAGTCAGGTAGACTGGTAGATAATGCCCATGGCATTAAGTCCGCCTATGTACTTTGTGTATATGAAGATATATAAATAAATAAATGCCAATAAATCTCGGCTGTTTGTTTCGCCTCGGGCATGTAGCCTGGATTTGTTAACCTTTACATCAAACAACAACGTCCGTATTGGTGAAAAATTGAAAGATTTGAATGCTGAGTGTTTCTATACGTGTACGAGTAATATTTTTGCGTGTTGTGTTTGACTCCTTTAGCACCAAAAGAAGTAAGGTGCATTGGGGTAATACCGAAAATAGGTATATTCCAAAAGTTAAAAAAAGCTACTACTAGTAACGATAGTTTTGTACTGGCAAAATTTGTCTAGGCGCCATATTTATTATTCTCGCCGCACCAGTCGTCGTGCGTCGCTAATACGTGCATTACGTGTGTTGCGTCAAGTTTTCTGCATTGGGTGATTTTCGCGCCAATATTAGTGATTCGTAATAACCCCAACATCAATATCTTCTAATTCTGGTAAGTTATTTAAATAATTGTTTGTTTTTCTAATAGATTATCGGCTTTGCCGTATTTCAGATTGAAACACAATGTCTTAGTCCTCTTTAACCAAATAAAACAGAATTACCCCAACGGGTTTATTACGGCATAACCAAATTTCACAATAAACACAGAATTTTCATAGTAATGGACAGTGATTCTCAATCTACGTAAAAGTACCAATGAATTCAAGTACTTAATTATAATGGTTTATATCTACATAAGTGATATTGTAAAAAGTATTTCTTACCTACTTATCACTTTGCTGGCTGCTTTGTTTGTCTCGCGGCATAAATGTGCACGTGCGGTCCCGGATTCGATTCCCGGGTCGGGCAAAGTTTATTATGCCATTTACCTGTAACGCACTATTGTTTTTCAAGATGGTAATATAAGTCATCCGGTATATGACGATTCCGCACGGTATCACCCGCGTGTTACTACGGTACGGACGAGTAATTCTTTTGAGTTTGACCATATTTCTTGAAATTTGACCTAGTTTCGCTTAGAATAATTATTATACATAAACACTTACCTTCACTATTAATATATTTTGCAGAGTTCTCATGTCCCGAACCTACGTAAGAAATAAAATCAAAACATACACACCGCAAGATTTAGCTGTGGCTGTTGAACAGGTGAAAAATGGAGAACTGAGAAGAGCTTTTATGTTCTTACATACTAATAAAAGATTGATTTTACCTTAAATATCTTTTAATTTTTTTAAATTTTCACTCATAATATAATGATAAAAGAACTCTCGATTTTTCTCTGTTCCGCTCTACCACAACCTATTTTGCCATGCTCTGCCCCAGCCCACATCACATCAACTTTTCCATCCTAAATACTTTAGGAAAAATGTTGAGAACCTTGGATTTCTGAGCTTTGTTTCCTGGGATTAATTACGAAATATAAAGTTAAAAAAATCGAGATTAGTCAAACTACCAAAATATTGGGCGTTGTTTTGGTTATGGAGTGATAACGATTGAAAAAGACATGTAAGTCTTCTTACAAACTCTAATAAAAGCGAATTTTGAACTATTTCGGCATTGCCCCGAGATAGTTCGTAATTTTCCCTATTCTTGAAATTGTTGAGCAGATACTAAAGTATCTGCTCAACAATTTCACTTTTGATGAGACTTGAAAATATGGCACTTAAAAGTGCCATATTTTCAATTCTCATCTATATATTGAAGTATTTAACCTATAATTATCACGAATATTTTCATTAATTACAGGCTGATGTAAAACTAACGGCAGTAAATGTAAAACTTCTTAGAATATTTTATCAAACTGTAGACCTTCAGTCATCTCATAGAAATTTCTATCGGAATTACCCCAATGCACCTTATCGAATAAACTTGGCCAGAGAGATTTTAAATTAAGTTTACCTACAAACCGCGCAAGAGGCGAAACTAGTCTCTCATGCCATGTTATTATTTCAAATGATTGATATTAAGTAATATTAAAAATAATTATTAGTTACACTATTACTAAATCTTGGACCGAAAATCTTGTTAAGATCGCGGGAAGCGGTTTGTACGTAAACTCGTAGTAGCGCCATCTAATGCCATTTACATTAAACGCCGCGAGATTGACCTTACCGTGTCTCTATGACAGCTGACGCCACACGACGCGAGGCGTTGTTACCTCTTTTTAGAATTCGACATTTTAGTTGACCTAGTGTTTTTTTTTTACATTTTTTTTATTAAAACCCTTTCAGGCTGTTAACGTACTCATTGTATAAAACAGTAGAAAAGCTAAAAAAAAAAATTTTCTAAAAAAAAATCTAAAAAGCAAAATATATGGTTAGGGTCATTCTATATCACCAGCAGATCATGTGGTTCAAAGGAAGTACACGACTTTTGAATCACTCTGTATAAAGACCAACTTTAGAATCTTCTAAACTTTATCACAGTGAAAAGCTGTGGCAAAGTAATATCTTACTACTCGAACTGCAATATTCACTTTGCCATAGCTTTGTGGCTTTTATCGCCGATGGTTTAGTATGACGGTTTCGCGCCTAATGGCGCTGATACACCTGAGCATTCACTTGTTACAGGTTGAACAGCGAGCATTGGCCGTTTTCTGTTTTGTCGAACCGAACATTTTCACGATCATTCTAGCGAACACTCTAAATTCAAATAGTCCGTGGGATATGGAAAAATATAGAAATCGCACTACAACAATAGTTTTACCCAATATGATTACTTCAGTTCCACTTATGAATTACTAGAGGATGCCCGCGGTTACAGCCGCGTTATTTAAGGCTACTGCTCCGCTCCCGTCACTTATAGCGCAATTTTATATAGCCTATAGCCTTCCTCGATAAATGGGCTTCTTCTTAATCGTTTCCCCACTGTTGAGGATCGTGACTCCTTTTTAGGCGATTGATGGTTTGCTGCCAACTGATCCGGTCTATCGTCCGGTGAAGGGCGATGCTGATAGGTAGCTCCAGGTGTTCGGCGATCTGGTCCGACCATCTTTTTGTACTTCGACCTCTGGATCTTCTGCCTTCGAATTTGCCCGTCACTACCAGTTTCTCTAAATTATTGGCCTCTCTTCGTGCGATATGGCCAAAATAACTCATGACGCGGTGTAGACAAATTGTAAGTTCTTTAAGGACAGACACGTTTGTGCGGTGTGCTGTCCAAGGAATCCTCAGCAGGCGGCGCCAGCACCACATTTCAAAGGCGTCGATTCTCTGCGTGTCAGCGGCTTTGAGCGTCCAGGTTTCAACCCCATATAGAAATATGTAAAATATGAGTGTGCGGACGAGGTGCATTTTAGTCCGGTTTGAGATGTTTCTATTTTTCCATATTTTCTCAAGTTGGGTCATCGCTGTTTTGGCCATGCCAATTTGTCTACGTATCTCTAGTTCGCAAGTGCCTTTGTTCATGATTACTGAGCCAAGGTACTGGAATTGTTCCAAGGTTTCAAGCTCCTGGAGAAGATTAGTACGTTGTGTAGCAGCAAAACGGTCGACAATAATTAGCTTGGTCTTTTGTTTGTTAATTTTTAGTCCCATTCTAAGACTGGTCGTTTGGAGCCGTTCCAAAAGTTTAGCCATTTCGACTTCGGTATATGCAATGAGGGTGGTGTCATCTGCGTAGCGGAGGTTTGATATTAAAACTCCTCCTATTTTGACGCCTCCGTCCCAACCTTCAAGGGTGTGCCACATTATGTACTCGCCATATATATTAAAAAGTATGGGAGAGATAATGCACCCTTGTCGTGTGCCCTTCCGGAATTTAAAGTTTTTGGATGTGACGTCTGCTATCGTCATAGTTCCATATCCTGACTCGTAAAGACTATGTATTAGTAATATGAGGTTGAAACTCCAACTTCAAATAATACCTCCCATAGTTTATCCCACCTGACGCAGTCAAAAGTTTTCTGATAGTCAACAAAACACAAATACACTGGGTTGTTAAACTCGTAACATTTCTCTACTATGAGCCGCAGGTTAAAGATTTGCACGCGAGTGCTGTTTCCCTTTGACAAAACCCGCTTGTTCTTGCGGTATTTGCCAGTCAAGGTATGATCTTAACCTTGCGTTAATTATGTGTAAGAGCATTTTACTGGCATATGATATCAGGGATATCGTGCGATAATTGTTGCAATTACGTACCGATCCTTTTTTGTGAAGAGGAAGTATAGAGCAGTGTACCCAGTCAGAGGGCCATTGTCCGGTTTTCCATATTGCATTGCAGATCTTGTGTAAGCAGGTAACCCCCATAGGCCCCAAAGCTTTAAGTGCTTCCGCTGTGATTCCATCTGATCCAGGGGCTTTGTTCATTTTTAACTTTCGGATCGAGTCCTCAATTTCAGAGCAGAGTATATCGGGTTCTAGAGCGCCTGCCACTTCGAGGTGTTGTGTAGATGATGAACTCTGTCGATCCTAATAGAGCTCCTCGCAGCACTCCCTCCATCTTTCTGTGTCTTGGCAAAGGTCGTGTTTTGGGCGTCCATCTTTGTCATCAATAACCCAAGAAAGCGGTTTGAGCGTATTCGTAATTTGTTGGATCTTTTTGAACAAGTCGGCAGATTGGTACTTATGGGCGTGTGTTTCGATTTCTACACAGATGTCCTGGAGATATATGTTCTTATCTCTCCTGGTTAGGTTGCGAATAATTTCGGTCAAGCGTGCGTACTCTTCGTCGAAGTTAGGCTTTCGGCTACTCTTAAGTTCCTTCCTTATTTTTATGTTTGTCCAGACTTCGTCAGACATCCAATCTTTCCTCGTATAAGTGTTTTGAGCCATGGAGTTAAGCACTTTGTTGATTTTAGATTTTAAGTATAGCCATTGTGCGTCTGGGGCCGAAACTGCCGGGTGGTCTTCTAGTTTATGGTCTAATTGTTTCTGGAAGTCATCGTATTCTGGTGCGGCTAATCTAGTAATTCGCCTAGATTTTTGGTGAAATGACTTGAGCCTTAACCACAGATCTGCAACTAATAATTGCTGGTCGCTGTCGCAGTCTGCACCTGGGAAAGTTCTCGCGTTCGTCACAGACGATTTCCATCGGCCAGCTACAGTGATATAGTCAATCTGGTTACGATAGCGGTCACCCGGTGATATCCATGTATATAGTCTGCGCTTGTGGTGTTTAAAGCAGGTGTTTGTAATCATTAGGTTGTGACTGACACAGAAATCAATAAACCTTTCTCCCCTTTCATTTCTTTCATTTCGGACTCCCAGTCCATACGGTAGGTATGGACTGGGAGTCCGAAATGAAAGAGTCCATTATGTGTCGGATGTGATCGTCATTCAAAGTGCGCCCAACCTTGGCGTTCCAGTCACCCTGGACGATTAAAATTTCACGCTTGGAGATAGTCGCTATAGTTGTTTCGAGCGTACCGTAAAAGTTGTCGATATCTTCCTGTGTTGATTGAGTAGTTGGTGCATAAATCTGTATGATATTAAGTGGAAGAGGGAGATGCAGCTTATACGAATAGACATTATTCTGTCGGTAATGGTGTTGTTACCAGTAACAAAAGGTGTCAACCGGGAAGATATAAAGAAGCTTACTCCATTCTTGCTCTTCGTGTCCAGAAAAAAAAATCTTGTTACCGTTTTCTGTTGTGAAATAACCTGCCCCTTTTATGTGAGTTTCACATAGTCCCAGAATCGAAAGTTTATGTTCGCTCATCTCTTTTTCGATGACTGATAGTTTTCCCGGTTTTAAAAGACCTCTAACGTTCCTGGTGCCGATCCTATGTTTGGGGCGAAAAGATGGTCCTTTTTTATTAGCTTTGTCTTCAATAGCATTAACTACTTCGGAGGCTTGATGACACACCGCCGAAGAGTCTTCGGTCGCATATTTCTCGCACATTAACCCGGGTATTAATGAGCGCCGGGGGCCAGCCAGATCGCCAGACATATCAGTATTCGCAACGCTTACTTCTATCATGGAGTTTTCTTGGGAGGGTTTCTCTTAGTGGGTTCGCATTACCTTCTATGGCGAGTCTTTTAAACAGTATTTAGTCCTTTAGGTCCCCGATTCCTGTATGTTAGGTGGGTTATTTCACCGCCACCCATTGCTTGGCTTTGGCGTTTCTTTTACGGCTGTCTTAATTCCTGGTGTTGTGGGGTTTACGCCGTTCACAGCCAACCATCCTCCTTTCTCAAACCGGGCTTGGGACCGGGATAAATGGGCTATCTAACACTGAAAGAATTTTTCAAATCGGAATAGTAGATCCTGAGATTTACGCTCAACGAAACAAACAAACTCCTCAGCTTTATATATTAGTATAAGATATAAGATTTCTAGATTAAGAGTAAGATACATAAACAAATGACGTTTCTAAATAATAAAATGCAGATTTTAATTTGAACTGGTATAATAAATCACACAAGTGTCTGTTCCTACGTTCAAATTTATTTATCAATATCGGGAGTATATCAACATTCTATTAAAATTCGAGATCTTTTGTAAACATTATCGATATTTTATCAATATTGAGTAAGCCCATCACTAGTCAAGTTAAAATTAGCCATTGTAGTGTGAATTCTATCAATCAATCGCAGTCCACTGCTGGACATAGGCCTCTCCCAACACGCGCCACAGTACACGGTCCTCAGCCTTCCGCATCCAGTCTGTCCCAGCCACCCTTTTCAGGTCGTCGGTCCACCTAGCCGGGGGCCGCCCCACCTTACGCTTACCGAGTCGTGGTCTCCACTCTAGGACGTGCTGGCTCCATCAGCCATCAGTCCTTCTACAAATATGGCCAGCCCACTGCCACTTTAGCGTACTAATTCTATGGGCTATGTGGGTAATTTTGGTTCTTTGTCGGATAACTTCGTTGCGGATTTTATCCTTCAAAGAAGCGCCAAGCATAGCCTGTTCCATAGCTCGCTGCGTGACTTTAAGTTTGTGGACTAGTCCCACTGTGAGTGTCCACGTCTCGGCACCGTAGGTCATAACAGGTAGGACGCATTGGTTGCAGACGTTGGTCTTCAGGCATTGTGTACATGCGATTTGTATAAATTATACAAGGTTATTTAGCGGGTCGTATACTCGCGATAACTAAGATATTTACATATATACATAGATTCACACCGGTTTCCCGGAGCGGTAGGCAGAGACTACGGATCGCCATTTGCAACGATCCTGACATACCTTGTCCTGTCCCATTCACCCTTGCCCTATATATCTTCTTTGTCAGTCATTCGTCATCCATCCTCTCCATGTGCCCAAACCATCTTAACATGGCCTCTTCGATGCTTGTCACTACATCTTATTTTATCCCACAACACTCTCTTATCAAAAAATTCTTTACTCTGTCGGTGAAAGATACACTAAATATACTTTTCAGTGCTCTCATTTCTACAGCATTTATTCTACTTTCAAGTCTCTTCTGCCATACCCAACTTTCACTACCATACATACGAATAGGCACTACTACCCCTCTATGCACAGCCAAACGTACCTTTTTGGACAAGTTTTGGCTGTTCATAAACGCCTTCAGAGCACCATTCACTCTATTACCTGCATTAACTCTTCTTTCAATATCTTCTTCATTCTTACCGTCTCTTGTAAACAACGTACCTAAGTATACAAACTCATTTACTCGCTCCACTCGTTGTCCATCGATCAAAACATTACAAGCCGTAACGCATTCCTCCTTTTCAAAAACCATAACTTTCGTTTTTCTTACATTCACTTTCATTCCTTTCCTCTCTAATGCACCATGCTTGATTGTTACCATTTCCTGCAACTCTTTCGCTGAAGACGCAAGTATTACCTGATCATCAGCATAAAGGAGGCATTTGACAAGTAACCAATTCATCCTTAACCCGCAGTCACTATGTTTAAGATCTTGTAAACAACTGTCCATGAAGAGGTTAAACTGCCACGGCGACGCTACACATCCCTGTCTAACACCTGTCTCGATGGTAAACCAGTCAATGTATGCCTCGTTTATCCTCACACAAGCTCTAGAAGCCTCATAAAGGGATTTCAGAGCTCGAATGAGGCTGCTGTCCACCCCATTCATTGACAACTCCGACCACATTTCATTCCTCACCACTTATAAGATATTTAAGGCATAAATACCTCGGTAACTAACCTTGCATAATATTGACTTTTGTCTATATCTATAGAAGATTTTTATACACCGCTATTTTTTAATTAGTACAAAAAATTTAACAGAGCACTAAGTATCTTTAACTGATCATATTTAAAACTAGATAATATAACTTTATGCAAGTCTATCATGTTCTACATAATTAAGTTAATAGTACATTCCCCTCACACTATAGAATACACCTACTTCTTCCTCTCTGCACCACTCAGTCAGGTAGACTGGTAGATAATGCCCATGGCATTAAGTCCGCCTATGTACTTTGTGTATATGAAGTTATATAAATAAATAAATGCCAATAAATCTCGGCTGTTTGTTTCGCCTCGGGCATGTAGCCTGGATTTGTTAACCTTTACATCAAACAACAACGTCCGTATTGGTGAATAATTGAAAGATTTGAATGCTGAGTGTTTCTATACGTGTACGAGTAATATTTTTGCGTGTTGTGTTTGACTCCTTTAGCACCAAAAGAAGTAAGGTGCATTGGGGTAATACCGAAAATAGGTATATTCCAAAAGTTAAAAAAAGCTACTACTAGTAACGATAGTTTTGTACTGGCAAAATTTGTCTAGGCGCCATATTTATTATTCTCGCCGCACCAGTCATCGTGCGTCGCTAATACGTGCATTACGTGTGTTGCGTCAAGTTTTCTGCATTGGGTGATTTTCGCGCCAATATTAGTGATTCGTAATAACCCCAACATCAATATCTTCTAATTCTGGTAAGTTATTTAAATAATTGTTTGTTTTTCTAATAGATTATCGGCTTTGCCGTATTTCAGATTGAAACACAATGTCTTAGTCCTCTTTAACCAAATAAAACAGAATTACCCCAACGGGTTTATTACGGCATAACCAAATTTCACAATAAACACAGAATTTTCATAGTAATGGACAGTGATTCTCAATCTACGTAAAAGTACCAATGAATTCAAGTACTTAATTATAATGGTTTATATCTACATAAGTGATATTGTAAAAAGTATTTCTTACCTACTTATCACTTTGCTGGCTGCTTTGTTTGTCTCGCGGCATAAATGTGCACGTGCGGTCCCGGATTCGATTCCCGGGTCGGGCAAAGCTTATTATGCCATTTACCTGTAACGCACTATTGTTTTTCAAGATGGTAATATAAGTCATCCGGTATATGACGATTCCGCACGGTATCACCCGCGTGTTACTACGGTACGGACGAGTAATTCTTTTGAGTTTGACCATATTTCTTGAAATTTGACCTAGTTTCGATTAGAATAATTATTATACATAAACACTTACCTTCACTATTAATATATTTTGCAGAGTTCTCATGTCCCGAACCTACGTAAGAAATAAAATCAAAACATACACACCGCAAGATTTAGCTGTGGCTGTTGAACAGGTGAAAAATGGAGAACTGAGAAGAGCTTTTATGTTCTTACATACTAATAAAAGATTGATTTTACCTTAAATATCTTTTAATTTTTTTAAATTTTCACTCATAATATAATGATAAAAGAACTCTCGATTTTTCTCTGTTCCGCTCTACCACAACCTATTTTGCCATGCTCTGCCCCAGCCCACATCACATCAACTTTTCCATCCTAAATACTTTAGGAAAAATGTTGAGAACCTTGGATTTCTGAGCTTTGTTTCCTGGGGTAATTACGAAATATAAAGTTAAAAAAATCGAGATTAGTCAAACTACCAAAATATTGGGCGTTGTTTTGGTTATGGAGTGATAACGATTGAAAAAGACATGTAAGTCTTCTTACAAACTCTAATAAAAGCGAATTTTGAACTATTTCGGCATTGCCCCGAGATAGTTCGTAATTTTCCCTATTCTTGAAATTGTTGAGCAGATACTTTAAGTGCCATATTTTCAATTCTCATCTATATATTGAAGTATTTAACCTATAATTATCACGAATATTTTCATTAATTACAGGCTGATGTAAAACTAACGGCAGTAAATGTAAAACTTCTTAGAATATTTTATCAAACTGTAGACCTTCAGTCATCTCATAGAAATTTCTATCGGAATTACCCCAATGCACCTTATCGAATAAACTTGGCCAGAGAGATTTTAAATTAAGTTTACCTACAAACCGCGCAAGAGGCGAAACTAGTCTCTCATGCCATGTTATTATTTCAAATGATTGATATTAAGTAATATTAAAAATAATTATTAGTTACACTATTACTAAATCTTGGACCGAAAATCTTGTTAAGATCGCGGGAAGCGGTTTGTACGTAAACTCGTAGTAGCGCCATCTAATGCCATTTACATTAAACGCCGCGAGATTGACCTTACCGTGTCTCTATGACAGCTGACGCCACACGACGCGAGGCGTTGTTACCTCTTTTTAGAATTCGACATTTTAGTTGACCTAGTGTTTTTTTTTTACATTTTTTTTATTAAAACCCTGTCAGGCTGTTAACGTACTCATTGTATAAAACCGTAGAAAAGCTAAAAAAAAAAATTTTCTAAAAAAAAATCTAAAAAGCAAAATATATGGTTAGGGTCATTCTATATCACCAGCAGATCATGTGGTTCAAAGGAAGTACACGACTTTTGAATCACTCTGTATAAAGACCAACTTTAGAATCTTCTAAACTTTATCACAGTGAAAAGCTGTGGCAAAGTAATATCTTACTACTCGAACTGCAATATTCACTTTGCCATAGCTTTGTGGCTTTTATCGCCGATGGTTTAGTATGACGGTTTCGCGCCTAATGGCGCTGATACACCTGAGCATTCACTTGTTACAGGTTGAACAGCGAGCATTGGCCGTTTTCTGTTTTGTCGAACCGAACATTTTCACGATCATTCTAGCGAACACTCTAAATTCAAATAGTCCGTGGGATATGGAAAAATATAGAAATCGCACTACAACAATAGTTTTACCCAATATGATTACTTCAGTTCCACTTATGAATTACTAGAGGATGCCCGCGGTTACAGCCGCGTTATTTAAGGCTACTGCTCCGCTCCCGTCACTTATAGCGCAATTTTATATAGCCTATAGCCTTCCTCGATAAATGGGCTTCTTCTTAATCGTTTCCCCACTGTTGAGGATCGTGACTCCTTTTTAGGCGATTGATGGTTTGCTGCCAACTGATCCGGTCTATCGTCCGGTGAAGGGCGATGCTGATAGGTAGCTCCAGGTGTTCGGCGATCTGGTCCGACCATCTTTTTGTACTTCGACCTCTGGATCTTCTGCCTTCGAATTTGCCCGTCACTACCAGTTTCTCTAAATTATTGGCCTCTCTTCGTGCGATATGGCCAAAATATCTCATGACGCGGTGTAGACAAATTGTAAGTTCTTTAAGGACAGACACGTTTGTGCGGTGTGCTGTCCAAGGAATCCTCAGCAGGCGGCGCCAGCACCACATTTCAAAGGCGTCGATTCTCTGCGTGTCAGCGGCTTTGAGCGTCCAGGTTTCAACCCCATATAGAAATATGTAAAATATGAGTGTGCGGACGAGGTGCATTTTAGTCCGGTTTGAGATGTTTCTATTTTTCCATATTTTCTCAAGTTGGGTCATCGCTGTTTTGGCCATGCCAATTTGTCTACGTATCTCTAGTTCGCAAGTGCCTTTGTTCATGATTACTGAGCCAAGGTACTGGAATTGTTCCAAGGTTTCAAGCTCCTGGAGAAGATTAGTACGTTGTGTAGCAGCAAAACGGTCGACAATAATTAGCTTGGTCTTTTGTTTGTTAATGGTCTTTTGTTTGTTAATTTTTAGTCCCATTCTAAGACTGGTCGTTTGGAGCCGTTCCAAAAGTTTAGCCATTTCGACTTCGGTATATGCAATGAGGGTGGTGTCATCTGCGTAGCGGAGGTTTGATATTAAAACTCCTCCTATTTTGACGCCTCCGTCCCAACCTTCAAGGGTGTGCCACATTATGTACTCGCCATATATATTAAAAAGTATGGGAGAGATAATGCACCCTTGTCGTGTGCCCTTCCGGAATTTAAAGTTTTTGGATGTGACGTCTGCTATCGTCATAGTTCCATATCCTGACTCGTAAAGACTATGTATTAGTAATATGAGGTTAAAACTCCAACTTCAAATAATACCTCCCATAGTTTATCCCACCTGACGCAGTCAAAAGTTTTCTGATAGTCAACAAAACACAAATACACTGGGTTGTTAAACTCGTAACATTTCTCTACTATGAGCCGCAGGTTAAGGATTTGCACGCGAGTGCTGTTTCCCTTTGACAAAACCCGCTTGTTCTTGCGGTATTTGCCAGTCAAGGTATGATCTTAACCTTGCGTTAATTATGTGTAAGAGCATTTTACTGGCATATGATATCAGGGATATCGTGCGATAATTGTTGCAATTACGTACCGATCCTTTTTTGTGAAGAGGAAGTATAGAGCAGTGTACCCAGTCAGAGGGCCATTGTCCGGTTTTCCATATTGCATTGCAGATCTTGTGTAAGCAGGTAACCCCCATAGGCCCCAAAGCTTTAAGTGCTTCCGCTGTGATTCCATCTGATCCAGGGGCTTTGTTCATTTTTAACTTTCGGATCGAGTCCTCAATTTCAGAGCGGAGTATATAGGGTTCTAGAGCGCCTGCCACTTCGAGGTGTTGTGTAGATGATGAACTCTGTGGATCCTAATAGAGCTCCTCGCAGCACTCCCTCCATCTTTCTGTGTCTTGGCAAAGGTCGTGTTTTGGGCGTCCATCTTTGTCATCAATAACCCAAGAAAGCGGTTTGAGCGTATTCGTAATTTGTTGGATCTTTTTGAACAAGTCGGCAGATTGGTACTTATGGGCGTGTGTTTCGATTTCTACACAGATGTCCTGGAGATATATGTTCTTATCTCTCCTGGTTAGGTTGCGAATAATTTCGGTCAAGCGTGCGTACTCTTCGTTGAAGTTAGGCTTTCGGCTACTCTTAAGTTCCTTCCTTATTTTTATGTTTGTCCAGACTTCGTCAGACATCCAATCTTTCCTCGTATAAGTGTTTTGAGCCATGGAGTTAAGCACTTTGTTGATTTTAGATTTTAAGTATAGCCATTGTGCGTCTGGGTCCGAAACTGCCGGGTGGTCTTCTAGTTTATGGTCTAATTGTTTCTGGAAGTCATCGTATTCTGGTGCGGCTAATCTAGTAATTCGCCTAGATTTTTGGTGAAATGACTTGAGCCTTAACCACAGATCTGCAACTAATAATTGCTGGTCGCTGTCGCAGTCTGCACCTGGGAAAGTTCTCGCGTTCGTCACAGACGATTTCCATCGGCCAGCTACAGTGATATAGTCAATCTGGTTACGATAGCGGTCACCCGGTGATATCCATGTATATAGTCTGCGCTTGTGGTGTTTAAAGCAGGTGTTTGTAATCATTAGGTTGTGACTGACACAGAAATCAATAAACCTTTCTCCCCTTTCATTTCTATCATTTCGGACTCCCAGTCCATACGGTAGGTATGGACTGGGAGTCCGAAATGAAAGAGTCCATTATGTGTCGGATGTGATCGTCATTCAAAGTGCGCCCAACCTTGGCGTTCCAGTCACCCTGGACGATTAAAATTTCACGCTTGGAGATAGTCGCTATAGTTGTTTCGAGCGTACCGTAAAAGTTGTCGATATCTTCCTGTGTTGACTGAGTAGTTGGTGCATAAATCTGTATGATATTAAGTGGAAGAGGGAGATGCAGCTTATACGAATAGACATTATTCTGTCGGTAATGGTGTTGTTACCAGTAACAAAAGGTGTCATCCGGGAAGATATAAAGAAGCTTACTCCATTCTTGCTCTTCGTGTCCAGAAAAAAAAATCTTGTTACCGTTTTCTGTTGTGAAATAACCTGCCCCTTTTATGTGAGTTTCACATAGTCCCAGAATCGAAAGTTTATGTTCGCTCATCTCTTTTTCGATGACTGATAGTTTTCCCGGTTTTAAAAGACCTCTAACGTTCCTGGTGCCGATCCTATGTTTGGGGCGAAAAGATGGTCCTTTTTTATTAGCTTTGTCTTCAATAGCATTAACTACTTCGGAGGCTTGATGACACACCGCCGAAGAGTCTTCGGTCGCATATTTCTCGCACATTAACCCGGGTATTAATGAGCGCCGGGGGCCAGCCGGATCGCCAGACATATCAGTATTCGCAACGCTTACTTCTATCATGGAGTTTTCTTGGGAGGGTTTCTCTTAGTGGGTTCGCATTACCTTCTATGGCTAGTCTTTTAAACAGTATTTAGTCCTTTAGGTCCCCGATTCCTGTATGTTAGGTGGGTTATTTCACCGCCACCCATTGCTTGGCTTTGGCGTTTCTTTTACGGCTGTCTTAATTCCTGGTGTTGTGGGGTTTACGCCGTTCACAGCCAACCATCCTCCTTTCTCAAACCGGGCTTGGGACCGGGATAAATGGGCTATCTAAAACTGAAAGAATTTTTCAAATCGGAATAGTAGATCCTGAGATTTACGCTCAACGAAACAAACAAACTCCTCAGCTTTATATATTAGTATAAGATATAAGATTTCTAGATTAAGAGTAAGATACATAAACAAATGACGTTTCTAAATAATAAAATGCAGATTTTAATTTGAACTGGTATAATAAATCACACAAGTGTCTGTTCCTACGTTCAAATTTATTTATCAATATCGGGAGTATATCAACATTCTATTAAAATTCGAGATCTTTTGTAAACATTATCGATATTTTATCAATATTGAGTAAGCCCATCACTAGTCAAGTTAAAATTAGCCATTGTAGTGTGAATTCTATCAATCAATCGCAGTCCACTGCTGGACATAGGCCTCTCCCAACACGCGCCACAGTACACGGTCCTCAGCCTTCCGCATCCAGTCTGTCCCAGCCACCCTTTTCGGGTCGTCGGTCCACCTAGCCGGGGGCCGCCCCACCTTACGCTTACCGAGTCGTGGTCTCCACTCTAGGACGTGCTGGCTCCATCAGCCATCAGTCCTTCTACAAATATGGCCAGCCCACTGCCACTTTAGCGTACTAATTCTATGGGCTATGTGGGTAATTTTGGTTCTTTGTCGGATAACTTCGTTGCGGATTTTATCCTTCAAAGAAGCGCCAAGCATAGCCTGTTCCATAGCTCGCTGCGTGACTTTAAGTTTGTGGACTAGTCCCACTGTGAGTGTCCACGTCTCGGCACCGTAGGTCATAACAGGTAGGACGCATTGGTTGCAGACGTTGGTCTTCAGGCATTGTGTACATGCGATTTGTATAAATTATACAAGGTTATTTAGCGGGTCGTATACTCGCGATAACTAAGATATTTACATATATACATAGATTCACACCGGTTTCCCGGAGCGGTAGGCAGAGACTACGGATCGCCATTTGCAACGATCCTGACATACCTTGTCCTGTCCCATTCACCCTTGCCCTATATATCTTCTTTGTCAGTCATTCGTCATCCATCCTCTCCATGTGCCCAAACCATCTTAACATGGCCTCTTCGATGCTTGTCACTACATCTTATTTTATCCCACAACACTCTCTTATCAAAAAATTCTTTACTCTGTCGGTGAAAGATACACTAAATATACTTTTCAGTGCTCTCATTTCTACAGCATTTATTCTACTTTCAAGTCTCTTCTGCCATACCCAACTTTCACTACCATACATACGAATAGGCACTACTACCCCTCTATGCACAGCCAAACGTACCTTTTTGGACACATTTTGGCTGTTCATAAACGCCTTCAGAGCTCCATTCACTCTATTACCTGCATTAACTCTTCTTTCAATATCTTCTTCATTCTTACCGTCTCTTGTAAACAACGTACCTAAGTATACAAACTCATTTACTCGCTCCACTCGTTGTCCATCGATCAAAACATTACAAGCCGTAACGCATTCCTCCTTTTCAAAAACCATAACTTTCGTTTTTCTTACATTCACTTTCATTCCTTTCCTCTCTAATGCACCATGCTTGATTGTTACCATTTCCTGCAACTCTTTCGCTGAAGACGCAAGTATTACCTGATCATCAGCATAAAGGAGGCATTTGACAAGTAACCAATTCATCCTTAACCCGCAGTCACTATGTTTAAGATCTTGCAAACAACTGTCCATGAAGAGGTTAAACTGCCACGGCGACGCTACACATCCCTGTCTAACACCTGTCTCGATGGTAAACCAGTCAATGTATGCCTCGTTTATCCTCACACAAGCTCTAGAAGCCTCATAAAGGGATTTCAGAGCTCGAATGAGGCTGCTGTCCACCCCATTCATTGACAACTCCGACCACATTTCATTCCTCACCACTTATAAGATATTTAAGGCATAAATACCTCGGTAACTAACCTTGCATAATATTGACTTTTGTCTATATCTATAGAAGATTTTTATACACCGCTATTTTTTAATTAGTACAAAAAATTTAACAGAGCACTAAGTATCTTTAACTGATCATATTTAAAACTAGATAATATAACTTTATGCAAGTCTATCATGTTCTACATAATTAAGTTAATAGTACATTCCCCTCACACTATAGAATACACCTACTTCTTCCTCTCTGCACCACTCAGTCAGGTAGACTGGTAGATAATGCCCATGGCATTAAGTCCGCCTATGTACTTTGTGTATATGAAGATATATAAATAAATAAATGCCAATAAATCTCGGCTGTTTGTTTCGCCTCGGGCATGTAGCCTGGATTTGTTAACCTTTACATCAAACAACAACGTCCGTATTGGTGAAAAATTGAAAGATTTGAATGCTGAGTGTTTCTATACGTGTACGAGTAATATTTTTGCGTGTTGTGTTTGACTCCTTTAGCACCAAAAGAAGTAAGGTGCATTGGGGTAATACCGAAAATAGGTATATTCCAAAAGTTAAAAAAAGCTACTACTAGTAACGATAGTTTTGTACTGGCAAAATTTGTCTAGGCGCCATATTTATTATTCTCGCCGCACCAGTCGTCGTGCGTCGCTAATACGTGCATTACGTGTGTTGCGTCAAGTTTTCTGCATTGGGTGATTTTCGCGCCAATATTAGTGATTCGTAATAACCCCAACATCAATATCTTCTAATTCTGGTAAGTTATTTAAATAATTGTTTGTTTTTCTAATAGATTATCGGCTTTGCCGTATTTCAGATTGAAACACAATGTCTTAGTCCTCTTTAACCAAATAAAACAGAATTACCCCAACGGGTTTATTACGGCATAACCAAATTTCACAATAAACACAGAATTTTCATAGTAATGGACAGTGATTCTCAATCTACGTAAAAGTACCAATGAATTCAAGTACTTAATTATAATGGTTTATATCTACATAAGTGATATTGTAAAAAGTATTTCTTACCTACTTATCACTTTGCTGGCTGCTTTGTTTGTCTCGCGGCATAAATGTGCACGTGCGGTCCCGGATTCGATTCCCGGGTCGGGCAAAGCTTATTATGCCATTTACCTGTAACGCACTATTGTTTTTCAAGATGGTAATATAAGTCATCCGGTATATGACGATTCCGCACGGTATCACCCGCGTGTTACTACGGTACGGACGAGTAATTCTTTTGAGTTTGACCATATTTCTTGAAATTTGACCTAGTTTCGCTTAGAATAATTATTATACATAAACACTTACCTTCACTATTAATATATTTTGCAGAGTTCTCATGTCCCGAACCTACGTAAGAAATAAAATCAAAACATACACACCGCAAGATTTAGCTGTGGCTGTTGAACAGGTGAAAAATGGAGAACTGAGAAGAGCTTTTATGTTCTTACATACTAATAAAAGATTGATTTTACCTTAAATATCTTTTAATTTTTTTAAATTTTCACTCATAATATAATGATAAAAGAACTCTCGATTTTTCTCTGTTCCGCTCTACCACAACCTATTTTGCCACGCTCTGCCCCAGCCCACATCACATCAACTTTTCCATCCTAAATACTTTAGGAAAAATGTTGAGAACCTTGGATTTCTGAGCTTTGTTTCCTGGGGTAATTACGAAATATAAAGTTAAAAAACTCGAGATTAGTCAAACTACCAAAATATTGGGCGTTGTTTTGGTTATGGAGTGATAACGATTGAAAAAGACATGTAAGTCTTCTTACAAACTCTAATAAAAGCGAATTTTGAACTATTTCGGCATTGCCCCGAGATAGTTCGTAATTTTCCCTATTCTTGAAATTGTTGAGCAGATACTTTAAGTGCCATATTTTCAATTCTCATCTATATATTGAAGTATTTAACCTATAATTATCACGAATATTTTCATTAATTACAGGCTGATGTAAAACTAACGGCAGTAAATGTAAAACTTCTTAGAATATTTTATCAAACTGTAGACCTTCAGTCATCTCATAGAAATTTCTATCGGAATTACCCCAATGCACCTTATCGAATAAACTTGGCCAGAGAGATTTTAAATTAAAATATTAATTTATCTACTTGAACTTTAAAGTCCAGTACTTATATTATCATTCAAATTTTCACCAATTATTTTACTTATAATGTGGAATATCTGTAAGAAAACTGGCACTTTTCAATGTTTTAAACACACAATCAAGACCACGTTGCCATGTTATAGCAATGAGCTTAGCTATATCCGTAATATTTCTACTGCAGGGTATTTTAAATTGCCTTAAGTTAGACTTAAATTTTCCAGGCTTTATTTATTTATCGTGAATGTTACTTGTATAGTTTGCTATTATTAATTATACTAGAGGACGCCAGCAGCTAAACCTGCATTTTTTTAAATTTACATGTTTTGGCCGATCCCGTGGGAATTTCGGGAAATCCCTTCTTAGTGCACCCCTGCGGTCCCCAAGGAATATACATGCCAAATTTCAGCTTCCTGCGCCCAATAATTTCGGCTGTAGCGTGTCTGTCAGTCAGTAAGTAACGCAAGGATTGTATATATTAAGATTAAAAAGCTTATTTTTAACGAGGACAAGGACCACGAGGTGTCATTGGACCGTTCTTCTTTCGTTATTATTTCTTTGTCTAAATAGACAATGCCTTTACTAGAAACATAATCTATATCTGGATCCTGCCAACATAAAATAATTATTTTAATTCGGTGACATGTATTAAATATTCTTATTATAAAAAATATTTATTTTTGAATAACTTAAAATTTGTCCCACATGGCGATCCAATCCACCTTCTCTAGGGATCCATCCAATATTAAGTGGTTAGGTGGAAGCTTTAATTAACTAACATACGGACGCTCCGAATTTTTTATCAAATATGTACTTTAACAGCGATAGCCTAGCAGGTAACAGACTGCTACGTTGGGGGCCTCGGGCTCAAACCCACGGACCAACTGACTTTTCAAAGTTAAGTGTATATTAAACTGTTAAATATCGCTTGCTAAACGATGAAGGATGACTGGAGTTTTCAAAAGACATGTATGAAGTATAATAAGCCTCACTTGGATAGCGTGGACCATGGCCTTGTCCTTCCGAAAGAAAATACCAGTCCCCAACCGTAAGTCAGTTGAAATACAGGGCTGATGATTATGTTTTTAAGGGTGTTACTGTAGAAAAAGACAGCAGAAAATTACATACGTATCATGCGCTGTCAAATCAAAGTGTTATAAACCATCTTAATACCTCCGAACATAATTATAAAGAAATACACCAAAGAAAAACTTCAAGCATTGTGCCATTCAAGTCATGTTTCTGTTGTCCTAGATGTCCTTGAATGAACGTCGGCTATCGAAATTAGTGACTCGGTGTAGTAGTTTGATTCTAAGCACGCCCCGTGTCCCCTCTGTATAACCCTCAGTTTGTACACCGCCTCCATTGAGAGACGGACGCCTTGGACCACGTGTCATTGTAGTCACAACACTCACTCAATTAAGTTTTAGAACGTGTTTCTAATATGTTAATTATTATTAACGAATAATGAGGAAAGGAATGAATTTGAAAATTCTCTCATTTTTAATAAGTTATTTTGGAGAACATTATAATATAATATACAGCAGCAAATCAAGTTTTAAGGTTTTTTAAGTTGAGGGAGAGAAGAGAGAGTATTGAAGCGCTCACATGCCATACTGACAGAAACTACTCAAGCATTAGGCCAAAACACAATCATAAGTTGATCTGATCAAAAAAGAGGTAGAAGACCATTGTTCAATTTGCCGTAGTATTTTATTGTTCTCTATTTTCTACCTTCGTTTGTACCAACTTGTGTAGTGAATAAAAACGAATACAAGGTGTTTTGAACAAACTTTCACCGTTACAAATGAATATATGTTTGTCTCTTCTAAAATATCAAACCAACTGTATTGCCAAGAATACAATGAAAGAGACTTTTATTGTATTATCTTAAGTTCGTGGCAAATCCGTCACAATTGCAATAAAGAAATACTCGTTAATTAATTAGTGCTCGTGTTTTCTTTGTGAGGGCGTGGCCTTTCTTCCTGTTTGTCGACTAAAGGAAAAGAAACTTAGATTAAATGTGACTCATTGTCCGCCCATTGTAATACTTAAGAACGTCCTCTATAACCCCCAACACTAGTTACAGGGGAGGCAAACGGATTTGATCAGTGAAATCAATACAAGTACCATATTTTATTAGGTACAGAAATAGGTAGTTTAGTTAGCGTAAGTATGAAACAAACAAAAAGTGGCCTAAGAACAACAAAAATGTACAATGTTGATCAAATAATTTACATTGAAAATAAATTTGGTATATTACTTAGCTAGTTAAGTAAGGTAAGCTCGTAATGTTTATTTTATTTGATAAGTAGGTACATTAGAAGGGTTACGTATCTTAACAATGACTAATTCCTGCTCTCATTACTCGTTGTTCCGCAAACGCTCCTTAATTCTTAATGTTGTTCGACGATATACCAACATTTTGTACGTTTAGACTTGTTTATTTAATACCCTTACATTTTGAGTTTTTTGAGAGAAAAACGGTTTAATTTGATGTTTAATTTTGTACTATTTGGCAATGATAGAGTAAAATAAATTTCGAAAAAGCAATTTGCAATCGACCACAGGCTCAAAGAGCCAAATCTCGTGAGGCACCAAGGACCCTCTATTAAAATTTGAAACTTCATTTTGGCAGATAAATTGCTTCTTGACTTTGACTATATTCAAGGTAAATACTGTCTGTAATCTGGGTCCGCGCAGGCAAATAAAATTTAAGGCGGGATTTCTTCCTAGTTTGCTTAAGATGTCTAAAAAATGTTTAATCGTTTGATTAAAAATTCCATCATTTTATTGGTTCGTGTCGAGTACCTCCGTTAACGACATATAACGTTATTATAAGCCGCTGTGAATGAACCAAACTAATACCATTTGTCGCACATAGTTCGATGATACGATATTCCCAATTTGGCTACAGTTTGGTGATTTACTAAAATTATCTGTATCGCTATCTTTGAAACTAACTACGTTAAATGGTTTAAGTTAGTTAGATTATTTTACATAACGCTGTACAGGATTTAGTATTTTAATTGTGCAGATAAATGTTGTTTGTTTTAGGCGCCGCTATCGGTTAACTAGAAACTCTTTCTTTATTGTGTTTGGTTCGCATGATTAAGTTAGTATTGCGGTAACCATCGAAAGGGGAGCTTTCAATAACTTTGTAAACAATGGCGTCGTTATAATCCCGTCCTCATTACTCAAACCCAAGGACTCGGCTGGTATGAAAAGGAACAACTCTTGCGATAACAATTCGGATTTGTGGCATGCCCGATAAATAAATTATAAATACATTTAGCAGCGCACATTTCGAACCATTTCTCTTCTTACTCGACTAGCCCATTTGCAGATCTCCAAACGGTGCCATTACTCAGCAATAAATTGGCATTTGCGCCGTCATACATAAACTACGCGAGCGTGCTGAAATCCAGTTCTCTTGTAGACACTTTTTATATAAATGTAACTTATTTAATCTTTATTATTATCATTTTGTACAAGTGACTATGTGCTTTCATCTATACATATTGCCTCAGTGCGTTTCATGAACCTTTTTATGAGGTCAAGTAACAACTCTCGCAGACACAATTTATGTGGCTAATTCACTTCGTTTCGCCGTGATGGATTTATGAGTTCTTTTCAGGCGTGGTGTCTGCTGTCACGGCGGCCGCTTCGTCTGCCACACAAAAAATACTCAAAATACAGACTCCGAATAAAATTTACGACGTATTTTAACAACTTTTTGATTACATAGGACAATGTATGAAATTAGTTCGTTTGTGGCTCCCAATACTGACTAATTGGCAACTGTATCAGTTTTGCATAGCCACAATCCCAATATACAGTTGTCGCAAAGCCGGCTAAATCTATTATAAAGCACCTTTGCCCAATTTATACGAATTAAAATCGTTTGCGGAATCGATTGTGGAGTAGTTACGAATCGCAATGTTTAGTAAAACGTGGTAGAATATGTTTACGTAGTTTGTGTATATTATATCTATAAGTACAATACATACTAACATAACTATACAGAATTAAAGTGTCTGTTATATGAAGCTAAATCATGTTTCGTTGCAGTTTTGAAAATATTTCAAGCTACAATTTATATAGTACCTACTAACTAACGACAAACACGCGATGCCTTTGAATAATTCATAGAAGTTTTAGATACAGTTTTTATTACTTATGTACTTTGAAACGGCATTAGAACGTGATACTTTTTCTATGATTCGTCCATAAAACACGGAACGTTAGAGTGTGTTTGTCTGAATCAAAAATAACGGTGGAATTGGAAAATACATTGTTTAGACATGAAGAATTTGTAAATTACTCTTATCGAGATACTAGTATACAGAGAGAACTGCACGGAATAAAATATATTGAGTACCTCAAATCGTAATGCCACGCATCACAGTGTCTTACGCAGTCCTTAAAGAGATTTTATAGAGTTGAAGTGTATATGAGTTCTTGTTTTTGTTGTGTTTAATAGAGGAAAATTGTAATGTTCCTCTATTAAACACAACAGTCAGTCAGACAGTCAGTCCCCGGGCTTTCTGTAGCAAGCCCAAGGACTGACTAAAGCATAATAGTGCGCTGCACCGCAGCTCAGTGCGTACAGCCTTTGTTCACAGTGTCCTCTCTATTGTAACTTATACCCTATACGGGTAATCAATATACGCAGGACTAGCAACACGCATAGAACAATTAAGTTTACTGACCATACCTACATAGGTATGCCGTATGATATTTCAAACAGTACCTTTACATACTGCTGCGTTGATAAGAGTAATAAACGTGTTATTACGACTAAAGTTGGGTGGTAAACAACCATAAAATCGACCACGGTTAGGTACCTTAGAACTCCTAGCTTACGCTGAGGTTCTCAGTAAACTAACGTTTATACTCGTACTATAAATTCAATTATTACAAGTGTTTATTATAGCTGTACCGATAATTACGGGCGAGTAAATCGCAGTTTTAAGTTTTTTGCATTCAGAAAGGAATCGAGTAAATTGGAATTCAAAAATCCGAGCTCGCTAGTTTTCTTTGATGACTTTGAGTGTACTCTGTGTTTGTGACTCCAATGTTTGTAAAGTCAGCCAGTGACACACTTTTTATTACCATAGACATGCTGTGTCTTAACATAGCTGCATTTGAATTTGGAATTGCCGTAGGTTAGAAAAACTTGACTAATGAACAAATGAAAATAGCCTTATACTCGTAGATACACAATTAATTGCGATGAAAATTTTGCGATATAGCTTAGTTGTATCAATAATGCTATAGGCTATCGGAGTTCCTCTTAGGCAAGAGGTACACCGAGCCAAGTGCTGTAGAGAACTTCTTGAATCGGTTAGGACAACGAATTTGTCAATGAGTTCGATAGATTCTATTGCTAGGGCTTCTAAGATGGCAATTAATTCTATATACATGAGTGACATATTGTGACCAATTTTGAATTCAAATACTGCTAAACCTATACTAGACCTACTGTCCTTAGAGCCGTCGGTAAATATTTTGTAAAATGATGCATACTCTTTTTCTAAATATTGTGTGCATTTGTTTTTTAGGATTGAAATCTCGTATTCTTTTTTCCCTTTAGTTAAATCTCCTATCCGGTATTTTAGAACACTATTTAGGTCATATCTATTCATCCAAAAATCTAATCTGAACACATCTAAATTTCCCTTGTGTCTATGTTAACATCTTTAAATTTTAAATACATTTGAACCATGCTAGGGATCTTTTTGCGCCTCCAATATCTACTAGAAATATGTAGCGACAATTCTTTAATAGCATCTACCGTGGTGTTGTTAGATTGTGACATCAATTTAAACCAAAACTTTCCAGCAAGATAACTCCGACGTATTTGTAAGGGTTGTAACACCAGTTCACATTCCATCACGTGGATGGGAGTGCTTTTCACGAAACCGCCAATGATACGCATTGCTTCATTTTGGACCTTATCTAATTTATATAAATTAGAGTGACTACTACTATCAAAGAGAAAGCTGCCATAATCCAAACGACTTCTGATGATAGAAATATAAAGTTGTCTTAAATGGCTAGGGTGAATACCCCACCCAGAGCCTGCTAGAACTTTAAAAATATTTAAAAACTTACGAGTTTTGTGACATATTTCGTTTTTGTGTTTGGACCACCGCAACGCTGAATCCAACCACATACCCAGATATCTTACGTGAGCCACTTGTTGCAATAGTGTATCATTGACAGTTATACAAACGTTATAATTTTTTCTACCTTTAGAAAATAAACAAGTTTTACTTTTTATGGAGGATACACTGAGACCTAAATGTTCTAATAACTGCAGTACCATATTTAATGAACCCTGAAGAAAATCACGTGTATTACATAAGCTTTTATCTGTTACATACAGTGTGTAATCATCAGCATACTGGAAAATGAATACATTGTTGACACTGTTGCAAATTTTATAGGTAGCGATATTAAATAACAGAAGCGACATAGGGTCGCCTTGTGCGATGCCCTGACCAGTACACTGACTTATATAATAGTCTTCAATTCTAATATTTAAACTCCTTAAACTAAGAAAATTTCAGAGATAATTACATATATTAGAATCAACACCAATCTAGTCTAAAATTCTAAGTAATGAACTAATATTTATATTAGTGCCGATAACTCAGATATAGAAACTTTACTAATGAACGAATTAAAATAGCCGTTATGAAAATACAAAATTTATTGCGATAGCTATATATTTTGAGATACCTATAGCTTAGTTTTGTCATGTTATAATTGCTTTATTTTTCTCCAATTATGAACATACAAAATCGTGGCTTATGTACAACACGTAAGTAAACTCAATAGGTATGAAGCAATTTTCAAAACAATCACGTCGCTTATAATAAAGGCACGTACTTACATGAATCTTTCGTGGCTTCAGTACTAATGAAACTCATGGCACTAATACCGGGCCATTAATACTTCCCAATTGCTATTCGAAGGGAGAAAAACTCCCCCTTTTGTGAGCCATGACTCCTCGTGTCTTAAGGTACCATTAAACTTAACACACAAATTAACCATAACATTACCTGCCATGTGGACCGGAAAGAAAGCAATGCTCCGCTCGTATCATTATGTATGTTACACCGCAGGGTTTTGATTCAATGTGAATTAAAAAGCAGGAGATGATTACTCATCTCTATCTAGTTGTATAACAAGCCTTGTTTACTAAAACTTTATTTAGGTACATCAAGTACCTAAAACTCAAAACTTTTTCTTAGAATGAATTGTATCATTGTATTCAGATACAATATTCTTTATATAAGTAAAAGTCGCAGTAATTTTTTATTCATCATTATCGTCATCCTAACGCTGTCCCGGTTGCTTAAACCTACGCCTTAGAGCCCAGGGTCTGCTTTCCAGCTGTATCTCCTCCACTTCGTACGGTCTTCAGCATCCCTGGTGGTTAGTCGATTGGCACAGTAACTTGTTATTGTTCCCTACATTTTAGTCCAAATGAAGTTTACAACTGCTGGATCCTGAAGAAATATCCAGCCAATTAAGTAAATTACGAAAGAATTTATTTATAACACTGAACTGTTCTACTAGGACTGTAAATAAAACGTTGATTCCACCAATAAGAAGCCACGGGACACAACTAGTCTGGCATAACTTTATAGGCTTTATTTGAAATGTTGCCCGCGAATAGAAAATCACGTATAACTTATAGGCAGCTGTGCAATACAAATGGCCACGGGGTGTTTTTCACGTCACTGCGTAAAGAATATATGATCCGATTTGATTTTGTCATTCCGACGTAAAAAGGGAAATTGTTTTCATTCAATATCGCCAGTGAGCAATTCCTTAAGAAAACTTCCTTAGAAATTCCTTAGTACCTAGTTAGTCAAATCTCAGTGAAGACGTCTTGCCAGCTTCAAAGTTTGCTTAATACTTTAAACTGGTAATGAAGGCACTAAGTCGCGCTGAATGCATAAGGAATGAGGTGCCGCCCCAACCTCCTATATAATTAGCCCCTTTATTGGCTACATATTTTTACTTCGCTACCTAACAATGTGAAATACTTTACATTGTTGTGGTTCCGTATTGCTTTTTATGTAGGCAACAATACATTGTTAGCCAGCTTTTGTGGCACAATAGCCATGATATCGAATTTTTCCTGCCCTATTATCGAATACGATCCGCAGAGAATTCATTAATTCGGTCATCTATCCCCAAACACGTCTTCCATATTGAGCTTATCTATCCGATAGGGTCTTATGAATGACTCCGTAATTGTAATCGTCAGCTTAAACGGTAGGCTCGGCGTTTGTCAGTCACAATAGATAAATTATGCGGTCTGGCCTGGACCCGCCAAGAGTCAAAGGATTAATGACAAATTATGTATATCATCGCGCCCTGTAACTTCTATTAACTTACTAGCTACACGACTGAAAGGAAAATATTATATTCGCAAAATACATTATAACATGTAGATATGTAATACATTATGTATTATGAAGTGCTTTGTTTTATGGTAGAAGGCTTTATTAATTATTAACGGCCAGTGCACGGATTTGGAGGGGGAACAAATTGAATTATTTGTGCAGGTTGCACCCTCCATTCCGCAACAAATAAAGATTTTTGTGCCGAAGAGATTCATTGGCATAAGGTCTATCTGCATTTGTACGTTGGTATTTATAGCCGCCCCGTTGAATAAGCACACTAATAATTTGAAGTGGATTGCTATTGCAACAATGCCTGTGTCTTCTATTGTAAACATTGCATTGGGTAAGTCTGCTGGCCACTCCGATAACTGGAAACAAAACGCAAGAATGTTTGAAGAGAATCGCTATTGGTTTATGTGAAGAAGGTTACACCTTACCCAGGGTGTTGATTAATTTATTTCAATACCCACTTTATTTTATGGACTTCAAATCACGTTGGGCTTTTATTCAAGATAAGGAAGCGAAAAAGGAATAACACAAAAGAAACAAAAAAAGACGTCAATAAAGTACTGAGGGTGAGACTGAAACATTTCGCAAACATCGATGAAAGCGAAAAAAGTTCAAGCAAAGAGTTTTCTGTGTAATTTATTAAAGAAGAAATGGAACAAATGGATATGAAGTTAGGCTTGGTAATTTACATGCCGTGTACCTGTTAAGTTTACTGTTAATAGCTGTAGAAATGTTGTTGTTTCTGTTTTCAATTTTCTGTTAATTAAATTAAATGGGGCTTTATGAGAGAGTTCCACAATGTTTATTCGAATGCAATTAGGCAGTAGTCGGTTTTCAATTGTGTATCGGTCAATCCGTATTGCAACCGTATTACAGTCAGTCATGTTCTCAATAAAATAAGTACCATACTAGTTTTATTCACCTATATTTTTCAATTGCCCTATCCGTCTTATGCACTTAAGACGAATAGGGCAGTTGGAAAATTAATTGCACATAACGGCAGGTGTAATGAAAGAGTCATAGCAATATACAATTCTGTGCAATTACCAACAGGCGACGAAGACTTCGCTTGCATGGCTTAGAAGTAAAAACAATTAAAAGTAGTGCCGAAGAGAAAAAGAAGTGTAGAAGATATATATATATCTTCTATAATATAAAAATGAATCGCTGAATGTGTTGCTAAGCGCAACTCTCGAGAGCAACTGAACCGATTTCGCTTATTTTTTTTTTTAATATTCTTTGACGTACGAGGATTGTTCTTACGAAGGGAAAAATAAAAAAATTAAAATTATCGAGTGTTAAGCGGTACGAAGTTTGCCGGATCAGCTAGTGTTAAATAAAAATGAATCCGTTTTCCCTTGGTCACGGCATCACGCGTAAACGGCTGGACTGATTTCGCTAATTCTTTTTTGTTGTGTTTGTTATTGTCTGGAGAAGGTTCTTAAGAAAAAAAAAAAAAGATGCGCGAAGAATAAGAAAATTTAAAAATACCTATCTAAGTACCATATTAAAAATTCAGATGAAACCTTAGCGCTTTAGACCATATAAACTTTTTTTTATGTAACCTTACGGCGTTTGACATAATATTGACGAACAACGTATGGTCTGGGCAGCTAGTATGAAAATAAAGGTAAAATTCTGTTTGTATCAACGCATGAATATATTGATATTCATCGCAAGACAAAAGCATGAAATGAGTGTTAATCTCTTAAACAACAAGCAAAGCCAGATTGGTATTTTTGCGATACATATTAGGTGCGTTGTATGGTACACAGATCTACACGAAGCCAACAATGCCGGCGTGTGATCAATTGAGATCACAGTTTCCAATTTCTGATAGTAGAAGCCCATATTTCTGTGGAATTAATTCCATACAGTAATCGGGAAGGTTTGCTTGGTTTCCGTATCGTCTTGTTTAGTCTCCATTCATTGCCCTACCCTCTCGTTAAACACCAATTTTGACGTGTTAATAGCCAAAGTTTATTTACGTTTACGCCTAACGAACAAGCAAAATTAACACATTGAAATTTGATTTGAATTTAAGTGTAACTAATCCCGTTTATCAAGTATTGAAACCATTTACAGTATTACTAGATAATTTGTTTCAGAAACATTAATTGTTTATTGCTTGAAATGACGATAAAGTAAGTATATATTTTTCGTAACGAATAAGCAAGTAGACTTTCGAGAAAGACTGTTAATTATCTGAAGATTTGTTAATTATCGCTTTCCCCGCGCCGCAGAGAGTACGTTATGCTGTCGGTCCTAGCTTATGGAATTTGTGATTACAGATAGCTTTTACAATATGTGAATATTTTATTTCTTATCAATTAAGTCTAGCTGATTACGCTATCACACCTGTACTTGAATTCCTAATCTTATAATTATATCAAAATAAGAATCTCATTCAGAGCGTCATGTAAAATCAGTAAATGTATCAATGAACTTTCGCTCTATGTAAATAAAAATGTACTTACCTATTTGAATTTATAACTAACATTTACGAAAACAATTTCAATAATAAATTACAAAATTAATTTTCTTTTTTATACGCTGTAAAGCCCTTTATATAAGAGAAAGTATCAATGTCATCAAACCAAACAAGATTTTGATAAAAAATACTTAAAAGTAGGGGTGTCTACTTAGCTTTTATTACCAGCTAATGTAAAGCTTTTAGAACTCTTTGAATAGTGTAAATGAATTGAAATTTAAAAAAAATATTTGAGCATAAGCTATTTATCTGGCTGCTTGTAATTTGGCACAATTAATAAGGCTTGGTGTTCTCTCGCAAAGAGCAGTTCATTAAGGCTTTTTTTAAACGTGATTCATTATCCATCTATCGGTTTGTTTACCTCATTTGAAATTACTTCCAACGTGGATATTTAAAAAAAATTATACCAGGAAATGTTGTTTTGGAGCGATTTAAAAAATACCCAGTATTGTTAAACCATAGAATTTCAAAACAGCTACCGATTGAGCTATTTAATAAATTCTTTGTCGGTGCCTCGGGATGCGGACGTAGACGGAATAACGATGACAATACAATTGTGTGTGTGAGAGAGTACGTGAGCCAACCCTAATAGAAATTCACCTTCGTTTTATTGTTATTTTAATAACACTCCCTTATAACATCCTTTTAATACTTTGATAGGTGTAAACAAAGAAGGAAATGTGGCTTATTTACATTGTTATACGTATCGCATTTAAATATCAAAAGTGGAAGTGTGATCGTGTATACGTTCAATTGAAAGACAATAAATGTACAATAAGTAAACACGTGAGCTTCGCGCGATCAACTCGCAAAGGACAATAAATAAACTCATTTGATCCGATCGTATATTGGCCATAGATACTGGAGTTGACATTCCATCGATAAAAATAAACAAATGCGTATAGAGATTACACGCCTATATAACTGCAAAATACATGTATTTAAAGTCTTTTAAAAAGAGATTTGTACAGATGGAATGAGGTAAATCCTTTCGTGGGTCGATACAAGGATCAGTCAGGAGCGTTGTCACAAGATCCTGCCTGTTAGCCGTGCGTTAATAAGATCAAACCGGGCTTTATTTGGGACGTGTCCACGCGCTTTCACCAAACTTATCGAATTTGCAAATCCGCTTACACTTAACCATATCTGTATACTCGCGTACGTTTAGAAATTAAAAAAAACTAATAAAACACATGCTATTAGAGAACATTCTAAATTTGATACCATTTGTTATATACTTGTAATAATGAGTACTTTAATAAACAGAACGGATTCTTTAATCGTATTATATAATCTTTGAATGGAGGCGACATTTAGAAGGTACGTGGCTGTATAATCGCTCCCGGCTCTGCTGACATAAACACATTAAGTATTCTGTAAACAGAGAATTTGAAAGCCGCTGTTATTTTCCGCGGTCTATACATAATTCATTAGGATTGCAGTGGTAATGGAAACAAAACAATTTTAGTTTAAGTAGAAAATAGACGAAAAGCTCTTCTCGCTTAGTCTCCTAAATTAGTAACCTTTGTGAGGGCGATACGCAGAAAGGTTCTGTCTTGTTTACGCGTTAAGGGTGACAGGGAAGGGAACTTAATACCCTATATCACTGTCGGGGTAGTACAAACTAGCAGGGTCGCAACCTTTTCCACTAAATTACGTATCGGCACATGGGATAAGCCGAACTAAGTTGAATTACATTGAAGAGACCGCTTACTTCACTATAAGTGCCTCAAATTAACGAACTACCGCCCGCGTTTTCTCGTTTTAATTTAGATGAATTTTGAAAGGTTAAAATAATTGAAACAAAACGTTGAGTAAGTTTAAGAGTCTTATGTCTATTTAAATAACATTTGTATCTTTTAACAAAAAGAGTGAATTCTTTTGAGTGAAGTATTACAAACTATGTATTTAACATCTGTGAACTCATTTATATTCTTTTACTTTAGACACTAATTCATTTGAATGTAGTTGTTGTTATTTAAAAAGCAGTTTAAATATACACTAGATATTGAATTGGATGGATCGTACCCATTTTATTTTTCCAGTAAAGATTTTATCTTATTTGAATCTTTAAAATGTTAATTATTTTAGAACATGAAATGAAGAATAGAGTGGTTCTTTGTTTACCACAAAGAACCACTCTATTCTTGGGTCCTAGATGAATTTTGAGTTAGTTTCGTGTGTTTATTAAGGCCTATGCGATGTCTAAACGAACAGATTTCACAATCATAACCAGAATTGTTTTGATAAACATAAACTCGGTTATTGTTTCATGGAAACACTTCGTCCCTTTTCTGTTCAACAGAATTAGGTATCAGAACTATAAACTGTCAGTTGTAATACTTGTAATAACATAAAAAAAAAATATTTCTTTACTTTCTTTACGACTTTATACATCGCTCATTTGGTGCAAAATTGACGTAATTGTGCTTTTTGTGTTTTTACAGGAAAGCGAAATAAAGATTAAATTTATTTTATGTTACATATAGTATTCGTAAACACTGAAAAATAGAGAACATTACAATCTTAAAAGATTACCACTACTGTGTTTTTTTCTTATGTGATAAAACCATTCAGGTATTTTTCATATTATTTACAAAATTAATGTTTTTTAGTAGGTTACCTGCAATTGTGTCATTATTGCATCAGAATTAGTAATTTACCCAATATTTGTACATATAAAATTAACTACTTTATGACAAAATAAAACGAATTTATCTTTCAATCAACTTCTGTATTTATTTGGCGAGCTTACATTATTTGTACTAACTGTCATAACGTTATATCTGATAGTTAGTTAAAAAAAAGAAAATTACTTAAATATTAATTGTCAATTTCAGTCTCAAACAATCTTACTACTACCTAAGTAAAAAGGAATGGCACAAAGATCACAATAAGTTTCGCCTAATTATTAATACCTAAATATAACTAAGTTGCTTAGTTACTTAAACTACAACCTTTGAAAAATAGCATCATAGAAATTCTTATCTTAAATCTCTTATTATAAGAGTTTGTAATTACAGTATTTTGGAATGATTCAGAGAAATCACATTAAGTTTCACCTAATTCTTCTTTCTCTTAGCGTTATCCCAGTTTCAGTCTGGGGTCCGCTTTCTAGTCTAACCGGATTTGGCTGAATATTAGCTTTTCCACGGAGCAACTGCCTGTCTGACCTCCGCAACCCGAAGGGATAGCGATATTCCATGGTTTAGACTAGTGTCAGTTTATTTAGAAGGTACTGACGCCCTGTCAAAGATCTTCATGACAACCGGGACCGACGGCTTAACGTGCTCTCCGAGGCACGGGACAAGCGATAATTAACAATTCAATACGCACATAACTCCGAAAAGTCATTGGTGCGCGCCGTGGATTCGAACCTGATACCCTTTGCATCGCAGTCTGTTGGTATATCCACTCGGCTATCGCTGCCTTCATTAAGTTTCACCTAATTATTATTACTTAAATAACTAATTGTTAAGGTTTAAAAATAGCATCACAGAAAACATCATAATAAAACTGAATGGCATAAAAAATCACAATAAGTTTCGTCTAATTGTTATTACCACTTTTTACTGAAATGGCTTGATAAAAAATTAAAAAAAGTTTTAAAAAATAGCTTCATAGAAATTCTTCATAATTACGTTAAATGTTTGATGAAAACAATAAATGTTGAAGTTACAACGTCATAATTACGTTATAAGTTCAATAAAAACACTAAAAGTTGGAGCTTCAACATGATAATTACATCGAATGTAATTATTGTAATAAAAAGTTCCGAAAAATCGCAACAACGATGTCGTAATTGCAAGCATTTCGACACAATTTCACATAATTACGTTAAAAATGTTTGATGAAAACAATAAAAGTTGGAGTTATAACGTCATAATTACATTAAATGTCATAATTTCAATTAAAAAATCTAAAAAAAACGCAACCATAAAGTCATAATTACACAAATGTGACGTTGTTCCACCAGAAATACAAAAATTAATGTCATAATTACCGTTACGACGATGTAGCACTCAAACACGTTTACACTCAGCGGGGCTCCCCGCGCAACTGACCAATGTGACGCTGTGGTCGCAGAAACTCCACCATTTTGGCCCTTCTCTCACGAAGCGACTCTCAAACGATTTGTGTTTTGTACCCGTATCCTACGCGTCGCTTGTGAGAAGCCGCCATACTATTCAGCTAAATTCGCACACGACGAGACGCTATAACGACGCGTTTGATGTCAGTCGCACGCTACCGTCTTGCTGGTCGCACGCTACTCGAGTAGTATATGCGTCGCATTAGAAAATGGCGGCGGAACAAACTTTTAATATTATTTTTGTGCAGGAGGTAGAAAATTATCCATGTTTGTATAATAATAAGCTGCCAGAGTACGTAAGAAAAGATGTTACATAAAATGCGTGGATTGAAATTTAGAAAAAAAATATAACAGGTCATTTATAGGTATACATTAAATTTACACAATAATTTATAACAAGGACGCGAAGCATGTGGGGTTATTAGATAATTGGCAAGATAATTTCTCAGATTAAGATTCAAATAATAATAAGTATGATTCTATTGACATTCTATAAAAATTACGACTCGTCCCTCGACAAATGTCCTACAATTGATTATATATTTTTTTCGATGTACGGATGCACCCAGAATCTTCTTTTATATTTTCGTTTATTCTTGTAATATAAATACAGAATAAAATTGTCTTAATCGCTAGTCACACAGACATCGTCGTACGAATGTCGTTCTTCAAATGAATTCAAATGATAAAATATAGTCTCATTTGCGTAGCACCATGTGCGGTAACGTGTAGCATACCAGTATTCGATCACGATTTGCATCTCAGTCCCGTAGCATTTGAATAGCTTCGTGAGAGAAGGGCCTAAAGTGTCATTGCAACAACGACATTAATGCCGTCTAGCGTAAATTATCCGTACTACAGTTCTGTCGATTTTTCTCCGGGTGTAAATAGTCTTCACGTGAGTTGTGACATACATATCTCATTTTAAAAAAAAGTGTAATTATGCCATTGTTGCACCAAATGAGCGACATACTGAAAGTAAAACAATAGTATTTACTTTTTTTATAATTATTGGTATATATTTCTGGATTTGTAGCTTGACATATTTATTTAATCAAAAATACGTAAAGAAAAGCCTTACCAAGTAGAACATTGTTTGCCAAATAAGTTTTTAAAACTTACAAAACTTATAACTTCACATAACGTTACATAACTTTACCACAAACTTAACTTATAACTACTGAAGACAATCTTAAGCTTTCATTGAAAATTATTGCATGAAGGTAGGTGTAATATCTAATGCATAAATTATCAACTTATCTATTCCCAAACTCACTTGGGAGGTTCCCCTTCGAGCCATAATGTGAGAGGTGTGACGTACGGGCTGTCTCGAGCCTTACCCCGCGTTAATAATCAATCAGATTGACAAAATCTTTGCATGTGCCGAGACAACTGAAACCTTTCTCATACTGTACAAAACTGTATGTCCATGTGTGAGTGTCTTTACCACTTAAAGGGCATCTCTAACAGAGTCTTGATAAGCTCTATTAGGCAGTTAAAATGAAAAAGGTCTCGCTGCCTCTGACAACGTTACTATATGTGAATTTATCTAAATAGCTACTAAAATTTATCAGCGCTGATATGACTGTTGTACCTATTAATTTTCTGAAAACCCTCCATGTGGGCATACCCACGTCTTATTTCTAAGCGAACTGATAGAATATATTTCGCGTGAGTCATTCTATTGAAATAATGTTTCATAAAATGTAATGGTATTTTAGTATCGTCTACTGTAGAAAATAACGTGCGGATTAAAAATTTATTTAACGAAATTAATTTGTTGTGTGATTACGCCGAGCAATGTGTAGGAGCAGATTTCTGTGTAGAGTCTCCGGGCGGCCGTAACGTGCGAGTGCCACTTACCTGTTACAACTTATTGAATTATTTATGAAACTATCCAACTTATTGGATCGAAATATCGCGGCCTTATATGGCTTATTCGCCTAGTAATACCATAAAAGTGACAGATAAAGCTAATTTACTACAATTGTTAGTAATGTTATCGTTTTATCAAAGAATTTTTCTTTATTAGTGTAGAGTGATGACAAACCGTACAATAAGTCTTCGTATTTTAATATGAATGTAATACCTGTACAGACTTTTATTTAGTTAGTTTTAGAATGTGGAATAGTGCTGGATTAATATTGGAAGATGATTCGATTATATACTTCACAGATCAGCGGCAGTTTACCATGAAATGTCTTCAGTTTCACTAATATGATAAACTTTTTTACGGATTAAATATTATCCATCGATTTTTAAATGTAATTTTCTGTTTGTCTAGATGTACACGCTTATACCGATGGTGAACCCCTTGACCAACATTTAAGAACAATTATATTTCCACTGACAAATATGAATAGACTTCAATAAGAGTTTATGTGCAACATTTTATATTTTCATTCATTTTTCCTAACAGGTATATGTAATAATCGGTTTTAAACATATATACGTTATGTGTAACATGCAAATAAAAACACAGGAAACCATTACGTCACAACTGATATCTTGGGCTACTTAAAAAGTTTCTATTACCATGTTTGGAAGGGAAATAATTACTTTAAGTAAGGTCATGGATTCAGTAGAAAAATTCAATTAAGGTGAGAAAATTGATGTTATTATACGAATAGAGTCAGTAATGAGTTAAAGTTGACAATGACTCGTCATCTAGGAGTAGTTAGAGAGTAAAGTTTTATCGGTCAATGTGTAAGAATACTTATTCCCGTTTATTGCTCTTCGTCCAGACATCTCTAATGCTATTAAATTCGTCGGAAACGTCACATAAAACGTTCGAATCGATTTCGCATAAACGATAGACGTGACCGACCAAAAAGTGTATGGCGTCTAATTTGACCCGGATGACGAGTGAATTTTGTATTTATCACAGTGACGAGACATATACATTCGTACCCAACATTGATAAATCCGTCTTTACAGTCCGCTGTACTGCCTTTTGACGATCCTAGTTATTTTTACGCTGTCTGTTTTTGCATAAATTGATACTTGCACGTATGTCATATAGACGCTTTTTATTTTAGACTTGATTGTTAGGTATACATGAAAATATTTTATTTTACGTCAGATATGCTACAGAAGTTTAACTATGATGGACATCTTTGACAAGTACTTCTATTAAAAATATATTCATGATACACGAAACATGGTTGATACGTCTTTTTTCCAGGAGTTCAGGTCAAATGATAATGAACAGATTTAAAGTATTGTCTGCAACCACTACCCTCCCAAACCCTTTCAAAATTAATGAAATGCCGTAAAATTATATTATTTCATTTCATTATCATAATACATAAGCAAATTAGTTACACATTAATTTCCTTTATTCCCTGTAACATTTGCGTTAAATTAAGACGAGTTTACTGAATATTCCTGAACTGAAATTCAATTAGAAAGTTTTGGCGCGAGTGACCATCAGATTAAGGGCTGGCCCTTAGATCGAAATTAATTGGCTCATGCAGATATTGTTGTAGCCAAGGACCCTCATCTCTGAGGATTTGTGTCTATCTAAGAGACACAGAAACGTTCACAATTTGTTTATTCACTAAACAGCTCACTATTGTGATATCATCATTTCCGTTTTGTTTAATTTGTCTTTGAAATTACAGTCGAGCGGATAGTCTTCCTTGAATTACGTTTTGATGAATTTCGCTCGACAATTATATTATTCGTTGACGTTGATGTATAAAGACTTTGGCGTCCTTCTTGTTGGTCCAATACCACAGACTATATTGTACTAACGTACAGACGGAGCACTCCCATAGATCAAAACTGGACTGTAATAGGTTCACATATCATAAATGACACTTCTTTTTTTTTTCATCGGTAACGTTTCGGGCAATGACTATGAATTATTCAGCCTAATTTTTCCTAGTAGGAAATACCCGTTTTACTATTTTAAGTTAAGAAAGGGCATTTCAAAAATAACGCACTGCTTTTTCACTTCGCTAAAAATTTATTTAAAGTTTTACATTGCATCACAGGATTCACAGGTATAGATTTGTTTTGTAGTCGGAAGTATTTAAAGACGAACTCTATCGCACGTTGCAGAAAGAACTTCTCCAAATGCTTTTTGCACACAAAGTGTTTACGAAGTCCTGACTCACTTTTTGAAACATGTGAAAACTGACGTCTTTTCGTCTACTAGCACATGTCGCAACACAGCACTTGTTGTACATGATGATATCACAGCTTCAGAAATTGAGAGGATAAGTTACGGAAATAAATAAACGCAAAACTTCACTCGATCAACTTTGTTGAAACTAATGTTACTGTTGACAAATCACAAAACTGTCATAATTGTCAAAAGTTTGACAAATTGACAGATCTGCAAACATGGCGATAGGTTCCAGGGGTTCGGGGCGGGAGTTAACTGTCAAATAAGATATGTGAGTCCCATAGACTAAGGTTGAAATATTTTGTTTGAAGATTACCTGCCGTGGTCCAATACACAGAAGAATAACTAAAGCATGGAATGAACGATATTTTATGAACAAATTGAATATAGCTACACTCTTCACTCATATGACAAATTAGAGTTGCCAGAAGAAGATGGCACTATGTTTGTCAGTTAGGGCTGAAGACCATTTGAACACAAATTTCGTAACTTTTTATTTTTTTAGTGATTGAGCAAATCCGCTATCGATATCGATGAAAGTTTAAATATAGGTTCAAAATCAAACAGACTTGTAAAATATATTAAGTATGTACATGATATACATTCCGTAAGTTTGTGTCCACAGCAGTCAGAACGCTAGTTAATGGATAGTATATATATATCTAACTAGAGGACGACAGCAGCTACGCCTGCATTTTTTTTTAATTTACCCGTTTTGGCCGATCCCGTGGTAATTTCGGGAAATCCCTTCTTAGTGCACCTCTACGGTCTCCAAGGAACATACATGCCAAATTTCAGCTTCCTGCGCCCAATAGTTTCGGCTGTAGCGTGTCTGTCAGTCAGTCAGTAACGCAAGGATTTTATATATTAAGATTATTACACAAACTTGCATTTTTAAACTGAATCTATAATTTTTTGTTTCAAATGGGTACTCATGGGCACATAATAATGAAGCGTCACAGCATTTTTTTTTTAACGTCAAGCTAGTCTCACGTGTTTTGTCACCAGCCGCGCGTGAAAGGTATTTTTCAATAACACTGTTATTTTTCATGTGATCTAAAATTATCAAATCCTCCTTCACGATATTTTCGTTTTGCAAACTATCAAGTAAACGTGAATTCATAGCAATGTTCTTTTTCATCAGACGTTTAGACCGTTGTCTTAAATAATTTATTTTTAATAAACGACTTTTAACAAGCTGCTCAAGGTGGAAAACTTATTTTTGTAGTTTTTCTATTGTACGTAAGTGTTTAGCGCACACGATTTTCATCGCTTCTGTACCTACTGGCGGAGAAATTGTAACTTACGTTGGCGCTTTAGTGTTGGTTGTCGGAAAAACAGAAGATGTATCATTTATGGAAGGCGCACGCGTACACAAAAGAAAGAAAAAGCCACGTTTTAATGCAAAGCAGTATATTAAAATAAATAAGCATACCCTTTGTGTTTGCCTCCCTAGAAATCACTGATGATACCTGAAGCTTGATTTATAGGTCAAAGCCGATTGATAAAAAGTATCTTACACCTTTTTCTGTACTCCCATTACTCCCAGCAACGTGCATTGAACTTATTATGATCGATTGAGTAGTCAAAATGTGAAAGCTTAACAAATAAATAAATTCACTTACATTTATAATAGGTATTAGTAAGGATATGGTAAAACTATGAAATGAGTAGATGTCGCCTAACAGCCTGGCCATGAACGGCCGCGACACGCTGAGCGACAAGCGATTTCAATGTTCATGCCGCTCTCTATTCTGCCGCCGGCGCTGTCACCTCAGTGCAGAACTAAACTGCAGAAATAAACATCGAAATCGCTTGTCGCTTAGCGTGTCGTGGCTTTTCGTGGCAACAGTGTAACTGCAGGTAGCTGGCTGAATACTGTTTATAACATACATACATAGGCTCACGCCTGTTTCCCCGAAGGGGTAGACAGAGGCATATTAAACGCCCACTTTTTGCCAGACTTTTGATCCCACGTAATCGGGATGTTTTATTTGCCAGAGCCTCGTCCGTTGATAAGCAGGTACACCACTTGCAGGTGAGGTTGGCTTGGGACCCTACGTTCTTGGTAGGAACCCTATGCACTGATAATAAAATTGAACAAAATATAAACATTGAATGGAGCCCAAGATCCGACTCCTGTTTGGCGCTGCTACCCTTATAAAAGTAAAGCAAGTAATTATTTAAACACTCACACTGATACGTTTAGAATGGAGGAGTAATGTTGGCACAGAATTTTCTTTTAGTCTGCGCCATCTGTCAATACTATAAAAACATTCCGCAGTAAAAAGCTTGGAACAAATTCTATGGTGCTTTCTAGGCACCCAATTTTCGCCACGACATACTGCAGCAATCCACTTATTTTATAAATCTTTATCACGTGGAAATCTAAGAAATAACGAGATAAAATACTTAAGATTATGTAACGGGTCTGAATCGTGTTAATGAACGAAAAGAAAGATGAAATACCTTTCTATTTTTCCCGACGTTTCGGCATGGGTTACACCAGCCGTGGTCACGGGAAATGTGTAAGTGGGAGAGTCATCCCGTTACATAATCTTTAGTATGTGTGCAAATAGTGGTAGTTTAAAAATAACGAGATAAAATACTGTGGATAGACATATCGATAAGATTTCTTACAACACTTGAAAAGTCGATATAAATATTATACGGCTAAATTCAAAATCATGATAGAACTGTTATAAAAGAAAAAATCACTAAGGTTATATAATTTGATGGCATAATATAAATATATAATAATTGTATCTTACACGTCAGTTGACTGTGTTCAATTTGTAAGTACTAGGACTATCTCTATGTATATATATCCAATCTCTTTGGTCCAATATGGTGAGCATAGATAATGCACAAATAGTGATCGAAAGGTTCCGAGTTTGACTTTCAAGCCTACACACGTATCCGGCACGTGACATTCCCTCAGGAATATCTGGTTAATTTTTAACAGGGTATGGCTAAGGATCTGGAATAGTTCTCTATGGATAGCTAAGTACTATTTAATTTAGATATCAGAATAATGAATTGTGCTAATTGTAGTATAAAGGTTGAGGCACAAGTAGGTATATTTCTTAAAACAGAACACAACAATTCAACTCTTTCAGTATTCTTTGTATTACATTGCCCTTTTGCTACGCACACTGCATCGCGTAGCATTAAGTAGAAGGCGAAAAGCGAAAAGCGAAGCGAAGTCGATCCTTTTTCGAGGTTAATATGTGTGCGCTAACCATTAACCAGTTTGTAATAACCATTAACCAGTTTGTAATATATCACTTTAAGCGTCCCCTAAGTTAGCATTCGATTAACCTGGGAGGTTACGCAAAGTTATTGCGGTCAAACAGATAGTGACCGGTATTGGTTCGTTGATATCTTGATATTCACAGTACGGTTACGGAGAGTTACAGGCATGAGATTCGTGTCAGCCGGTGTAATTTTAGATTAGTTTGCCAATTGTTCTGTGTAAATATTTGCCACTAGGTATAGATGTCAAATTTTAGCCTGATTCTGATGACAGCTTGTTTGGAGATTATTATGCAATATCCGTAAGTTTTTGAGATTCCATATTTATTTGATAAACTGCTTTTAATATGTGCGTTAATTCTTTTTTATCCTTGAAACTATGAGTGATAGTTTATATTTAGCAATCTAGAGAGCGCCACTGTTCATCTGGATGTTATTCATGAAGCCAGGCCAAAGAAATCAAAGTAATAAATACGATACGAATTACTTGCCTTACCATTTCGATACAGCGTGGCTTGATCATCAAACCAAGCTATAATGAAATGTGGAGTCAGGCGACGATGTTTAATAAGCTAATTTGACTGAGTCCTACTTCGCAGGGCTCTTATTGTTAGGTAAAGTGTCACAAGAAAACCTAACATACCTATTCAAGTGGTTCCCTGGTTAATCGGCCAGTTAACATACCAATGTCCAGTACGGAACTGATTAAAATAAAACTCTACAAGCTTCAGTTCACTTATTATATTTAATTCATCCAAGAGTACTTCATGTTATATAAAATAGCTAGTTAATGTGATTAATTCGGTGCCAATTATTACTTTGTCTAAATTCAGTAGGTAGATATTAGGTATATATGTATAATGGCTAGATAGTTTAAATAATATCTGAATTTATAACTTTGGATGTAACATATATATGCATTAGAATATTAATAAATCAAATCAATATCTATCGAAAATTAACTGTGTTAAATTCGGCCTTAGGACCACTAGTTAAGCGAAATTTAGCTTCAGTTATTATTTCATAGTGCATAGGGTTCCCACCAAGAACTTAGGGTCCCAAGCCAACCTCACCTGCAAGTGGTGCACCTGCCGATCAACGGACGAGGCTCTGGCAAACAAAATGTCCCAATAAGCGGCAATAGGCTCGCCACCTATTACGTGGGATTTAAACACTGGCGAAACGTGGGCGTTTAATATGCCTTTGCCTACCCCTTCGGGGAAACAGGCGTGAGTCTATTTATGTATGTATGTATGTTATTATTTCACCACTAGGTAACGGGTAACCTACTTATATTTGCTTTAGAAGTTTTACGTTTAGATTTTATCGTAATGAAATAGCAGTAACTAGATAGTAAAGGACGGAATCATATTGTGTAACAGTTTATAAAATAACCATTGGTATGTTCAAGTATACCTAGATTGCGTCTAAATAATGACTATTGTCTAGTCCAGTATTACACTGAGACAGTTATAGGTAAAGTTTTAGTTAGATATCCTGATTCCTGGCGGGATTATAGACGTAACAGTAATTTATTTACTGTGTAGGGTGGGGAAATCAGGACGAGTGGCTCCTTGTTATTATGGTACAACCAGTTTAAAACACAACCCTAACTTCACTAGTTTATCTGAAAGGGATTTTGATCCGAAGCGTTATTTGTACCTACATACTCGTAATGTACTTATATGATAACGAATTGAATTGATATTGTAAGAATTTTGACTTATCGTTGAAATTATTAAATAGTTCTTATATTTGCGATGTGTACCTGTGTGTGGCTTTTAATCTAGTATTAAATTTAAAAATGACAAGAATACTATTACCATGGCTGGCACCGGACGTGCCGAAAGTCAAGTCAAAAATGGTATTAACCGTTACTCAAAATAAATTATTAGGTAATATTCAAAATATTAACCATTTTTTTCAGTGAGAGGCTTTCTAATCATTTTCTTCGATATTGTTATCTACCTACTTACATTTTCTAGCGGTCAACACCATGTATGTAATTCTTTGTTATGCACACATTCAAGTCTTGCCACTTGGTTGCATTTAGCTAAATTTATCTAAACCGATGTACAAATAACAAAAATGAGGTCAAAAAGTGTTGTGTGCAAAAAAATGGGTTAAAGTAGTACACCTACATACTACATCTACATGAAGGTAGACAGTAATCGATGCGTATCGATTCGTTTCCATGACGAGTGATTAATTAATGTGATTCCAATGTCTGCCGTGTGTGAAGTTTACTTCACGTTCATATCAAGCCTTCATTGTTGAAGAAATGATGGGAGTAACTATAGTCTATAGGCGGTTATATTGATATTAATCAAACGACTAGCTTTGAGAATACCATAATTTTGTACTAGATACGTCTTGGCATAGATAATACGGTGATAATAGAATGTTATAAGTCGGATTGTTTTGCGTTTTTAATGGAAATTCGGGAATTTGATTGGTGCCTTGAAATAGTTATTTGTGCAACAAGAGAGCAAAGTTGTTTTTTGTTTCGAGTGCTTATTTTGAGTCCCGAGCAAGCGAAGGATTCTATGATTGATTCACGAGCGTAGCGAGTGAATCAAAGTTAGAATCCTGAGCGTGGTGAGGGACTCTACAGCACGAGATACAAAAAACTTTGCTCTCGTGTAGCACACATAGCTTTTCACCACAGCAGTGAGAACACATATTACTTCGGAGACATAGAAATGAACAGGAATAGATTGAATTCTGCATAATCACTTGTTGATTTAACTTTTCTGGTGTTAAAGTACAGTCAACATCGCTAGTTTCACTCATCTGTTTAGATTATTTTATATATTATTATAATTTAACACGTGACGCTATATGTACCTACTATATCAGCATCAGCGAAATTTTTATTCCCGCTACTTTTTTAAATCGCGTTTTAATACCGCGTCTCTGATGTTTATTTTTCAAATGTATCATTGTTGTAATTCTAAATAAAAATGTATTGGTTAAATACTAATTTTATACTATTAATTAGACTTATTTTTATTAAAATCCAATAATAAATTAAGCATGTAAACAATAACATATAAAAAAAAAACAAATATCTTTTTTTTGCGTTGCCGTAGGTGTTTTCTTTGAGGTCGAATTCCAAAATCGAATTTCGAATTCGAAGGGGTTTGTTTTTTCACTCACTTTTTATATGCATGTGAAAGAGACAGAGCACAGTAAAATTCGAATGTTTCAAATTTGTGGCTGAACAATGTCAATTCGTGGCACTGAAGATTGAAAAATTAAAAAGCTACTTTGCCTCACGCTCGAATCAAAATCGCGTTTTGTTCACTGTTGTCTCGCAGCAAAAGCGGCATGTTTGAGCTGCTGTGGTGAAAAATATATTTATTTTTTGTTGTAAGGGTTTTTAGTAGTAATACACTTGCAGACAATACGCTCGGTAAATTTCAGTAGTCTTAATTTAATAAATTAGTAAATACAAATAAAAGCTTTAGTATAATATTATATTGATGAATGTTTCGGTGTGTAAAAGAACTATGTTATTATTTCAGAAATCCTGCTGTAATGGTTTTGGTGAATACATATTATGGGATAGGCCTCAACATAGACTGACTATCTAAGAAGCAGTTACTCGTAGATGCCCGCATCAATCGGCTCGAAAATCGGTCCGTGCGGAGAATGTTGAAGCCTACATATGTGTAACAGTGGATGACTTAAGGCTGAGACAATGACGACGCGATGAAGGATTATACACAACATATTTTTCTGAGATTTCAATGCTGCAACAATAAACTTTTATACGAGAAAGAATCCTATAGCGAAAGAAACAGTTGTACATTTTAATACAGGAAGTACCGCCCTAAGATGAAGTTATGATTAAATTCCAAATTGAATTTATATTTTAGAGTTGCTAAACATAAAATTGTCTGTTCACTTAATCTTTATCTCATTTTCGACGCTCGTAACAGAAATTTTCCTCATTTTACTGGTTATCCGACGAGGAATCATGTCAATCAATCAATCAAAAAGAAAAATTACTCCCACGAAGTTTCTGATATCAAATATTTTTAATATAACAAACTAAATAATTGGATTATCCAGCGAGGAGCTTTTTTTCTTCAAGATTTTTTATGCTTTTTATAGACAATTCACGCACCAGATCAAATCCTATGTTTTTGCAGATATTTTGTGAAACGGAATCAGACAATATTCAGTGTCGAAACAATTATTAAAATTTGTAGATCACACGTCAATTTTGAGGTACTGGCTGTGGCCACTACTACGCCATAGGTAGGTATAATAATTATAATGAATATATTTATTTACGTAAAACATGGTTTAAAAAGATGTTACAACTATTATGTTTGTTACACATATCTTGCTTCATAATCTAGTGAAAAGATCATCACGTAGGTCCAATAACGATAATGTAAGAGCATGCGCATTAACTAATAAAACGATTTCATGAAACACGCTGTGATCCCTAGAAACAATCCGCCCTAATTAATATACCTAGCCAAGTTATAGGTTGGCGCAGCGTGAGTGTAAGCGGCTGCTAAGCCGAAGGTCGCGGGTTCGATTACCACTGAAGTCAAACATTTGTGTGCATGAACATGGATGTTTGTCTTGGTCTGGGTGTTTCTATGTATAATATGTATGTATTTACAAAAAGGATTTATGTAAGTTTATCCATTCTCTAGTACCCATAACACAAGCTCTGCTTAGCTTGGGACTAAATGGTGATGTGAGTATGTGGTTGAATATTATTATTATTATAGATACAAATAAAATTATACTACAATGAAGTATCCTTTATATATTTCTACGCAGCATTTAGACAGAAATTCTTAAAGGCGTGAAAATCATTTTGTGGCTATCTTAACAGTTCTGTAGTAATTATTATTGAGCTAACGATACAAAATTAATCAAGCCCAGCAATTACCGGTGAGGTCGAATAACGCTGTCAAACAATTACAGTTGATGTTTAGCGGACGTTTGTCATTACTCATCTTGTCTTGCGTATAAACTAAGTAATTCTATTAAAATAGTTTTCAACGCAAATATGCGGCGATTAGTTAGCGCTGTAATCAAAACTGTTGTGCTGAGTTAGAAGTTTATTGCTTGCGTTTTTTATTGATTTCGTTGTTTATTAGAATGAAATCAATAAGGATTCTCAGTATGCAGTTTATTTCTGTCATATTTAAGTAGACTAGAAAGCGGACCGCTGGTTTCAAGGCTAAAAATAATGTTGAGTTTGGTGCTTTTGTCAAAGCCTAAGCTTTTAAGTAGTAATAAAGAAGGTTAGTATGATTACAGTCAGCAAGTCTATACGTACGATTGGCCTCAAGTCAGATCGTTGCAAAATTCGGAAAGAGCCAATCAGTGCCTTAATCTGTAGCGAATAACCATGAGGCAGGTGAGACCCCGTGAGGCAAAATTATGCATACTAAGTTCAAAGGCCCTGTGTGAGTCCTAGCCCTAACGAATAAAACGAAAAAACGAGTAGAGACGAACTTTAGAATCTTCTAGCCTTTATAACAGTGAAAAGCAGTTCGAGTAATATCTTACTACTCGAACTGCAATATTCACGTTGCCATAACTTTGTGGAGGTGGCTTTTATCGCCAATGCTTTATGAGTATGATGACTTTGCGCCTACGATCAACTCTTATACTGAGCAGCCTGTATTTCATGCTACGTTTAACGCTGTTATAAGAGAAGGATGTCATGTAATATAAACATAAACGATTTTAAACTTTCGCTATTTGTATACATTATACAAGGTTATTTAGCGGGTCGTATACTTGCGATAACTAAGACATTTACATACATACATGCATAGGTTCACGTCTGTTTCCCGGAGGAGTAGGCAGAGACTACGGATCGCCATTTGCAACGATCCTGACATACTTCTCTTGCATCAGTCACTCCCATCATGTTTCTCATGCATGCTCTTCTGTTTAGGGTACTTCTGACCTGTCCTTTTTTTAGGATGTCTCCAATCTGATCAGAGAACGTCCGCCTAGGTTTTCCCCTTTGTCCTGTTCCATTCACACTTGCCTTATATATCTTCTTTGTCAGTCTCTCGTCATCCATCCTCTCCATGTCCCCAAACCATCTTAACATGCCTTTCTCGATCCTTGTCACTACATCTTCTTTACCCCACAACACTCTCTAATCACACAATTCTTTACTCTGTCGCTCTAAGATACACCACACATACTTCTCAGTACTCTCATTTCTACAGCATTTATTCTTTTTTCAAGTCTCTTCTGCCGTACCCAACTTTCACTACAATACATAAGGGTAGGTACTAATACCCCTCTATGCACAGCCAAACGTGCCTTTTGGACACGTTTTGGCTGTTTATAAACGCCTTCAGAGCTCCATTCACTCTATTACCTGCATTAACTCTTCTTTCAATATCTTCTTCATTCTTACCATCCCTTGTAAACAACGTACCTAAGTATTCAAACTCATTCACTTGCTCCACTCGTTGTCCATCGATCAAAATATTACAAGCCGTAACGCATTCCTCCTTTTCAAAAACCATAACTTTCGTTTTACTTACATTCACTTCCTCTCTAACGCACCATGCATGATTGTTACCATTTCCTGCAACTCCTCCGCTGAAGGCGCAAGTATTACCTGATCATCAGCATAAAGGAGATATTAAACAAGTAACTAATTCATCCTTAATCCACAGTCACTATGTTTCAAATCTTGCAAACAACTGTCCATGAAGAGGTTGAACAGCCACGGCGACGCTACATATCCCTGTCTAACACCTATCTCGATGATAAACCAGTCAGTGTATGCCCCGTTTATCCTCACACAAGCTCTAGAATCCTCATTAAGGGATTTCAGAGCTCGAATGAGGCTGCTGTCCACCCCATTCATTGACAGCTCATTTCATACCTCACTACTTTATCGTAAGATATTTAAGGCATAAAAACCTCGGTTACTAAACTTGTATAATATTGACTTATTGTCTATATCTATTGAAGATTTTTTTATGATCAGTAGTTTTAAGTAACGCATGATAATGCATATACTTGCATATAGGCTCTCGCAGTCCACTGCTGGCTATAGACCTCTGCATTTTTTTTTCACATTCACACATCACCATCTAGTCCCAAACTAAGCGAAGCTTGTACTATGGGTACTGGATAATGGATAAACATACTTAAATCCTTTTTTTTGTAAATACATACATATCATACATAGAAACACCCAGACCAAGACATACATACATGTTCATGCACACAAATGTTTGACTTGAGCGGGAATCGAACCCGCAATCTTCGGCGTAGCAGTCGCTTACACTCCCGCTGCGCCAACCAGTCGTCAAAATCATCGTAATTTGCATCACCGTAGAATTGTGAGTCAATAGGAGAACTTTGGCCTAATGTATCAGCTGGCCAGAAGGGTTGGTATAGGGTTTGATGTCGAATTAAGCATCTCTTCGCAAAAATATTACTTGCCTTGTGTATTTTCGCTAGTCGCCTATTATGTAACTCACGAAATGAAATAGAATTAGAATCTGTGCCTCATGGACGGCTAATACCAATATCATCCATTACTTAAGACCTAACACATGATAGTGTGCGCGAAATGCAAGGATGATAAATCTCTGTCTGAGCTACGATTAGACAATGGCGCAATGTTATCTTATCTTTAATATATTTTTGGCACTATGTGCAAAGCATACTAACGGCGACGGTGATAAACAATTCCGTATCAGTTAATTTACGATAGTTTCGCAAAGGAAGCTGTAAAGCAAATTTGACCTAAATTTTACAATACGTATACTCGCGATGATAGTTGAGGGTTGAATATGCGGCATCTGTTTGTTATCGGGCCATAACTTGCCATCGTTTAGCATAAGAATATAAAAGTTTTATAACTATGTGTCATATTCTAAGACTTAGGGGGACTATTCAAAAAATACAATATTCCTTTGAATAAGGTAAATTGTTTGTTACTTGCACCTTCAATATACTGCCTACAGCCTTAGTCCGATTCCAAAACAAATACAGCCCGAAAAACCAGTACAGTACCAAATTAATATTGTCAACATTTTGGCACAGCTGGTGGACGAATACAATAAAAATGACCATGATTAGTTTTCTTTAAAAAATGAACATCTTTATGCCCGTAATTCAGCATAATTCCTTATTACGTACGCCATATTCGAATCCTGGCACGAATGACATGTAACGTGAACGCTTGGCTCCAAACCGAATACAATACGTAAGTTTACATTTCCCTGTCTTTTTTGTGTCTTTGGTGACGATACGCCCAATGCATATTTTCAGAATGTAAAAAAATGTGTTTGACTTTAAGTCAGCTATCAGTTGAACATTGTTCTTCGTGGCAGCCGCCGTGATGAGACTGAAAAGTTGCTTGCTGATGTACATAGCTGAATTTTATTATTTGCTAGTTGTATGTATTATTATACAGTAGCATATATGTGATTTTATGCTCAACATAATATATTCTTATATACAGGACTACTAAGACTTATTTTTGCAGACCCTGTCCCAAACACTCCTAAAATCTGTCTCTTGGAGAATTCTGGTTTACCTCAAGTAACGACGAGAAGTATTATAAACCTTAAGTCGTACTTAGTACACAAAAGAGATTCGGTTTACGACACATTGTGAGAATTTTACGTATTCTAAACGACTCTAGACATGTAAAAAAAAGCTTTGAAACTTTTATTTTTCATCTGTAATAACAATTATTTTTAATTGAGCTCTCTCACAAAAAATAATGATGTTGAAATCCGTGAAAAGTAGGAGACGCTGCAGATTCACGAGTCGAGTGGCACATCTGTTACCGGTCTACTCGCTCCTCTGACTTGTAATAATGGAATTAACGAGCTGGTTATGAACAAACGACGTCTTCATTTCCAGGGTCCCGTTTATTCGTCCTTTGCCCTATTTCACTGCCACACAATTACACTGAATGAAATAATGGACTCAATATTGCGCTCATTTGAAAGGTCTCCTCCACGTTTAGCTAATATTTCCCAAGGTGTTTATGATGGAATAATAAAGGCGACAATTTGGTTGCAAAAAGTATAATAGGCCTTTTAAATAATAATATGTTTAATTATTCTTCTGTTAAAATATGTATTCTGTAACGTGCTAAATATTGTTGCAAAGGATTATGTATTACATCCTCGATTTAATTACATTTATTAAAGTGAGTATAACCCGAATTTATGCTGTGACGCGTACAAAATCCATTCACTAAGTAGCCCCCATCTCGTATAATGAGAGAGGCTACGTAATCCAATTAATTAGCAGCGAGATGAAACTACATACTAGTTGCACAATACCCGCCTCGGGAGGCGACTGTCCCTTACTGACCTTTCCTTGCATTATTTTACTACAAATAACCGTTTCGCTGAGAATTTGTGTCCATATACAAATAACGAATGTGTTAGCGTTAGAAGGGTTTCGCATTAGTTCGATGGAACGGTCCTAAATCGTAACTTTTACTTGGTACTTTTACAAGTATAAATTGTTACAGTATAGGCATTTCTTGAGTAAATTGGTTATTTGTCTACGGGATGGATCTTTTACTGTAAGGTCTGTATTGCTTTCTGAAGCCAGAGGAAGGTTTTATACATTTCAGAAACGTCCAATAAACAACTTTATTGCAAACATTATTTCGTGAAACATGACATTTTGTAAACTAAGCCTTTATTGTTTTGTTTTCACTGTAATTTTAATATATTCATATACTATAAGCTGGACGGTGCATTGTTTTCCTAGAAAATTGACGAAAATTAATCCTACATGCAAGGCCATTACTGGTTGATGGATAATATAGCGGTGAATTTTACTTGATTAAAATCCCTCGGTAAGCTAAAAGATTAAACAATATTTTATTATTAACACATGATTTTTTGTTAGTACTACTTCTGATTTCACTGAATTTTGGCGTAAAACTATTGGTTTTCGTTTGATTTGATACAAAACCATTACCCAATCCATCTCTTCTTTTTTAAATTGAAGGAAAATAGCAAATGAAGCAGTAGTTCTGTGAAAAGAGGTCGTTGGCTTGGCAATGCCTAAGTGGTGCCTCTTTGACATCACTGGCGTCTAAGCCCGTGGGGCTTATCTCATATTTTAAGTGAGACTACCATTTCATACCATACCATTAAAATCAATTACCCACCACTCTTACCATACCATTTCTCACCATACCATTATCCACCATTCTTTTCAAAATGATAAGAGTATTAATTATTGTTAAATTCTATTTACGATTACGTTCAATGAAATTGGTATGTTGTCAGGTGTTTTAATTTTTATAAATATCAGGTGTCGTCGGTTTTATCAACGCAGCGTACTGCGATTTCTAAACCAACTATCGTTTTGTTCTTTGTTCGGACCGAAGTTTCGGACCACATTCCAAAAAAATCCTAGTTTGCCCCACAGCAATATAGAATTACTGATTCGGCCCGAACTCCAAGTACTTTAAAAATACAGACAACAAAAACATAAAGCACACTTTTAGATTTTTCAATAGTTGTTTAATAATCAAGTAATCTGAATTGAAATATACCAGGGTAGCATCAAGGTGCAGAAGTTAGTCGCCTGTAAACATGATAGTTACATTTTTTGTAATTATATATTATGTACACCACGAAATAGAAAAATGTGCTATTTAGGTTATATCTTATTAGTGACATAACCATAGGTTTTTTGAAAAAAAAAGCAAGTGGAACTTATACAAAAAAAAAATATGGTCCGTACGAGGAATACAAAATAGGACGAAGCGAGAACAAATTTATCAAAATTATACTTTGGGACGAAATTTTTTATGTGGTCCGAAACTCAGTGGTCCGAATGAAGAACAAACCCAACTATCTTACATAATTTAAAATTCAGACAATAGAATTTAAACAAATTAGGCCTTAATTTTGCAGAAAGTTAGGTATTTATTTAACATTTAAATTACATTGACTATCAATCTTGCAATTGATCAGGCTGATGGATCACTTCGAACTCTTTGTAATATTTTGTTGAATTGCAGCCAACATTAATCTTGTTGGCCGTGGTGAGTATTGTCAGCTAGGTATCTGGTTTTATCCTTGCAGAGCACGATTTCACAAAACACATTGCTACAGTATTGCATTGCAACCATTAGTGTGTAAGACTTCATCGTTCGTGAAAGAGTGGAATGAAAACTCTCTTTATAAATCGAAAAGTTTTTTTATCCTATGACCACTAATGCTGAAAATAACTGACTTGCAGCTGAACTGCATTTTTTTTTATTAATTAATCAGTTTGGTAGCCAGTCCAGTTATATTGTTTAGTAACAATTTTTTTCGAGATGCAAGTTCGTTATTTTTTTGTTTATTTTGCGACGACGACGCGACGTTTCGCCGTCCTCATCGTGCAAAAAATAAAGCTTGACGTTCTAAGCCCTTACAGTTATTATTTTGGTTTCAATTCTTAAAACATAGTTGCAACAACTGCTGACACGTCTAGAGACCACAAGCCTCTCCTTCGGACTCCCGATAAACAGGGACAAGACCAAAATGATGATAGTGGACCAAGCTGAACTGAACAAACCAGAAATACTCTCGATTGGCAACTGTCAAGTCGTCCAGAGCTACGTCTACCTTGGCTCCACTATCACAAACACTGGAGGATGTGAAGACGAGATAAGAAGGAGATGTGCCATAACAAGAACTGCTGTGGGCAAGCTTGAAATGTTTGGAAAAATCGCAACATCACCAACGCTACCAAGGTGCGTCTAATGAGAAGTCTCGTATTCCCAATCTTCCTCTATGGCGCAGAAACGTGGATAATGAGACTGAATGATCGCCGAAAAATTGATGCGCTAGAGATGTGGTGTTGGAGACGACCTCTACGGATACCTTGGACCGCGCGGCGTACTAACGTGTCCATACTTAAACAGTTAAAAATTCTGAACAGATTATCGTCGACTGTGCAAATGCGAATCCTCAAGTATTTCGGACACGTATCACGAAATGAGGACTCCATGGAGCGACTGGTCATCCAATGCTTAGTGGAAGGCAAGCGCTCTCGCGGGCGATCACCTACGCGTTGGACTGATCTAATTAAATCTGTCACTCAGAGTTCCGTTGTAGAGTGCTCACGCAATGCAAAGAACCGTAACAGATGGAGAAACATCGTAAAGGCTTCAGAAGCCAAGGAGAAGGCTGATGACGACCCAAAACCCGCATGATAACTCACTCATGACATTCATCACGGAGCCACGACCACTCTGTCAAGAGTGTACGACTGAAGAGAGAGTTGCAACAAAATAAAAATGACCCAGACTCTCATTTAGCCTTTATGATGGCAATATAATGATCCGACTACGGCGAATACTGTTCCTTGCATGTATTATTTAGCTTCCACAATAGATTCTGGGTAAAACATTAGTGCTGCCGCATGGATTTTCTTGAAACAGACATTTGAGGTTTTAATCAGGATAATCTGGATTGTTGACAAACAGGATGAAGAGGGGCTTCATTTTATAATAAGTATAGATATGTACTTGTGAGCAATTTCTATAATCAGGCATGTTCATATAAAACTGTAACACCTTTAAATTTTCATCACACTTATCCATAGTCTCTTTGATGTTAAGCTTGTAGGTATATTAGCCTAGAGACGTCCACTGCTGGATATAGCTATACCATAATGTTTCACTTGGAGAAGTCAGCGACGGTGGTCTAATAGCCAATTTTAGTAGGTTAAGCTAACCTTATCATGAATTATTTTGACTGACTTAGATTGACTGCTCCATTTCATACCTTGGGTGGGTGAAGTAACGTGCGACTAAGGACAAAAAATCATAAAGCATATGTTATTTTTGGGAGAAGCGGTATAACTCGCAATCAACCTTATACCAACCCTCCTGGCCAGCGTGGTGAAGTAGGCCACATCCAGCTATTGACTCACAGAAGTCCAATGCTATTGTGGCAGTAACTAAGGTAGCCCTAATATAAGTTCAGCAGTCTGCGGAAAGCTCGACGGGTGAAATGAGGAGACGCACTATATCTGCAGCCACGTGCAGTTTATACATAGCCGAAATTTGTCTTAAAGTTATAATAGTGGTATAAATGTGCCCGGACCGCATGTGAATTTTCACACTGCGTGATATATAAATGCGTAGACCACAACTCGGCTAGTTTGCTTCGATTGTAGACTGCTTGTCACGTTTGCTGTATCAACTTTCTGTAGGGCAATTTATTTAATAGAATCATATGTGGACGCTGACAAGCAATAATGTTTCAACCCACACATAATTGCTTATCAGCGTCCATGTTACCTATAGTCTAAGATCCCGAGACAAATTAGTGCACTCATCGAGTTTTCGCTAAAAACTAAAGGAGAATCGGCAAAATGGTACCCGTCTCTAATAAATATGATTGTTGTGTCGTTTAAAAGGTCTTACCAAGAGGAACAATATTTACTATCGCGGCCAGTCTCAAATCTCATTGGGTTTGGAAACAAACGACAGCCTTACTAACTAATAAAAACCCTATTCCTTAGGTTTCCCTTTGCGTTCCAGGGCCACGGTAACCTGTTTAGACGGTCCCGTAGCACCGGCGATAAACATATATATTACACATATGTATATTAGGTATCACTTATCTATGTAAGAAAATGAGTAACAATGTAATATTTTCGCATTTCCGTTCATGTTTTCTATAAATAACGCGTTTAAGACTTTGCCATGTACCCCTCCTTCGTAGACGAATTCGTCAATATCATAAGGCAGAAAGAAGATACCCCGAATCTTCTGCATATGTATGTAGAGAGAAAACTGCGTAATCACAGAAGAGTAGATTTTCAGAGGATGGAAGCGTGCCAGATAGAAAACTTTCCTTCAATGACGAAGGAGGATATAATTCTACTAGCGCTAGGTACATACCAATTCAAGCTGGCAAGATCTTACTGTGCCGAGCATTTATTAAATGCAGTGGCGTAGCAAGGGGGGGGCGGTGGGGGTGGTCCGCCCCGGGTGACACCATTTTTGGGGTGACACCCGGGCACATTACACAGATGTGTAATGTTACAGATGGATATATAAAAAATGCGTTACTGGCTGACTGACAGACAACGCACAGCCAAAACTATTTGGGACAAGAAGCTGAAATTTTGCACGTCCCTTGAGGACCGTAGGGGTGCACTACGAACGGATTTCAAGAAATTCACACGGGATCGGGGAGAAACGGTTCAGTTAAAATAAAATGGCTGGGCGTAGCTGTAGTTGCCTCTAGTAAATATAAGCCGTCGTCCCGTCCGCGTGAATTATACTTACACCTTAACGTTCCTCAGGAATCACACTAATTATTTATTGGTGAAAAGCGTACAAAAATCCGTTTTGTTGTTTTTGAGTTACAGAACGAGAAGGGGACTTCATTTCATTATAATAAGTGTAGGTCCAGAGCCGCGCCGATTCAAGACAGCACCTGTGTGCGAAACCTATGAAGCGCTTTTTGTCCTTCTATTTTGACATTCTATTTTATTATATTTGTCTGAAATAATTAGGTATGTTCTCCAGTTTTATATAATTAGTACCTAGGCTATTTAACTGATTACGTGAAGTTCGCTACCAGCTGGGAATTACTGCAAAATTATACACAATTAAAATTTGTACATACCTACTATATTTAAGATAGCTAACTTTCTTAATCACTTTCTTAATATCATTTTGTACAAAAATCATCAATTGTTAAAGAATATAAATATAATGTTTCATTAGCCATCTTCAGCCTTTCGCAGTCCACTACTGATATCTAATCAGATAATTTCTTCGTTTTATTCGGTTTTTATTTTTTATTTTAGGGTCGATTAATTTGATTCTCTGGCAGATGACTTCATTTCGAATTCGATTCTTCAGAGAAACTCCGAACTCACTTTCCATAGCTTGTTAAGCGAGCTCAAATTGGAGGACCAGTCGTACCGTCAGTGTGTCCACGTTCTGTAAGTCACGGGCAGAACACACTTTGTCTTAAATCTTTGCGGTAAGCGTGACGAAAAGCGCCGTGATTTCCTATACGCTGCCCAGTTAAGCTGTATTCTTTTGCGAGCCTTCTCGAAATTGTCTCTACCCAACTGCAAGTTTTGCCCGACGCAGAAATTCGATATACCTACCTACCTCTGAGGAAACGGTACCGTTACACGGACTCCAGAATAGACTAGGTTGCAATAAAGTCAAAGGCTTTTTCATAGTCCATAAATGGTATAAGCACAGGGGATGATTATACTCTTCTGTATCATATATAATCTGCAGTAATGTTAATGTCATCTTTGGTGCCACCTCAACCTCGAGAACTGGACTATTTGGAGGTCTAAAACTCGTCAAGCGCGACGCGAAACGGATGGTGGTGACTGATGACACTGGAAAACAGCTTAAATACGTTGCTCAAGAGAGTGACGCGTCGATAGCACTTAAAAAGGGTTTTGTCCGCCACTCAACGAGAAGAGGCTAGATTTAAATATACATTAGAGCTGCACATTGTTTCGGCTTCTACAGGGGATTTTCCACGTTTAAGCTCTTGACTGACATCTGGTACTTCGTCTGTGAAGTACCGTTAAGGTAGTTCGGGGATCCTCCTAGTAGAGATGAGGAAAGCACGCAACCGATATGTAGAGATCACTGTAAATGCTCTGAACTTTATGAATTTCGGACCTAGAAGTGACGAATTTCTATCAGATGTGGTCAACTTCTCCTACCAAATCCGTGAGATCCCACTACAATTAGTAGATAAGCACTCCCACTTTGGCGTTGTAGTTCTCCATGACAACATTGAAGTGGGCCTTTTGGGTGTTATGTAAGACTCTAGAAATGTCAAAATACATTTCCTCCGCTTCATCATTCGAGTATATCAAAGTAGGAGCATATACTTGGACAATTTTCAAGTTCATACTCTTGCTGACACACTGGAAACTATCTTTGCCAGAGAAGACTTTATATACCATGAATCCGGCTGCCGCCTTGGGATAGCTGGTATACCTCTCTAAGTACATAGGATGGCTAGAATCTAGGATAATGGTATTCTATGCCTCGCTGCGAACTTCACATAATCCCAAAACATGTCAGGTGTAGCTTTCGCACCAATGACGTTGCTGCCCGTCACCGATATTTGGCATTTTAGGGTCACTCACATGTCACATCACATCGGGTAGGATCAAAACTGACTAAAAAAGGATTTAGGATGATGATGAATTAACTATGTTTCTTTTCTTTAACAATTGGGCATCTTTTTTATTAGTCGTGATTGCTAATCGCAAGTGGATTTTTCTACTTAATTAGGAAATAAGATACTATAATTATAAAGCTCAGGGATATTTTCAGTCAACAGTTTAATACCTAAAAAAATATTCTCAAAAAAGGCATTTCATAGATTTCGCTCACAGGCGTTGTCTAGGGTCGGCTCGACACTGGAACGCTAGCTTGATCCTGGTTGTCGTAGGATTTATGAAGATAATCATTCAAAATCCACGGGAGGACTCAGATGCTTTGGAGAGGGCAATGAACCGCAATACACCCGCGATGGGGTGACACCACTAAAATCCGCCCCGGGTGTCACCCAAGCTAGCTACGCCACTGATTAAATGGTCTGTATATTATAATATAACGTCTATCCTCGATTTGTCTACACCGTGTCATAAGTTATTTTGGCCATATCGCACGAAGAGAAGCCAATAATTTAGAGAAACTGGTAGTGACGGGCAAGATCGAAGGCAAAAGACCCAGAGGTCGAAGTCCAAAAAGATGGTCGGACCAGATCCCCGAACACCTGGAGCTACCTGTCAGCATCGCCCTTCACCGGGTGACAGACCGGATCAGTTGGAAGGAAACCATCAATCGCCTAAAAAGGAGTCACGATCCTCAACAGTGGGGAAACGATTAAGAAAAATATTATAATTGAAAGAGTACAGAGAGGGAGCACTTGAAGATCTGCCTGACTATGGCATACACCGAGATGCCTGGCTTTTGCGTGGCCGAATCCAGTCGCGACATGTCCGTATAAAAACATATTTTTGTTATATATTGATCAACAGTGCAAATAATATTGTACAACAGTATTGCACATGTTCAAACGGGCGACGTACGATGGGCACTTGTGCACATATAATGTCCATCGTATGGTACCTAGGCTATGCGAGGCATACGGGATTTACTGCTCCGGCATTTTTCCTCGATGCTTATATAGTTGATACCTATATATAATGTTTTAAATCTACTCACTTATTGCTAAAATATATGATTTTCATTTGAAGAACGCTTGTTTTCTTACTTCTTTAAATAATAGAATCCTAAGTGTGTTATATCATCGTCTAATTCTATCTTATTCCAGCTTTATTTTACTAATATAAGTAGTTTGTAGTAAATTCTCATTTATAAAACTTAGTGAGATTACTGCTTCCCAAACGTGAATAGGGACAGGCGCCATGGTAGACGTATTTCTGAATCAAAATTATATATTAATGATGACTATTGGAGCGGGTACCACGTTCCATACATTTTTGCCCATTCTCCTTTTTATATAAATTTATGATAAGGAGAATATATATTTATTATGTTGCCTATTAAAATGTGCCCGCAAGTATTTTGAAACAAATTTTTTGGTAATTGATTTTTGGGAAAAAGTTTCGTTCACTTGTTTTTTGAAATAAAATATCATCTACATCACGGCAATATATATAAAGATTCTGAAAAATCATGTTTGTCGTTTGTCACTTGGCCGCACCTCTTCGCAGCCAGGTATAAACAGGTATGATTTCGATATATATTTAAATATATATGATAGACAACCGTGATTTTTCAGAATCTAAATGTAATAAAGAAGTAGGATAGACGGCAAATGAAAACATATAGCTACCGACTGTACCGCAGGTATAAACTAAATAGCTGCTCAATCTTCTTAATTTTTCTTTGAGGGCATTCATAACTTATACGGAAGAGCAATCTTGTTAACAGACTGCATCAGCTTCGGATGGTACCCTCATATAAATCAGTAACCCTCGACTGCAATACACAATGGTCATTGTGTCAAATAGCCCCTTCTCCTTATCTAAGTAGAACCTTAGGTTGGGACATTGCGGCTGACAATTGCCCAAAAAAGAAAGAAATCGGTTACACTGTCCGCTTTACTGCTAACTACGATCCAGCGTTTGAACATCTATCAATATCATATAAAATAAGAACAAATATAGCTAACCTATTTATTTTCCTCATCGCTACATTAAGATTATCCACATAAAAAATAAGCCTTAGATTTAGAGCCTAACACCATAGCAACTAAATATAAAATATAAAAAAATAAAGGCATCAAACTTCACTTATCAATACACTCTCTATAAGTTTAAGAACACTTTTATAGAACAATCTTAATGCAATTATTATAATAATAGATAAGGAGGAGACCAGGGACGTACTAATGCACGCAAGAATTAATAACATATTTGTCGGAGTCAGTTATTAGTAGTGAAGTGAAACGAATCGCAAAAGCACCATCCGCTACTACCGGCTAGTGGTTATACGCCAATAGTCTGGTGCGCTTCATGGAGTCTAGCTGTTTAGCCTCACTGGCCATCAAAACATTCACTATCTGGTCGTCTTAGGATTAACATGAAGTGAAACTGTGCTTGATTCGTACTGATGGCATGAATTTAAGTAAAGTGGGGATAATTTCTATAATTTCGAGAAACCCAGCGACTCACATATGCATAAACTGTTAGAAATACTTCCATAACTGCTACACGCCAACCTATACAAAGATCAAGCAATAATGGAGGTTTTTTGGGAAGCAATGATGTCCTCCTTCCTTTTAAGTAAGGAGAACATTATTTCATACAGAAAATCAAAGAAATTCGTACAGTGGATTATAATGTACCTATTACATCCTTTGTGCTTTATCCTTACGCCTACAATTATGCCTCGTTGGTCTCACGGCATAAATGTGCTCGTGAGATTGTGAGGTCTCGGGTTCGATTCCCGCGCCGGGAAAAGTGTTATTGGGTTTTTCCGTTAGGATATTCTCAGTAGCAGCACGGAGTCTGGTAATGTGCCCGGTACGGCAATAGGCTCGCCCTCTATTACGTGGGACCTAAAAATTCATGGCGAAATGTGGGTGTAATATTACACCTCTGCCTACCCCTTTGGGGGTACAGGCGTAAGTCTATAAAAAAAAACCTATTGCTTTTTTTTAAATAAGGACATGCGTGGCACTAGTAAAACTGGTCTATGACTAACATCTTTATATATTTAAGAATCAAAGTCCCATCCTCCATTTCGGAAACTTGTCTAGCCAAGACACAAATATACTGCTTTCTGTAAAAAGCTCTTTAAGAATTAAGGTAATCAGAGGACGTTAGCTTCTAGGAAAAGTAGTTTCAGTCGTTTGTTGATACTCGAAAGCTTCAATATACTTGGAACTTGGAAATAGGCAATCTTATTACAAGAATAGATGATGTAGGTATAAATAACAAAAGAGTCAATTCCATTATAATGTGTCAATATTTTGGACTCGTCATCAAATAAAATAAACATAATTATGTAAGTTTAAATTAATAATGATGATTCATAAAATTATAATTACAGGAAACATAGCTTCTGACAATTTTCCAGTTAAGTTGTTTTTGAGAGCTACAGCAGTTTTAAGTCAAATGCTAGTCTAGTCTATTTTTCACTTACAATATATTATGTAATTCCATAATCTATATTTAAATAGCTTTTTTTAACTGTATCAATCTAAGATAAAGACGAGATATAATATGAGATATATAATTCTGTAATCGTTTTTATTTAATATAAAGGACGCCCGCAGCTACGCCCGCATTTTATTTTATTGAACCCGTTTTGCCCGATCCCGTGGGAATTTCAGAAAATCCCTTCTTAGTGCACCCCTACAGTCCCCAAGGAACATACATTCCAAATTTCAGCTTCCTGCGCCCAATAGTTTCGGCTGTAGCGTGTCTGTCAGTCAGTCAGTAACGCAAGGATTTTATATATTAAGATCCTTTTAATCAATAATTTCAAAATCATGGCTTATTGCATATTAAATCATTCTTGTGGATTATTAATTTAATAATTACATTGAAATTAAACTATAGTGTACGGATTTCCTCGCGTTACATTGGTCCATAAACTTAGTACGTAACGTGTAGTTTAACTTCAATGTGTAACATTCGCGTAAATCCAAGAAGTTATTACTTATTAGACTTACTCCTAAACCTTCTGTAAAAACCGTACAAATATCAGATCAGTACTTTTTGAGGTTATCGCGTTCATGCCAACAGACAGGACGAAAATAGGACTTCATTTTATAATAAGTAAAGATATTGATATTTATGCCCACTAACTTGTAGCACAATAAGTATGATAAACATATTTTGCTTTATACATGTCTTAGCACATTATAGAATTCACCTGAGACTAATAAATCTTACTTCCTAAGGGAACCGTACATATTTATGATCCCTGTGACAAATACATAATGCAGGTCTATCAATAAATTATACCTCAAATGATTCATCCATTTATATATGTACGTATGGCCCAGTCTATATTATAGTTAGCTTAAGACGGATAAATTGTGAACATAATATTTATTGTTATAAACTCAAACGTAACACACCCAGCTACGACATATTTGTTGAGTATATTTGTAAATGAGCGCAGCCTCTAAGGCCCTTCTCTCACGAAGCTATTCAAATGCTACGGGACTGAGATGCAAACCATGATCGTATACTGGTATGCTACTCGTTACCGCACACGATGCTGCGCAAATGAGACTATATTTTATCATTTGAAGAAAAACATTCGTACGATGATGTCTAGTGACTCTAGCGATGAAGACAATTTTCTTCTGAATTTATATTACAAGAATAAACGAAAATCGTCCGTGTGGTGACGGATTAAGAATACGGATTGTCACCACCCCATGTCATCCCATGGGTGTCGTAAGAGCCGACAGAGGAAGCATATTATGCAGAGAACAGCACTGTAAGAGAAGGAAAACTTGATACAAACCCTATACCAACCTGTTTGGCCAGCGTGGTATAGTAGGCCAATTCCTCCTTACAAAGGAGAGGCCTAGTCCAGCAGTGGACTGGTAAAGGCTGATGATATAGAAACGAAAATATAGAAGAAGGTTCTGGGTGAATCCATAAATCAAAAAAATATCAACTGTAGGGCATTTTTCGAGGGACTAGTCGTCATTTTTTTCGAATGGCAATAGAGTCATATTATTATTTGAATCTTAATCTGAGAAATTATCTTGCCAACTATCTAATAACCCCACATGCTTCGCTTCCTTGGCAATATAATTATTGTGTATTAATTTAATATACCTATACCTATAAATGACTTGTTATATTATTTTTTCTAAATTTCAATCCATGCCTTTTATGTAACATATTTTCTTACGTACCCTAGCAGTTTATAATTATACAAACATGCCTAAATTTCTACCTCCTGCACAAAAATAATATTAAAAGTTTGTTCCGCCGCCATTTTGTAATGCGACGCATATACGACTCGAGTAGCGTTCGACCAGCAAGACGGTACCGTGCGACTGATATCAAATGCGTCGTTGAAGCGTCTCGTCGTGTGCGAAATTAGCTGAATATGTGTGGCGGCTACTCACAAGCGACGCGTAGGACACGGGTACAAAACACAAATCGTTTGAGAGTCGCTTCGTGAGAGAAGGGCCTTAGTGGAAGACGTTAAATAGGTAGAGGTTAATACAAAACTTTTTATATAAACTACACGGTTGGCGTAGTGGTTTACGCGGACGCCTTGCCGCTTGACACTGCGCCGAGTGTTGTGGGTTCGATCTCCACACGAGACAACACTTTTTGTGATTCATAAATTGCCGTTTCGAGTCTGGGTGTTTATTGTGTCTGTTAGTTGTAGGTATGTTTGTAAAGTCCCCCGCGACACAGGATTTAGTCCTAGTGCAGGAGTTGTCTTTAAAAAAAAATCACGCGGTTAACTGGCACAGTCTATTACAATGCTAGTGACTTACAAAAGGGATTGTTTTTGCGTTTGCAATCTAATCGCAAAATACGCCTATACCTACTGCTTAATATGAAACTTGTATCTAATAGACTTCCTTGAATATAACTAGTATCAATGAATACAGATTTAATAAATATCTATGCTCTATGCTACTATCTTGAGACAATTCACACTTGATTATCTGGTCGCAAACTAAGCAGAGCCTGTACTTACCAATCCAATAAAAGAGAAACCTTCTAAAAATACATATATTATGAAATGCATAAATCAATTGTAACCCGACATGAAAAAATCTTGGCACATAAGTTTAACCTAGTTGGGACGGGAACCCAGGACCTGACTGAAACTGAACTGTTCATGGCAAAATTGGTACTGTTTCTAAAATTATAAACAGTTTTCAATTTAATAATTATATGCAGTCAGCAAAGTATCAGATTTGGCAAATGTTGAATAACAATAAAATTAAACAGAATTTAACACCATAAACTCTGTTTACAAGTACACTGTTTACAAAAGATGGTAAGAATGTAGAAGATATTGAAAGAAGAGTTAATGCAGGTAATAGAGTGAATGGAGCTCTGAAGGCGTTTATGAATAGCCAAAACGTGTCCAAAAAGGTACGTTTGGCTGTGCATAGAGGGGTGTTAGTACCTACTCTTACGTATGGTAGTGATAGTTGGGTATGGCAGAAGAGTCATGAAAGTAGAATAAATGCTGTAGAAATGAGAGCACTGAGAAGTATGTGTGGTGTTTCTTTGACTGATAGAGTAAAGAATTGTGTGATAAGAGAGTGTTGTGGGGTAAAAGAAGATGTAGTGACAAGCATCGAGAAAGGTATGCTTAGATGGTTTGGGCACGTGGAGAGGATGGATGACGAAAGACTGGCCAAGCAGATATATAAGGCAAGTGTGGAAGGGACAGGACGAAGGGGAATACCTAGGCGGACGTTCTCTGACCAGATTGGAGACATCCTAAAAACAGGACAGGTTAGAAGTACCATGAACAGAAGAGCATGCATGAGGAATCTGATGGGAGTGAATGAAGCAAGAGAGATATGTCAGGATCGTTGCAAATGGTGTTCCGTAGTCTCTGCCTACCCCTCCGGGAAACAGGCGTGAGTCTATGTAACACCATAAACGATGTTTATTAGGAAATAACTAAATAGGGATACGAATTGTATCTAATCAATTCAAATTTGATTACAGTAATTTCATTGCCCAATAAAATTTATTTTATATCACTGTTTTCAAACTTCTATTTTACATAAAAACTTTACAAAATTTATTTAATTAAAACTTTGCAAGTCAATGATTGGCACCCAATTCTATAATTGTACCTAGTTTTTGTCCTGTACATACGTATATGTTTTGCCTTAGATTTAACTTTCATGTTTTCTCAGCCAATGGGCTGTGGTCACAGCTTAAAAGTTGTGTATTTTTTGCCCATCGTTGTTGAACTGCCAATGAGGTTTAATAGAATCTTGTTATTTTAACAAGACGGGAACTATTTGATGGATGACTTATCCCGGTCGAGAGTCTTTCCGCACCCTGCGAGTTTTACTTAACGCTTCTCAAACTAGACGGACAAACTTTATCCACACTTAAACTTTCTTAAGTGTTAATTGATCATAGCCGGTCAATGATCTGTAAATTTTATATTATAATTACAACATACACATATCGTTTAAACTTCCTAATTTATCTACCAACACAAAGTGAATTCAAAACCTGATTTATTAAATAAAACTTTTAAACTTTAGTTGGAAATATTCTTCGTAAGGCCGAAAAAGATTTAGCAAAGAAAACTGCAACAGTGCGCCAGAAAACGAACATAAATCGCCCGTAAAGTTTGCTATCACCACGTCTTCCTTTTACATTTTTGGATACGTAGTATGACAAAAGCGTTTCGGCGTATTTTAAAATGAAATGTGCTATATTTTATGAATTTAACTACGGTTTTGTTCGATATGCGACGTAGAGTATTGTACAGTTATATTGTGGCGGGAATTTTATGGGAAACTAGTGTGGACGGGTGGGTTCACGCCTCATTAAGTTATATCGCGAGGGGCTGGCTGCACTAGAGACGAATGCATAACAACCCGCCACTATGTACGCTCGCTCTACGCTCGCTACTCTCATTAATAAGCAAGCGCCAGCTCCAAGACGCGAGTACAGGCATACTATTTTAGTTCATCTTTATACTTACTATGCAACCTGGAAAAAATACTCAAAGACCTGAAAAAGGTGAGACTTGAGGTTGGACTTGCGATGAATCGTTCAAAGACACCGGTTACACCAACGGTAATAAACGTGGGGTTGAGTTCGATGGGCCAGAAATACAGTATGTCAACTACTTGGGCCATATAGTTTCTTTCAAAATCAGGCAAGGTATACTCTACCTTCGATCGTCGAATCAAGAATCCCTGAAAAGCCTACTGGTCCATGAAAGAGTTCATGAAGGACAACCTTCTAATAACACTAAAACGCAAACTCATCGATATTTGCTTTCTGTCCATCCTTACCTACGGCACTGAGTCTTGGTCCACAGACTGAACTTCAAATGTCCAGCGTAAGGGTTGTCAAAGTCCAATGGATCGCAGAAATTTCGGTGCCAAGAGGGTCGATCGAGTGCAATATACTGTTCTGCAATCCATGACAGGTATTGCTGATGTAAAGTAGGATTGGGCAGGTACGTAATTCGGGTGCATCCTAGTTGATGGGCAAAAATCGTCATGCAATGGATGCCGCAAGACGAAACAGAGGCAGACCCCAAACACGTTGGCGTGACGATCTAGATAACTTCAACAGTAACTGGCCCAACTTGGCACAAGATAGATATGCTAGGAAGAGTGTAAAGGAGACCTTTGCTCAGCAGTGGGACAACATTGATTAATAGAAAAGTGGGGGGACGTGCGAAGTTAAATTCAAATTTTTGGGTTCGCAACCCATGTTCAGAGGCCACTACTTTGAGAAGACTAATGGTTTATCTGGCAAACTATTCAATTTATTTTATTGTTTATAAGTTTTTAGTATTTAAACCTATTAAGTTTTATGTTGAATAACGGTGGCAAAAGTGGTGAGGAAACAGGTGCCAGTCAACCTGGCACATCGACTACTCTGGTGCGCTGCCCCAGTTGTTCCCAGGCACGTTTCTTTAAAGGTGAGCGGGGCCTAAAAGTACATTTTGGTAAAATACACAAAATCCAGAATGTACTTTCTGGCCCCAATATATCAACACACAACACCACACAAAATATGCAAACAGTCCCAAATGAAATTCCTTTTTGGCTTTTCCGTAAATTAAAAAATTCAATTCCGATCATCAAACGAATTCCCCGGGGTGCAAGGCCTTCAGTGGCCCAAAATCTGGCACACTGCGTAGGTGTTGTGGTCCGGGAGAATTCTTTGACGGCTTGGGAACAACTTCTCACCTTTGTGCGGCACAACGATTGTGCCGCACCTGCTCGACATCTACAGGGCCTCAATAGCGCACAGATACATACCTTGCAGGTGGAGGGAAGTTAAAGTCATATTCCTCCCAAAACCTGGCAAAACTGACTACTCACAAGCGAAAGCATACAGACCCATCAGCTTGACCTCCTTCTTATTGAAAACGCTGGAGAGACTTACGGACCGATACCTCCGTGAGGGCGCATTACTGCGCAATCCACTACACCCACATCAACACGCCTACAGAAGTGGCAGGTCAACTGAATCGGCGCTGCATTCCGTTGTGGGAACCATTGAAACAGCGCTCACCAACAAGTTAATGACACTGAGGGCCTTCATTGACATAGAAGGTGCCTTCGACAAAACTAAGTTCAACAGTATCAGCCGGGCCCTCGAAAATTTCGGAGTTGAGCAAACCCTTAGTGGCTGGATTGAGCAACTGCTGAAACAGAGGGCAATGCAATTCACGGTAAACTCCACCACAAGGGGCATAGTTGCAAAAGGCTGCCCACAGGGAGGTGTACTCTCACCCCTGTTGTGGAACATTGTGGTGGATTATGTTTTTCTCTTAAGCATTGTTTTAAAGCCGGTGAAAACCACAGCGGATAAATATGTGTGTCGTCCTTTATTATGGGAGTATGCTGTATAATTATTTTATTGAGTATTTCATAAAAAGTCTTAACTGCGGCATTAACGTCCTGGTCTTTTAAAACTACTTGCCAATCTACAGCTTTAAGCTGTTCCTTGATGCTTTCATAATTACATTTACGGAAATTAAGTCGTTTACGTCTACATGATTTTAAGGACCCAGGTTTATTTAAATTAGAACAGTCTATTATAAGAGAGGGATGGTGATCATCCAGGTGGCTTAGGGGTTCGGCTCCATATATCCGTATGGTACTAATATTAGATAAAACTAGATCCAAATAGCGATTGCTTTTATTGGGAATGTTATTAAACTGACTCAATCCACATAAATTCAGAGTCTCAACAAGTAGACTGGATTTCTGGTCTAATGGATGTCCTGGATTAAGCCAATACGAGTGAGGTTCAGGGGCCCAATTAATGCCAGGAGTGTTAAAGTCACCAATCATTAGAAACTCACCATGATTAGAATTTGTCATGATAACTTTTTGACAATTGTTGTGAAACGTGTTGACGAGATGTATAGGGAGATCTGGCGGGAGGTAACAAATGCACAGATTGATTATTTTACTTACGGTAGCGTCAGATGGAACAAAGGATAACCAAAGATCTTCGACTATCGACTCCCATGAGTGCTGGCGAAATACGTTAATATGATTTTTCACTGCTACTAACACACCACCGCACTCAGACTTTTTAATAGATGTGTCACATCTATCTCTGCGAAATACATTGTATCTGCTGTCAAAAAGTTCCGAGTTAAAAACACTTGGATTCAAATTGGTTTCTGTTAAACATATTATGTCATAATTACAGTTAAGAACACCTAAATAAAAATCAATAATCTTGGATCTAATACGGTTCACATTTTGATAGTAAATTAACATAAATTAGCGAAAACAAAACTAAATATGTTAACTAAATATTGCCAAGAACAAAGTTCGCTTTATAATTATTTTAACTTATTTAACGTGTCTAGGTTTTTTATATAAATATGATCCGCCCTTTCCGCTTCACGTACGTAAATACGGCCATACTTTACCCAAACAAACTTATAATTAAGCTCCTTAGCCCTCTGCCTTGTCGCAGCATGGAGCGCTTTACAATCTGGCGACAAATGTTCAGATATGAAAATTTTTGTTGCGTTACCAGTCAGTCCCAGGTGGCTGCTGTTTATGGATTCATTATTTATGGTTTTTCTAAATCGGTGACAGACAGAAAGAACATGATCCCGTAGAGAAGAATTAGAAACCGAGATCAAAATATTGCGGGGCCGTTCAGAAGCTTGATTCGCCTTGGCCACTCTTCTACAAGATATAATGTTATTATCTATAATTTCAATACCAATAGTTTTGCAAAGATTCTTAAATAATGCTTGTATGTTTTCGTTTCTATTCTCTGGTACTGCTTGTAGTTCAAGGTTTTGACTGCGTGATAGTTTTTCAAGACCAGAGATGCGGCTAGTTAGCGCATTTATTTCTTTGCGCAGGATACGGTTCTCGTTTTCTAATTCAGTAATGGAATTAGTCTTGATGTTTATTTCTGACCTTAAATCTCGCTGATCGCCGCAAATATGATCCGTAGTCTTGGTGAAGTCGTCTTTTAAAGATTGAATGGCAGATGCAACTTCGGCTTGGACGAGCTTATGGACATCCTCCAAGACGATAGCTCGCAGTTTGGTCATTAGCTGACTGAGCGAAGTTTCGAGCTTTGCGTCTAATAACATACCAATATTTTCCATGATAACTTTGCTTGCTTTGTTGTTTGATCGGGATGTCGATATATTATTTGGCGGTGTATGCAAATCAGACGACATATTTGTAGAGTCCTCTGCCTGTGATGCAGCAGATAGGCGCATCGATGATTTAATTGACTTACCGCGCTGAGTCACGTTCTCGCAAACAGAATTATTCATGGCAAGTTAATATTATAAGTTGGTGTTGATATAATGAGCACAAATAACTATTTACAAGGAAAAATATAAATTATTAAAATATAAGAGAAAAAACACACGTCCTACTTTGACAGTTGACATTGACATCATTTTTGATTTGAAATTGAACATTACAGCCAAGGACGTGGTTGGTGCCGTTTGCTCCTTCCGCTGGTGGTCTCGACGGCTTGACACTACAACATCTGAAGACAAACAAACAAGTGAACACCTCAGTAAAGGTTAAGGATGATGTGTTGGATCTTGTGGATAACACCAAATTTTTAGGCATTACACTAGATTCTAAGCTGCAATGGGGACCACATATTAGTAAATTGTCGAATAGACTCAGCTCTGCAGCATACGCAGTCAGGAAAATTCGCCAGTTAACTGACATTGACACTGCCAGGCTTGTATACCATAGCTATTTTCATAGTATAATGTCATACGGTATTCTCCTGTGGGGAAATGCTGCCGACATTCAGACCATCTTTGTTCTGCAGAAAAGAGCTATTCGAGCAATTTATAATTTGGATTATGGGGCTTCGTTAAGGAATAAATTCAAGGAAATAAACATTTTAACAGTTGCAAGCCAGTACATTTATTCCAACCTAATATATTTATTCCAAAACAAGGCCTCATACTCAAAGAAAAGTGATATCCACAATTTGAATACTAGAAATAAGAGTAAGCTAGTAGTGCCGGCTACCCGGCTAGAGAAAATAAAAAAATCTTTTCAAGGCCAATGTGTGCGCTTTTACAATAAAGTGCCAAGCAATATTCAAAATTTAAGTTATAATAAATTCAAAAAGATTATAAAACGTAAACTTTGTCAAAAAGGGTACTATTCAGTGCTAGATTATATTGAAGATAAAAATGCTTGGGATTAATTTGCTCGGTCCCACAGGCTACTTATGTTTGATTAGTGTTAAGTTTCATGTGAGTGTGAGTTATTGTGTCTATAGTCTATATTATGCTAGTAAGTACTTTTATATTATTATTTAAAAAGCCTTATTAATTGACAACAACATTATAGACACACCAGCTCATAAACTTATGAAAAATTCAATGTAGTTACTAAGTTTTTAAATTGTATAGAATCAAGATGTGGAAAAGAGTGGCCCGGAGTTTCTTGCCTGATTCTTCTCACGAGGCTCTACTTTCTGAACAGGCATTTTTTTCAATGCTCAACTATGTTAATATGCATTTAAAGTTACTTTTTATTTTTTTTATTTGTATGACTTTCTGACGTGTCCAAAAAATTTAAACATTTTTATGGAAATAAACATATTTGAGTTTGAGTTTGAGTTTGAAGGATCTTGAGTGTTCAAGCGCCGGGGCGGCCGGCGACACGCTTTTGAGGGAGCTTACGCCTTAATCAACCTCATGGTCTCCGGCAATGTGAACGATGACATCGTCGATAATTTGTAGGGCGCTAATTTATGTGCCTTACAGAAGAGAGACGGTGGCATTCGTCCCACCCAAAATTTATAACTTTATTTGGCAGTATTACAGACACCCTTCTAAATTAATATATAAAGAAAATCTTTTGGAATCCGCTGTTGGCTGTCAACAAGGTGACCCTCTTGGACCACTAATTTTCAGTTTAGCTATTCATCCAATCATCAACCAGTTAAATTCAAAATTTAATGTCTGGTACCTGGACGATGGAACCCTCGCTGGGCGGGTTGAGACAGTTTATGAAGATCTAGACTCCTGAAATCAAAATTCTTGTCAATCGGTTTAGAACTCAACCCAAGCAAATGTGAAATTTTTATTAACAACAGTTTAGAAAAATCTGCCATACTGTCAAAATTCCAAAATCTGGCGCCGAATATTACCCACATCGAAAAAAGTTCTCTCGCCTCATTGGGTCCCCAATTTTAGACGAAGGTTTTGATTCATTTTTACATGAAAAAAAACAAAATTTTAGTGAAACTTCAGATAGATTACTCAAAATTAATATTCACTCGGCTTTTACTATTATTAGATATTGTCTTTTTGTGCCTAAATTTACACATGCTATTCGATCTTCACCATTTTGGAAAAACCCATCATCACTCTTTCAAATTGACAATATAATAAAAAATACCTTAAACAAAATTCTAAATGTGGCCTTGAACGACCGAGTGTGGCTACAGGCGTCCTTACCTGTACGCCTGGGCGGCCTCGGCGTTCGCAAAATTTCCGATGTGAGCTTACCAGCATTCCTGTCCTCGGTCCACGGTACTGCAGAATTGACCAGGAAAATCTTGGCACCTACACTGGTCGATTCTGAGGTGCCGTGTGTGATCGATGCCGTGAATGCTTGGAGAATGGCTTGTCCAAACACCGAGTTACCCCGAGACTTATCCTCTCAGAGGCAGTGGGACGGGCCGCTTTGCAGCGCAGTACGAGAAAATCTCCTAATTACATCGTCCAATGCTGCAGAGTGCGTGCCCGTTTGCTGGCTGTGGGAGAATGGGAATCGGGTCTCTGGCTTCAGGCACTGCCATCGTCCAACATAGGTTCCATGTTGGACGATACCACTTTCCGCATCGCTGCTTGCCTCCGTTTGGGTGCGTCATGTGTTTCTCCGCATCGCTGTCACTGTGGGGAGGCTGTCGACAGCCTTGGTCACCATGGCTTATCATGCAGCAGGAGCGCAGGTCGTATATCACGACACGGCAATCTCAATGACATACTTCGCCGGGCTCTTGTCACCGCTGGCGTTCCAGCCCAACTTGAACCGCAGGGGCTGGCACGTGACGATGGCAAAAGACCAGATGGTAAGTCTTTACTCCCATGAAAGTTGGGTAGGCCTTTGGTGTGGGACGCAACGTGTGTCGATACCCTCGCGCCATCTCATCTTCCTGGCACAGCGGGTTGTGCGGGCGCTGCTGCTGCTACAGCGGAGACCTTCAAACGGCGCAAATACGCAAACCTAGTAGGGGATTACGTATTTGAGCCGTTTGGAGTCGAAACGTTGGGGCCATGGGGTCCAAGTGCAAGATCTCTTTTTAAAGATCTCGCAAAGAGACTGGTCGATGCCTCGTGTGACGAGAAGGCTGGGTGGTACTTGGCCCAATAATTAAGCATTGCCATACAACGTGGCAATGCTGCCAGCGTTCTGGGCACGCCGGCGTCGACGGCGATGTGGAGGACTTTTATGACGCCCTCTAAATTATTTTCTTTTTTCGTTTTGTTTGTTTTGTATATACATATTTCGTAGGATAGTATTTTAACATTTAAGTTATGTTTAATTTAATAGGTATTTAGTGGTAGATATCTAAATAATATTATGTACTTACATTGTTCTGAAAATAAATACATGATTTCATTAGATAACATATTGAGTTGCAAATTAAATTTTCTACAACTTTGCTTTCGTACCATTTAGTCGTAAAACCTAAAATAACAAGGGCAGAAACAGGCATATCTAGGGTTATTTTTCAAAGTGGGCCTGGATCTTTATAAAACAATAGTGTGACGTTTTTAGGCTGCTAAACTGAATTTCGGAAAAACATAAGCAAAATTCTGGGCTGGCCTAGTACCCACTTCAGAATAATGTAACCCACCCAACGCAGTAATAGTTAAGAAAAGTTGTAACTATTTAACTAAATACACCAATACCTAGGATAAACTTTTTTGGTTTTGCGACAAAAAGTTGTAGTTTTACAAATTAACAAAAACCATCCGCACCTGCACTCTTTCTAAGATGACGGCTGGGGGATAAGCGTTAGGACCCAACAAATTTTGATTAAGCTTTACGAGAGGCCCCCAAGAGATTTAAAAAAAATGTGTCGTCTGACGAATGCAAACCCGAATGTAACATTTCAAAGAACAATTTCGCCACTGTCGATAATTTCCTGTTAGTCAAAGTCAAAGTCAAAATCCTTTAATCATTTGGATCACAATGTGACGCTTATGAACGTCAAAATAATAAAATAAAGTAATTACTTAAAGACTCTACATTTACATTTACTGCCACGTTCGCAAAGCAAGGGCGTAGAACTATGAGAAAGAACGGGCAATAACACTCACGGTCACTCTTTTTCATCGCCAGATTTTGCATAATACACATAATTTAGATTTTGTAAGGTTCTGCAACCGGTACACCTTCTATATCACTTGTATATATTTACTGTACATAATAATACTCAAGCATAATAGTTTTGGTTAGCCTCCTCAGAATAGACATGGTGAAACAGGAGCATCCACTTACATTATACAGTGTGTTTCAGAACCCCCTGTCCGATCCCGAAACCACATATTACTGACTTGTAAGGCATACTAGGAAAAATAATAAAAAAAATCTAGGTCTTCATAAAACGTCACCATTTACTTCCTTAGTATAGTATTAACGAGAAACATTACCCCGAAATTAGGGAAAATTCCCTAAACTAGCAACACTCCACTCAGCGGCGGTATTCTTTATGATTCTATTAATTCTATTAAAATATTGTCGGCTTTTCGTGTCAAAGGGCATGCCGCCTTAAAATAGTGCAATTTTACCGCCAAACGAGCCGCTTGACACAATACCGAAACGCGGTAGAGATGTTTACGTTCGATAGCAGCTAATATGGATTTAATAATTTTTTACATGAAATGTGACACAACATTCATTTTACAAATAATTATTACATTAATGATATTACGATATCGACACATTACGTAAACAAGACTTAAATAATACTTTTGTGTTACAGAACTTAGTCGATCATAGACAAAAGACTATGATCTACTAATTTCGGTAAACTAAATCAAATAAAAAAGTTACATCATTTTTATGTTACAACAATAATTTAAAAACAAACAACAATTTTGCGTTGGATACGTGCCCATCTCGTACGGGGACAATAATAACATATCGATAAAACAGAACTCCAATAAATATCATTAGTTACATCCCTAGCTGGCTATTTTTTACGACTCCAATTTACCTACTGATCACTCAGTCTTGCCCCAGGATTAGTTTCGTTCGGACTTCCGGAATAACTTATGTTGTGAAATAGTTACGTCGTCGGTCGTATTCAAACTCTGAATACTTTAACATTTCGATGTGTTTAGGTAGGAGTGAATGCAATTCATGCAGGTGCACGTAGTGATAAGGAGGAACAATTCGCTGGACCACCAGGTCTGCCAGTACCTTTGGAGCGCGTTGTTCAACGGCTTCACCACCTCGTGAGCTACAGTGTGCTAGTTAGTGTGCTTTCAAATAGGTACCTTTGATGAAAAGGTACCGTAAGTGTCTTAACCTTAACGGTCGACATGTAGAGCATGATCGTCGTGCGCAGCTTAGAAATAAGTTAATGTTTTTCGGAATTAAAGGTAACCTGCCTAAGTAAGATTTAAAAAAATGGTAAATACTGTAAATACTGCAGCGCTCATAGCGTGAAAAGCTTTTGGATCGTAATAGTTTGGCAAAGTTAAGCAACGGTTGCACAGGTCATCACTTGGATGGATGCCCACGTACTCAGAAGGCACGTAAAACTGAATCGAAGAATCGTAAGGCCATGTCGTAGGCCTTCGGGTGATCTGAAATGTCTGAATACACGGACACCAAAGTTGGCAACGCACTCTTACGAAACAAACAAACTACGTTAACAATACCTTCCATTTTACCTAATAATGCAATGAATCAGCTGTTGCAACAAACTCATAAATAAAATGGGTATACCTACCTACCTAAAATGATGGCACGTGTAAAGTTGACGTTCGGCTTTTGTCAAAGGATTAGGTAACTAGACGCGGCCGCCGGCGGCGGCCGATGCACTCAACGACCTTTTATGAACTTTAGGTAGATACCTAGTTATTACGATTTATGAGTCTTCAGTGTTGCCATGGGTAATCTGATATGATATTATTTAAAGCTAATTAAATTTACCAGGGAAAATTTTATCTCGAATTTCCGTGAATTAATGACAAATACCTCATCATTTTACTCTACCCTACAACCCCTTCATTGATCGGACGGGAGGTTCTGAAACACCCTGTATATACCTAATAATGCAGGCTATCCGCGAAAGTGATCAGAACCATGATGGAAATGATGCAGTTAAATATTAAAATCTAATACCAGCCCGCAAGACCGTCATCGACCAGTCATCGAAAGTAGCACCCGTTCACGAGTATGACGCATGTGCCAGCCATCATCCCTCTCGCCATATTAGAGGGACAGGGATGACCCGACACACGACGCCACCACAAGAAATGACATTTTAGTGAGCATGACGACAACGGTATACGAACCAGCAGTAAGAAACAATCTATTGGTATACTGACCATGTCCGCCAATTACCTCCATTTTCCAGATCGTTATTATTAACATAAGTTAGTGGAACGCGTGAAGGAATGCAAATGTAGAAAGAATTTTGTGAAGGTGACAAGTGAACAATGATATGATCAGGGATAAATAATGTTTAAACTACATTCAACAAGTCATAAAAATATCCAAATCCTGCAAAAATCATGTGTTCACGAGGCACCTCCACTTAACATGTAAATAAAATAATCGTGAGTTAAACAAGCCTAAGCCTATCCCCACGGTGTCTTTTATCATTTAAAAATTCCTTAATAGTGTAATAACCCCTTTGTAAAAGAAAGTTCCTAATTGTCCGTTTGTATTTTTGCATGGGTAAATTCATTATTTCAAGAGGCAATTTGTTGAAAAATCGTATACCAATCCCCGCAAATGAGTTCTGAACTTTATGTAGACGGTAGTTAGTTCCAACCAGTTTATGCTTATTCCTTGTGTTCACTTTGTGCAAATCACTATTCTTGCGGTATAGAATTAAGTTTTTCTTAATGTACATTAAGTTAGCATATATATATATATATTGCGATGCAACTGTCAATATATCTACTTCTTTAAATTTATCACGTAAAGAATCTCTAGCACCTAACTTATAAATTGCACGTATGGCCCTCTTTTGAATGATAAAAATAGTCTGTATATCAGCAGCTGTACCCCATAACATTATTCCGTAAGACATTACGCTGTGAAAATAACTAAAGTAAACTAGTCTAGCAGTATCTATATCTGTGAATTCCCTAACTTTTCTAACTGCAAACGCTGCAGAACTAAGTTTTACTGCGAGACAGGATATTTGGGCGCCCCACTGAAGCTTACAATCTAAAGTTACACCTAAGAATACGGTTGATTCGACTAGTTGAATTGTTTCCTTATTTAAAATTATATTAGTAGGAACACTTTTGACATTAGGCAAAGAGAATTTAACACATTTGGTTTTGCTCGAGTTGAGTACCAAATTATTTGTCGAAAACCAATCTAATACTTGTGCAAGAGTGTTATTGACGGTATCAAAGTTACTTAAATTACGATCAACTTTAAAAATTAGTGACGTATCGTCGGCAAACAAAACAATATCACATAAATTTTGTACAAAGAACGGCAAATCGTTAATATATATAAAAAAAAGAAATGGACCGAGAATAGAGCCCTGTGGAACGCCCATTCCTACTGGCAAACCTAGAGACCTACTCCCATTAACATCTACATACTGAATTCTATCACTAAGGTAGCTGGCAACAAGATTGAGTAGTACATAATAATACTCAAGCATAATACTTAATTTTAATTTTGATATTCATTTAGTAAGCCTCCTCAGAATAGACATGGTGAAACAGGAGCATTCACTTACATTACCTATATATACCTAATAATGCAGGCAATCCGCGAAACTGATCAGAACTATGGTGGAAATAATGCAGTTAAATATTAAAATTTAATACCAAAAGTTAAATTGATTTGTCAGACAGATCCTACTGTCCCTCAATTTTAATTTATTTGGAAGATAGGTCCTGTTCAGAGGTAGTGAAAATGGGGTTTTACCTTACGATAACTGCCGTTTTCTACGATAGTATCAACAGTTGTAAACCATGAAGCCAAAACTTACCATTTATCACGTGAAAATTGTCAATTACTACAAGCTTTTGTTTTTTCAAGACCATGATTTCATATTTAAGTGACTGCTCGCGCAATATTTCTTAATTAATTGTACCTTAAATGCAGCCATTATAAGTTATTTTAAAACAAATTAAAGTCATGAAACCTTAGAAAGGGAAGGCTAGTAAAAGATAACTTCGGCGTCAACTTTTTCTGTGCTCGAATGACGACATTGTATAATTTTATCTTTTCTTATAAAACTTCAGTTACTTAATTGAAGTCTTGTGTGTATTTTATTTGTAACTAGCGACCCGCCTTGGCTTTGCACGGGTGCAATGCTTATTAGGCATGTATTATACATATAAACCTTCCTCTTGAATCACTTTATCTATTAAAAAAACCGCTTCAAAATCCGTTGCGTAGTTTTATGGATTAAGAATACGGATTGTCACTACCCCATATCATCCCATGGGTGTCGTAAGAGCCGACAGAGGGAGCATATTATGCGTAGAACAGCACTGTCAGAGAAGAAAACTCGATACAAACCCTATACCAACCCGTTTGGCCAGCGTGGTATAGTAGGCCAATTCCTCCTTTCAAAGGAGAGGCCTAGTCCAGCAGTGGACTGTTAAAGACTGATGATGATGAAGGATTGAATTTAAATATCCACCAATTTTAAAGTAAACACTATTCAAATGCTTAAATAATCCTAATAGTAACAATAAAATATGTTTGCCAAAAATATAATATCTATACTTGACATACATTTTTGATGTCGGTAAACTAGTCGGTAGTCAGTCTGATAGCGAATTGTAAACTCAGCTCAGATGCTCAAAACTTTTAATTGTAAACACAATTATGGTTTTCTACTAGAGAATAGTTTAAATTCTTGACAAAGGAGTTTGTCATCTCAAGAAATAAGGCAAGTATTTTAAATAAACCTACGTTGGGTAAAACTACAATTAATTTATCTTGACGTCAAAATTCTCATAAAATTGATAAACATTCAATAACAACGGACAAAGTATATGATTTAATTAAATTTATTGTGATTTATTAATGCGTTATAACATTAATAACTTCATAATCATTTATTCAACGAAAATTTTAGATTGTTTTTAAATAATAATATATTCATTTAAAACAATAATACAAATGCGATAATAATAGTAGCATTCGTGTTTATTTTAATACAAAGCATGTAGCAAATTTTATCTAGTTAGTTTATTTACTACCATAATGAGAGGTCCCAAATTAGTTTAGTATTCTATGTATGTTACAAAATAAGTAAAGAGGGTTGAGAAGAAAAGCTGTTGTTTAAATTGACGTAGTTCCAAAGTAACACAAAGGGAAACACTAAAGAAATAAATTAGTATTTTATATGTAAGGCGAAGTCAGAAGTTGTGGTACTTTCCGGAGGGTGATTGCAGGCATATGGAGGGAGGCATTTCACAGCTTTGAAAGCGTTAGTAAGCCATGTTAAATCCGGGGCGTTATGGCGGCTTAGTGGATTTATTTTATTACATTTACTTATTCAACGGTTAGATCGGGCTATGATGACCGTCCGGCCGCGTTTAGAGACTACTTAGTTAATTAAATGTTACATGAATGGGTGGCTCTGTGTACTACGTAATGTTTATCAGGAAGACTCGACTAGAATGGCGAGTCTCGTGGCTATTAACGTGGACTCCTTAGGTTGTTATATTGCTTCAATTACTCTAATTGGAGTGTGTTCTGTATCTAATAGAGAGAACGCTTGATATGCAATTAACAAAAGCTATCTGTATTACACCAGAACGCGTTGTAACTATAACGTGAGATCTGATAGTAATCCTATTGTTGTGCAATAATTTACTAATAACACAGCTTACTATTATGACTCTATATATCCGTAGTTCGCCCTTGTCACATGTTGAGGAATATATTATAGAGCCTACAACTTTTCAGTTTTCGGAAAACTATCTAACTACTAAGCTATTAACGATATTTAGTATAAAGCCTCTTAGCTTACTGAACCAGGGATTTTACGGTACAGGCATCTTTGCAGACTATACTAAAGAACTAGCGTAATATTTTTATTTATAAAAAAAAATCATATTTTATAACTAGGAATCAATGGCTAAGCGGCCGCTTGAGCCACTACATTATAAGTGCAGTCAGGGCAGCCAAATGTATGCCATTATACGAACCTATGTATAGATATATAGATAGAATCGAGAAAGTCGAAAAACCTACTGACTTAAGAGAAAATAAATCATTAAAACATGGAAAAATACTCTGACCTTTCCAACGTCTAGCAACTAAAAATATTTGCGTTGCGCGTGTTTCTGTTTGTACTACTATTTAATATTTGTGGACTAAAATAAATTTATAGGAGGTTCGTTACGTATAAGAAACTGTTCATGTGTATATTGTTTATATGTAAATATTAAATTGAATATAAAACATCGTCCCGTCAATGTTTGCTGACCAATTCGGAGATACTCATAATAAAGTCGTCTGAGAGAAACACATATTTGCCAAACAAAATTAAAATGTCTTAAATCGACGCTATACTTTTCAAACCAAAGGCTTTGGACAAAATAATGTAAATATCAACATTCGAATAGATACGAAAAGTTACAATTTGTATATTTTATTTGAATTCTAGATTTTTATATACCCTATATTTGTAAAGAAATAGGTTTAAGTTTACCTGCTACGACATTTGTCATTTGTACAAAATAGTCAGAATTGAGCTTTCAATTAAGTATTATTATTAATAATACGTGTGGTCCATTTATTTCATATTTATGAACTCAGTTAGGTACCTATAATTTGTAAAGCTTTGTCTCATTATTTCATTGAAAATAAGAAAACATAGTAATCTTTACTAGGAAATAGTAAATTAATTACAGTCATTGATTGCACAGTTCCAATGGTGATGACTAGATGAGCTTTGTGTACACATCGCTCTTTTCAATAAATTGCGTACCCCGGAGGCTGCTTTATAAAGCACGAATTCTTCGAATTGATCGTTCAACTTTGTTATGAATAAACACTTTAACTTTTACAAAAAACAATCAAACACTTTTAAGCCAAATTGACTATAAAATTAAATGTTTATTGATCCATTCTATGTAACAAAAATGTTCAAGTTGTTGTTCTGCGTCCATTGTTACATCCGCTCTCCCACTGTTTACTAAGTCTTAATCCGCCGTAGACACAAAAGAGATAGCAATAAAAAATCAAGGTAAACTCTCCAACTCGAGGGACTTAATTGCTCTATTTCCACTCAGTATCAAAGGTACTCCAACGCAATTACGTTCACCCAGCCAATACGTTCTCTTTCACTCCGCCCCGCTGCGATTAAACGATTCAATTTTCGAAGTGGCTAACATTAATGAAGAGTTTCTACACTCTACTTAAATTGTATGTTTGCCGAGAATATCTATATTTGGCAACGTGGAAAAAGAAATTTGACAATGTGGAAAAATGGGAGCTATAATGGATAATACTTTTAAACTCGCTAAGAAATATTGATCACTTGGAATTTTAGAGCGACGACGCAACTACTCTGCTAATGGAACGTGATATTTCGTTATATAGGAAAACGATATTCGAACATTACGTTATATTATGCTTCAGTGTAGGAATTCGACGCTTGCTAGAGACAAGTAAGTGTGAAACTCAAATAATGATCTGATTATAGAGTTTCCCTCTACGCGAAAGACTTGGCTTTTAACTGATATTACAGTCATCTTTATTCTAAAAAGTAAATGGAATAAATCTGATTAACACTTAAGATTACCCTAATCCTGGTGTAAATGTATGAGGTTATCTAGGCGAGTTACCCTCTGAAACAATTCTTTAATCTTGGGAAATAAAGCTTTTCCACAATTAAGTCAATCACGCCTGTTTAACTCGATTTCTTTTAAGAAACCTATTACAGGCCGCAGGGACCATTCTCGGAAAGAGGCTAGGGCGAGCTAAATTGCTCCGAGGTAAAACCAGTCAATTTAAATGGTAAAAGAGTTTCATTTTAAAAATGTCAATGCTAATGACAACGCAGGAAAGCTTTTTTTGTATTAGCATACTTCAATCTAGATTCATTTTCACACGTCGAATAACAAAGCCTGTCAAACTACGCATTTTATTCTTTATTTAAATAATGTCTTCTCAAAATTGCCGATAAATGTTTAGTAATATTTCAAAATAAATTAAAATTAACAAGAGCTGTTTATGTCAAGTATTTGTCCAATTACTAAGTAATTTTAGGCAAAAGGTAAGGAGGAATTATGATAATCCAAATCATACTGAATTAATAAAGACGTCTCTGAAGATAAAAGAGGAAAATGAAGCTGAATTATATCACGTCGTACAAAGCTTTCAGCGGAGCCGCGTTCGCCCGACGTTTTTGTTTCTATCCTCAATAGTAGCTTAATGATATAATAATGATTTACGAGGCCAACATAAACATGTTTTCAACAAAAAGAAAAGGCCAGAAACAATACGAGAAGAGCACTTCGTTTGGTGGCGGCGTGCTCGCGCTGTGTCAGCGTTGTAGCGTAGTTAAACTTAATAAATGATTGTGCAGCGTTGATAAGTTCCAAACAATGTAAGATTTAGATATTAGAACCAAGTTTATCATTGTTAGAATTCTTTTAGTGGCAGTCTAATGAAATTCTAGATTGTTTTATATACGTAGTCTTTCTAGGTTTGTAGTGCTCGTCGTGGTAATAAGATTAATGAGCTCTTGAAAATATTACTGGTGTTCCTATAAAGCCCCCTGGGACTTTGTTAACGTGTACCCGAGACGTGGAACGACATTTTTATTGGAAGGTTACTTGAGTTAATAGATGTTTCGTACTAGTACTGTTTGTAGTCGGTACAGTTACAGAGCCATGTGGCTTAATTATTGCTTGTATTTTACTGGTCAGATAATTACAAAGAGGAGACATTCGGTTATGCCATAGTGAAAACACACAACGCGATTTTGTACTTACCTCGCGTAACATACCCTATCACCGAAATAGATGGACATGAATATTCATTTAAATATGGTAGACAGAAGTAAGGAACAACGCATTTAAAGTGAAAAATGAAATAGTCTCGTGATGGTTGTTTTTTGTTGATTGCTGCAAGCGCCGTAATAACGAAAGTACTGCATAACATCTGTGAAATATCGAATATTAAAACGAAGGTAGGTACGTGGTACATATCCCTATAGACAATTTAAAACTAATTGAAGATCGACCTTCACACATGCCTACGTCTCTGGGGCATGCTAGTCGTTATTTAATAATGTACAAATAACAGCGTATGTACACAATTTGTTCGCGAAAGTGTTGTGAGAAAATGTTTGTAGGCGTAATTAAATGTAGGCGCTCGGTAAACTATATGTAGCTTCCGCCTTTGTTCATATTTTCCACGCACTTTCTAAGTAATCATTGTCTATGACTTAGTGAGTGGAGAAACACTGTTATCATATTGATGTGTCATGTAGTGTTCCTACTCACATGACCAGATAAATATGGATTTATTTTTCTTAATTACAATGCCTACATGATAAATATATATCGAATCGTTTTTAAAGCATAAAAAGAAAATCTTTCAATCTCCTTAACATTAGTGTCTCGAAGTAAAAAAAGACTATTAATAACTTCTTTTCACATCCTTCCTAGAGGTCTATTAGTAATGAGTGTGTGTATATATATTTAAATTTTTGTCTCTGTTTTTTTTTTAATTACTATGTGCATTTTTATTCTCCTACTTATCATTATTTATTTTTAAGCTATATTGTTTTAGGTAGCCGCAAAGAGATTGGATGGTTTAGACTAGAGAGAACATGCCCTATAAATTTCCTTATACCGAACGTGCAACATGTAATGTCAGTTGGTCTTAGTTGGTTAATCATAACGTCAAATTACGCGTCTCATTTAAAGAGGCATAGACTCTTTACATACTCATATCTTTGACTACATTCTCTAAATAGCCGTGCTGTGATCTGTCATCAGTGTAAAATTTGTTGGACGGTTGTGTTTTCATTTTTAATAACTTTTTTGCATTTAAATAGTAAGTAAGCTTATAATAATTACGTAGTGTACTCATTAATTAATACACATCGTGGATGTGATATCGGGATGTGGATTCCGCTATTCTCGGAACGGAAATAACAGGAGAAACTTTATCTTCTAGCGGTGAGTCGGAATTTTCCAACAAATTTATTTACTTTTCTCGTATTAATGCTATAATGAGTGTTAAGTTTACACAATATCATTGTATTGCAAATCAAAGGTACAGCTTGCATACATATGTGTTATGAATTTAACCCACAAATTGTTATTTTGTACATTTATTGATTTAATAGCCTTAGTGATGGGATTTGACAGTGAAAGGAGATATCGATGTTTTTTGAATGAGGGATAAATACGGAAACTAACTATCGGGAATGTAAAACTGTAGCTGGAAGCGACAGCGGGTAGCCGCGGTTGCTAAGTTGGCAATAAACAAAGACGTCCAGCGGTCTAATTTTCTATCGCGCGTTTGATAGTAAGCGCAGTTTAATGTACATAATTTACTTAGATACCTACCTTAAAAGTAGCGTCTATTAACCTAAAGCCAAGTGTTCCAGTGTACGCACGTGTGCGTAGGCTTACATTTTTGCATCTATAAAATAGATCTATAAAATAGATGGATTAGGGATGTGAGTAGCATGTTTTATTATTAAGATGGTGTTTTTTATTACAGGTTGCCTATTAATGACGTCACAAGAAAACTTTGGACATATGCCGTCGGACGGCCTAGTTTGATTTAGCAGAAGTACCATCGTATTTGTTCACGTCATTTTGAGAAAGACTGTTTTTTAAAGACAGAAAGCACCTGGCGTCGTTTAAAACCGAAAGCTGTGCCTACATTACATTTATGCCCGGACATTGCACACCCGGTAGAATTATTTATCCAAAGCTAAACAAAAAGTGTGTAATTTTAGTTTGAACATATTAATAAAATATAATAATTTCAACGATTTTAATTAATCTACCTACTTCTATATTATTTATAATATTAGTGCTATCCTGACTGATCACGCCTTGCCTTGTAGTCCGCTACATAATATTCTACCATAAAATATAATATTCTTTCACATTCACACAACATTATCTGGTCCCAAACTAAGCATATCTTGTACTACGGGTACTAGACAATCGATAAACATGCATATATACTTTTCTGTAAATATATTACTTATTATACATAGTACCATCCAGACCAAGACAAACATCCATATTCATGCACACAAATGTTTGACTTGAGCGGGAATCAAACCCGCAAGCTTCGGCGTGGCAGTCGGATTACCTAAAACTCTAAAAAAATCGAGCAGTGTCCAACGTTAGCGATAGCAAGCAACGTGATATGATGCGACGCAAACAAATTGCCAAAGCCTGCCGTGCCGCATTAGCCAATCTGGTATAATTCGTACAATACATAATCTAAGTGACAGTTTCTTAGCATCGCATCGCAACGCATAGTTCATTAGTTTATGAATACTTTTTGTCAATAGATTTTATGGCTAAAACGAACAATAAAACACGTGATTTTTTTAGTACTGTCTGTCTGGCAAGTCTTTGCAAAGCACTGTCCGGCGTCAACAGCAAAAACTACAATTTCAATATTTTAGTTGTTTACTTCTACGGCTTAAATATATCGACACATACTGAAGTTAGACATTTGACCAAAAATATTTATCGATAAATCATCACTGTTACGAACAACACTCGGTTTAATAACTCTATGTTTTGTCTACTGTTTGCCTACCACGATGCTGCTATAAGAGGGTGCTGCTAAACCTATCGACAGCTCTTTCTATCATACTGCATGTGCCATTAGAAAGAAGATATCAATCATAGCAACCGCTGTTGTTATTTAGTGTTACTTCTATGCCTTAGGTTATATTTCTTTGGGTAGCCGTTTCACCATGGACAAAGTTTTGTACATATGTATATGCTAAAAGTGAAAACTTGTAATTGGCCACAGCTTAATAAAAGCTGTAAGTTTTCTTTTGTTTAATAAAATAAAATAAATAAATCCATTCAAGTGCTAGTCTGCCCTATGCACCTAAAGTCCGATGAGCTTTTGTGTACCTACATAGTTACATATTTTATTCGTTCCGAAAGGTTGCCCATTATAGCGAGTGAAGCGTAAGTTTAAACCAAAATTTGTCTCTGAAAATATTGTGAAATAGAGAAGATTAATTTTATTGTTAAAGAAAAATCGCCGTATCCATCTTTACAATTATGTGGCAAATGTAAGTTAATAATAATGGTAAGATATACCTATTGGTTATGCATTTTCGATATTGTTCTTTACATTTTGACACATAGAAAACGAATCCATATTTCTTTATTTAGAAATTCATACAACCAATAGACAGATTATCCATCTACGTTAAGGAAAGATTGCAAGATGTTCAACATGTTCTAATAGAAATTGTCTGTTTCTGTTTGTATGACATGTCGATAAGCGGAGACTACTGTGCTAGCACAAGGCATCTTCGTGACTGCACCAACATGGTCAAATGGTACACTGTTGAAAAGTTTTGTTACTTGTATGTACACTGACGGACTCATAAACTGCATCAAAGTAATAGAAGACTTTGAAATAAATATTTTAACCAAGTATGCAAACTTTCTATACAGATTTAAATTGAAACCTCTAGATTGGTCCGTGAACTTTAAAACGGCGTACACAATTTATAAACTTCTTACATCCATTTTGAGAATAAAATTATCAAAACATATATTTGATAATTCAATTTTATCAGTTTCTCAAAATGGATGTAGGAGTGGGGCCCGTGGTACTAAAGAACTCCTTCTGATTGACATGGCCATTAGCCAACAGGTACGCCGTAATCGAAAAAATCTATCGGCATGCTGGATAGATTACAAAAAGGCTTACGACTCCGTGCCACATACCTGGCTTTTGAGGGTGCTGGAGTTGTATAAAGTAGATACAACTCTATGCACCTTCTTAAGGTCATATATGGGGCAATGGAGGACCGTATTGCACTATCCAGGATGTCGATCGAGTTCGGATTGCGGTGTTCCAATAAAGATCGAGCGAGGTATATTCCAGGGCGACAGTCTGAGCCCTTTGTGGTTTTGCCTAGCACTGAACCCTCTAAGAACTTTATTGGAGGCTTCAGGGCTAGGCTATCGGTTAAGGAGAGGTGGTCATGTTATATCTCACCTCCTTTTCATGGATGACCTGAAATTATTTGCCCTCAACCATCTCCAACTGAGTGCATTACTTAAGGTAACTGAAACCTTTAGTAATTCTGTCGGGATGGAATTTGGTGTGGACAAATGTGCGGTCATGCATGTAAAGAAAGGCGAGATTATGGAATCTGCAGGGATACAACTCTCAGATTCCATACAACTTCGGTCCCTCTCTCTAACGGAAACTTACAAATACCTGGGTATGTCGCAGTCTTTGAATATCTCTGAGGCTGACATGAAGCAGTCGCTGCAGGCTCGTTTCTTTGGCCGCCTGAAAAAAGTACTGAATTGTCTTTTATCAGGTGGTAACAAGGTGCGGGCCTGCAACGGATGGGCCATGCCAGTCCTTATGTATTGCTTCGGCATACTCAGGTGGACTCAGACTGAACTTGACGCAGAAAAGTTCGTTCAATGCTGACTGCATCTCGGATGCATCATCCACGCTCGTTGGTAATGAGGCTATACATCCCGCGGAAATGTGGTGGTCGAGGATTTTTATGTCTTAAGACCCTCCATAACCGCGAGCTGTATAACCTCAGAGAATATTTTCTGCAAATGAGTGTGGATATGCATCGAGATGTGGTTGCAGTGGATACTGGACTTACCCCGCTCGCTCTGGCTAAAGAAAACTGGAACAAACCTGCAGTGCTTAGCATCGAGGACCGGAGAGAAGTATGGAAGGGCAAGGAGCTACATGGATGCTTCTATAAGGCCTTACACGGGTCTGATATAGATTTCAAGGCATCCGTTTCCTGGCTACGCTTCGGTGATCTTTTCGGAGAAACCGAAGGTTTTGTCTGTGCAATTATGGATGAAGTTGTCATGACCAATAACTACCGCAAGTATATCCTGAGGGACGGTACGGTTGACATATGTCGGGCGTGTCACCAGCCCGGGGAATCTCTCAGGCATATTGTGTCCGGTTGTTCGAGTCTTGCCAATGGTCAGTATTTGCACAGGCATAATCAAGTGGCTAGGATTGTCCATCAGCAACTAGCCCTTAAATATAAACTCATTGGTTCTGAGGTACCGTACTACAGATATGTGCCCGACCCAATTCTCGAAAATGGTCGTGCATTGTTGTACTGGGATAGGTCTATCATTACAGACAGGACTATTGTAGCCAATAAGCCTGATATTGTAGTGATAGACCGAGCAGAGCGTCTCGCAATGATTGTTGATATCACCATACCACATGACGGTAATCTCGTGAAGGCGGAAAATGATAAAAAGATTAAATATTTAGATCTAGCTCACGAGATTGTCGACATGTGGGATGTAGATTCAGCAATCATTGTTCCGATTGTCGTTTCAGTGAATGGATTGATCGCCAAGAGCCTCGACCAACATCTAAAGAGGCTCGCACTGGGCAGCTGGATCAAGGCCTTGATTCAGAAGGCGGTTCTTCTCGGTACGGCACGCATTGTGAGGAAGTTCCTTTCTCTGAGGCCCTAACCACCGGTGGCTTGGTCCCTGTACCCGACACCGGTGGGTTTCCGTGGTCCCATTTTATACAGTTAAATTTATTGAGTTACACTAAGGTTTAATTATGTAAAATTAGATTATGTGAATACTGATTAATAAAGAGAATAATAATAATATTCTACCACATTCACACAACACCATCTAGTCCCAAACTAAGCAGAGCTTGTACTATGGGTACTAGACAATGGATAAACATACATATATACTTTTTTTTTGTAAATACAACATGTCCTGGTATTTGTCGTTATTCCCAATACGTAGAACACGATCGAATACTAGGAAACACACTACAGAAGATAGTCTAATGTCGACCGAGCCGACACGACGCCATTAAAAAAAAGAATTGACGTTAAGAAAACAAAATTGGGTTATTGTGAGTCTTCCTGAATTTCATGTAAACGGCTACTTTAGTCAAATGTGGTTCTCAAATTGTCGCCGACAAACAACATTGCCTGTGTGCAAAACCGCTTAGTGCTAGACAGAATAATTATTTGGTGGCGTGTGATACCGGTTACAACTATTCGTGCCTTAGTCCTTCCTGCCTTATCATTTACCTGGCTGATGTTGGAATGAGCTAGATACGACGTAATTTATTGTCACTTATGTTAATCGCAAGACGGCAAAGGGAAAAATAATATATAGCAGAAAATCAACTAAAAGTTCAAGCTCTATTTTATTTCACGTTAATTTTCCAAGATGAGACAATATAACTTATTCGGATCTTTGATGTAAATCCACAGCATTAACGGTATCTAAGCAAGTATTGTTAGATCTAGCGCATTTTAGTAATAAGCTCCGGATCTAGAAATTCGTAGATAATACGAAGGCTTATTCCTTTTATGACGTAAACTAACACCGAGAAAGGATTTCTCGAGATGAAAAGTTGTGGAATGAATTTCGTGGATTGTGTCAGTGAGTAGAGCTAATAATACGACGAAAACCTAGTAACTTATTGCTACACCAAGCTACGAAGAACATAAGATTACCTACTTTATTTCCCACGTCTTCATATAATATCTTATACCTTTCTAGTTACCTACATTACAAACGTATAGAATAAGTGGTATATTTATACATGCTGAATTATTTAGGGGTCACAGAAATAAATTATTCAACTTACTTTGTAGCCATCGTAGACGATAATTTTCTTTATCCTTTCGACAATGTAAAAGTATTTATCGTTGTCGTAATACCCCAGATCACCGGTTTTAAAGAAGCCTTGTTCATCTAAGTACATTGACGGGTCTACGCCAATGTAACCCTTCATAAAGACTGGCTCCCTTAGACATATTTCGCCATGTTGATTTGGCCCGAGAGTTTTACGGGTTTCGGGATCCACAACCCGCGCAAAATATTCAATATCATTTTGTAAAATATCAATACCAGTACGCAGCTATATCAGTGTTTCAAGGAACATTATAACAAAATCATAAGTTTATAAAAGGACTCGTTGTCTTCTTATGCATGAAATATTATTTCATCGCCGAAGACTTGCTAAAGTAAACATATTTAAATATAATTTCCCTACTGTCTTTTACTATTTCAGTACGAATTATGTTTACTACGTTGGCTTATGACAACATCTCCTTCATTAAATATTTCTTTAGATATTGATGTTACATAACTGTATATACGTACTTTCAAAGTGATACCAGGTGATACCATGCCAACACTGCCATGCTTAGGACCTTTAGTTCCCCAACTCTCTGAGGCCAATTCACCGGCTTCAGTCATGCCATAACCTTGTAATATATTCCTCAGCTTAGGAAATCTACAAAAAAAACAATCAATTATGAAACTGTTATATGCCTATAAGTTGTTTCTAATAATACATGTCTTAATTGGTACGCACGTAATTAACATATAAATATTCTGACTATAGAATACTAAATTACTATTTATTATATGCTAGAGGACTTTTTAAGACTTCCGATTTAATTTATCAACTCATTATTAGAAGTATCGATAACTGTGCGAAACACGATACTAAAACCATTCAAGTCTGTATTATCAGAGAGAGGTTGTCATAAATAACGTATTATAGACCAATACGCTATTTAAGATATTTACTTTACTTTTGTTTGACTTTTTCTATCGTCTTATTATGAAGAGGCGATGATCTCGAGTATATAAATTTTAGAGAATCGACGTTACATTTTTCTATAGCCGGTGCCTTGGATAGGTAGCAAACAAAGGAAGGTACTATAAAAGCGATGTTAATCTGCAACAATGCGAAGGTATTAATGAATAAGCGTTATGAATTAGCGCTCATAGCGAGACTTGGCTTGCCGTTCGTAACAGATCGGCAAAGTTAAGCAACGCTTGCACAGGTTACCAGTTGGATGGGTGACCGTGTGTGGCATTTTCATCTGAGCGCTACCGTGCTTCGGAGGGCACGTAAAGCTGTCGGTCCCGGCCCTTGTCTATGGATAAGGGTCGTTAGGCCATGTCGGAGGCCTTTGGGCGGTCTGAAAACTCCGACACCAGAGTTGGCCACACACTCACACGAAAAACAAACAAACAGCGTTATGATAATGTAAAGTATTATTCAGCGAAAATGCGTACATTTTAATAGTCTTTTACATTATTTTTCCATTACGCATAGGTATGTATTTTTTAAATAATGTATGGACAAAGAAAGATGGATGGACTTTGCTGGTATTTTAATATAGATCATTATTAACTTTGTTTGGCTTAGAAAATACGTAGATTTACAAAATTGTTTATATTAAGGTGCCGATGCGTGAAAAGTATGAGACTTAACTAATAGATTTAAGTTGCCTTCCATATTTTTGCCTTTTCATATATTACGGGTGCATAGGGTTCCCACCAAGAACTTAGGGTCCCAAGCCAACCTCACCTGCAAGTGGTGCACCTGCCGATCAACGGACGAGGCTCTGGCAAACAAAATATCCCGATAAGCGGCAATAGGCTCGCCACCTATTACGTGGGATCAACACACTGGCGAAAAGTGGGCGTTAAATAAGCCTCTGCCTACCCCTTCGGGGAAACAGGCGTGAGTCTATGTATGTATGTATGTATATATTACAAGAGACGTACATATAATTTATTAGAAATTCAAGTTAAAACCAACGTTCCAATTTTGTGTTACTTACTTTCGCATAAAAAATGTCTCAGTGATTATTTCGTCTACTCCCTATTTTCCTTATATTAACGTTGAAAAATAATATCAGTAATTTGCAGCAGCATGACAAGGGTTTCTATTTATTTTCCTGATCACACTAATTACCGGCCGATTTAACGTCAAAGAAAATATTGTGTGGACTTATATATTTGCATTTAAATTTATTTTTTTATTTGTATATTCATTTTACGTTTTACCGTTTGTGGTAAAGTATAAAAAAATACACTGATAAGATCAACATTTTCACGGGTTAATATATTATCCATCTATTCTTAAATGTAAACTTTTCTTTATCTAGGTGTATACACCTACCCCTTCGTGGGATCTCCATCTTGTCGTGGTGGGGGGGCTCAGTAACCGTGGGTTTCAGGTACACCCACGGTGAAGCTAAGCGGGATCCCGGGAGGGGACGCTCCACGTGGGCTTGGGTGAGGCCTGCGCAGGATGCGTCCAAAGTTCGGGTGTGGGGGACAGTGCTGTCTGTCCCTCGTGTTCGGGTCGGGGGGAGAGGCTTGTCGGTGTTGAGTTGCCGCGCGCCCTATCTCCCGCGACCAAATGGGGGTGCACCATTGTAGCGTCGCGGTGGGGCCGCTGAGGAAGAGGAGATGCGGTGTTGCGTTGCCGTCCTCCCTATCCTCTGCGGCCGCTGGGTGTTTTGGCGGCGGAGCCCAACATCTTCATCCACCGCCAAGGGGGTTTTGTTCGGGGCCCGCCTGACCATCTGGCGGTGCCAATACCCGTCGGGTAATTTTAAACTTGTGAGGTATGTGTACTATGCAAATAAAAACACAGGAAACCATTATGTCAAAACTGATAATTTGGTCAACTTAAAAAGTTTCTTTCACCATGTTTGGAAGCTAAATAAAAACTATAAGTATGGTCTCGGGTTCAGTTCAAATTTCGATTAAGGTGTGGAAAGTAGAGTAAACAATCTTACATTAGTCTAATAGTGCGCTTGTAAAATGCAGCTATACTAATGGCGACACTATCAATACAAATTAAGAAATAAAATAATTAAACGAGAACATGAAATACCTTATTTAACAGATTGTGACTTGTCAGATTGATGTTATTATACGAATAGAGTCAGTAATGATTTAAAGTTGGCATTGACTCGTCGTCTAGGAGCAGTTAGAGACTAATGTCTCTACTAATATTATAAATTCGAAAGTATTAATAGATATATATTGGACATGTATTGGAACATGGCTTCGACATTTGACTGTATGTAAGGTGATGTTATTATGTACCTTTCGGTAGATAACGGTAGAAAATTTCATGGATACTGACCGAGTTACTTTGTACCCTATAGAGTTTCTGAACTCTTTAGAATAATCAGGAGTGTCTCCACACAATTTGAGACTGAAAGTAGATTTGTGTTACCCCGAATTTAACGCGCGCGATGCCGCGGGCAAAAGCTAGTTCAAAATGTAATCTCAAAATCTCATCGTACAAAATATACATTCAGTGTCATATAACATATGAGAATTGGCGTTTAGACTGGAAACGTACCACCAATACAGCAAATGATTAACCCATGTTAACATGAAATCCACTGCATTTCACACTCCAGAAGGAGCTAGTAAACTAATGCTTCTTCTAATCAATTTAAATAGTGTGCCATTCATTTACTTTCACGCTTAAATTCCAGTAAAAGAGCAATCTAAGTAGTTAGAGTAAAGGTATTGACTGGTTGCCATAAATATCTCCCGTGTGCGTGGCGCACTGGTCGTCTCTTTCTCTGGACTTTCAATTTGCCTACTATAACTGTTGAGTTTAGTTTTATACATCGTGATTGGTAGAAATTAATTAGCAAATTTGCAATAATTGGTAATAAATTACGATACTACCTTCAAAACATATTTTCTCTATTCCTTTTTATACAAGTCCTCTGATATTGGCACCCAACGTGGGGCCCCAACGAGAACGGGGATATCGCGCCTCCGAATCTTGCAGCTTCTATACATGTATATATTTATTTATTTTTAAGCAAATAAACATAATTCACATGGAATTCCATATAATGTATGAAATTCCACGCGAGTTAAAATTATTATCATCATTACAAAAACAATACCTCAGCTACGACTGCATGGTTGGTGCAGTAGTTCAAGTAGTCGCCTCGCCGCTTGACACTACGCTAAGTGTAGTGGGCTAGATCCCCGCACGATACATAACTTACTGTGATCCATCAATAGTTTCGAGTCTTGTTTATTTCATCCGTTGTATGTTTGTAAAGTTCCCCGTGACACAGGAATTATCACTAGTGCAAGTCTTAAAAAAAGATAATCTAACTCGCTTCTGTTACATATTGTCAAATGATTACTGCGAATTTTAAAATAATTATTTTGCTTAGCATAAATTTTTGAGTCATAGGTGCGTGCTATAATACTGAACCAGATTTTGTTACAGCAATACTTTTATGGAATTTTGCAGGCGAATATAGGACTACTATAAATGTCAATAAATCTGGGCTGTTGGTTTCGCCTCAGGCATGTAGGCTGAATTTGTTAACTTCTATGTCAAACAAACACGTCTGGATTTGTGTAAAAATTGAAAGATTTGAATGCTGGGATTTTATATACATATGTGTACAATGTACGAGTAATATATTTGTGTGTTGTGTTGCAATGCTTGACACCTTTAGTACCAAAGGAAGTATCGATTAAACTTGGCCAGAGCTAGATCAACTAAAGATTTAAAATTAAAATAGGAATTTATCTACTTTAACATTAAGTCAAGTACTTATATTATCATACAAATTCTCACAAATTATTTTACTTATAATTTTATATATCTGTAAGAAAACTGGCACTTTTGAAAATGTCATATTGTTGTAAACGCTGACCTATAGGTACTTTGAGTACTTTGAATATCAAGACTAAAGACCACGTTGCCATATTATAGCAATGAGCTTAGCGATATCCGTAATATTTCTGCAGCAGGGTACCTATTTCAAATTGAAATGAAAATGAAATGAAATATTTATTTTGCCACAAATGGCACATACTAAAAATATTGACAAAAAATAGGTACAAAACCAAATATTGAAAAAAAACCGTAACCTTAATAATAAAATAACATAAAAAAACAAAACATATAATGAAACACTAAAATAAATCATTTATACAAATGGCAGATCGTTACGTCTGCTCACTGGCAACCCCACCCGGCTGACCAATGGGAAGCCGTCTGCCGCCATTGGCCAAATAAAATACAAACAAATTAAAGATAGTGTCAGTGAAAAGCGATAACAATCTGAAAATTTATAAATTTATTTATAAATTAAATTAAAAAAAAAAACTTAAGTGGAACTGTGTGTCTCATTAGTGCCAAAAATTAGACTACGCTCAGTATACGTTGCGGTTGTTATGCCGCAACACTGGTATTCTGCGCAATCCATTTTAGTGGCGTCGGCGCCAGTGTCTGTTTATAACTTTTAAGTACAAACTAAAATACACTTTGCTGTATGGTATGTGTGAGATAGATACGATGTGTTAAACATATCAAATCAAAATAGTGTCGAATATGTGGTGTCAGGTGCAGAACCTTGCGTGTTAGTACACGCAAGGTTCTGCACCTGACACCACACAGCACACTGACGCTTGCTCTAAAATTACATTAGTATGTAATTTTAGAGCAAGCGTCAGTGTGCTATAAGTACTAACCTATACCGTCTTGGTTTAAGGATCTTTGCGCTTGGCGCGCTTGCTGCGGCATGCATACCTGTGCGCTTGTGCCCAGATTGTTAAAATTATAAATAAATACATAAGTAAATGGTAAGTAATTGTAAAGAATAGTGTAAATTGCCGCGTTCATGTGTTTTAACACTTCAATACACATGAACGCGGCTATAAGCGGTACGTATAGGGTAATAAATACTAAGTTGGAATAGAAACCCCAAGTGCATTGGTTATTTCATTTATCAGGGTAGATTTAAGTTCTTATAGTTATGAGTAGTCTGTCCTATCACAGGAGAAACAGTTTTACTAGTAATAAACCTAATTTAAAATTTAGATATAAGCAGAGGATGGAGTAACACAGTGTGGTTTATTTGTTACACTATTGTTTTTCATAATTATTTTATGATATTCTATTAATCGGTCTGGACTTATGTGTTGTCATAGGACGTTTGTGCTGAGTCCATTAAAATTAATTATTTTTTTACAGTTAGTACAGCCTTGGTGATTTCAGCATGATTGGGCCGGCGTGACCGTGGAAGTACTACCCTCTCACAGAAAATCGACGTAAAGTAACAATACCTAAACTGTAGCTTTTCGTTTGGTGAGTGAGTTCCAGAGGCCCTATCCCCTATTCCTTCTCCCTCATCCCACTCCTCATCCTATCCCTTTTACCAATCCCAAAGGGCGGCAACGCATTTGTGACTCCTGTGGTGTTGCTTGTGTCCGTGGGCGGCGGTTATAGGCGATTCGTCTGCTCGTTTGCCACCTATTACTATAAAAAAAAATATAATGTTGCTGAGAATTTATATCAGCCTCCTCCAAGGCTTTTCGTATAGCATATGTCTTTTCTACAAATGTACCTAACTCAAATTATAACCTTTGAGTACATACAAGTAAGTTAAAACTGAAAATATGTAGAGTTTGCTTCGTATAAATCCCGTTTTATCCAAAATCATTTAAAATTTAACCATTACATTATATTTAAATTGACATATAATTCTTCAATTGCTAGTAATGAACCTAGAGGCAGGCAGAAAAAAGTTGCTGGTGATACCTAGATTTATCAGAAGCACTAATTAATTGGCATCATTATAATTATATAATGAAACTGATACAGTTGAATTTTAACTTATAACAGAACATTGAGCATTCGCCGTTTTAAAATGTGTCAAACTGAACAACGAACAGAGTGAAGCATAGAGCCAAACATTGCTACGAACATTTGTTTGAACTTTCTAGTGCTTGCTCTGGCAAGCAACGTGGCCTCAATGGCTGTCTTCTACCGCATCTATTACGGTGAGTGCTCCGAAGAGCTCTTTCAACTACTCCCATCCTCTCCTTTCCTATCCCGAACGACACGTGCTGGGTTGAGGTGCCACTCTTACACGGTAGAACAGATACCGTCACGCACCAAACGGTTCGGCGCCTCTTATCTCTGCCGTACCATTAAGATGTGGAACTCTTTATCAGTCTACGTGTTTCCCTCCACTTATGATCCCGGGTCCTTTAAGCGTGGCGTGAAAAAGCTTTACTCAAGGCCGTCAAGATGAGGGCCATCATGCCATAATGTCATGCTGGCTGCTGGGATGATGTCCATCACAATGGGACTTCACTGACTGCTTAACATCAGGCAGCATGGAGTCAATTTGTTCGGCAGAAAAAAAAAGATACACAAACCACATAAACATATTCGACCACGTTTTACAAAACATTGCGATTCGTAACTACTCCACAATCGATTCCGCAAACGATTTTAATTCGTATAAATTGGGCAAAGCTGCTTTATAATAGATTTAGCTGGCTTTGCGACAACTGTATAATTGGGATTGTGGCTATGCAAAACTGATACAGTTGTCAATTAGTCAGTATTGGGCGCCACAAGCGGACTAATTTCATACTTTGTCCTATGTAATCAATAAGTTGTTTAAATACGCCGTAAATTTTATTAGGAGTCTGTATTTTAAGTATTTTTTGTGTGGCAGACGAAGCGACCGTTACAGCAGACACAACGCCTGAAAAGAACTCATAAATCCATTACGGCGAACGAAGTGAATTAACCACATAAATTCTGTCTGCGAGAGTTGTTACTTGACCTCATAAAATGATTCATGAAACGCAATGAGGCAATATGTATAGATGAAAGCACATAGTCACTTGTACAACACGATAATAATAAAAATCAAATAAGTTACATTTATATAAAAAGTGTCTACAAGAGAACTGGTTGTCAGCACGCTCACGTAATTTATGTATGACGGCGCAAATGCCAATTTATTGCTGAGTAATGGCACCGTTTGGAGATCTGCAAATGGGCTAGTCGAGTAAGAAGAGAAATGGTTCGAAATGTGCGCTGCTAAATGTATTTATAATTTATTTATCGGGCATGCTACAAATCCGAATTGTTATTGCAAGAGTTGTTCCTTTTCATACCAGCCGAGTCCTTGGGTTTGAGTAATGAGCACGGGATTATAACGACGCCATTGTTTATAAAGTTATTGAATGCCCCCTTTCGATGGTTACCGCAATACTAACTTAATCATGCGAACCAAACACAATAAAGAAAGAATTTCTAGTAGCGCCTAAAACAAACAACATTTATTTGCACAATTAAAATACTAAATCCTGTACAGCGTTATGTACAATATTCTAACTAACTTAAACCATTTAACGTAGTTAGTTTCATAGATAGCGATACAGATAATTTTAGTAAATCACCAAACTGTAGCCAAATTGGGAATATCGTATCACCGAACGATGTGCGACAAATGGTATTAGTTTGGTGCATTTACAGCGGCTTATAATAACGTTATATTTCATTAACGGAGAAACTCGACACGAACCAATAAAATGATGGATTTTTTAATCAAACGATTAAACATTTTTTAGACATCTTAAGCAAACTAGGAAGAAATCCCGCCTTAAAATTTATTTGCCTGCGTGGACCCAGATTACAGACAGTATTTACCTTGAATATAGTCAAAGTCAAGAAGCAATTTATCTGCCAAAATGAAGTTTAAAATTTTAATAGAGGGTCCTTGGTGCCTCACGAGATTTGGCTCTTTGAGCCTGTGGTCGATTGCAAATTGCTTTTTCGAAATTTATTTTACTCTATCATTGCCAAACAGTACAAAATTAGACATCAAATTAAACCGTTTTTGCTCAAAATGTTAGGGTATTAAATAAACAAGTCTAACCGTACAAAATGTTGGTATATCGTCGAACAACATTAAGAATTAAGGAGCGTTTGCGTTTTTAACCTCGCATATAACCATTATTTAAATAACAATATAACTAAATTACGTCTTAAAATAATTCAAAATATCTAATTAATATATACAAGAAGCGAAAATTCAAAAAAAGGTTGTTTACTTAGCGTAAGAATGAAACAAACAAAAAGTGGCTTAAGAACAACGAAAATGTACAATGTTGATCAAATAATTTACATTGAAAATAAAGTTGGTACATAACTTAGCTAGTTAAGTAAGATAAGCTCGTAATGTTTATTTTATTTGATAAGTACCTACATTAGAAGGTTTACGTATCTTAACAATGACTAATTCCTGCTCTCATTACTCGTTAATAATAATTAACATATTAGGAACACGGTCTAAAACTTAATTGAGTGAGTGTTGTGACTACAATGATACGTGGTCCAAGGCGTCCGTCTCTCAATGGAGGCGGTGTACAAACTGAGGGTTATACATATGGGACACGGGGCGTGCTAAGAATCAAACTACTACACCGAGCCACTAATTTCGATAACCGACGTTGGAAGGACAGCTAGGACAACAGAAACATGACTCGAATGGCACAACGCTTGAATTTTTCTTTGGTGTATTTATTTTATAATTATGTTCGGAGGTATTGAGATGGTTCATAACACTTTGATTTGTCATCGCATTATACGCATGTAATTTTGTGCTGTCTTTGTCTACAGTAACACCCTTAAAAAGTTGATGTTAATAAAAACATAATCATCAGCCCTGTATTTCAACTGACTTACGGTTGGGGACTGGTATTTTCTTTCGGAAGGACATGGCCACGGTCCACGCTATCCAAGTGAGGCTTATCAGACTTAATATATGTCCTTTGAAAACATCAGACATCCTTCATCGCTTCGCAAGAGATATTTAACAGTTTAATATGCACTTAACTATGAAAAGTCAGTTGGTCCGTGGGTTTGAGCCCGAGGCCCCCAACGTAGCAGTCTGTTAACCGCTAGGCTATCGCTGTTAAAGCATTAAATATTTAAAGTTCATATTTTATAAAAAAATTGGAGCATCTGTATGTTAGTTAATTAAAGCTTCCACCTAACCGCTTAATATTGGATGGATCTCTAGAGAAGGTGGATTGGATCGCCATGTGGGACAAACTTTAAGTTATTCAAAAATAAATATTTTTTATAATAAGAATATTTAATAAATGTCATCGAATTAAAATAATTATTTTATGTTGGTAAGATCCAGATATAGAATTAGTTTCTAATATAGGCATTGCCAAATACTAATCGAAACGCACTTCCCAGGTTGCACAGTGACCGAAGACTGTGATTGGGAAGAATCAGAACACAGACCACCGACCCAGACAGACTGGACGATAGCCAACAACATGGTTACCGGGGACCGGCTGAAATGGGCAATTAACAGCTTCCAGCCGTACAAATCTGCAGGCTTGGACGAAATAACACTAGCACTTCTACAATGGGGCTGCACAACGATTGTGCCACAGCTACTCAGCATATATAGAGCATCTATAGCGCACAATTACATACCACGAAGGTGGAGGGAAGTAAAAGTCATATTTCTCCCAAAACCGGGCAAAACGGATTATACGCAAGCAAAATCGTTTAGACCTATCAGTTTGACCTCCTTCTTGCTAAAAACGCTGGAAAGGCTCGCTGACAGATACCTGCGGGAATGCGCACTGCTACGCAGACCAATACACCCGCATCAACACGCCTACAGAAGTGGTAGATCAACGGAATCAGCGCTTCACTCCGTAGTGGGGACCATAGAGACAGCGCTATCTGACAAACTAATGATCTTAGGCGCCTTCATTGACATAGAGGGCGCCTTCGACAAGACTAAATTCACCAGCATTAGCCGGGCCCTTAACAAGTTCGCAGTTGAACAAACCGTCAGTGGATGAATTGATCAACTCCTGAAACAAAGAGCTATTCAGTTCACGGTTAATACCACCACAAGGGGGATAGTAGCAAAAGGCTGCCCACAGGGAGGTGTCCTATCACCCCTGCTTTGGAACATAGTGGTAGACGATCTGTTGAGAAATCTGAATGACAAATGCTTCTTCACGGTCGGCTACGCAGATGATATTACCATCCTAATCAAAGGAAACTCAGAAGACATGATCCATTATCGGATGCAAGCAGCCATCAGGATCATGGAACAATGGTGCAACCACCATGAACTGACGGTCAACCCAAATAAAACGGAGCTAGTACTTTTCACCAACAAAAGGAACACCCGTATGACCAGAAAACCAAAACTTTTTGGCACGGAGCTTAACTTATCGAGTGAAGTCAAGTACCTGGGCGTAACACTCGACCACAAGCTCAACTGGAATAAACACATCACCACTAAAACCACAAAAGCATGTACAATCTTCTGGCAGTGCAGGAGAATAATAGGCAAGAAATGGGGTCTAAAACCATTCATCACCCTATGGATCTACACTGCCATAATACGCCCCATGCTCACATATGGTGCAGTAGTGTGGTGGCCACGCACTCAACTAAACACAGTCAAGAGCAAACTGCAGAGCATACAACGCCTCGCCTGTCTGGCCACAACAGGCTGCATGAAAACAACTCCAACGGCGGCACTGGAGGTGTTTCTCGACTTGCGACCACTGCACCTCATCATCCAGCAAGAAGCAGGTGCCGCTGCGATCCGGCTCGATAAGCTCGGGCTCTGGAGGAGAGATGACCGTATAACCCACGCACGCCTGAAAAGGACGTTAACTAACGAGATCCCGATGCTAGATGCAACGTGTGATCTCATACCTAAAACCTTTGTCTTTGACAAAAAATACCGCATACAACTGCAAGAAGAGCACTAGGATAGTTCTGGTATACACGAAGTTAGAGTATACACAGACGGCTCAAAAACAAAGTATGGGACGGGTGCCGGAGTGTTCTCCCATGACTTGAATATCAATCTCTCAACATCGCTTGGTAAACTCAACACCATCTTCCAAGCTGAATGCGATGGGATAACAAGGGCGGCGACGGCGATCGCGGCCAGAAATGTGAGCAACCTGTCAATACGCATCATCACAGACAGCGCCTCAGTACTACAAGCTCTCGATGGCAACTGCTTTAATAGCAGCCTAATTATGGAGTGCCACCAAGAGCTGCAGAAAACTGCAGCGAGGAATCGGGTCACGCTCCAGTGGATACGAGGACACAGTGACTCCACGGGCAATGACGCAGCAGACCAACTGGCAAGGAAAGGATCGGACACGACAACTCTGGGACCCGAACCAATTGTTCCGATACCTTTCAACCAACTAAGAACATGGTTACGCGAGAGAACCCTACAACAACACGAAAAAGAGTGGGCAGATTTAAAAGAGTGTAGGCAATCTAAAGATGCCTTTCCCCAATTAGATAAACGACTCTCGCAAAAACTGTTGCACTCCAACAGGAAAACACTCAAGCATCTGACTGGCATAATAACCGGCCACTGTCCACTAAACAAGCATCTCTACAACATCGGCGTCACGGACAGCCCACTATGTAGGGGCTGCATGGGGACCGAAGAAACACCCGCTCATATGATCCTACATTGTACCAGCGTGAGCGACCAATGGACGAAGTTCCTGAACAACCCCAGAACCATGAGCGAAGCCATACGCAATACTGGTCAACTCATGGCCTTCTGGAAGGAGCTTGCATGTTATGAGTAGCAGGCGACAACCGTGTCACTGCTAACGCACAATGGCCCAATTAAGTGGCTAAGTGCGGAAAATACCTGTCCAACTAACTATAGGCATTGTCTATTTCGACAAAGAAATAGTAACTAAACGGTCCAATGAAACTCCGTGGTCCTGGTCCTCGTTAAAAATAAGCTTATTAATATAATCTTTAATAGCGAATTATACAAGTAACGTTCACGATAAATAAATAAAGCCTGGAAAACCTAAGTCTCCAAGATAAAAGACAAATAAGCTGTAGTAGGTACACACGTAACTCCCCCCCGTGAGATCTCCACCTTGTCGTGGGGGGGGGGCTCAGTAACCGTGGGTTAGAAGCCACCCACGGTGAAGCTAAGCGGGATCCCGGGAGGGGACGCTCCACGTGGGCTTGGTAGAGGCCTGCGTAGGATGCGTCCCATGGTGCGGGTGCGGGGGACAGTTCTGTCTGTCCCTCGCAGTCGGGTGCGGTCGCGGGAGGAGAGGCGTGTGGGTGTTGCGTTGCCCCGCGCCCTATCTCCCGCGACCAAATGGGGGCGCACCATCGTTGCGTCGCGGTGGGGCCGCAGAGGAAGAGGAGATGCGGTGTTGCGTTGCCGTCCTCCCTATCCTCTGCGGCCGCTGGGTGTTTTGGCGGCGGAGCCCAACACCTTCATCCGCCGCCAAGGGGGTTTCGTTCGGGGCCCGCCTGACCATCTGGCGGGCCAATACCCGTCGGGGGGTAGCGAGGAATGCTTTGGTGAAACCCTACCCTCCGACACATGGGTACATGAGGAGCACGGGTTGGTTTTTAGTCAGTAAGAGTCTGACAGTCCCCTTCGTCCTTCCCCCCCGGGGCGAAGGGACTCCATGAGGATTTTCCAACCCGAGACCAAAAAAAAAAAAAAAAAAAAAAAAAAAAAAAAAAAAAAAAAGGTACACACGTAACTCGGATAGAGAGACGGTCGGTGTAAAGCCTCAAATATTTGTTTCTTTGAGAACCCTTGCTCTTTGCACAAAAATAGGCCCGGGGATTCCAGATATTCCTTTATCTACCATAATATACACGATAATATTTAAAAAGTTTTCAGTATAGTTACTACAGCTTTGTGTAAAAACAAGTTAAATATAAAAATCGTATACATACCTACACAATAATATTATGCGGGCTTATAAACTGAATACACAATATCTTTGAACCTGATAATACAACACAAAAGCTTAATTATTCTCAATCGTAAATAATAAGTCGTAACATAAATATTTATCTGAATATAACATTCACTTTTAAATTACTAAGTTATAGTTTGAAAATGTTGCTTTCAAATTATGTTAACCAGTCAAATGGTACCAGATTTTTGCCGAAAAGAATGTCTAAATAATTATTATGACAAGGTTTTCTCGCATAATGGAGTTTCATAGTCCTCCTTAGTTAATATTTGAAAAGTTTATTTAATCTTGTTTATTACGGTTTACTAGTAAGTAATAATTGATTTAATTTCGCTTTAACAAATAAAATCTTAAATGTATTTCAGTACACATGAACCAGCGTGCAGCGGCGACGAAACTACGTGCTTGCAACTCTTGTCATTGACGGATGCGACTGCACTGAGATCGTTATAGCATCGACATTACATCTATAGCCTTGCGCTTTTAACGAGCTTTGACGCTCCGGAACATTTGGTTTTATTTCGAAAAAAACTAGCACAGATGAATTGGTTTCGAGCAACTTTACCTCAAAAATGAGATTTAACGCTGAGCTATAACGTTAGTTTAACAGTATATTAATTGCACTTTGCTCGATAAAATGTATTTTGTTCAGAAACTCTTCTTTACATATTGTACAATAAAGGGAAGCAAGTGATTAAACTGGGATAGAACTAAAAGGCTATCGGTTTAAATAATATTCTTACTCTATGTTCGTTTAACAGCTGTCATAGCAAATGAGCATTTGGTCCACCAATTGACCCACTTTTGTTCGCACTTTTAAAACACAGCTAAGTGGGTCCCTCACCACCATTCATAGTTGAGTTTTCCCAAAGTTGAGTGGGAGACTTAATTACGAATTCCGAAATAAGTTCGACGTATGCATCGGTGTCCCCGACTTCTCATAATTACGGGATCATGCAAATTCACCTCTGTATGGCATGCGTGACTCCGACAACCGAACTAAGCGTTGTAACCAAGAAGCGATATTGCTGTGGCCAGGCAAAGCCCTCCACCGTGTCGTACAGCGGTGTCTTCAACAACTTCACAGCAGTCACAGTAGTGATGTCAGCCGAATTAGATTTAATAAAACGTTGTTATAATATAACACAGTTATAATAATACCATACCAATGAAAGAGATGTTGCCCGTGCCTCGTTGGTATCGCGCATAAATGTGCGCGTGGGATAGGGAGGTCTCGGGCTCGATCCCCGGGTCGGGCAAAATGTTATTGGGTTTTCTGTTAAGTATTTCTCAGTAGCAGCTCGGAGTCTGGTAATGTGCCCTGTACGGCAATAGGCTCGCCCCCTATTACGTGGGACTAAAATAAATATGGCGAAAAGTGACTAAAATAAATCTGGGTGTAGCAATATACCAACCTCTTCGGGGATATTTGGCGTGAGACTATGTATGTATGTATGTTGCCAATCTTATCCTTAAATTCTATGCAACTGCTGAACCATATAGTGGATCTAATCTAAGTGTATCTAAAAACGGACCTATTTGTTATCAATTCGGTCATCAATCGTGTGCACGTCAACCTGGTAGTTATTAGATGCCATCTCTGCCGCAATTGATAGTCGAACAATATCGTGAACCTTCCGTTTTTTTCGGAATGTGCATCACAAGGACCTCAAATTTAGAGCATTATTAAATCGACCTCAATTTAAAGTGCAAAAGATTTGTGAGTTTATTGTTTCAATTTTATTAATCATGAGCAACATTCTATCGAACGTTAGAACGTTCGATAGAATGCTTGCTGATGAATGCTCTCATTTGTTTTCTGTAATGTTACATTTGCAAGAATGCTCATTGCAAGTGAATGCTCAAATGTATCAGCGCCATAATGATGTCAACGATTGCAATTAATATCAAGTTTGAAATTAGTCACATGATGACCGAATTGATAACAAATAGGTCCGTTTTTAGATACACTTAGATTAGATCCACTATATGGTTCAGCAGTTGCATAGAATTTAAGGATAAGATTGGCAACATACATACATACATAGTCTCACGCCAAATATCCCCGAAGAGGTTGGTATATTGCTACACCCAGATTTATTTTAGTCACTTTTCGCCATATTTATTTTAGTCCCACGTAATAGGGGGCGAGCCTATTGCCGTACAGGGCACATTACCAGACTCCGAGCTGCTACTGAGAAATACTTAACAGAAAACCCAATAACATTTTGCCCGACCCGGGGATCGAGCCCGAGACCTCCCTATCCCACGCGCACATTTATGCGCGATACCAACGAGGCACGGGCAACATCTCTTTCATTGGTATGGTATTATTATAACTGTGTTATATTATAACAACGTTTTATTAAATCTAATTCGGCTGACATCACTACTGTGACTGCTGTGAAGTTGTTGAAGACACCGCTGTACGACACGGTGGAGGGCTTTGCCTGGCCACAGCAATATCGCTTCTTGGTTACAACGCTTAGTTCGGTTGTCGGAGTCACGCATGCCATACAGAGGTGAATTTGCATGATCCCGTAATTATGAGAAGTCGGGGACACCGATGCATACGTCGAACTTATTTCGGAATTCGTAATTAAGTCTCCCACTCAACTTTGGGAAAACTCAACTATGAATGGTGGTGAGGGACCCACTTAGCTGTGTTTTAAAAGTGCGAACAAAAGTGGGTCAATTGGTGGACCAAATGCTCATTTGCTATGACAGCTGTTAAACGAACATAGAGTAAGAATATTATTTAAACAGATAGCCTTTTAGTTCTATCCCAGTTTAATCACTTGCTTCCCTTTATTGTACAATATGTAAAGAAGAGTTTCTGAACAAAATACATTTTATCGAGCAAAGTGCAATTAATATACTGTTAAACTAACGTTATAGCTCAGCGTTAAATCTCATTTTTGAGGTAAAGTTGCTCGAAACCAATTCATCTGTGCTAGTTTTTTTCGAAATAAAACCAAATGTTCCGGAGCGTCAAAGCTCGTTAAAAGCGCAAGGCTATAGATGTAATGTCGATGCTATAACGATCTCAGTGCAGTCGCATCCGTCAATGACAAGAGTTGCAAGCACGTAGTTTCGTCGCCGCTGCACGCTGGTTCATGTGTACTGAAATACATTTAAGATTTTATTTGTTAAAGCGAAATTAAATCAATTATTACTTACTAGTAAACCGTAATAAACAAGATTAAATAAACTTTTCAAATATTAACTAAGGAGGACTATGAAACTCCATTATGCGAGAAAACCTTGTCATAATAATTATTTAGACATTCTTTTCGGCAAAAATCTGGTACCATTTGACTGGTTAACATAATTTGAAAGCAACATTTTCAAACTATAACTTAGTAATTTAAAAGTGAATGTTATATTCAGATAAATATTTATGTTACGACTTATTATTTACGATTGAGAATAATTAAGCTTTTGTGTTGTATTATCAGGTTCAAAGATATTGTGTATTCAGTTTATAAGCCCGCATAATATTATTGTGTAGGTATGTATACGATTTTTATATTTAACTTGTTTTTACACAAAGCTGTAGTAACTATACTGAAAACTTTTTAAATATTATCGTGTATATTATGGTAGATAAAGGAATATCTGGAATCCCCGGGCCTATTTTTGTGCAAAGAGCAAGGGTTCTCAAAGAAACAAATATTTGAGGCTTTACACCGACCGTCTCTCTATCCGAGTTACGTGTGTACCTTTTTTTTTTTTTTTTATTTTTTTTTTTTTTTTTTTTTTTTTTTTTTTTTTTTGGTCTCGGGTTGGAAAATCCTCATGGAGTCCCTTCGCCCCGGGGGGGAAGGACGAAGGGGACTGTCAGACTCTTACTGACTAAAAACCAACCCGTGCTCCTCATGTACCCATGTGTCGGAGGGTAGGGTTTCACCAAAGCATTCCTCGCTACCCCCCGACGGGTATTGGCCCGCCAGATGGTCAGGCGGGCCCCGAACGAAACCCCCTTGGCGGCGGATGAAGGTGTTGGGCTCCGCCGCCAAAACACCCAGCGGCCGCAGAGGATAGGGAGGACGGCAACGCAACACCGCATCTCCTCTTCCTCTGCGGCCCCACCGCGACGCAACGATGGTGCGCCCCCATTTGGTCGCGGGAGATAGGGCGCGGGGCAACGCAACACCCACACGCCTCTCCTCCCGCGACCGCACCCGACTGCGAGGGACAGACAGAACTGTCCCCCGCACCCGCACCATGGGACGCATCCTACGCAGGCCTCTACCAAGCCCACGTGGAGCGTCCCCTCCCGGGATCCCGCTTAGCTTCACCGTGGGTGGCTTCTAACCCACGGTTACTGAGCCCCCCCACCACGACAAGGTGGAGATCTCACGGGGGGGAGTTACGTGTGTACCTACTACAGCTTATTTGTCTTTTATCTTGGAGACTTAGGTTTTCCAGGCTTTATTTATTTATCGTGAACGTTACTTGTATAATTCGCTATTAAAGATTATATTAATAAGCTTATTTTTAACGAGGACCAGGACCACGGAGTTTCATTGGACCGTTTAGTTACTATTTCTTTGTCGAAATAGACAATGCCTATAGTTAGTTGGACAGGTATTTTCCGCACTTAGCCACTTAATTGGGCCATTGTGCGTTAGCAGTGACACGGTTGTCGCCTGCTACTCATAACATGCAAGCTCCTTCCAGAAGGCCATGAGTTGACCAGTATTGCGTATGGCTTCGCTCATGGTTCTGGGGTTGTTCAGGAACTTCGTCCATTGGTCGCTCACGCTGGTACAATGTAGGATCATATGAGCGGGTGTTTCTTCGGTCCCCATGCAGCCCCTACATAGTGGGCTGTCCGTGACGCCGATGTTGTAGAGATGCTTGTTTAGTGGACAGTGGCCGGTTATTATGCCAGTCAGATGCTTGAGTGTTTTCCTGTTGGAGTGCAACAGTTTTTGCGAGAGTCGTTTATCTAATTGGGGAAAGGCATCTTTAGATTGCCTACACTCTTTTAAATCTGCCCACTCTTTTTCGTGTTGTTGTAGGGTTCTCTCGCGTAACCATGTTCTTAGTTGGTTGAAAGGTATCGGAACAATTGGTTCGGGTCCCAGAGTTGTCGTGTCCGATCCTTTCCTTGCCAGTTGGTCTGCTGCGTCATTGCCCGTGGAGTCACTGTGTCCTCGTATCCACTGGAGCGTGACCCGATTCCTCGCTGCAGTTTTCTGCAGCTCTTGGTGGCACTCCATAATTAGGCTGCTATTAAAGCAGTTGCCATCGAGAGCTTGTAGTACTGAGGCGCTGTCTGTGATGATGCGTATTGACAGGTTGCTCACATTTCTGGCCGCGATCGCCGTCGCCGCCCTTGTTATCCCAACGCATTCAGCTTGGAAGATGGTGTTGAGTTTACCAAGCGATGTTGAGAGATTGATATTCAAGTCATCGGAGAACACTCCGGCACCCGTCCCATACTTTGTTTTTGAGCCGTCTGTGTATACTCTAACTTCGTGTATACCAGAACTATCCTAGTGCTCTTCTTGCAGTTGTATGCGGTATTTTTTGTCAAAGACAAAGGTTTTAGGTATGAGATCACACGTTGCATCTAGCATCGGGATCTCGTTAGTTAACGTCCTTTTCAGGCGTGCGTGGGTTATACGGTCATCTCTCCTCCAGAGCCCGAGCTTATCGAGCCGGATCGCAGCGGCACCTGCTTCTTGCTGGATGATGAGGTGCAGTGGTCGCAAGTCGAGAAACACCTCCAGTGCCGCCGTTGGAGTTGTTTTCATGCAGCCTGTTGTGGCCAGACAGGCGAGGCGTTGTATGCTCTGCAGTTTGCTCTTGACTGTGTTTAGTTGAGTGCGTGGCCACCACACTACTGCACCATATGTGAGCATGGGGCGTATTATGGCAGTGTAGATCCATAGGGTGATGAATGGTTTTAGACCCCATTTCTTGCCTATTATTCTCCTGCACTGCCAGAAGATTGTACATGCTTTTGTGGTTTTAGTGGTGATGTGTTTATTCCAGTTGAGCTTGTGGTCGAGTGTTACGCCCAGGTACTTGACTTCACTCGATAAGTTAAGCTCCGTGCCAAAAAGTTTTGGTTTTCTGGTCATACGGGTGTTCCTTTTGTTGGTGAAAAGTACTAGCTCCGTTTTATTTGGGTTGACCGTCAGTTCATGGTGGTTGCACCATTGTTCCATGATCCTGATGGCTGCTTGCATCCGATAATGGATCATGTCTTCTGAGTTTCCTTTGATTAGGATGGTAATATCATCTGCGTAGCCGACCGTGAAGAAGCATTTGTCATTCAGATTTCTCAACAGATCGTCTACCACTATGTTCCAAAGCAGGGGTGATAGGACACCTCCCTGTGGGCAGCCTTTTGCTACTATCCCCCTTGTGGTGGTATTAACCGTGAACTGAATAGCTCTTTGTTTCAGGAGTTGATCAATCCATCCACTGACGGTTTGTTCAACTGCGAACTTGTTAAGGGCCCGGCTAATGCTGGTGAATTTAGTCTTGTCGAAGGCGCCCTCTATGTCAATGAAGGCGCCTAAGATCATTAGTTTGTCAGATAGCGCTGTCTCTATGGTCCCCACTACGGAGTGAAGCGCTGATTCCGTTGATCTACCACTTCTGTAGGCGTGTTGATGCGGGTGTATTGGTCTGCGTAGCAGTGCGCATTCCCGCAGGTATCTGTCAGCGAGCCTTTCCAGCGTTTTTAGCAAGAAGGAGGTCAAACTGATAGGTCTAAACGATTTTGCTTGCGTATAATCCGTTTTGCCCGGTTTTGGGAGAAATATGACTTTTACTTCCCTCCACCTTCGTGGTATGTAATTGTGCGCTATAGATGCTCTATATATGCTGAGTAGCTGTGGCACAATCGTTGTGCAGCCCCATTGTAGAAGTGCTGGTGTTATTTCGTCCAAGCCTGCAGATTTGTACGGCTGGAAGCTGTTAATTGCCCATTTCAGCCGGTCCCCGGTAACCATGTTGTTGGCTATCGTCCAGTCTGTCTGGGTCGGTGGTCTGTGTTCTGATTCTTCCCAATCACAGTCTTCGGTCACTGTGCAACCTGGGAAGTGCGTTTCGATTAGTATTTGGCAATGCCTATATTAGAAACTAATTCTATATATGGATCTTACCAACATAAAATAATTATTTTAATTCGATGACATTTATTAAATATTCTTATTATAAAAAATATTTATTTTTGAATAACTTAAAGTTTGTCCCACATGGCGATCCAATCCACCTTCTCTAGAGATCCATCCAATATTAAGCGGTTAGGTGGAAGCTTTAATTAACTAACATACAAATGCTCCAATTTTTTTATAAAATATGAACTTTAAATATTTTATGCTTTAACAGCGATAGCCTAGCGGTTAACAGACTGTTACGTTGGAGGCCTCGGTCTCAAACCCACGGACCAACTGACTTTTCAAAGTTAAGTGCATATTAAACTGTTAAATATCTCTTGCTCAACGATGAAGGATGTCTGATGTTTTCAAAGGACATATATTAAGTCTGATAAGCCTCACTTGGATAGCGTGGACCGTGGCCTTGTCCTTCCGAAAGAAAATACCAGTCCCCAACCGTAAGTCAGTTGAAATACAGGGCTGATGATTATGTTTTTATTAACATCAACTTTTTAAGGGTGTTACTGTAGACAAAGACAGCACAAAATTACATGCGTATAATGCGATGACAAATCAAAGTGTTATAAACCATCTCAATACCTCCGAACATAATTATAAAATAAATACACCAAAGAAAAATTCAAGCGTTGTGCCATTCGAGTCATGTTTCTGTTGTCCTTGCTGTCCTTCCAACGTCGGTTATCGAAATTAGTGGCTCGGTGTAGTAGTTTGATTCTAAGCACGCCCCGTGTCCCATATGTATAACCCTCAGTTTTTACACCGCCTCCATTGAGAGACGGACGCCTTGGACCACGTTTCATTGTAGTTGTAGTCACAACACTCACTCAATTAAGTTTTAGACCGTGTTCCTAATATGTTAATTATTATTAACGAATAATGTGGAAAGGAATGAATTTGAAAATTTCTGCTGAACTAGGGGATGGAGTCATGTCATGTCACATGTCATGTCTTTGTATTTTTTTCAAATAAATATTAGATAATAATAATGATAATAATTAACAAATACAAGCAATAATACAAGAAAGACATAAGCAAGCGTTGTATTTGAAATAAAACTAAGCTGTATACCTGTCCAAAAATTTGCAGAATTTGATAAAAGTAAAATTATATGCTCAAAAAAGACACTCCGTCTTCCGTGGCCTACTGCGTCTCGCAGCATCATTTGCAAGAAGAGCACAACTGAGCACTGAAGCACGTTATAATTATTATAATTCGGGCTGGCCGGCGAGGGGCTGGTTGGCCGATGAAAAACTATGCCGGCCTCCGCTAGCGTACTGGCCGCCGGTTGCAAACCGCCGCGTCGGAAAATAAAAACTAATTAATTTGTGACAAACGTCAACACTTGTATATATTGTGTTTATATAATTTTTATAGTTTGTTATTTTAAGTGTTTTAAGTTTTTAAGTTTTCTGGATTATGTCGTGCAACGTTGGCAAAAGTGTTGCAGAAATAGGTGCCAGTCTACCTTGCACATCGACAACGCTGGTGCGCTGCCCTATTTGCTCCCAGGCACGTTATTTTAAAGGTGAGCGGGGCTTAAGGGTACATTTTGGTAAAGTTCATAAACACCAGAATGTACCTTCTGGCCCCAATACATCAATACACAATAGTATACACACTGAGCAAATAGTCTCCTGCGAAATCTAGCACAGTGCATAGGCCTTGTGGTACGGGAGAATTCAGTGACGGCTTGGGAGCAACTTTTCACTTTCCCTTACAGAATTTTACACGCACAAGATGATCGGCTATAAAAAAAAACACTAACAACCAAAATAAAAGAAAACTGCAATGTTTCGGCGTCAAAATTACTGGACTATACACCCAAACCATACCGTAACAGTACTATCTACCACCACGTAGAAACCAAACTAAGGGAAGGTGACATCAGGGGAGCGTCCAGACTCCTATTTAGCAGCGATATGGTGGCACCTTGCTCTGCAGACACACTCGCGAGTCTCCAGAGCAAGCATCCAGCGCCAGGGGATAATCTTTCCTTTCCTGACCCACCTGACTCTGTTTCAGATTGCCTCAGTATTACAGCCAAGGATGTGGTTGCAGCCGTTTGCTCCTTCCAAAGCGGGTCTGCTGGTGGCCTCGACGGCTTAATACCACAGCATTTAAAGGATCTTGTGTGTGCAAGCGCCGGGTCGGCCGGCGACGCGCTTTTGAAGGAGCTTACGGCTTTAATTAATCTTATGCTCTCCGGTAATGTGAACGATGCCATCGTCGATATTTTGTATGGCGCAAATCTGTGCGCCTTGAGGAAGCGAGACGGTGGCATTCGTCCCATTGCCGTTGGGTGTACGTTCAGGCGTATGGCAGCCAAGATTTGCTGCCGCCATTATAACACCTCCATTTCTTGTAAATTTCAGCCACAACAGCTGGGATTTGGGTTCCAGAGGGGGCTGCGAGGCTGCCATACATGCCCTGTCAACATACCTTGGCTGTAATAAGGGTGAGGCTATCCTGAAGGTAGACTTAAAGAATGCCTTTAACTCGGTTAATAGGGACACCTTGCTGACACAAGCTAAATTAGAAACACCCGAAATTTTCAATTTTCTTTGGCAGTGCTACAGGCACCCTTCAAAATTGATATATAAGGAAAATGTTTTGGAATCCGCCGTTGGCTGTCAACAAGGCGATCCGCTTGGACCACTACGCTTTAGCTTGGCCATTCACCCAATTATCAAAGAGCTAAATTCAAAATTTAACATCTGGTACCTGGATGACGGGACCCTTGCAGGTGACGTAGACTCAGTTTATCAAGACCTGGCACTTCTAAAGTCGAAATTTTTATCCATTGGCCTAGAACTTAATCCCAGTAAATGCGAAATTTTCATTAACGATAACTTAGACAAATCCGATATACTTTCAAAATTTCAACATCTTGCTCCCAATATTACTCACGTTGAAAAAAGTGCTCTTCGCCTCCTTGGGTCCCCAATATTAGACGAAGGTTTCGATTCATTTATACAAGAAAAAATTCAAAATTTTAGTGATATTTCAGACAGGTTACTCAAAATTAATATGCATTCGGCTTTTACTATTATCAAGTATTGTCTTTTTGTCCCTAAATTTACACACGCTCTTCGATCTTCCCCTTTTTGGAAAAACCCATCTGCACTCTTCCTAATTGACAAACTTATACAAATTACTTTAAGCAAAATTCTAAATCTGGCCCTGAACGACCTAGTGTGGCTACAGGCGTCCTTGCCTGTACGCCTGGGCGGCCATGGCGTTCGCAAAATTACTGACGTAAGCTTACCAGCATTCCTGTCCTCGGTCCACAGCACTGAAGAATTGACCAGGAAAATTTTAGCACCCACACTGGTCAATTCTGAGGTGCCGTGTAAGACCGATGCCATGAATGCATGGAGAATGGCTTGTCCAAGCACCGAGCTACCCCGATTCCCATCTTCTCAGAGGCAGTGGGACGGGCCGCTTTGCAGCGTGGTACGAGAAAATCTCTTAAGTACGTCGTCCAATGCTGCAGAGCGTGCTCGTTTGCTGGCTGTGGGAGAGTGGGAGTCAGGGCTTTGGCTTCAGGCACTGCCATCGTCCAACATAGGAACCATGTTGGACGATACGACGTTCCGCATTGCTTCTTGCCTTCGTTTAGGTGCGCCATGTGTTTCTCCACATAGCTGTCACTGTGGAGAGACTGTCGACAGCCTTGGTCACCATGGTCTGTCACGTAGCAGGAGCGCAGGTCGTATTTCACGACACGCCAACCTCAATGACATACTTTGTCGGGTTCTTGTCACCGCTGGCGTTCCAGCCCAACTTGAACCTCAGGGCTTGGCACGCGACGATGGTAAGAGACCAGACGGTATGTCTTTACTGCCATGGAAGCTGGGTAGGCCTTTGGTGTGGGACGCAACATGTGTCGACACCCTTGCGCCATCTCATCTTCCTAGCACAGCGGGTTGTGCGGGCGCTGCTGCTGCTTCAGCGGAGACTCTAGGGGATTATGTATTTGAGCCGTTTGGAGTTGAAACGTTGGGACCATGGGGTCCAAGTGCGAGATCTATTTTTAGAGATCTTTCAAAGAGACTTGTTGACACCTCGCGTGACCAGAAGGCTGGCCTGTATTTGGCACAAAAGATCAGCATTGCCATACAACGTGGCAATGCTGCCAGCATTCTGGGCACGCTTCCAATTGATGGCGATGTGGAGGATTTCCATGACGCCCTTTAAATTCTGCTTTTACTATTTTTTATGTATTTCCTTTTATTTGTTAGTTATTTAAGTATAGAATGTTGACTGTTTGTCGACTAAAGGAAAAGAAACTTAGATTAAATGTGACTCATTGTCCGCCCATTGTAATACTTAAGAACGTCCTCTATCACCCCCCACACTAGTTACAGGGGACGCAAACAGATTTGATCAGTGAAATCGATACAAGTACCATATTTTATTAGGTACAGAAACAGGTTGTTTACTACATATACCCGTCAATCAATACTTAATGGTTTCGCATTACAATAATTTAAATTTTAGTTTTCCATACATATAATGATCTAGTATTTTTTTTAACCTCGCATATAACCATTATTTATATAACAATATGACTAAATTAAGTCTTAAAATAATTCAAAATATCTAATTAATATATACAAGAAGTGAAAATTCAAAAAAAGGTTGTTTACTTAGCGTAAGAATGAAACAAACAAAAAGTGGCTTAAGAACAACGAAAATGTACAATGTTGATCAAATAATTTACATTGAAAATAAAGTTGGTACATAACTTAGCTAGTTAAGTAAGATAAGCTCGTAATGTTTATTTTATTTGATAAGTACCTACATTAGAAGGTTTACGTATCTTAACAATGACTAATTCCTGCTCTCATTACTCGTTGTTCCGCAAACGCTCCTTAATTCTTAATGTTGTTCGACGATATACCAACATTTTGTACGGTTAGACTTGTTTATTTAATACCCTAACATTTTGAGCAAAAACGGTTTAATTTGATGTCTAATTTTGTACTGTTTGGCAATGATAGAGTAAAATAAATTTCGAAAAAGCAATTTGCAATCGACCACAGGCTCAAAGAGCCAAATCTCGTGAGGCACCAAGGACCCTCTATTAAAATTTTAAACTTCATTTTGGCAGATAAATTGCTTCTTGACTTTGACTATATTCAAGGTAAATACTGTCTGTAATCTGGGTCCGCGCAGGCAAATAAATTTTAAGGCGGGATTTCTTCCTAGTTTGCTTAAGATGTCTAAAAAATGTTTAATCGTTTGATTAAAAAATCCATCATTTTATTGGTTCGTGTCGAGTTTCTCCGTTAACGAAATATAACGTTATTATAAGCCGCTGTAAATGCACCAAACTAATACCATTTGTCGCACATCGTTCGGTGATACGATATTCCCAATTTGGCTACAGTTTGGTGATTTACTAAAATTATCTGTATCGCTATCTATGAAACTAACTACGTTAAATGGTTTAAGTTAGTTAGAATATTGTACATAACGCTGTACAGGATTTAGTATTTTAATTGTGCAGATTATTTGTGCAGGTTGCACCCTCCATTCCGCAACAAATAAAGATTTTTGTGCCGAAGAGATTCATTGGCATAAGGTCTACCTGCATATGTACGTTGGTATTTATAGCCGGCCCGTCGAATAAGCACACTAATAATTTGAAGTGGATTGCTATTGCAACAATGCTTGTGTCTTCTATTGTGAACATTGCATTGGGAACGTCTGCTGGCCACTCCGATAAATGGAGACAATACGCAAGAATGTTTGAAGAGAATCGCTATTGGTTTATGCGAAGAAGGTTACACCTTACCCAGGGTGTTGATTAATTTATTTCAATACCCACTTTATTTTATGGACTTCAAATTACGTTGGGCTTTTATTCAAGATAAGGAAGCGAAAAAGGAATAACACAAAAGAAACAAAAAAAATACGTCAATAAAGTACTGAGGGTGAGACTGAAACATTTCACAAACATCGATGAAAGCGAAAAAAGTTCAAGCAAAAAGAGTTTTCTGTGTAATTTATTAAAGAAGAAATGGAACAAATGGATAGTGAAGTTAGGCTTGGTAATTTACATGCTGTGTACCTGTTAAGTTTACTGTTAAAAGCTGTAGAAATTTTGTTGTTTCTGTTTTCAATTTTCTGTTAATTAAACTAAATGGGGCTTTGAGAGAGTTCCACAATGTTTATTCGAATGCAATTAGCTAGTAGTCGGTTTTCAATTGTGTATCGGTCAATCCGTAATGCAACCGTATTACAGTCAGTCATGTTCTCAATAAAATTAGTACCATACTAGTTTTATTCACCTATATTTTTCAATTGCCCTATCCGTCTCATGCACTAAAGACGAATAGGGCAGTTGGAAAATTAATTGCACATAACGGCAGGTGTAATGAAAGAGTCATCGCAATATACAATTCTGTGCAATTACCAACAGGCGACTGAGACTTCGCTTGCATGGCTTAGAAGTAAAAACAATTAAAAGTAGAGCCAACCAGGGGTGCGGCCATGAGTACTATTATGTAATTAAAATATCTTGTTAAATTTTCAATTTGATTTTACGAATATTCCTTGACGTACGAGGTTTGTTCTTACGAAGAGAAAAAAAAAATTAATCGAGTGTTAAGCGGTACGAAGTTTGCCGGGTCAGCTAGTGTTAAATAAAAATGAATCCGTTATCCCTTGGTCACGGCATCACGCGTAAACGGCTGGACTGATTTCGCTAATTCTTTTTTGTTGTGTTTGTTATTGTCTGGAGAAGGTTCTTATGAAAAATAAAGAAAGATGCGCGAAAAATAAGAAAATTTAAGAATATCTATCTACCATATTAAAAATTCAGTCGGCGTTTGACATAATATTGACGAACAACGTATGGTCGGGGCAGCTAGTATGAAAATAAAGGTAAAATTCTGTTTGTATCAACGCATGAATATATCGATATTTATCGCAAGACAAAAGCATGAAATGAGTGTTAATCTCTTAAACAACAAGCAAAGCCAGATTGGTATTTTTGCGATACATATTAGGTGCGTTGTATGGTACACAGATCTACACGAAGCAAACAATGCCGGCGTGTGATCAATTGAGATCACCAATTCCAATTTCTGATAGTAGGAACTAATTCCATAAAGTAATCGGGAAGGTTTGCTTGGTTTCCGTATCGTCTTGTTTAGTCTCCATTCATTGCCCTCCCCTCTCGTTAAACACCAATTTAGACGTGTTAATAGCCAAAGTTTATTTACGTTTACGCCTAACGAACAAGCAAAATATTAAATTTCCCATACTCCTCCGAAACGGCTTGACCGATTTTGATGACATTTTTTGTGCTTATCCGGTATCTATGAGAATAGGCCAACATCTATTTTTCAAAAAAAAAAAAAAAATGCAAAACAACGTTTGCCGGGTCAGCTAGTAAGTATATATTTTTCGTAACGAATAAGCAAGTAGACTTTCGAGAAAGACTGATTTGTTAATTATCGCTTTCCCCGTGCCGCAGAGAGTACGTTATGCTGTCGGTCCTAGCTTATGGAATTTGTGACTACAGATAGCTTGTAAAATATGTGAATATTTTCTTTTCTATCAATTGAGTCTAGCTGATTACGCTATCACACCTGTACTTGAACTCCTAATCTTATAATTATATCAAAATAAGAATCACATTCAGAGCGTCATGTAAAATTAGTTAATGTATCAGTGAACTTTCGCTCTATGTAAATAAAAATGTACTTACCTATTTGAATTTATAACTTACATTTACGAAAACTGTTTAAATTATAAATTACATGATTAATTTTCTTTTGTATACGCTGTTAAGCCCACCTTTATATAAGAGAAAGTATCAATGTCATCAAAACAAACAAGATTTTGATAAAAAATACTTAAAAGGAGGGGTCTACTTAGCTTTTATTACCAACTAATGTAAAGCTTTTAGAACTCTTTGAATAGTGTAAATGAATTGAAATTTAAAAAAATATTTGAGCATAAGCTATTCATCTGGCTGCTCGTAATTTGGCACAATTAATAAGGCTTGGTGTTCTCTCGCAAAGAGCAGTTCATTAAGGGTTTTATTAAACGTGATTCATTATCCATCTATCAGTTTGTTTACCACATTTGAAATTACTTCCAACATGGTTATTTTTTCAAAAAATTATACCAGAAAATGTTGTTTTGGAGCGATTTAAAAAATACCCAGTATTGTTAAACCATCGAATAAATTCTTTGTCGGTGCCTCGGGATGCGGACGTAGACGGAATAACGATGACAATACAATAATTGTGTGTGTGAGAGAGTACGTGAGCCAACCATCGATATATATGTACTAAAGTACTAGATGTAGCATTCAGAACATTTACTTTGTTCAAATGCTTTGCATGAACATACCGGCAAAGCAATCTAGTGTCACTTTGACTTTCCTGCAGTGTGGGTCCGCTTCGTTTATTGCCTATGTGGCGACGATATATTGATTAATTTAAATCAGAACTTGTATCTGTAGTAGCGTTGGTCAATATTTTTAATTATTTATGTAAATAAAAGAGTTAAATGTATCATAATACCACATTAAAATGTATTTCTTTATTTTTATGTGACGTCATTTACGATCATAGACTAACTACTATGCAGAAATGCATTGCAAGTGATTGTAGGTAAAATATATGACCAAGACCAATGACCTGATTTCGTGAAGGTATTGGTTATAAGAGTTTTTTAGTTTGATTAATGTTATAAAAGTAATTTGACGTTGTATATCACTAATTCTGTGTTCTTTTATTTTTTGGTAAGTTGATCGTTATGACCGTATTAACGAATATTTCAACACTTCATCATAGTAGGTACACATTTGCAGTTATAGAAAAATACGCAAAAATAATATTGAACCATGAGACCAAAACAGATCCTGATTTCCATTATCCGACCATTAGACAAAAAACCACAAAATTAATTGTGTTTGGTGGCAATTGAATAGTTATTAAAACATATTTTTGAACATTTCTTGCTAGAGTATATTTAACTGCAATTCAAAATATTTTTTTTTAGGCAGGAATTCAACCCGCGACCACGACGAACCGTGTCGATATCGTACCGACTAAGCTACTCAGGCCACTTCGTCATAGATTTTTTTTTAATAGTTGGTTTCCTTATGGTAGCACATAGTGCCATCTGCCACATGTGTAGGTTTAGAACTCTGTGGTCAGCAAGGGCATCTTTACAGAATGACAAACAATCCTGCCTTATATATTAGGTATATATGCTAAAGCAATTCTCATAATAAGATGAATATACAGTTTAAAAATTAGAATTATTCGTGAAGCAACAAAGGCAAGTCTTGAACTTGCGCCCACGAATACATTTTTCTATTTTGTAATAAAAACATCTGAATATGTTTATAGATTTTATTTTTTTACTTAAATAAACCCCCAGCAATTAATTCCTTTTATTTTCATAAATAAACTGTTCTTATTATGTTGATGAAATATTGTAGGCAGAAAACATCTCTTCTGTGAAGTAAATAATCTTTGCAAATGGCAATAAGTAGCCAGTAGCGTTAGAGAACTATTGGATACTCATTGGTAAGATGCCAGGACTTGTTGTCGTTGATTGGCTATAATAATAACTAGACACTGTAAGTCATTGGCGCTGCTTGCGCCTGCGTGTTGCGCTAGTACGATTAGACGTCATACATTAGACAATTTGAACAAAATATTTACAGGGAATGCTCCGTCTATCGTTAGAGTATATGTCAATGGAGCCAACCCTAATAGAAATTCTCCTTCGTTTTATTGTTATTTTAATAACACTACTATCCTTTCACACTTTAATATTTCACCTGTGGCTCGGGATTGGTTCTCTTCATATCTTCGTGGACGCCAGCAGTCGGTTCGCATTGATGAAACATCGTCGAGTTGGTGTGATCTGGATGTTGGGGTTCCACAAGGCGGTATTCTCTCTCCACTTCTATTTTCATTGTTTATTAATCTCATAACTCGTGAACTTCAGTGTGCGTATCACCTGTATGCTGACGACTTGCAGCTTTACTCTCAGGCACGGGTAGACAAGCTGTCAGATGCAATCGACAAAGTTAACCAGGACTTGCATGCAATAAAGATGTGGTCTGATCGATTCGATCTTTGCGTGAATCCATCCAAATGCCAGGCTATCGTTGTGGGAAGCTCGCGCATGATTGCTAGAGTTGACTACACGAGTCTGTCACCTGTTATCTTCGATGAATGTGTAATACCATTTACCACTACCGTAAAAAATCTTGGTTTGCACATAGATGCTACCCTTGACTGGCGGACTCAAATTGCAGCAGTTAGCCAGAAAGTTTTTGGGACTCTTCGCTCTCTTTATCGCCTTAAAAACTTTCTCCCCTCAAAAACTAAAGCAATGCTTGTGCAAACTTTAATCTTCCCCGTAATTGACTATGGTGATGTGTGTTATCTCGACCTGTATGCAGACCTGCTCAATAAACTTGACCGACTTCTCAATTATTGCATTCGGTTCGTTTTCAATCTTCGTAAGTTCGATCATGTCTCGAAATTCCGTAGTGAATTGAAATGGTTACCAATTCGTCAGCGACGAAATTTGCATACGTTGACTACATTATACTCGCTTCTCCACTCCGCTAATGCCCCGTCTTATCTAATGCCTTGTTTTCAATACCTTTGCTCCAACCATGTTAAGAACTTACGATCATCTAATAACCTTCTACTTCTTTGTCCATCCCACACTTCTAATCTAGTTCATTCTTCTTTTTACATTAAATCTATCTTACTTTGGGACGCTCTCCCTCCTGAAATTAGGATGGCCAATACACGTGACACGTTCAAGTTCAAGGTTCGTCAGTTATATTTTGGACAATCGGAAACTTCTCTTGTTATACGTATCGCATTTAAATATCAAAAGTGGAAGTGTGATCGTGTATACGTTCAATTGAAAGACAATAAATGTACAATAAGTAAACACGCGAGCATCGCGCGATCAACTCGCAAAGGACAATAAATAAACTCATTTGATCCGATCGTATATTGGCCATAGATACTGGAGTTGACATTCCATCGATGAAAATAAACAAATGCGTATAGAGATTACACGCCTGCATAACTGCAAAATACATGTATTTAAAGTCTTTTAAAAAAGAGATTTGTACAGATGTAATGAGGTAAATCCTTTCGTGGGTCCATACAAGGATCAGTCAGGAGCGTTGTCACAAGATCCTGCCCGTTAGCCGTGCGTTAATAGGATCAAACCGGGCTCTATTTGGGACGTGTCCACGCGCTTTCACCTTACTTATCGAATTTGCAAATCGGCTCACACTTTGTTAACCATATCTGTATACTCGCGTAGGTATGGAAACAAAAAATAATAAAACGTATGCTATTAGAGAACATTCTAAATTGGATACCATTTGCCTTGAAACTTGTATTAATGAGTACTTTAATAAACAGAGCGGCTACTCTAATCGTATTATATAATCTTAGAATGGAAGCGACATTTAGAAGGTAATAAGTGGCTGTATAATCGCTCCCGCTCTGCTGACACATTAAGTATTCTGTATACAGAGAATTTGAAAGCCGCTGTTATTTTCCGCGGTCTGTACATAATTCATTAGGATTGCAGTGGTGATGGAAACAAAACAATTTTAGTTTAAGTAGAAAATATACGAAAAGCTCTTCTCGCTTAGTCTCCTAAATTATTAACCTTTGTGAGGGCGATACGCAGAAAGGTTCTGTCTTGTTTACGCGTTAAGGGAGACAGGGAAGGGAACTCAATACCCTATATCACTGTCGGGGTAATACAAACTAGCAGGGTCGCAACCTTTTCCACTAAATTACGTATCGGCACATGGGATAAGCCGAACTAAGTTGAATTACATTGAAGAGATCGCTTACTTCACTATAAGTGCATCAAATTAACTAACTAACTACCTCAAACTAACTACCGCCCGCGTTTTCTCGTTTTAATTTAGATGAATTTTAATTTGAAAGGTTAAAACAATTGAAACAAAATGTTGAGTAAGTTTTAGAGTATTACGTCTAATTAAATTACATTTATATGTTTTAACAACAAGAGTGCATTCTTCTGAGTGAAGTACTACAAACTATGTATTTAACATCTGTGAACTCATTTATATTATTTTACTTTAGCCACTAATTCATTTGAATATTGTTGTTGTTATTGAAAAGGCAGTTTAAATATACACTTGATCTTGAATTGGATGGATCGTACCCATTTTATTTTTCAGTAAAGATTTTATCTTATTTGAATGTTTAAAATGTTAATAGAGTGGTTCTTTGTGGTAGTAATGGGTCTAGACGAACTTTGAGTTAGTTTCTTGTGTTTATTAAGGCCTTTGCGATGTCTAAACGAACAGATTTCACAATCATAACCAGAGTTGTTTTGTTAAACATAAACTCAGTTATGATTTCATGGAAACACTTCGTCCCTTTTCTGTTCAACAGGTATGAGAACTATGAACTGTCAGTTGTAATCTTAATATATAAAATCCTTGCGTTACTGACTGACTGACAGACACGCTACAGCCGAAACTATTGGGCGCAGGAAGCTGAAATTTGGCATGTGTGTTCCTTGGGGACCGTAGAGGTGCACTAAGAAGGGATTTCCCGAAATTCCCACGGGATCGGCCAAAACGGGTAAATTAAAAAAAAATGCAGGCGTAGCTGCTGGCGTCCTCTAGTAACATATATAATTATTTATTTCTTTTGACGACCGGTTGGCGCAGCGGGAGTGTAAGCGACTGCTACGCCGATGGTCGCAGGTTCGATTCCCGCTCAAGTCAAACATTTGTGTGCATGAACATGGATGTTTGTCTTGGTCTGGGTGTTTCTATGTATGTATTTCCAAAAAAAAGGTATATATGTATGTTTATCCATTATCTAGTTCCCATAACACAAGCTCTGCTTAGCTTGGGACTAAATGGTGATGTGTGTATGTGGTAGAATATTATTATTATATTATTATTCCTTTATTTATTTTTCTTCAGATGTCATTTACATTTTTAAATATACAATAAAAAATAAAATACATTTAAAAATATAAAAAAACCGTGGGATCCCAACAGCAACGGGCAAAGGGTCCAAGCTGTCGGTGGTTAGGGCTCCAGAGACAGGAACTTCCTCACAATACGTGCCGTATCGAGAAGTACTGCCTTTTGCATCAGGCGCTTGACCCAAGAACCCAACGCGAGCCTCTTAAGGTGACGATCGAGGCTCTTGGCTATTAGGCCATTAACCGTTACAACTATCGGCACAATAATTGCCGAGTCCACATCCCACATGTCGACAATCTCGTGAGCCAAGTCCAGATATTTAATCTGTTTGTCTTTCTCGGCTTTCACGAGATTCTCGTCATGAGGAATGGTGACATCAACAATTATTGCGAGGCGCTTTTATCGATCTATCACCACAATATCAGGTTTGTTGTCTACAACAGTCCTGTCTGTGATGATAGATCGATCCCAGTACAATGTGGCATGGCCATTTTCGAGAACTGGCTCTGCCACATACCTGTAGTACGGTACCTCGTACCGGAAACAATATGCCTGAGGGTTTCACCGGGCTGGTGACACGCACGGCAAATATCGGTAGTGCCATCCCTCAGGATATATTTCCGGTAATTATTCGTCTTGATAACTTCGTCAGCAATTGCACAAACAAACCCTTCGGTTTCCCCAAAGAGGTTACCGAAGTGTAGCCAGTTCACCGAGGCTAATAGGTCTACATCGGGTCCATACAGGGCCCGATGGAACCTGCCATGAAGCGCCTTGCTCTGCCATACAAGCTTGCGATCATCAGTACTGAGTACTACAGGTATGCGCCAGTTCTCCTTAGCCAACTTGAGCGGGGTGAGTCCATTGTCCACTGTGACAACATCTCGATGCATGTCCACGTTCGCCCGGAGAAAATATTCTCTGAGATTGCACACCGCGCGGTTGTGTAGGGTCTTGACATTCAGAAAGCCACGACCCCCACACTTCCGCGGGATGTACAACCTCATCACGGATGAACGTGGATGATGCATACGATATGCCGTCAACAATGTGCGGACTCTTCTGTCCAGGGCATCCAATTCAGACTGAGTCCACTTGATTATGCCAAAGGAGTATACAAGAAGTGGCATGACCCAACCGTTGCAAGCACGAACCTTGATGCCACCTGATAAAAGGCTTTTCAATACTTTTTTCAGGCGGCCAAAGAAACGCTCTTGCAACGATTGCTTCATGTCAGCTTCATTGATACTTAAAGCCTGTGACATACTCAAGTACTTATAGGTATCGGTTAAGAGAAGCGATCTTAGGTAAATGGAATCTGAGAGTTGGAGCCCCTCAGATTCCACCATCCTGCCCTGCTTCACATGAATGACAGCACATTTATCCACACCGAACTCCATATTGATAGACTTACTAAAGTTTTGGGTTACGTTTAGTAAATCTAGCAATTGGGCATCAGAGTGGGCAAATAACTTCAGGTCATCCATGAATAACAGGTGAGATATGACCTGACCGCCTCTCTGTAACCTGTAGCCTAACCTTGAACCCTCCAGTAATGTGCTGAGAGGGTTCATGGCTAGGCAAAACCAAAGGAGACTCAGACTGTCGCCCTGAAAAATTCGTAAAAGTAGTATTTACTTTATACCACTCTAGCACCCTCAAAAGCCATGTATGCGGCACGGAGTCATACGCTTCTTATAATCTATCCAACATGCCGCCAGATCTTTTCGGTTACGGCGAACTTGTTGGCTAATGTCAATGAGGAGGAGCTCCTTAGTAGCACGAGCCCCCTTCCTACATCCATTCTGAGAGGCTGATATAATTGAAAAGTCTTCAACATGCTTAGCTATTTTAGCTCTCAGAATAGATGTAAGAAGTTTATAGACCGATGGTAAACATGTTATCGGTCTATAATTACCGGGCTCGCTAGTACTACCAGTCTTGTGGAGCAGGTGGGTAATTCCAGTCTTCATAAAGGCTGGCAGCGACCCAGATTCCACGGCTGATTGGAATTGAGATGCCAAGCGTTCATGCGAACTACGTAGCCATTTCAGCCAGAAATTGTGCAGCCCGTCCAATCCTGGAGATTTCCAATTAGATAATGGACGGACTGCTTGTGTAACGTCCTGGCTAGAAATGGCCACGCATTCCATTTCGGGAATATGTTCGCATGCACGTTCGACATCTCGCATCCAATCGCCTTCGGTATGACTAATGGGTATCGACCATATGCTACGCCAAAACGTGGCTGTGGCGTCCGCATCCGGCCGCTGCACATTAGTCACACATTGATCTGGTCGTTCCCAGCTTCTATATACCCACCTCTGGTCCCTCTGGAATGTACTATTAATGACGTACCGGTCCACACGTTTTTTAAATCTACGAATTCGGTTTGCCCGTGCATAGACTTTCTGTTTTAGGTAGTCAATGCGCTCTGTGACCCGGACTATATAATCTTGAGGACTAATATTAGTACCCGAAAAAGCCCGTTTCACAAAGCGCATTACCCTAGGTCGTGTATTACCCTCCCTAAAACAGATCAGCTTGCCAATAAGTGCCATTGCCTCGGCAATACGCCGCTCAATCCTGCACTGCCACGCCGGTACAGCAGACCTTTGTCGTACAGCAGTGTCAGTTTCAAGAAACTTAACACCAGCTATACGACAAGCTGCCACGGCAGTACAGTACAAGATTGAATGCGTATCACCGAGATCCTCGCTATTATCTAAATAATTTGACAATAACGAGTCAAGAGCACTTACCAGCGCTATATTTCGCCTATGCATAGGCAACCGCGGTAGACGAGGCCTGATATCTAGTGGAGTGTACCGATAGTCCCTAATAGCACATTCCAAAGCGTCTTTTACCTCCTCATTGCACTGGGTACTTACATTATCAGCCACCTCCTCCCTAACGGCACTGCCGCCTATTGGCGGTGCATTCAGCGTAGATGTTTGTGTAGGCTGGACGTGATTGGCATGGCTCGAAGGTAAGTACTCTGAGCGAATCCTATCAAGCACGGCATTATCCAGCTTGCCACTGCGCTGGATAACCCGTACCTGATCCGATAATCGTTGAGCCGTGACGTTGGTGCTTGGTTCCAAGGCCTGAAACAAAGACAGCATGCGACTACGGTGCGCAGTGAGGTGAGTGCCCCCCTCTGTCGCCCCAAAATATGCGCGCATGACTTGTTCGTTTATTGATGACGTCCACTTCATGAGCTGCACATTACCACCGGCAGCGGGAACCCTGTGGGGGGCCGGTGGGCCCCGAGATCCTAAGCACGCTGGTGGCCGGCCTCTCCCACGCCGCCGCGCAGGTGACGGTGTCGACGGCGGAGAGAAATACTCGTCGCTGGAGCTCGACGCAACTGCAGCTGTCGACGTTACTGGTGTAGGTTCCGACCGCTGCGAGGCGGAGCTCAGCGACGAGTCCGGAGGTGTTGGGTGTGCTGTACGTTTCTTGACTCTCGTCAACATGTTACTCCGTTTTTATTTTCATTTTCGTATATATTTTTATTGTTTGACTTGTCATATTGCTTGGCGTGACGGCTGTCATTGTATAAACTTTTCACTATTTCTGTTATTATGGTGATTTTTATCTGGTTTTTTCTTACGTTGCTTGTGTTTTATATAATAATTCAGATTATATATACTATTTCACTGTAGATGAGATGATATTTATAAAATATTAATATTTAAAAAAATTTGGAGGAATAGACACGTTGACAGTTTCAGTGTTGCCCTTATTATTATTATTATTACTTTATAAATACTGAAAGTATAACTATAGTATTTACTTATTTTTCATAATTATAGGTATATATTTCTGGGTTTGTAGCTGGACATATTTATTTAATAAAAAATACGTAAAGAAAAACCTAACCAAGTAGAACATTGTTTGCCAAATAAGTTTTTAAAGCTTCAGAAACTTATAACTTCACAAAACGTTACATAACTCTACTACAAACGTAACATAAAACTACGTAAGACAATTTTAAGCTTTCATTGAAAATTATTGCATGAAAGTAGGTGTAATATCTAATGCATAAATTATCAACTTATCTATTCCCAAACTCACTTGGGAGGTTTCCCTTCGAGCCATAATGTGAGAGGTGTGACGTACGGGCTGTCTCGAGCCTCACCCCGCGTTAATAATCCATCAGATTGACAAAATCTTTGCATGTGCCGAGACAACTGAAACCTTTCTCACACTGTACATAACTGTATGTCCATGTGTGAGTATCTTTAACACTTAAAGGACATCTCTAACAGAGTCTTGATAAGCTCTATCAGGCAGTTAAAATGAAAAGGGTCTCACTGCCTCTGACAACGTTACTGTATGTGAATTTATTTAAATAGCTACTAAAATTTATCAGCGCTGATATGACGGTTGTATTAATTTTCTAAAAACCCTCCATGTGGGCCTACCCACATCTTATTTCAAAGTGAACTGATAGAATATATTTCGCGTGAGTCATTCTATTGAAATAATGTTTCATAAAATGTAATGGTATTTTAGTATCGTCTATTGTGGTGGTTTCCTAGAGAGTAACGTGCGGATTAAAAATTAATTTAACGAAATAAAATTTGTTGTGTGATTTCACCGAGCAATGTGTAGGAGCAGATTTCTGTGTAGAGTCTCCGGGCGGCCGTAACGTGCGAGTGCCACTTACCTGTTACAACTTATTGAATTATTTATGAAACTATCCAACTTATTGGATCGAAATATCGCGGCCTTATATGGCTTATTCGCCTAACAATACCATAAAAGTGACAGATAAAGCTAATTTACTACAATTGTTAGTAATGTCATCGTTTTTTCAAAGAATTGTTCTTTATTTGTGTAGAGTGAAGACAAAACGTACAATAAGTCCCTCGTATTTTATGAAGAATTTAATACCTGTACAGACTTTATGTAGTTAGTTTTAGAGATGGAATAGTACCGGATTAATATTGGAAGATTATTCCATTTTACACAGATCATCGGCAGTTTTCCTATAAGTGTCTTCGAATGCACTGACAAGATGAACATTTTCACGGGTTAAATATTATCCATCTATTCTTAAATGTAAACGTTTCTTTGTCTAGGTGTACACACCTCGACCGATGATGAACCCGTTGACCAACATTTAAGAGACCGTAAGAATATTTTTATTCCCACGGACAAATATTAATACATATATAGAGCAAAGTATGTGTTTTATGCGCAACATCATATATTTTCATTGATCTTTCCTAACAGGTATATTGTAATAATTGATTTTAAACTTGCATGAGGTATGTGCACTATGCAAATAAAAATACAGGAAACCATTATGTCACAACTGATATTTTGGGCAACTTAAAAAGTTTCTTTCACCATGTTTGAAAGCGAAATAATAACTATAAGTATGGTCTCTGGTTCAGTTCAAAATTCAATTAAGGTGTGGAAATTGATGTTACTTTAGTTATATACGAATAGATTCAGTAATGAGTTAAAGTTGGCACTGACTCGTCATCTAGGAGCAGTTAGAGAATAAAGTTTTATCGGTCAATGTGTAAAAATACTTATTCCCGTTTATTGCTCTTCGTCCAGTCATCTCTAATGCCATTAAATTCGTCGGAAACGTCACATAAAACGTTCGAATCGATTTCGCATAAACGATAGACGTGACCGACCAAAAAGTGTATGGTGTCTAATTTGACCCGGATGCCGAGTGAATTTTGTATTATTATAGTGACGAGACATATACATTCGTACCCAACATTGATAAATCCGTCTTTACAGCCCGCTATACTTCCTTTTGACGATCCTTGTTCTTTTTACGCTGTCTGTTTTTGCATTAATTGATACTTGCACGTATGTCGTACGGACGCTTTTTATTTTGGACTTGATTGTTAGGTATACCTGAAAATGTTTTATTTTCACGTCAGATATGCTACAGAAGTTTAACTATGACGGACATCTTTGACAAGTACTTCTATTAAAAATATATTCATGATACACGAAACATGGTTGATACGTCTTTTTTTCAGGAGTTCAAGTCAAATGATAATGAACAGATTTAAGATATTGTCTGCAACCACTGCCTTACCGAACCCTTTGAAAATTAATAAAATGGCATAAAATAATATTATTTCATTTCATTATCATAATACATAAGTAAATTAGTTACACATTAATTTCCTTTATTTCCAGTAACATTTGTGTTAAATTAAGACAAGTTTACTGAATATTCCTGAACTGAAATTCAATTAGAAAGTTTTGGCGCGAGTGACCATCAGATTAAGGGCTGGCCCTTAGATCGAAATTAATTGGCTCATGCAGATATTGTTGTAGCCAAGGACCCTCATCTCTAAGGATTTATGTCTATCTATGAGACACAGAAACGTTCACAATTTGTTTATTCACTAAACCGCTCACTATTGTGATATCATAATTTACATTTTGTTTAATATGTCTTTGAAATTACAATCGAGCGAATAGTCTTCCTTGAATTGCGTTTTGATGAATTTCCCTCGACAATTATACTATTCGTTCACGTTGATGTATAAAGACTTTGGCGTCGTTCCTATTTTGTTGGTCCAATATGGTGAGCATAGATAATGCACAAATAGTGATCGAAAGGTTCCGAGTTTGACTGTCAAGCCTACACACGTATCCGGCACGTGACATTCCCTCAAGAATATCTGGTTAATTTTTAACAGGGTCTGGTGTACGTATTTCGATAAATGAGTAAGTAGTACTAGGATGTATAAGCATGGAACAGTCAAGATCCTTAGTTCTTTGAAATGGGGTTTGCATGACTCTGGCTGCTGTATTCTAACTATGGTTCTAATAGCTCTTTTCTGGGCAACAAACGCTTTATGAATGTTATAGTCGTAGCTTCCTCCCCAGAAAAGGATGCGATATCTTAATTTTAATTCTACTAATGCAAAGTATACCATTTTTAAATGTACAGTACTTACTTCATTTCTTAGGCTTCGGAGTACATAGCACGCCGAATTGATAGCATTTTCTAGATGCGTTAATTCTACCTTCCAGTTTAATCTACCATCTATGTTCACTCCTAAAAACTTAACTACCGAGGTTTGGGCAATATTTACACCATTAATTTAACAATATAATCTTTCAGTATTCTTGGCGGTTGTTCGAAATAGTATTTAGTATAGCTTACATACATGCGTTTTTTATTGATTTCGTTGTTTATCAGAATGAAATCAATAAGGATTCTTAGTATGCAGTTTATTTCTGGCATATCTAAGTAGACTAGAAAGCGGACCGCGGGTTTCAAGGCTAAAAATAATGTTGAGTATGGTGCTTTTGTCTAAGTCTAAGCTTTTAAGTAGTAATAAATAAGGGTAGTACGAGTACAGTCAGCAAGTCTTTTCGTTCGATTGGTCTCTAAGTCAGATCGTTGTAAAATTCAGAAAGAGCCAATCAGTGTCCTAATCTGTATCGAATAACCATGAGGCAGGTGAGACACCGTGAGTCAAAATTATGCATACTAAGTTCAAAGGCCCTGTGTGAGCCCTAGCCCTAACAAGTGCCAAGTATATTCGTAAGAGTAGATACAAACTTTAGAATCTTCTAGACTTTATCACAGTGAAAAGCTGCGGCAAAGTAATATCTTACTACTCGAACTGCAATATTCACATTGCCATAACTTTGTGGAGGTGGCTTTTATCGCCGATGCTTTAGTATGACGGTTTCGCGCCTAAGATCAACTCATATACTGATCAGCCTGTATTTCACGTCACCTTTAATACTGTTATAAGAAAAGGCTGTCGTCCAGACAAACAAGTAAAATGTATTACAATCTATCTATCTATATCGTCACGCCTGTCTCCCATTGGGGTATGCAGAGAGTATGGAACGCCACATGCTTCGGTTCAAACATACCTCTTTCGCTTCCTCGACATTCATTGACCTCATTATGCATGTGCCTCGGTTATGGGTACTTTTAATTTGGCCCTTTTTCAGTACATCGTCTATTTGGTTGGCGTACGTCCGCCTAGGGCGTCCCCTACCGACATTTTCATTCATTCTCGCACGATACACTCCTTTCGTATTTCTTCTTTCATCCATGCGTTTCAAATGTCCAAACCAACGCAACATTCCTTTTTCAATCTGTATCACTACATCTTTTTTTAGACCACACTTTTGTCGTATCACACTGTTACGCACTTTATCTATTAGACTTACTCCGCACATACTTCTCAAAACTCTCATTTTTACAACATTAATCCTACTTTCATACTTATTCTGCCATACCCATGATTCGCTACCATACGTCAATGTTGGCGCCAAACTCCCTGCAGTATAGCAAGGCGAGCTTCAATCAATCAGCCTATTGCAGTCCACTGCTGGACATAGGCCTCTCCCAACATGCACCATAAACCGATCCTCTGCCTTCCGCATCCAGCCCGCCCCAGCCACCTTTTTAGGTCGTCAGATCACCTAGTCGGGGGGCGTTCTACTCTTCGTTTGCCGAAACGTAGTCGCCACTCTAAGACTCGTCTGCTCCATCGGTCGTCGGTCCTTCGGCAGATGTGGCCAGCTCATTGCCACTTCAGCCTGCTTATACGGCGACAAATGTCGGTAACACCAGTTATCTTCCGGATGACCTCGTTGCGAATTCTATCCTTTAGAGAGAGTCCGAGCATAGCTCGTTACATGGCACGCTAAGCGACTTTAAATCTATGGACCAGCTCGACCGTGAGTGTCCAGGTTTCGGCACCGTACGTCATTAATGGTAGGACGCATTGGTTGAAGACTTTTGTCTTGAGGCTTTGCGGAATAGGCGTTGAGAAGACCCGACGTAGCTTACCGAATGCTGCCCATCCCAACTGAATCCTCCTCTCGATTTCCTTCTCGAAGCTGTGTCTACCCAACTGTATTATTTGCCCTAGGTAGACACACTGCTGCATAATTTCGAGCAAGGAACTATCAATGCAGATCGGTCTCGACACGATGTGTTCATTAAACATAACCTTCTTTTTATCCAGGTTCATACCGAGACCAATCCGCCGGGAGGCTTCATTAAGGTCGTATACAGCATTTTGCTAAGCTCCTCCGATGTCTCTGCTATTAGGACGATGTCGTCAGCAAACCGAAGGTGTGAGATGTACTCATCGTTGAAATTAATACCCCGTTCAGTCCAGCAGTTATTTAGTTTATACCTGCGGTACAGTCGGTAGCTATATGTTTTCATTTGCCGTCTATCCTACTTCTTTATTACATATGAAAGGATATTTTGTAAATTCCGCAATAAATTTGTCTTTTACCGAATATTTGGAGAAACTTGGCGTGGGTGCACACGGGTTACACGTGATAACTTAAAACTCTGCTAGCCACCTGAATTTTCTATTTTTTTTTTATAAATTCGACGCACACTGTCGTCGATGAGTGGTTGCTCAACACCGCAGAGTCGCTATTACTTGCTTGTTATGGCAGCTTAGCTCACGCATTATTATATTCTTCTATGACGTATTATTTGGCTTCTATGATGTCTATTTATGAGCAGATATGTTATTATCTTTTCTTCGTCAGAGTCCACTATAACCCTGTAAACAATAGATTCAACATTATCATACTAGCGTTACTCGTTATCGACAAGAAGAATTCGAGGGACCAGTTCACCCGCTTACCCTCTTACCCTAAAATTGAAGGCTTCACTTGCATGTAAACTCTACTATTACTTAGCCGCTTACTAGGTAACATGTGATATTACTAGCCGTTTCCCGCGGTTTCACCTGCGTCCTGAGGGAACTACTTCGCGTACTCGAAAAACCCAAACATCTTACGGATCCCTATATTTTCTAAAATAAAATATAGCCTATGTTACTCGCAGATAATGTAGCTTTCTGATGGTGAAAGAATTTTTAAAATCGGGCCAGTAGTTTTTGAGTTTATCCATTACAAACAGAAATACAAATTTTACCTCTTTATAATATTATTAGTGTAGATAGTGTAGATTAAATAAATTTCCCTACAGAAAGGTGATACAGCAGTGACAAGCATTCGAATTCCGCTCAGTGGTTTGGCTACAATCGAAGCTAACTAGCCGAGTTGTGGTCTACACATTTATACATTACGCGGTGTGAAAATTCACATGCGGTCCGGGCACATTTATACACTATTATAACTTTAAAATAAATTTCGGCTATGTATAAACTGCACGTGGCCGCAGATATAGTGCGTCTCCTTATTTCACTCGTGGAGCTTTTTGCAGACCACTGCTGAGCTTAGGTATATCCTAATTATTGCCACAATAGTATTGGACTTCTGTAAGTCAATAGCAGGATTTGGCCTACTTTACCACGCTGGCCAGGAGGGTCGGTATAATGCCAAGTTATCCCTCTTCTCTTAAAAAGTTGACGGAGCCTAACATACCTACTTACCTACCCACTTACTTTAGTTACAGTCTCACCTAACCTTCATTTCTTTTTGTCGAGGCAAATTGTTATTAAAAAAAATTAAAAATCCTGTTTGTTGTCATTTAAATCTGGCTCGGGTCGGGTAGTCGATGCAGCTTACCATCGATTTGGTTAACTGTCGATGTAGCATACCGTCGTTTTAGTGTACATACTAACGATGAAGCGTACCAACGATTTGGGGTACTGTCGATGTTCGATATATTAGCCGGTCGATGGAACGTTTTGATACAGCGACCATCGATGTAGTGACTGACGATATTATGAACGGCTACCGTATGGATGTGGTCCACGGTGCTGAAGCCTTTTCGAAACCCGACTTGCTCTGGTGGCTGGAAGTCGTCAAGTGTTCTAGCGACACGGTTTGTAACAACCCTCGAGAACAACTTGTAGATATAGCTCAGGAGTGAAATGGGTCTGTAATTCTTCAATAAGGTTTTCCGCCTTTTTGAAGAAAAGGCAAGCTTGCCTTGGGATAATACCATTGATGATGATGGACTGTAAGGCGCCATTCACACTATTTGCTGCTAATATCGTTTTTTAAGTCACAATATTGACTTAAAAAAACGATATTAAACTTTCACGATTTCCATTTAATATATTATACAAGGTTATTAACGGGTCGTATACTCGCGATAACTAAGATACATACCGGTAACTAATGTTGTATAATATTGACTTATTGTCTATATCTATAGAAGATTTTTATATTATATGTGGTTTAAAGTTACACATGATAATTCATAGCGGCAGTTGACTACTGGCTATAGACCTCTCCTAATTTGCATCGCCATAGAATTGTAAGTCAATAGGAGAACTTTGGCCTAATGTATCAGTTGGCCAGAAGGGTTGGTATAGGTTTTGATGTCGAATTAAGCATCTCTTTGCAAAAATATTACTTGCCTTGTGTATTTTCGTCATTCGCCTATTGTGTAACTCACGGAATGAAATGGGAAACTGACGTTGTTGAAATTTAGTTGGGGTTTTTAACCTGCATTGAGGTAATTTGCTAATATTTGCTAAAAATACCGTTATTTGTTACTGCTTCGTCATACATCTCAATAGAGAACTGCACGCTACGGTAGCGTAGAATTAGAATATGTGCCTCATGGACGGCTAATACCAATATCGTCCATTACGTAAGACCTAACACATGATAGTGTGCGCGAAATATAAGGATGATAAATCTCTGTCTGAGCTACGATTAGACATTGGCGCAATGTTATCTTATCTTTAATATATTTTTAGCACTATGTGCAAAACATACTAACGGCGACGGTGATAAACAATTCAGTATCAGCTAATTTACGATAGTTTCGCAAAGCAAGCTATGAAGCAAATTTGACCTAAATTTTTTGAGAGTTGAATATGCAGCATCTGTTTGTTATTGGGCCATAACTTGCTATCGTTTAGCATAAGAATATATATTTTTTTATAACTGTGTCATATTCTAAGCCTTAGTGTGACTATTTAGAATAATACAATATTCCTTAGAATAAGGTGATTTTTTTATTACTTGCGCCTTCCATATACCTACTACCTTACAGCCTTAGACCGATTTCATAACGAATAGCACGGAAAAGCTACAAACATCATCATCATCATCAGCCTTTAACAATCCACTACTGGACTAGGCCTCTCCTTTGAAAGGAGGAATTGGCCTACTCTACCACGCTGGCCAAACGGGTTGGTATAGGGTTTGTATCAAGTTTTCCTTCTCTTACAGTGCTGTTCTCTGCATAATATGCTCCCTCTGTTGGCTCTTACGACACCCATGGGATGATATGGGGTGGTGACATTCCGTATTCTTAATCCGTCACCACACGGACATTCATAATTATGTAGTACCAAATATTGTGAACATTTTGGGACACTTGGTAGGTGAATACAATAAAAGTGTCCATGGTTTCACAATCTTTAAAAAAAAATCATTTATATGTCCGTTTTCCAGCATAATTCATTATTACATACGCGATATTCGAACCCTGGCACGAATGACATGAAACGTGAAAGCTTGGCTCCAAACAATACGATAGTTTATCTCCCTATATTTTTTGTGTCTTTGGTGACGATACGCCTGATGCATATTTTCAGAATGTAACAAATTTTGGTCAGCTATCAGTTGAACATTGTTCTTCGTGGCAGCCGCCGTGATGAGACTGAAAAGTTTATACTACATAGCTGTATTGTATTATTTGCTAATTGTATGTATTATTTTACAGTAGCATATATGTAATTTTATGCTCAACATAATATATTCTTATATACAGGACTAATACGACTTATTTTCGCAGGCCCAGTCCCAAATACTCCTAAAATCTGTCTCTTGGAGAATTCTGGTTTTCCTCAAGTAACAACGAGAAGTATTATAAACCTTAAGTCGTACTTAGTACACAAAGGAGATTCGGTTTACGACACATTGTCAAAATTTTACGTATTCTAAACGACTCTAGACATGTAAAAAAAGCCTTGTAACTTTTATTTTTCATCTGTAATAACAATTATTTTTAATTGAGGTCTGTCACAAAAAATAATGATGTTGAAATCCGTGAAAAGTAGGAGACGCTGCAGATTCACGAGCCGAGTGGCACATCTGTTACCGGTCAGCTCGCTCCTCTGACTTGTAATAATGGAATTAACGAGCTGGTTATGAACAATTATTATTCTGTTAAACTATGTGTTCTGTAACGTGCTAAATATCGTTGCAAAGGATTATGTATTGCATACTCGATTTAATTACGTTTATTAAAGTGAGTATAACCCGAATTTATGCTGTGACGCGTACAAAATCCATTCACTAAATAGCCCCCATCTCGTATTATGAGAGAGGCTACGTAATCCAATTAATTAGCAGCGAGATGAAACTACATGCTAGTTGCATACTACCCGCCTCGGGAGGCGACTGTCCCTTACTGACCTTTCCTTACATTATTTTACTACAACTAACCGTTTCACTAAGAATCACTAAGAATTTGTGTCCTTATACAAATAACTAATGTGTTAGCGTTAGAAGGGTCTCGCATTAGTTCGATGGAACGGTCCTAAATCGTAACTCTTACTTGGTACTTATACAAGTATAAATTGTTACAGTATAGGCATATCTTGAGTAATTTTGCTCAATAAAACTTACTAACTTAATCCGGTTGAGTATTAAGTTTAATGTTCGTAGTTATCAGTGATGTACGATTGTACTGAAGAGATATGTGTATGTTATTTATCTACGGGATGGGCCTTTTACTGTAAGGTCTCTTTTGCTTTCTAAACACCGGAGGAATTCTTTATACATTTCAGAAACATCATTGTCCAATGAACAATTTTATTGCTAACATTATTTCGTTTTAACACATTGTAAATTAAGCCTTTATGGTTTTGTTATACCTGTACGTTTATTATATTCATATATATATATATACCATAAGCTGGATGGTGCATTGTTTTCTCAAAAAAATTGTCAAAAATTAATCCCACATGTAAAGCCATTACTGGGTGATAGAAAATAGCGGTGAATTTTACTTGGTTAAAATGCATCGGTAAGCTAAAACATAAATCAAAGTTTTATTATCACACGATTTTTAATATTAGTTCTGATTTCTTAAAAAATTGGCGTAAACTTGTTGGCTTTCGATCGGTGAGATAGACCACTAAAGCCCCATCCCTCTCTTTTTTTATATGGCAGGAAAAGAGAGAATGAAGCAGTAGTTTGGGTAAAGAATTCGTGGAGTTGGCGATGCCCGAGTGTGAGAAAAACCAGACAGATACTGTCTGGTTTTTCTCATACTTTAAAGTAAGATTATTATAAGAAATAATAGATATTTTTACAAGAAAATAATACGAACATATTTACATTATTTACCACTCTTTACTAAATTGTTAGATTATTATTGTTATGATTGCATTCCATGGAATCGGTATAATGTGTTGCTTTAATTTTCTCTATATATTATTACTAAATTTGAATTTAAACAAACTAGGGCTTAATTTTGCAGTAAGGTAGGTATTTATTTAATATTTAAATTACAATGACTAACCGACTTGCAATTGATTAGGCTGACGGATCACTTCTAATTCTTTGTAATATTTTGTTTAATTGTAGCTAAGTTTAATCTTGTTGGCCGTGGCGAGTATTCTCAGCTAGGTATCTGGTTTTGTATTTGCAAAGTACGATCTCGCAAAACACATTGCTACAGTATTGCAACCATTAGTGAGTAAGACTTCATCGTTCATGAAAGAGTGGAATAAAAACTCTCTTTATTAAATCGAAAAGATTTTTTTAATACTAACACCACTAATTTTAAAAACAACTGGGTTGAAACTCAACAGAGATCTGTTTATTATTTAATCAGTTTGTTGTTTAGTTCCCAATATATTTTCCAGATGCAAGTTCGTCATTTTTCTTTATTTTGCGACGACGACGCGACGTTTCGCCATCCTATTCGTGCTAAAAATAAAGCTTGATGTTCCAAGCCGTTAATCAATCAATCAATCAATCATTTATTTATTTATTGCTAACATGGGTTTACAGTTCTGGTGTGACATTTTATAGAAGTTCTGCCATATTCTACCATTAGGCATGCAATTTATTAAAATGTTAACAAAAAGTATTATTTCGGTCTTATTTGAAGCATTCTATTTTCAATAGTATAATAAAATATTTTTAATTAATAACAAATTTATACATTCAATAATATAATGTCAATAATAAATAAAGTATCACAAAGCAATCATAATTATGTCAATAATAGTATATATTAAACTACACATTTAATTATATTTTGTCATTTAAAAAATCTGTTACAGAGTAGTATGCTTTATTTTCCAAAAAAAGCTTTTAATTTGCTTTTAAAACTATTCATGCTCAAGTTTTTCCACTGTTGCGGTAAATGATTATAGATTACTGGAGCCATACAAAATACACTTCTACGGTGAAGTTCGGTTTTTGCTTGGTGTAGGCGCAGTCTACTATTTTCACGTCTGTTTCGTGCAACTGTATCTTCTAACCTAGGAAATAAGCTAGTATTTGTTTTGACAAATATTGCAATTTCCAAAATATAAATGCTTGGTAATGTCAATATTTTATATTTCTGAAAGTATGTTTTACAGCTGTCAGTGGTTTAGAATTATTATTTTAGTTTCTATTCATAAAATATAGCTGCTACAAAATAAAAATGATCCAAACTCTTAACAGCCTTTATAAAGGAAATATATTATGATCATCCGACTACGGCGAGTACTGTTCCTTGCATGTACATATGTAACTTACACAACAGAATCTGGGTAAACATTAGTGCTTCCGCATGGGTTTTCCTGAAACAGGAATTTGAGATTTTAATCAGGATAATCTGGATTGATCTATATGATATGAAATAATCACTAGTTCTCGCTCACGGCTCCGTTCGCGTGAATCGTTCGGTAGTTTTGAATTTCTCGCTTACATACGGACAAACAGGATGAAAAGGGGACTTAATTTTATGATGAGTATAATATATATCTATAGTATAATATTTTATAAGGCGGCGATAGCCCAGTGATGTACGTAACGGACTGCCGCGACGATGGTCTCGGGTTCGATCCCCAGGTACCCCGGGCACACACGTCTGACTTTTCAAAGTTATGTGTGCATTAAATTAATAATGTTAATTATCGCTCACTTAATAATGTGCCCGGTAGATGGCAATAGGCTCGCCACTTATTACATTGGTACCAAAACATAACTGGCGAAAAGTGGGTGTGTAATACACCTCTGCCTACCCTTTCGGGGATAAAAGGCGTGAAGTTATGTTATGTAATATGTACTTGTGAGCAATTTCTATTATCAGGCATGTTCATATAAAACTGTAACACCTTTTAATTTTCATCACACTTACCTATACATAGACTCTTTGATGTTAAGCTTGTAGGTATCATCATGTCAGCTTAGAGACGTCCACTGCTGGACATAGCTTGTAGGTATACCTATACCATAATGTTTCACTTGGAGAAGTCAGCGCCGGTGGTCTAATAACTATTCGATTCGGTATTTAGTATTAAACAAAACCCTCAGTGTAGAATAATTAATGTGAAGTAGGACACTCACAGAAGGAATGCATTCTAAGACGCGCGATGCACCGGTAGTGCCATATGGCTATATATCACTGCGTAAGACGTACAGGCAAACATTCTGAATGATTTCTGAAACACAGTACAACGTAAAGAACACAGATTTCACTTTGAACCAGAATCTTCTGAAAATTTCGTAGATTCAGAATACGAATTGTGACTGCTCCATTTCATACCTTGGGTGTCGTAAGAGGCGACTACGGACAAAAAATCATAAAGCAAATAAATAGTATTTTTGAAGAAGACGGATATTTTTTTTTCATTTATAGACTCATGATTGTAATCCCCGAAGGGGTAGGCAGATGTCCCACGTAATAGGGGGCGAGCCTATTGCCGTTACCGGGCACATCAACAAACTCCGTGCTGCTACTGAGAATTCCGAAAAACCCAGTAATACTTTTGCCCGACCCGGGAATCAAACCCGGGACCTCCGATCAGCAGTCGCATACGCTATCCACTGGACCACGAAGGCAGAGAGAAGAGGGATAACTCGGCATTAAACCTTATACCAACCCTCCTGGCCAGCGTGGTTAAGTAGGCCAAATCATACTATTGACTCACAGAAGTCCAACACTATTGTGGCAATAATTAGGATAGACCTAAGTTCAGCGGTGGTCTGCAAAAAGCTCGACGAGTGAAATGAGGAGACGCACTATATCTGCGGCCACGTATACAGTGTATACATAGCCGAAATTTATTTTAAATTTATAATCTTAATATATAAAATCCTTGCGTTACTGACTGACTGACAGGCAAGCTACAGCCGAAACTACTCGGCGCAAGAAGCTGAAATTTAGCATGTATGTTCCTTGGGGACCGTAGGGGTGCATTAAGACGGGATTTCCTGAAATTCCCACGGGATCGGGCAAAACGGGAAATTCGAAAATATGTGCGTGCGAAGCCGCTGGTGTCGACTAGTAGTGGTATAAATATGCTCGGACCGCATGTGAATTTTCACACCGCGTGATGTATAAATGCGTAGACCACAACTCGGCTAGTTAGCTTGGATTGTAGCCAAACCACTGAGCGGCATTCGACTGCTTGTCACGTTTGCTGTATCACCTTTCTGTAGGGAAATTTATTTAATAATCTCACATGCTATCTAGTAAGTAATAGTGGAGTTTACATGCAAATTAAGCCTTTAATTTTAGGGTAAGGGGGTAAGCGGGTGAACTGGTCCCTCAAATTCTTCTTGTCGATAACGAATAACGCTAGTATGATGATGTTGAATCTATTGTTTACAGGGTTATAGTGGACTCTAACGAAGAAAAGATAATAACATTTCTGCTGATAAATGGACGTCATAGAAGACAAAAATAGAATATAATAACGTCATAGAAGAACATAATAATGCGTGAGCTTAGCTTCCATAAGAAGCAAGTCATAGCGACTCTGCGGTGTTGAGCAACCACTCTCCGACGACTGTGTGCGTCGAGTTTATAAAAAATAAATAGAAAATTGAGGTGGCTAGCAGAGTTTTTAGTTTTCACGTGTAACTCGTGTGCGCCCACGCCAAGTTTCTTAAATATTTTGTAAAAGACAGATTTATTGCAACATTTACAAAAAATCCTATCACAGAATATAATATAGGAATAACGACAAAAGTAAACATATACCTACCGACTGAAGTACGCAGGTATAAAGTAAATAGGTTCTCAATCTCTCTCCTAGCATATACGTGCCTACGCTTTTATGTACATGTAAGTCAATAAAGTATCTCTTTGAGGGTATTCATAACTTATACGGACGAGAAATCTTGTTAACAGACTGCATCAGCTTCGGATGGTCATATAAATCAGTAACCCTAGTCTGCAATACACAATGGTCATTGTGTCAAATAGCCCCTCCTCCTTATCTTAGTAGAACCTAAGGTTGGGACATTGCGGCTGACAATTGCCCAAAAAAGAAAGAAATCGGTTACACTGCCCGCTTTACTGCTAACTTCGATCCAGCGTTTGAACATCTATCAATATCGTATAAAATTGGAACAAATATAGCTGATCTAACAGAAGTTCGTAATTTATACAGAGCTTAGTATATAAGTGTTCTTGTAAGGCAATGAGACATAACATTGCATATATGAATCTGCTCTATGGTGAAGATAAGTTTTTATAATATTTACCTATAAAAACTTACGAGCAAAGCAAAGCATCGCTCTCGAAATCCGTAGTTTACGTCTAGAATTGTGAGTTATATATTTATCCAGAGTTTTTGTATTTGTAATTTTTAAGCACTGACAGACATGCTACAAACAAAAATATTAGGCACAAGTAGCTGAAATTTGGCTTTTATGTTCCTTGGGTTCGAAGAGGTGTACTAAAAAAGAATTTCCCAATATTCCCACGGAATTGGTCAGAAACAGTTAAATTTTGTGCAGGCGTAACTACAGGCTTCTTTTATAAGTTATAAAATTAAGAGACATATACAAAAAAATAGTTGCAATTATTTTTGTAAAAGTGCAGTGTAGTAAATTAAATATTAGTAAAAACGGGTGCTGTGTCTAGTGCCAGTATTAATTAATATCATGGCAGTACGCATTCGCATTCGCATATGTGTAGGTACATAAATGTATGAACTAGGTAGTACCTGAAAGGAGCGCATTGAGACTAGAAATTCGAATACCCGTGTTTCATCTGCGTTTCATTATAACATTATATGAATTATATTCAACTAGCAATTCCGGGAGGCGTTGTCTAACATTAGAACTGGATCGTAACGAAATATACTAGGACCACTTGTGAATAAGCCATTCATGGATTCACTCAACCACAAAAAGTTAATCTATATCAGTTAAGTCGTTTAGGAAGAGACCAGGGACGTACCAATGCACGCTACAATTAATAACATATTTGTCGGAGCCAGTCATTAGTAGTGAAGTGAAATGAATCGCAAATGCACCATCCGCTACTACTGGCTAGTGGTTATACGTCAATAGTCTGTTCGTCTTAGGATTAACATGAAGTGAGACTGTGCTCGATTCGTACTGATGATATGAATTTAAGTAAAGTAGAGATCATTTCTGAAATTTCGAGAAACCCAGCGACTCACATCAGCATAAGCTTTTAGAAATACTTCCATAGCTGCTACACGCCAACCTATACAAAGATCAAGCAAAAATTGAGATGTTTTGGGAAGCAATTATGTCCTCCTTCCTTTTAAGTAACAAGAACATTATTTCATACAGAAAATCAAAGAAATTTAGACAGTGGATTATAATGTACCTACCTACTACATCCTATTGCATTTTTTCAAAATAAGGACATGCGTGGCACTAGTAAAACTAGTCTATGACTAACATCTTTATATATTTAAGAATCAAAGTCTCATCCTCCATTTCGGAAAGTTGTCAAGCTAAGACACAAATATACTGCTTCCTGTAAAAAGCTCTTTAAGAATTAAGGTAATCAGGGGACGTTAGCTTCTAGGAAAAGTAGTTTTCAGTCGTTTGTTGAGACTAGAAATCTTCAATAAACTTGGAAATAGGTAACATTATTACAAGAATACATGATGTAGCTCTATAAAGAACAACAGAGAAAGTTTACATTATAATGTATCAATATTTTTGGAGCCGTCATCAAATAAAATAAACATATGTAAGTTTAAATTTATAATGATGACTCATAAAATTATATTTACAGGAAACAAAGCTTCTTACAATTTTCCAGTTGAGTTGTTTTGAGAGCTACAGCAGTTCTAAGGTAAATGCTAGTCTAGTCTATTTTTTGCTTACAACATAAGTAATTCCTTAATCTATATTTGAGTAGTATTTTTAACTTTATCAATCTAAGATAAAGACGAAATATAATATGAGATATATAATTCTGTAATCTTAGGCAGCGATATATCGCTGCCTAAGATTACAGAATTATATATATCTATACAGAATTATATATAGAATTATATTATTATGTATCGTTACTAGGCTATAGCCTAGTAGAGATGCCAACGGACTGCCATGCAGAGGGTATCGGGTTCGAATCCACGGCGCACACCAATGACTTTTCGAAGTTAAGAGCGTATACGCCTCGAGCGGCGGCTCGAGTTTAGGTTTTTATAGTACCGCGGTCGCCCGCACACCGCACATGCGAGACCCGGCGCACTAGGACGGTATCGCGTGGAATAATAATCTTGATCCTTCTTGCCATACATGAACAGTATTCGTTTATGTAATACGTCGATTATGATATGAAAGTATTCAAATTAATTATTTTCAAGGCACATGCATTTAAAGGTATCAAATAAAGATAGATATTACATATTTGTTTAGTAGGATGATGTTCCTCAGGATAACAACGACTATTTATAATAATTTGGCGCAGTTTTATTATATGATAGAAATAATTTATAATTGTCATCTACATAATTGTTACATTTCAAATATACATATATTTTGTTATTAATGCATGAAAACCCACGAATGACACTAAATACAAAAGCAAAAGAGTCGGGTAAAAGAAAATACTTAATTAATTAAAAGAAAGAATAAAATATACAATATGTTGATTTGTATTTACAAAATATGGTAATTATACAATACATATTCACCTAAAATTATTTCACACAGTGTGCGATGATATAAATCCCTCTTTTTATAAAATTTTACATAGATAAGGCCAATTCTCGTATTTTATATGACATTGAAATTATATTTTGAACGAAATGAGATTAGATTTTAAATTGACTCAGAATTGGTATTCTTCTAATTTAAATGTCATTATCATCTAGAGTCCGTGTCACGAGAACATAGACATTTTGTAAACAAAGAATTTTTACTAAGTGACTTAGCGATAGTTCTGTCAAAAACAAATAATTTGAAATCAATGAGCGCAACGGTATAGGTTGGGTTCACGAAAGATGACCACTGCGCAGAAATCATTTTTTAGGTCTCCGTGGAGGTGCGGGGTGAGGCGCGGGTGAAATGCCAATGGTGTGGCTCCGTTCTTGACGCATCCCCTAAATGCGTCAAGAATGGAGCCACGCCATTGGTGCACGAATGTACATATGCGCGACGGCCGCCATTTCTGGTCAACTTTCGTGAACCGACTATACATAGATACGTGTCATTGGAAACTAATATGTCAATGGATCGGGTTTTTATCGATATTATGCACTGTCAACCGGATCTTTTAATGTTTTGAGGTACTGACGCCTAGAGTGTCAACATTTGGCGTTAGTTCATTGAAATGATACATTCTTGGGCTTAACATCTTTTTATCAGAGGACAAAATTAAATTCTTAGTTATCAGGAAGGGGTTGGTGTTAAGTTAAATACAAGTTTATAGGATTGCAACGCTCTTCTCGCTGCCGGCATCTCGAAAAAGCGCGTGCAGAATATCAGATGGCAGAAAATTATTTATACCTAAAAAAGAAATTGCGTTTTCAGACAACCGTAACGTTTAATGGTTTTTGTTTAAGTTCATTCTGACGATTTCATTCACAGACAACGTAAAATCTCTATGCCTAGAAATGTTTATGCAATATATTAGCTAGTTATCTGTTATATTATTCATTGTTGGTCAATAATTTAATATTTTAGAATAGATATGCTACTTTGAGCAATATTATTTATTGCGTAGTGATTTTTTAAAAATCGTGTCAATAATAAAGTAACATGTATGTACCTACTCTATAATTAACATAAATGGTACTCTATTTTTCATTAATTTACAGATTATTACGTGTAAAACAACAAAAAAATCGGCCAATTTATGAACATTCGACCACTAAAACACAAAATCAAATATTTTTATTTCAGTAAAATTTAACAATATAAATTTAAAAACATAGTGGCATAATTAGGCATTGAAAAAAAAGACTGTTCAAAAGCATAAAATCTAAAACGCAACTGTTCGAAAAAAGGTTGTGAAGCTCTGAATGTTTGTTTACAAAAAGTCTATCTTCTCGTGGCACCAACTATAATTTGACTTCTATTGTTCTCACTGACGTTGACACATTGTTTAATTAACAACAGGCAGCGATAGCCTACTGGAGATACCAACGGACTGCTATGCAGAAGGTATCGGGTTCGAATCCACGGTATGCTAGAACGATGATGATGACATTGTTCAATTAACGATCTAGTCACGATAACATTCCAATATCAGTTTATTTAGGAGAATACCATTTGTGACATGAGTATGACACTGACATTAGATCGAAACTGCATTTTGAACAAATATAGTTAGAAGAATTGAGTCAAAATAAACTGTTAACTGGTGCAGAATAAGACTGCATAGTAGGTAGGTGGGCTTGTGTGTGTTAGGTACCTGCAATGCGAGCTCGTGGGGATCAGCTGAGCTGCGGCGGTTTGTAAGATAATATTCGATTCAAGTGTGCTTTTAATTGCATTGCATAGTATGTTTTAGGTAAATACCTATTACATTGGTATCATGCTAACGACGGCGCGTCCTAGCTTAAAAATAACCATAATTTTGCCCCCATTAAGAACCTCATACATGGGCTCTGTAAATTCATCGGTCGGTCATCCATCCATACTATGACCGTGATGTCAATTACTTTACCTTAACTTATGTAGTTTGTACGAAAATAAACCTGCGATAAAGGCTCTGCAAGCCAATCCTATGGTCACCCATCAAAGATCAAATGCGTCTAACTACTGTACCTGTTTATACTGTATATTGCCACTTGATTTTTGCAGCAAGGTATTATATCTAACGGCACTGTTTCTGTCAGTCTCGCCCAGCCCCTAGTTGACCGCGCTACTATACTAACCAGTAACCACTAGACTCCAGATGTCTCGACTAACACACTAGTTTAATACGTAATACATAAATAAAGTTAAGTACATCAACTTTTCATATTTATAAAAAAAAATACGCTGAGAAAAAATAAGGATCAAGAAGCTTTAGCCGCGTTATAAACGTTTTGGAATGCAATATTTACGTAAAATGGCGGACGCGGACGCGAGCGACAGGTCCGTCCTCTGAGAGCGCTCAGCGCTGAATGGCGGACATAGCATCGCGCTTCGAGTTTTATAGGTCTTTTTAAAAAAATCATATTAATTACAAACGAAAAGTTTAGATTCCAATTTTTTTATATGACTTAAAATGAATCTTAAGGTTTCTAAATATGTATATATCTTTTTAATAATCACAGTAGTTTTTTAGATATAAATGCAAATTTGCGGGCTAAAATTAATCAAAATGCACTGTTTTGTTCTCCGATTTTCTTGAAAATTATGAATGAAAGTACAATTTCTTTTTTAGGGACTCGCTTGTATAGCTTTTGCTCGTACAGTTTACATTTACAGAATTATAGAACGATAAGTTTTCATAGCACTAGCGACCATTAATGCTGGCCTAAACTACAGAAATTACGAAAATGACTTTTTTAAATTCATCCGTTTTAAAATATTTACTATAGTAACCCATATATTTATCTTTAGCACTCTCTTGATAAAGAACTGAACTTTCATATTTTCTATATCTTTTCCATTAATTGTTATTTATCCGTAACGTAATAGAACAATAAAAACCCGCAAAATCGCCTCCGAGGGATTAAACGCTCTTAAGTGTGTATGAAATTGTTAATTATCGCTTGCCCCGTGCCTCGGAGAGCACGTTAAACTGTCGGTCCCGGCTGTCATGAAGATCTTTGACAGACGTTACGGGGAGTCAGTACCCACAAATAAACTGATACTGGTCTAAACCCTGGAATATCACTATCCTTTTGGGTTGCGGAGGTCAGACAGCAGTCGCTCTGTGGAAATGTTGATATTCTGTCATATCTGGTTAGAGCAATAAGCGGACCTCGGGCTCCAAGGCGTGCCATTCTTGGATGCAACAGGGATAACGCTAGGGCGATGATGATATAATTCTGTAATCGCTTTTATTTCATATTCTTTTAATCAATGATTTTGAAATCATGACTTATTGCTTATTAAAATCGAGTGGATTATTAATTTACTTATTAGATTAAAATTAAAAACTATACTTATTAGATTAAACGGATTTCATCGCGATAATATTGGTCCGTAAACTGTAGTTTAACTTCAATGTGAAACATTCGCGTAAATCTAAGAAGATATTATTTATAAGACTTATAAACCTAAACCTTAAAACCGTATAAATATTAGATCAGTAGTTTTTGAGGCTATCGCGTTCATGCCAACAGACAAGAAGAAAAGAGATTTATGCCCACTAACTTGCAGCACAATAATTATGATAAAAACATTTTGCCTTATACATGAGCATGTAGCCATTAATTAGGCGTCTTAGCACATTATAGCATTCACCTGAGACTAATAAATCTTACTTCCTGTGGGAACCGTACATATTTATGATCCCTGTGACAAATTCATAATGCAGGTCTATCAATAAATTATACCTCAAATGATTCATTCATTTATATACGTATGGCCAAATCTATATTATAGTTAGCTTAATACGGATTAATTGTGAACATAATATTTATTGTTATAAAATCAAACGTAACACACCCAGCTAAGACATATTTGTTGAGTATATTTGTAAATGAGAGTAGCCTCTTAGTGGAAGAGGTTAAATAGGTAGAGGTTAATACAAAACTTTTTATATAGACTACACGGTTGGCGTAGTGGTTTACGCGGACGCCTTGACACTTGACACTGCGCCGAGTGTTGTGGGTTCGATCTCCACACGAGACAACACTTTTTGTGATTCATAAATTGCCGTTTCGAGTCTGGGTGTTTATTGTGTCTGTTAGTTGTAGGTATGTTTGTAAAGTCCCCCGCGACACAGGATTTAGTCCTAGTGCAGGAGTTGTCTTTAAAAAAAAATCACGCGGTTAACTGGCACAGTCTATTACAATGCTAGTGACTTACAAAAGGGATTGTTTTTGCGTTTGCAATCTAATCGCAAAATACGCCTATACCTACTGCTTAATATGAAACTTGTATCTAATAGACTTCCTTGAATATAACTAGTATCAATGAATACAGATTTAATAAATATCTATGCTCTATGCTAGTATCTTGAGACAATTCACACTTGATTATCTGGTCGCAAACTAAGCAGAGCCTGTACTTACCAATCCAATAAAAGAGAAACCTTCTAAAAATACATATATTATGAAATGCATAAATCAATTGCAACCCGACATGAAAAAATCTTGGCACATAAGTTTAACCTAGTTGGGACGCGAACCCAGGGCCTGACTGAAACTGACCTGTTCATGGCCAAATTGGTACGGTTTCTAAAATTTTAAACAGTTTTCAATTTAATAATTATATGTAATCAGCAAAGTATCAGATTTGGCAAATGTTGAATAACAATAAAATTAATAAAATAAAAAACATTTTTATGTTAAACGGTTTTATTACGATAAAAAATATGTATTTAGGTTATGTACTAAAAGCTAAAAAATAATTCGGTAAGTCCTAGCTACCAGATCGTACCAATCTTCTCATCAATCTGGGGTATTGATCAGACAAATATAAATCATTGGGCGCGGGAAATTTCTATCAAAATGTTTACTCTGGAATTCTGGATACGCTACGCCCAACGATTTTATATTTGTCTGATCAATACCCCAGATTAATGAGAAGATTGGTACGATCTGGTAGCTAGGACTTACCGAATTATTTTTTAGCTTTTAGTACATAACCTAAATACATATTTTTATCGTAATAAAACCGTTTAACATAAAAATGTTTTTTATTTTATTTTATTTTCAGGTTTTTAGTTTTGTTGTTAGTTCATAGTGAACCCTATTCTACCAATCAAGCCCTTTCATTCGATACCTATATAGAGGTATTTGTGAAAATTTGTAAACCGCCATTTTGTGGCGGCGGCCATCTTGCATTTTTCATAGTGAGCTCTATTCTACCAATCAAGCCCTTTCATTTGATACCCATATTGAGGTTGTTGTGAAGAAATATGTGATCCGCCATTTTGTATCGGCGGCCATCTTGGATTTTTCATAGTGAGCTCTATTCTACTAATCAAGCCCTTTCATTTGATACCCATATCGAGGTTGTTGTGAAGTAATATGTGATCCGCCATTTTGTACCGGCGGCCATCTTGGATTTACAATTATAAAGAATATATTATGTTGTATTGTCATCAAGATTAAGAGTGTGTACCAAATATCACATCAATCTGTCATCAGGAAGGGGGTGAAATTCCAATTACTAAATTTGACCCAAACAAACAGGTCAAGCTAAATAAAACCGTTTAAGAATTTAACACCATAAACGATGTTTATTTGCAACTAATAACTAAATAGGGATACGAATTGTATCTAATCAATTCAAATTTGATTACAGTAATTTCATTGCCCAATAAAATTGATTTTATATCACTGTTTTCAAAGTTCTATTTTACATTATATTTAATTAAAAGTTTACATGTCAATTATTGGCACCCAATTCTATAATTGTACCTAGTTTTTGTCCTGTACCTTTGTATATGTTTTGCCTTAGATTTAACTTTCATATTTTCTCATTGGCTGTGGACATAGCTTAAAAGTTGTGTATTTTTTGCCCATCGTTGTTGAACTGCCAATGAGGTTTAATAGGATCTTGTTCTTTTAACAAGACGGGAACTATTTGATGGATGACTTATCCCGGTCGAGAGTCTTTCCGCGCCCTGCGAGTTTTACTTAACGCTTCTCAAACTAGGCGGACAAACTTTATCCACACTTAAACTTTCTTAAGTGTTAATCGATCGTAGCCGGTCAATGATCTGTAAATTTCATATTATAATTACAACATACACATATCGTTTAAACTTCCTAATTTATCTACCAACACAAAGTGAATTCACAACCTTATTTATTGAATAAAAATTTTAAACTTTAGTCGGAAACATTCTTCGTAAGGCCGTAAAAGATTTAGCAAAGAAAACTGCAACAGTGCGCCAGAAAACGAACATAATTGTCCGTAAAGTTTGCTATCACCACGTCTTCCTTTTACATTTTTGTATACGTAGTATGACAAAAGCGTTTCGGCGTATTTTAGGATGAAATGTGCAATATTTTATGAATTTAACTGCGGTCTTGTTCGATATGCGATGTAAAGTATTGTACAGTTGTATTGTGCCGGGCATTTTATGGGAAACTAGTGTGGACGGGTCAGTTCACGCCTCATTAGGTTATATTGCGAGGGGCTGGCTGCACTAGAGACGAATGCATAACAACCCGCCACTATATACGTTCGCTCTACGCTCGCTACTCTCATTAATATTAATATCTGCCTAGCAAGCGCCAGCTCCAAGACGCGAGAACAGGCATACTATTTAAGTTCATCTTCATACTTACTATAACTTTTGAATGAAACATTAATAGGGCTCTTTTATTCTCAAACTGAATGAGTTATCGCTGACATTAATGCAACTGTTTTTTTTTTATTGTTTTATTATTATAAGATTGTCAATAATATACTCGAGCATCTTAAAACAAACTAATTTAAAGTAATTTTCATCCAGTAGTATTGCTAAATTAATTAAATAAGAATATTAGTCCATTGTAATGATATTTTTTTGCCTTTTTCAGAGGCTAAAATTTTATTTTTGGGATGTTACGTGACCCCACTTAACATCCAAAAAATAACCGGCGGCCTGGAAAAAATACTCGAAGACCTGAAAAGGTGAGACTTGAGATTGGACTTGCGATGAAACGTTCAAAGACACCGGTTACACCAACGGTAATAAACTTGGGGTTGAGTTCGATGGGCCAGAAATACAGTATGTCGACTACTTGGGCCAGATAGTGTCTTTCAAAAACAGGCAAGGTATACTCTATCTTCGATCGTCGAATCAATAATCCCTGAAAAGCTTACTGGTCCATGAAAGAGTTCATGAAGGACAACCTTCTAATAGCACTAAAACGCAAACTGATCGATATTTACTTTCTGTCCATCCTTGCCTACGGCGCTGAGTCTTGGTCCACAGACTGAACTTCAAATGTCCAGCGTAAGGGTTGTCAAAGTCCAATGGAGCGCAGAAATTTCGGTTCCAAGAGGGTCGATCGAGTGCAATATACTGTTCTGCAATCCATGACAGGTAATGCTGATGTAGGACAGAAGACTGTCAACCTAAAGTAGTAATTTGGGTGCATCCAAGTTGATGGGCAAAAATCGTCATGCAATGGGTGCCGAAAGACGAAACAGAGGCAGACCCCCGAACACGTTGTCGTGATAATCTAGATAACTTCAACAGTAACTGGCCCAACTTGGCACAAAATAGATATGCTAGGAAGAGTGTAAAGGAGACCTTTGCTCAGCAGTGGGACTACATTGATTAATAAAAAAGTGGGGGGAGGTGCGAAGTTAAATCCAAGTTTTTGGATTCGCAACCCATGTTCAGAGGCCACTACTTTGAGAAGACTAATGATTTATCTGGCAAACTATTCAATTAAATAACATGTTGAGTTGCGAATTTAAATTTTCTACAACTTTGCTTCGGTACCATTTAGTCGTAAAACCAAAAATAACGAGGACACAAATAGGCATATCTAGGGTTAGTTTTCAAAGTGGGCCTGGATCTTTATAAAACAATAGTGTGACGTTTTTAGGCTGCTAAACTGAATTTCGGAAAAACATAAACAAACTTCTGGGGTGGCCTAGTGCTCACTTCAGAATAATGTAACCCCCCCAACGCAGTAGTAGTTAAGAAAAGTTGTAACTATTTACCTAAATACACCAATACCTAGGCTAAACTTTTTTTGTTTTGCGACAAAAAGTTGTAGAAAATTAAATTTGCAACGCATAATGATTTTACAAATTCTCTGTGCGATCAATACTATATATAGTTTACGAGATAAATAAGAAAAACCATTCGCACCTGCACTCTTTCTAAGATGGCGGCCGATGGACAAGCGTCAAATTTTGATTAAGCTTTACAAGAGGCCTCCTAGATATTCAAGAAAATTGCGTCCTCTGACGAATGCAACCCCGAATGTAACATTTCAAAGACTAATTTCGCCACTGTCGATAAGTTCCTGTTAGTCAAAGTCAAAATATTTTATTCATTTGGGTCACAGTGTGACGCTTATTAACGTCAAAATAATAAATTTGTAAAATAATTACTTAAAGACTCTACATTTACATTTACTGCCACGTTCGCAAAGCAAGGGCGTAGAACCATGAGAAAGAACGGGCAATAAAATTCACGGTCACTCTTTTTCATCGCCAGGTTTTGTATAATACATAACAATTTCAATTTTGTAAGGTGCTGCAACTGTTACACCTTCTATGTCACTTGTATATATTTACTGTACATAATAATACTCAAGCATAATACTTAATTTTCATTTAGTTAGCCTCCTCAGAATAGACATGGTGAAACAGGAGCATTCACTTACATTATATATATACCTAATAATGCAGGCAAACCGCGAAAGTGATCAGAACCATGATGGAAATGATCCAGATTAAAAATTAAAATTTAATACCAAAAGTTAAATTGATTTGTCAGACAGATCCTACTGTCCCTCAATTTTAATTTATTTGGAAGATAGGTCCTGTTCAGACGTGGTGAAACTGGGCTTTTACCTTACGATATAACAGCCGATTTCTACGATAGTATCAACAGATGTAAGCCATGACGCCAAAACTTACCATTCAACATGTGAAAATGGTCAATTACTCCAAGCTATTGTTTTTCAAGAACATGATTTCAGATTTAAATGACTGCTTGCGTGATATTTTTTAATTCATTGTACCTTAAAGGCAGCCATTACAAGTTTTTTCAAAACCAATGAAAGTCATGAAACCTTAGAAAGTGAAAGCTTGTAAGATATAACTTCTCCGTCAACTTTTTCTGTGTTCGAATGACGACATTGTATAATATTCTCTTTTCTTATAAAACTTCGGTTACTTAATTGAAGTGTTGTGTGTATTTTATTAGTAATTTGTGTTATAAGGAACTTATTTATAACTAAGTTCTTGTATGACATAGACATTCACTAAAGAAGATTTTTTTATATTCCACACCTAAGGAGATTAGTATGGTTGAACAGTTTGAATATTTGCTAATTTTGAAGTAAACGCTATTTTAACGCGGGCTTAAATATTCCCACTAGTTACAATTAAACATGATCGCCAAAAATATAGTATCTGACAATTTTTCTTTTTGTTGTTGTTAAACAAGTCGGTAGTCTGTCTGATAGCGAACGGTAAATTCGACTCTAATACCTTTCACGAAGTGCAAAAGGTTTAATTAATAACACAATTATGGTTCTTTACTTAGAGAATAGTCTAAAATATTTACAAAAGAGTGTGTTAACGTATATCCAAGAAATAATGCAAATATTCTTAATACTAGCTGTGCCCGCGACTCCGTTCGCGCGGAATTTGTCTTTTCATTAGGCTACAGAATTGATAGGTACCCAAAATGTTTTAAGTTGCATCTAATACCTAAGATATTGAATAGTGTAGATGTCCTAAAAATAGCTCAAATTACTTTCACTTGTACGTGCAAGTCCACACCGCGAAGTTACCAATCGCGAGTAACTACGGAATTCAATATTCGAACTATAGATAGATCTGTAGATTTTAGATGCGTTTTTGACATAAGCTCCATACAAAATATGTCAAACACGAATCTCAAATCTCAAAATCCATGTATGGATCGAATATTGAAAATGGCCGTAAAAGATCAGAGAATTCCTGTGCATGTTCGTTGCCCATAATCATGCTCGCAAATTTAATGTCAAAATGCATAGTGATAATACAATCCCATAGTTATGAACTCTTTAGACAGGCTATAATTTCTTCAGCTCTTGTCTCATATTCTATCACACGGCACAATTTTACCACGGATCAAATTTTCAATCGGATTGGCTTTGCCCGTCTACACGACACAATCAAATCACTGATTTTCATTCCGTCCACCCGATTGGTTAAAATCTGGTGGTACCGCCCACCCGATGAACTTGAGTTGGACGACTGACGTCTACACGTCACGATTTCATCAAGTGATTTAGTGAAGTTGGACGTAAAATTGTGCTGTGTGGCAAGGCCTTTATACCGCCCATGAGTTCGTCATTTTGTATTCGCACAATACAATCATACTTTAGCTTCGTTCCTTTGCCGAAATCACCTTGGTAGGAAAAGTCTTGCCGTTCCACCCGGAGCATCTACAAATAGTATTTTTCTCAAATCACTATCCACGCTACGACACACACGATCATAATTATATTAAACGCTGTTCTTCAGTAAGTCTCGAGAGATCATTTTTACACCAGCAAATGATGGTTCGTATCGGTCGTCGTGGTCGTTCATATTCAGTAATAGGATAGATATAACTATATCTACTGTCAAGCAATGGTTTATTAGACTGTTGTGGTAACCTAAAAATGTCCTCGGCCATTTGGCTTCATATTTATGCCATAACTATGCAGCATCTCAAACCCATGGCGTAATCGATGAGGACTTTTACTTATACTTGCTTCAGGCAATGCCATCCCAGTGTTTATCCCCATCCAGTAAAATAAAATGACTCGCCACTCTTCAACCTGTTTACATATACATGTGCGAATACGTCCAGCCTAAGCTGAACCCTATTTAACATAAAATTAATCATACAGATTTAAGCTCAATTTAAATTGGAAGATGCATATGTTCGAAAATATCCTATTTATTATCTTAAAACCTCGTAATTTTACATTTGACTGATCATAATATATTAAGTTTCAACCAATTCAACTAAAGAGTTACTTTTATAGAACAAATTTTAACCGATCAAATGTTTAATTTGACACAACTTTTTTATCTATGAACCGATTCGTATAAAACAAACATCAAATGTTAAGTGGGGCTTACTACAATACATCAGTGAATTCCATTCGCATTCCAATTCTATTAGCCGTTTAGATAGATAGATAGATTATTCTTTATTGTACACCTTACAAAAATTACATTATAAAACAAAACAGAACACAAACAGAATGTACAAATGGCGGCCTTATCGCTGAAAGCGATCTCTTCCAGGCCGTTTCTGAAATTAGCGTGCAAAAACGCACAGACAAACAGACAAAAATTTTAATTATTATATTTTTGGCTTCTCTTCTTTAATGTAGACCCCTTAAAATAGATTTCTTCTGAATATGTTCACTCATCATCACTTACGGATTTATTATATGTATAGACGGCCGTTTCGTGCGTTAAACAAAAATCAACCGTATAGCCGTACCCATACTGGCGCGGCGAGATTTGGAAGGTTTATTTCATCTATATATTTTGTGTTTATAAACCGATTTCTATATTTTTTTTATATAAGATACATATTAAAGTGTTCTTTTTGAATATAGGAGATATATATCTATATCTCCTATATTCAAAAAGTAGCACTAAAACGCAAACTGATCGATATTTACTTTCTGTCCATCCTTACCTACGGCGCTGAGTCTTGGTCCACAGACTGAACTTCAAATGTCCAGCGTAAGGGTTGTCAAAGTCCAATGGAGCGCAGAAATTTCGGTTCCAAGAGGGTCGATCGAGTGCAATATACTGTTCTGCAATCCATGACAGGTAATGCTGATGTAGGACAGAAGACTGTCAACCTAAAGTAGTAATTTGGGTGCATCCAAGTTGATGGGCAAAAATCGTCATGCAAAAAACAGAGGCAGACCCCCGAACACGTTGTCGTGATAATCTAGATAACTTCAACAGTAACTGGCCCAACTTGGCACAAAATAGATATGCTAGGAAGAGTGTAAAGGAGACCTTTGCTCAGCAGTGGGACTACATTGATTAATAAAAAAGTGGGGGGAGGTGCGAAGTTAAATCCAAGTTTTTGGATTCGCAACCCATGTTCAGAGGCCACTACTTTGAGAAGACTAATGATTTATCTGGCAAACTATTCAATTAAATAACATGTTGAGTTGCAAATTTAAATTTTCTACAACTTTGCTTCGGTACCATTTAGTCGTAAAACCAAAAATAACGAGGACACAAATAGGCATATCTAGGGTTAGTTTTCAAAGTGGGCCTGGATCTTTATAAAACAATAGTGTGACGTTTTTAGGCTGCTAAACTGAATTTCGGAAAAACATAAACAAACTTCTGGGGTGGCCTAGTGCTCACTTCAGAATAATGTACCTAACCCCCCCAACGCAGTAGTAGTTAAGAAAAGTTGTAACTATTTACCTAAATACACCAATACCTAGGCTAAACTTTTTTTGTTTTGCGACAAAAAGTTGTAGAAAATTAAATTTGCAACGCATAATGATTTTACAAATTCTCTGTGCGATCAATACTATATATATAGTTTACGAGATAAATAAGAAAAACCATTCGCACCTGCACTCTTTCTAAGATGGCGGCCGATGGACAAGCGTCAAATTTTGATTAAGCTTTACGAGAGGCCTCCTAGATATTTAAGAAAATTGCGTCCTCTGACGAATGCAACCCCGAATGTAACATTTCAAAGACTAATTTCGCCACTGTCGATAAGTTCCTGTTAGTCAAAGTCAAAATATTTCATTCATTTGGGTCACAGTGTGACGCTTATTAACGTCAAAATAATAAATTTGTAAAATAATTACTTAAAGACTCTACATTTACATTTACTGCCACGTTCGCAAAGCAAGGGCGTAGAACCATGAGAAAGAACGGGCTGTGGCGTAGCCACTGTATTAATAATGGTTTTAATATATTGTTGTTGTGTATAACTTAATTAGTATAAATATGTTTGTACCAAATAATATTATTAAGTATCTTGTAAGAATAAGTAATGAACAATGATTGATGTACATATGTAACATTGATGTAAATATTTAATAAATTTAAAAATGTACATCGGGACAAACGTCGAACTTTATTATTAGTGATCGGAGGCTCGGCTGGCGGACGACCTGTTTGCACTGTCTCGCTTCCGCACACTTGCGGTCCTGCTCCGACGCATGGCCGCGCACCGCAAGTGGGCGGAGCGTTTGGAAATTTCTAGAAGCGCGCCTCCACCGGCGCCCGCGACGGCCCGAGGATAAAAAGTCAGTTGTCTCTTTAGTCTGTGACAAACCTCTGAACGCGTTACGCGTGTTGCTCGCGCACCCGCCGCGCCGCCGCCGCAGCCTCGCGCTTACGAAATATAAGAAGTAAAATAGTGTAAGAATTGCCCTAAGCTGCTTGTTGCTTGTGCTTGCTGTATTGCGCCTCTCTATGTACCTGTGACGCTGTTGGGACCGAATAAAGAATACTCTGGCAGGTAGCATTCTTCCTTTCATTTCTTCTCCTGCACCCTTCTGCACGTCTGCTACAAAAAGTACAGACGCTTACCGTGGCTAGCTTGCCCACATTGGTGACCCCGACGAACAGCGCAATGAGTCAGGAGAAGAAAGATGGCGACGCGAGAAATGCAGGTGACCACACCCAGTTTTGCGACGTATTCCGTGTGGGCGTAAGGGTACCCCCGTTTTACCCGGAAAAACCAGCTCTTTGGTTTTCACAATTGGAGAGCCAATTTGTGTTGGCTAATATAACCAGCGATGCCACGAAATTCCACCATGCTATCGGCGGCCTTGACCCGATGTATGCAGCGGAGGTGGAGGACATCATCACGGCACCACCCGCCCCGAACAAGTACGAGCGGCTGAAGGCAGAACTGGTGAGGAGACTGTCGGCATCTCGCGAGAAGAAAATGCTGCAGCTCCTAACTCATGAGGAGCTAGGCGACCGGAAACCTTCGGCGTTCCTGCGCCACTTACGAGACCTGGCAGGACCGAGCGTGCCTGATGACTTCTTACGCACTATTTGGACCAGCCGACTACCTGGCAGCACGCAGACCATTATCGCGTCTCAGACCAAGGCGACTTTGGAGGAGGTAGCGGAACTAGCGGACCGCATTCACGACGTCGTGCCCACGGTTCCTAACGTCGCATCCGCTGCACTGAGGAACACGCCCAGCAGTAACGCAGACCAGATGGCAAGCGAAATAGCTGCGTTGACGAAGCAGGTACAGGCCCTAACCTCGGAGGTGGAAAGGTTGTCACGGCCCAGGCAACGATCACACAGCAGGCGAAGCGGACGGTCACCATCCAGGCGTTCCAACTCGAACTACAGGAAGTTCCCGGTATGTTGGTTTCACTATAGATTTGGCGATAGGTCCACCCGATGTGTAAAACCATGCGACTACGCGGGAAAAGGGACAGGCAGTCAGTAGCAGCGACCGACGGCTGCCACAATACCGGTCGCTTATTTGTAACGGACCAAATTTCAAAAAGACAATTTCTCGTTGATACCGGAAGTGACGTTTGTGTTTACCCCAAGTCAGCAATTAAATATCGTTGTAATAAAACTACTTATGAACTTAGTGCTGCGAACGGTAGTGTAACAAATACTTTCGGTTATATTAATTTAAAATTAAATATAGGTTTACGTCGTGACTATGTTTGGAAATTTATTGTTGCAGATGTCACAAGGGCAATAATAGGAGTCGACTTTCTCTTGCACTACAATTTGATAGTAGATGTACGAAATAAACGACTCATTGATGGCGACACTTCGCTCGCCGCCCCTGCTTCGCCTGCCCGCTCTTCCGATATTGTTTCTTCGGTGAAGGTAAGAATTGGTGACACAAAATATCACGATATACTACGAGAATTTCCAAGCATTACCCGACCAGCTGGTATACACCGTACACCTACACATAGTACTATACATCACATACGCACTACACCTGGTCCACCGGTAGCTTGTACACCGCGTCGGTTAGCCCCCGATAAATTGAAAATCGCTAAGGAGGAGTTTGAATCTATGCTCATGAATGGTACAGCCAGACCCTCCGACTCACCATGGGCTTCACCCTTACACCTGGTGCCTAAAAAGGACAATGGTTGGCGTCCATGCGGCGATTATAGAATGTTAAATGCGAGAACTATTCCCAACAGATACCCAATTCGCCACATTCATGACTTTTCGCATAACCTATCGGGATGTCAGGTCTTTTCAAAAATAGATTTAGTTAAGGCATATAATCAGATCGCAGTGAGCCCCGAGGACATACAGAAGACCGCGATCACCACACCGTTTGGTCTTTTTGAATTTCCGTTCATGACCTTCGGACTTCGCAACGCTGCGCAGACATTTCAGCGATTTGTCGATGAAATGTTGCGAGGTCTGGGGGACTTCTGTTACGGACATTTGGACGATTTCTTGGTATTTTCAAAAAGCCATAAAATCCATGAGACCCATTTGCGTCAGCTGTTCACCAGATTACAGGAATACGGCATGGTGATCAACCCTTCGAAATGCGTCTTCGGAGCTGAGGAAGTAACGTTTTTAGGATACAGCATTAGCGCTAGCGGCACAAAACCGTTACCAGAAATAGTTGAGGCCATTAACAACTACCCTCCACCTAAAACTGTACGCGAGCTAAGAAGATTTCTAGGGATGATGAATTTTTACAGGCGGTTTATTCCAAACGCTGCACAACACCAAGCCCCGCTGAATGCTCTGTTAGAGGGTTCAGTAAAAGGTTCTCATCCGGTAAAATTTACCTCTAAAGAAGAAGCAGCTTATGAAGCTTGTAAGACAGGTCTCTGTCAGGCTGCAATGTTGGCACATCCGGACATCAGCGCCAAACTATCTTTAGTTACAGATGCGTCCGATTTGGCAATTGGTGCGGTCCTACAGCAGTGGAAGGACGACACCTGGGAACCATTGGCTTTCTTTTCCCGTAAGCTTAGCCCAGCTCAACAGAAATATTCACCGTATGATCGTGAGTTGCTCGCGATATACGAGGCGATTAAGTACTTTAGGCATATGGTTGAGGCGAGAGAGTTTGTGATCTACACAGATCACAAACCCCTCTGTTACGCGTTTCACACGCGTAAGGAAAATTGTTCACCAAGACAGTTCCGACATCTAGATTACATCTCGCAGTTTACCACGGACATCAGACACATTGCAGGTAAAGACAACGTTGTAGCCGATACATTATCACGGATAGAGGAAATTGTCCAGCCCATCAATCTGAACGAGCTTGCCGAGTCACAACGATCAGATCCAGAGTTGCAACAGCTACTTCTAGATAACAACACCTCGTTATGTCTGAAAAAAGTAATACTGCCGGGATTGGGTTCCGAACTGTACTGCGATGAGAGCGGCAAGACACCGAGACCATATGTCACAAAAGTATTTCGCCGTCAAGTCTTCGACAGCTTACACTCATTTAGCCACCCCGGAGCAAATGCCAGCGTGAAACTAGTAACGGAACGCTACGTGTGGCCAGAGGTGAAGAAGGACTGTCGAAAGTGGGCGAGGAACTGCATAGCATGCCAACGATCTAAGATCACTCGTCATGTCAGTGCCCCGCTCAGCAACTTCAGGCTGCCGCGATCTCGTTTCATGCACATCCATATTGATCTTATAGGACCGCTGCCACTATCGCAAGGATATCAGTATTGTCTCACCGCCATTGACCGCTTCACGCGATGGCCTGAGGCAATTCCCATCAAAGACATTAGGGCGGAGACGGTGGCGCGAGCACTCCTGTATGGATGGATCTCACGCTTTGGTTGTCCCATACAAATCGTCACGGATCGTGGAAGGCAATTTGAGTCAACACTATTCAAGCGATTATCAGAGATAGCGGGATTTGAACACAGGAAGACGACTGCGTACCATCCAGCCTGCAACGGACTAGTCGAACGATTCCATCGACAACTCAAGACCGCAATCACGTGCCATGGAAACACGAATTGGGTCGAGTCGTTGCCTCTAGTTCTCCTAGGCATTAGAAACGCCTTTAAAGAGGACATTCAGGGAACCTCAGCTGAATTAGTTTACGGGGAAACGTTGCGCCTGCTGGGGGAGTTATTTCAACCACAAGACCCCGACACCGTAGAAGCAAACGCTTATATGACCAAGTTACACATGTTCGCTAGGACTCTCCAACCACGTCCAACATCCAGGCACGGTAATAAAAGAACTATATTTATTTTCAAAGATCTCGCTAACTCGTCTCACGTGTTCCTGAGGGATGAAGCGAATTCGGGTTCTTTCAAACCAGCGTATACTGGACCACATAAGGTCCTCGAACGAGGGGAGAAAGTATTCAAACTCCTTCTTAATGGTAAGATCGTTTCAGTATCGATAGACCGTATTAAACCAGCCTACATATTGAACGACATACACACCAACATATCACACGAAACAAACAGTAACACAGAACATCAACATGACACACCTGTCACCAATTCTACGCCACTGACCGAAGATGCTAATATCAGGAGAACACGGTCAGGCCGTAGGGTGCATTTCCCTGACTATTATCGCCCATAGTGATGGTCTCTGGAAGGGAGTGTGTGGCGTAGCCACTGTATTAATAATGGTTTTAATATATTGTTGTTGTGTATAACTTAATTAGTATAAATATGTTTGTACCAAATAATATTATTAAGTATCTTGTAAGAATAAGTAATGAACAATGATTGATGTACATATGTAACATTGATGTAAATATTTAATAAATTTAAAAATGTACATCGGGACAAACGTCGAACTTTATTATTAGTGATCGGAGGCTCGGCTGGCGGACGACCTGTTTGCACTGTCTCGCTTCCGCACACTTGCGGTCCTGCTCCGACGCATGGCCGCGCACCGCAAGTGGGCGGAGCGTTTGGAAATTTCTAGAAGCGCGCCTCCACCGGCGCCCGCGACGGCCCGAGGATAAAAAGTCAGTTGTCTCTTTAGTCTGTGACAAACCTCTGAACGCGTTACGCGTGTTGCTCGCGCACCCGCCGCGCCGCCGCCGCAGCCTCGCGCTTACGAAATATAAGAAGTAAAATAGTGTAAGAATTGCCCTAAGCTGCTTGTTGCTTGTGCTTGCTGTATTGCGCCTCTCTATGTACCTGTGACGCTGTTGGGACCGAATAAAGAATACTCTGGCAGGTAGCATTCTTCCTTTCATTTCTTCTCCTGCACCCTTCTGCACGTCTGCTACAAAAAGTACAGACGCTTACCGTGGCTAGCTTGCCCACAGGGCAATAAAATTCACGGTCACTCTTTTTCATCGCCAGGTTTTGTATAATACATAACAATTTCAATTTTGTAAGGTGCTGCAACTGTTACACCTTCTATGTCACTTGTATATATTTACTGTACATAATAATACTCAAGCATAATACTTAATTTTCATTTAGTTAGCCTCCTCAGAATAGACATGGTGAAACAGGAGCATTCACTTACATTATATAGGATCATTTCGCCTGTTCGCGTCCATTTAGTGCAGTTGGCAAGTTTGAAGGAGAAAATAAAAATGTTCCAGCAAATTGATTCAATGAAAAATGTATGTAATGCGTTCATTATATAGTCTATTTTAATAATAACTTTCAGTTTTGTTCGAAACTTTTTGTGTTTTTTTTTTAAATAGACAAACTTCAAAATATGGCATTTTACCCAGTTTGCGTCCAAAAAATCCAAATTGCGTCCACCTGTGGACCAGTTTGCGTCCACCAGCTTAGTCTTAATAATATCATCCTTATAATCCTTCATATAAGGGTGATATTGTTAAGACAATCTAAAGGAAGATTGGCTTTTAACAATTTCTACATTTAAGATTAAAGGTATAAAAAATCTACATTATTATCATTATTAAATCACTTTAAAGAAACTATAAATAACTATTTATTGTTCTCAACATCGATGGAACTTAAAATCAAAGATAAAAAAATAACGATACATGTTGTCCAATAGTGTGGTCTTCGGAATAGCATAATTTTTACATAATTATGTACGTATTTGTCTTATCGATTTCTTCTTCTCACGAATATCACAAAACGCTTTCTTTATTTAATCATCTTTTGTATTTTTTTCCTTCTTCTTTCTTGTCTCCTAAGAACTCATCTTGAATAGAAAAAATATGGAATAAAAGAAATTAAATGTAATAATTCAATTTTAAACTCAGTCTTAACCAAAAATGCATTTTAAATTATAAAAAAAAATATATAGAATGTATTTATGCGATTATTTCTATTTCATGAAAATATGGACGCAATTTGCTATAATATTATCCCTTGCAGGTATAGTTTGCGTCCACTTGTGATCGATTATTATACCGACTGTATCTTTTATTACAATCATAATAATGTGGACGCAAATTGGTCATTACAATTGCATACTATTAATTTTAAAATAAACAAAATCCCAATTTCTCTCTCATATTTTAATCACATAAAAATAAACAACTAAAGAAATCATAAATAGACGAGTTCGCGTCCATTGTGGACGCAAAGTGGAAGTTTTATAAATTCGGTGTTGTAATTCGCGTCCACCTTATTTTAATTGTTAACTATAAAAAAACAAGCTAATTCATAATTCATACTATTCGTCTTTTCATTATTAATGTCTAGAAACAGCTATGTATCCTAAAATTCACATAAAACAATAAAATACTTACCGTCAAACACGCCGCTGCACACTATTTTTTTATTTATATCCCGCGCATCTGCACTCTTTTGTTGAACAACCGAGATTTACTAATTTTTTTAAACAGGATAAGCTGGGCGCACGGAACTTTTGTCTATTTGTGCGTGTCTCTTATACGTAGAGGTATTGGCGATACTGACTTTTCAATTTATTAGTGTGTTAGTATACTTATTTACGAGCATTTTTAAAGGGAGGTCCGCAAAATGGACGCGAATAGGGGGATGGACGCGAACAGGCGAAATAACCCTATATACCTAATAATGCAGGCAAACCGCGAAAGTGATCAGAACCATGATGGAAATTATGCAGATTAAAAATTAAAATTTAATACCAAAAGTTAAATTGATTTGTCAGACAGATCCTACTGTCCCTCAATTTTAATTTATTTGGAAGATAGGTCCTGTTCAGACGTGGTGAAACTGGGCTTTTACCTTACGATATAACAGCCGATTTCTACGATAGTATCAACAGTTGTAAGCCATGACGCCAAAACTTACCATTCAACATGTGAAAATGGTCAATTACTCCAAGCTATTGTTTTTCAAGAACATGATTTCAGATTTAAATGACTGCTTGCGTGATATTTTTTAATTCATTGTACCTTAAAGGCAGCCATTACAAGTTTTTTCAAAACCAATGAAAGTCATGAAACCTTAGAAAGTGAAAGCTTGTAAGATATAACTTCTCCGTCAACTTTTTCTGTGTTCGAATGACGACATTGTATAATATTCTCTTTTCTTATAAAACTTCGGTTACTTAATTGAAGTGTTGTGTGTATTTTATTTGTAATTTGTGTTATAAGGAACTTATTTATAACTAAGTTCTTGTATGACATAGACATTCACTAAAGAAGATTTTTTTATATTCCACACCTAAGGAGATTAGTATGGTTGAACAGTTTGAATATTTGCTAATTTTGAAGTAAACGCTATTTTAACGCGGGCTTAAATATTCCCACTAGTTACAATTAAACATGATCGCCAAAAATATAGTATCTGACAATTTTTCTTTTTGTTGTTGTTAAACAAGTCGGTAGTCTGTCTGATAGCGAACGGTAAATTCGACTCTAATACCTTTCACGAAGTGCAAAAGGTTTAATTAATAACACAATTATGGTTCTTTACTTAGAGAATAGTCTAAAATATTTACAAAAGAGTGTGTTAACGTATATCCAAGAAATAACGCAAATATTCTTAATACTAGCTGTGCCCGCGACTCCGTTCGCGCGGAATTTGTCTTTTCATTAGGCTACAGAATTGATAGGTACCCAAAATGTTTTAAGTTGCATCTAATACCTAAGATATTGAAAAGTGTAGATGTCCTAAAAATAGCTCAAATTACTTTCACTTGTACGTGCAAGTCCACACCGCGAAGTTACCAATCGCGAGTAACTACGGAATTCAATATTCGAACTATAGATAGATCTGTAGATTTTAGATGCGTTTTTGACATAAGCTCCATACAAAATATGTCAAACACGAATCTCAAATCTCAAAATCCATGTATGGATCGAATATTGAAAATGGCCGTAAAAGATCAGAGAATTCCTGTGCATGTTCGTTGCCCATAATCATGCTCGCAAATTTAATGTCAAAATGCATAGTGATAATACAATCCCATACTTATGAACTCTTTAGACAGGCTATAATTTCTTCAGCTCTTGTCTCATATTCTATGGTAGTATAACAGACAGAGCCTAACGAAAATCGCCACGAAAAAGTGCTGTTAAGGCCTTGCCACACGGCACAATTTTACCACGGATCAAATTTTCAATCGGATTGGCTTTGCCCGTCTACACGACACAATCAAATCACTGATTTTCATTCCGTCCACCCGATTGGTTAAAATCTGGTGGTACCGCCCACCCGATGAACGTGAGTTGGACGACTGACGTCTACACGTCACGATTTCATCAAGTGATTTAGTGAAGTTGGACGTAAAATTGTGCTGTGTGGCAAGGCCTTTATACCGCCCATGAGTTCGTCATTTTGTATTCGCACAATACAATCATACTTTAGCTTCGTTCCTTTGCCGAAATCACCTTGGTAGGAAAAGTCTTGCCGTTCCACCCGGAGCATCCACAAATAGTATTTTTCTCAAATCACTATCCACGCTACGACACACACGATCATAATTATATTAAACGCTGTTCTTCAGTAAGTCTCGAGAGATCATTTTTACACCAGCAAATGATGGTTCGTATCGGTCGTCGTGGTCGTTCATATTCAGTAATAGGATAGATATAACTATATCTACTGTCAAGCAATGGTTTATTAGACTGTTGTGGTAACCTTAAAATGTCCTCGACCATTTGGCTTCATATTTATGCCATAACTATGCAGCATCTCAAACCCATGGCGTAATCGATGAGGACTTTTACTTATACTTGCTTCAGGCAATGCCATCCCAGTGTTTATCCCCATCCAGTAAAATAAAATGACTCGCCACTCTTCAACCTGTTTACATATACATACATGTGCGAATACGTCCAGCCTAAGCTGAACCCTATTTAACATAAAATTAATCATACAGATTTAAGCTCAATTTAAATTGGAAGATCCAAATGTTCGAAAATATCCTATTTATTATCTTAAAACCTCGTAATTTTACATTTGACTGATCATAATATATTAAGTTTCAACCAATTCAACTAAAGAGTTACTTTTATAGAACAAATTTTAACCGATCAAATGTTTAATTTGACAAAACTTTTTTATCTATGAACCGATTCGTATAAAACAAACATCAAATGTTAAGTGGGGCTTACTACAATACATCAGTGAATTCCATTCGCATTCCAATTCTATTAGCCGTTTCTGAAATTAGCGTGCAAAAACGCACAGACAAACAGACAAAAATTTTAATTATTATATTTTTGGCTTCTCTTCTTTAATGTAGACCCCTTAAAATAGATTTCTTCTGAATATGTTCACTCATCATCACTTACGGATTTATTATATGTATAGACGGCCGTTTCGTGCGTTAAACAAAAATCAACCGTATAGCCGTACCCATACTGGCGCGGCGAGATTTGGAAGGTTTATTTCATCTATATATTTTGTGTTTATAAACCGATTTCTATATTTTTTTATATAATATACATATTAAAGTGTTCTTTTTGAATATAGGAGATATATATCTATATCTCCTATATTCAAAAAGTAGCACTAAAACGCAAACTGATCGATATTTACTTTCTGTCCATCCTTACCTACGGCGCTGAGTCTTGGTCCACAGACTGAACTTCAAATGTCCAGCGTAAGGGTTGTCAAAGTCCAATGGAGCGCAGAAATTTCGGTTCCAAGAGGGTCGATCGAGTGCAATATACTGTTCTGCAATCCATGACAGGTAATGCTGATGTAGGACAGAAGACTGTCAACCTAAAGTAGTAATTTGGGCGCATCCAAGTTGATGGGCAAAAATCGTCATGCAATGGGTGCCGAAAGTCGAAACAGAGACAGACCCCCGAACACGTTGTCGTGATAATCTAGATAACTTCAACAGTAACTGGCCCAACTTGGCACAAAATAGATATGCTAGGAAGAGTGTAAAGGAGACCTTTGCTCAGCAGTGGGACTACATTGATTAATAAAAAAGTGGGGGGAGGTGCGAAGTTAAATCCAAGTTTTTGGGTTCGCAACCCATGTTCAGAGGCCACTACTTTGAGAAGACTAATGATTTATCTGGCAAACTATTCAATTAAATAACATGTTGAGTTGCAAATTTAAATTTTCTACAACTTTGCTTCGGTACCATTTAGTCGTAAAACCAAAAATAACGAGGACACAAATAGGCATATCTAGGGTTAGTTTTCAAAGTGGGCCTGGATCTTTATAAAACAATAGTGTGACGTTTTTAGGCTGCTAAACTGAATTTCGGAAAAACATAAACAAACTTCTGGGGTGGCCTAGTGCTCACTTCAGAATAATGTACCTAACCCCCCCAACGCAGTAGTAGTTAAGAAAAGTTGTAACTATTTACCTAAATACACCAATACCTAGGCTAAACTTTTTTTGTTTTGCGACAAAAAGTTGTAGAAAATTAAATTTGCAACGCATAATGATTTTACAAATTCTCTGTGCGATCAATACTATATATAGTTTACGAGATAAATAAGAAAAACCATTCGCACCTGCACTCTTTCTAAGATGGCGGCCGATGGACAAGCGTCAAATTTTGATTAAGCTTTACGAGAGGCCTCCTAGATATTTAAGAAAATTGCGTCCTCTGACGAATGCAACCCCGAATGTAACATTTCAAAGACTAATTTCGCCACTGTCGATAAGTTCCTGTTAGTCAAAGTCAAAATATTTTATTCATTTGGGTCACAGTGTGACGCTTATTAACGTCAAAATAATAAATTTGTAAAATAATTACTTAAAGACTCTACATTTACATTTACTGCCACGTTCGCAAAGCAAGGGCGTAGAACCATGAGAAAGAACGGGCAATAAAATTCACGGTCACTCTTTTTCATCGCCAGGTTTTGTATAATACATAACAATTTCAATTTTGTAAGGTGCTGCAACTGTTACACCTTCTATGTCACTTGTATATATTTACTGTACATAATAATACTCAAGCATAATACTTAATTTTCATTTAGTTAGCCTCCTCAGAATAGACATGGTGAAACAGGAGCATTCACTTACATTATATATATACCTAATAATGCAGGCAAACCGCGAAAGTGATCAGAACCATGATGGAAATGATGCAGATTAAAAATTAAAATTTAATACCAAAAGTTAAATTGATTTGTCAGACAGATCCTACTGTCCCTCAATTTTAATTTATTTGGAAGATAGGTCCTGTTCATACGTGGTGAAACTGGGCTTTTACCTTACGATATAACTGCCGATTTCTACGATAGTATCAACAGTTGTAAGCCATGACGCCAAAACTTACCATTCAACATATGAAAATGGTCAATTACTCCAAGCTATTGTTTTTCAAGAACATGATTTCAGATTTAAATGACTGCTTGCGTGATATTTTTTAATTCATTGTACCTTAAAGGCAGCCATTACAAGTTTTTTCAAAACCAATGAAAGTCATGAAACCTTAGAAAGTGAAAGCTTGTAAGATATAACTTCTCCGTCAACTTTTTCTGTGTTCGAATGACGACATTGTATAATATTCTCTTTTCTTATAAAACTTCGGTTACTTAATTGAAGTGTTGTGTGTATTTTATTTGTAATTTGTGTTATAAGGAACTTATTTATAACTAAGTTCTTGTATGACATAGACATTCACTAAAGAAGATTTTTTTATATTCCACACCTAAGGAGATTAGTATGGTTGAACAGTTTGAATATTTGCTAATTTTGAAGTAAACGCTATTTTAACGCGGGCTTAAATGTTCCCACTAGTTACAATTAAACATGATCGCCAAAAATATAGTATCTGACAATTTTTCTTTTTGTTGTTGTTAAACAAGTCGGTAGTCTGTCTGATAGCGAACGGTAAATTCGACTCTAATACCTTTCACGAAGTGCAAAAGGTTTAATTAATAACACAATTATGGTTCTTTACTTAGAGAATAGTCTAAAATATTTACAAAAGAGTGTGTTAACGTATATCCAAGAAATAATGCAAATATTCTTAATACTAGCTGTGCCCGCGACTCCGTTCGCGCGGAATTTGTCTTTTCATTAGGCTACAGAATTGATAGGTACCCAAAATGTTTTAAGTTGCATCTAATACCTAAGATATTGAATAGTGTAGATGTCCTAAAAATAGCTCAAATTACTTTCACTTGTACGTGCAAGTCCACACCGCGAAGTTACCAATCGCGAGTAACTACGGAATTCAATATTCGAACTATAGATAGATCTGTAGATTTTAGATGCGTTTTTGACATAAGCTCCATACAAAATATGTCAAACACGAATCTCAAATCTCAAAATCCATGTATGGATCGAATATTGAAAATGGCCGTAAAAGATCAGAGAATTCCTGTGCATGTTCGTTGCCCATAATCATGCTCGCAAATTTAATGTCAAAATGCATAGTGATAATACAATCCCATAGTTATGAACTCTTTAGACAGGCTATAATTTCTTCAGCTCTTGTCTCATATTCTATCACACGGCACAATTTTACCACGGATCAAATTTTCAATCGGATTGGCTTTGCCCGTCTACACGACACAATCAAATCACTGATTTTCATTCCGTCCACCCGATTGGTTAAAATCTGGTGGTACCGCCCACCCGATGAACTTGAGTTGGACGACTGACGTCTACGCGTCACGATTTCATCAAGTGATTTAGTGAAGTTGGACGTAAAATTGTGCTGTGTGGCAAGGCCTTTATACCGCCCATGAGTTCGTCATTTTGTATTCGCACAATACAATCATACTTTAGCTTCGTTCCTTTGCCGAAATCACCTTGGTAGGAAAAGTCTTGCCGTTCCACCCGGAGCATCCACAAATAGTATTTTTCTCAAATCACTATCCACGCTACGACACACACGATCATAATTATATTAAACGCGGTTCTTCAGTAAGTCTCGAGAGATCATTTTTACACCAGCAAATGATGGTTCGTATCGGTCGTCGTGGTGGTTCATATTCAGTAATAGGATAGATATAACTATATCTACTGTCAAGCAATGGTTTATTAGACTGTTGTGGTAACCTAAAAATGTCCTCGGCCATTTGGCTTCATATTTATGCCATAACTATGCAGCATCTCAAACCCATGGCGTAATCGATGAGGACTTTTACTTATACTTGCTTCAGGCAATGCCATCCCAGTGTTTATCCCCATCCAGTAAAATAAAATGACTCGCCACTCTTCAACCTGTTTACATATACATACATGTGCGAATACGTCCAGCCTAAGCTGAACCCTATTTAACATAAAATTAATCATACAGATTTAAGCTCAATTTAAATTGGAAGATCCAAATGTTCGAAAATATCCTATTTATTATCTTAAAACCTCGTAATTTTACATTTGACTGATCATAATATATTAAGTTTCAACCAATTCAACTAAAGAGTTACTTTTATAGAACAAATTTTAACCGATCAAATATTTAATTTGACACAACTTTTTTATCTATGAACCGATTCGTATAAAACAAACATCAAATGTTAAGTGGGGCTTACTACAATACATCAGTGAATTCCATTCGCATTCCAATTCTATTAGCCGTTTCTGAAATTAGCGTGCAAAAACGCACAGACAAACAGACAAAAAATTTAATTATTATATTTTTGGCTTCTCTTCTTTAATGTAGACCCCTTAAAATAGATTTCTTCTGAATATGTTCACTCATCATCACTTACGGATTTATAATATGTATAGACGGCCGTTTCGTGCGTTAAACAAAAATCAACCGTATAGCCGTACCCATACTGGCGCGGCGAGATTTGGAAGGTTTATTTCATCTATATATTTTGTGTTTATAAACCGATTTCTATATTTTTTTTTATATAATATACATATTAAAGTGTACTTTTTGAATATAGGAGTTTGATAAATATATATCTATGGGAAATACAATGTATTGATGTATTTAATACACTTTGAAGAAATGTCTTACGATTAAACCCGTTATTGTGGCTAATTTATAAAAGATAGATAGATACTATTTAGAACTTTTTGTAGATATTTTGAAGACCATCATCTTTGTAATACATACTTTTGGTGAATGATCAACGTATGCGAGAATAAGAGCTCTAAAGCGCATTTTCATCCGACTTGCTTCAAATTTATCGTCACTGCTCAGCTCCTATGTGTCTTAGCGTTATGTTATATAGCCTATAACCTGCCCAGGAGTATGGACTACAATCGTACCAAGTTTGGTTAAAATCCTTTTAGTAGTTTTTGACCCATGCGTGCACAAACAGACAGACAGACAGACAGACAGACGGACAGACAGACAGACAGACAAAAAAATTACTGATTGCATTTTTGGCATCAGTATCGATCACCGTTCATCCTCCAATATTAATTTTGAATATATATTCAATGTACAGAATTGACCTCTCTACAGTTTTATTATAAGTATAGATAAACTTACGAAGTTTGGAAAAACTAACATTTTATCTCGACGTCAGAATTCTCATAAAACTGATACACATTCAATAACAACGCACAAAGTATATAATTGTGTTAAATTCATTGCAAACATTTATTGTTATTTATAAATGAGTTATAACATTAGTTAAAGCAATTAATGTTATAACTATTAATGTTATAATATTGATTCATTTAACGAACACTTAAGATTGTTTTCAATAATATTATATTAATTTAAAACAATAACATAACTGCGATAATAATAGTAGCATTCGTGTTTATTTTAATACAAAGCATGTAGCAAATTTTATCCCGTTAGTTTATTTACTACTATAATGAGAGGTCCCAAATTAGTTTAGTATTCTATGTTTGTTACAAAATAAGTAAACAGGGTTGAGAAGAAAAGCTGTTGTTTAAATTGACGTAGTTCCAAAGTAACACAAAGGGAAACACTAAAGAAATAAATTAGTATTTTATATGTAAGGCGAAGTCAGAAGTTGTGGTACTTTCCGGAGGGTGATTGCAGGCATATGGAGGGAGGCATTTCACAGCTTTGAAAGCGTTAGTAAGCCATGTTAAATCTGGGGCATTTTGGCGGCTTAGTGGATTTATTTTATTACATTTACTTATTCAACGGTTAGATCGGGCTATGATGATCGTCCGGCCGCGTTTAAAGACTACTTAGTTAATTAAATGTTACATGAATGGATGGCTCTGTGTACTACGTAATGTTTATCAGGAAGACTCGAGTAGAATGGCGAGCCTCGTGGCTATTAACGTGGACTCCTTAGCTTGTTATATTGCTTCAATTACTCTAATTGGAGTGTGTTCTGTATCTAATAGAGAGAACGCTTGATATGCAATTAACAAAATATATCTGTATAACACCAGAACGCGTTGTAACTATACCGTATGAGATCTGATAGTAATCCTATTGTTATGCAATAATTTACTTATAACACAGCTTACTATTATGACTCTATATATCCGTAGCTCGCCCTTGTCACATATTGAGGAATATATCATAGAGCCTGCCACTTTGTCATTTTCGGAAAACTATCTAACTACTAAGCTATTAACGATATTTAGTATAGAACGTCTTAGCTTACTGAACCAGGGATTTTACGGTACAGGCATCTTTGCAGACTATACTTAAGAACTAGCGTAATATTCTTATTTATAAAAAAAATGAAATTTACACGTTTTATAACTAGAAATAAATGGCTAAGCGGCCGCTTGAGCCACTACATCATAAGTGCAGTCAGGGCAGCCAAATGTAAGCCATTATACGAACCTATGTATAGATATATAGATAGAATCGAGAAAGTCCAAAAACCTACTGGCTTAAGAGAAAATAAATAATTAAAACATGGAAAAATACTCTGACCTTTCCAACGTCTTGCAACTAAAAATATTTGCGATGCGCGTGTTTCTGTTTGTACTACTATTTAATATTTGTGGACTAAAATAAAATTATTGGAGGTTCGTTACGTATAAGAAACTGTGCATGTGTATATTGTTTATATGTAAATATTAGATAGAATATAAAACATCGTCCCGTCAATGTTTGCTGACCAATTCGAAGATACTCATAATAAAGTCGTCTGAGAGAAAGACATATTTGCCAAACAAAATTAAAATGTCTTAAATCGACGCTATACTTTTCAAACCAAAGGCTTAGGACAAAATAATGTAAATATCAACATTCGAATAAATACGAAAAGTTACAATTTGTATATTTTATTTGAATTCTAGATTTTTATATACTCTATATTTGTAAAGAAATAGGTTTAAGTTTACCTGCTACGAAATTTGTAATTTGTACAAAATAGTCAGAATTGAGCTTTCAATTATTATTATTAATAATACGTGTGGTCCATTTATTTCATATTTATGAACTCAGTTAGGTACCTATAATTTGTAAAGCTTTGTCCCATTATTTCATTGAAAATAATAAAACATAGTAATCTTTACTAGGAAATAGTTAATTAATTACAGTCATTGATTGCACAGTTCCAATGTTGATGAGTAGATGAGCTTTGTGTACACATCGCTCTTGTCAATAAATTGCGTACCCCGGAGGCTGCTTTATAAAGCACAAATTCGTCGAATTGATCGTTCAACTTTGTAATGAATAAACACTTTAACTTTTACAAAAAACAATCAAACACTTTTAAGCCAAATTGTCTATAAAATTAAATGTTTCTTGATTAATTCTATGTAACAAAAATGTTCACGTTGTTGTCCTGTGTCCATTGTTACATCCGGTCACCCACTGTTTACTAAGTCTTAAACCGCCGTACACACAAAAGGGATAGCAATAAAAAATCAAGGTAAACTCTCCAACTCGAGAGACTTAATTGCTCTATTTCTACTCAGTATCAAAGGTACTCCGACGCAATTACGTTCACCCAGCCAATGCGTTCTCTTTCACTCCGCCCCGGTGCGCTTAAACGATTCAATTTTCGAAGTGGCAAACATTAATGAAGAGTTTCTACACTCTACTTAAATTGTATGTTTGCCGAGAATATCTATATTTGGCTACGTGGAAAAAGAAATTTGACAATGTGGAAAAATGGGAGCTATAATGGATAATACTTTTAAACTCGCTAAGAAATATTGATCACTTGGAATTTTAGAGCAACAACGTCGCGACTACTCTGCTAATGGAACGTGATATTTCGTTATATAGAAAACGATATCCGAACATTTTTTTTACTCTTGACCCCACGGAGGAGCAGCTAGACAAACTTGAGCGCCTTCAAAACTTCTGTATACGATTTATATTTGGATTACGCAAATATGATCATGTCTCAGAATTTCGCAACAGACTCAAGTGGCTCCCAATTCGTCTTCGCAAGAATACTCACATTTTTACATTACTTTATAATGTTTTATTTAATCCCAGTACTCCCTTTTATCTCAAAGAACGTTTTAAGTTCGTTCATGACACACATATAAGGTCCTTGAGGTCGTCTGAGAATTTGACCCTGGCGATGCCAATCCATTCTAGCAATTACTATGGAAAATCCTTTTCCATTCAAGCTGCACGCCTGTGGAATGGATTGCCACTAGAAATTCGTAAAGCCAAATCGCTTAACATATTAAAGTGTATGTTAAAAAAACACTACCTGTCAATGTAACGCCAATCATTATAAGTATTGTTAATTTATCGTATATTGTATAGCTGTCGTTTTACAAGTGCACTGCTTCCTTATATATAATCATATTTCATTTATAATATGTATTGTATCATATAGTACCTATACATATGTATGTTATAGTAGTATAATATAGTATGTATTTATGTAAGTATATGTGTATATATTTAGGTACTTACTTATGAATATTATATATTACTGACGCTACACCATCAATGAACATGACTATAAACTTACATCATTTCTGTCCATCCGCGGTTGCCTGGAAGAGATCGCTCTATTAGCGATAAGGCCGCCAATTGTACACTAGTTTTAAGTTATATATGTACTTAGGTAAATACTTTGTTTGTTTTGGTGTTCAATAAAGTGTAATCTATCTATCTATCTATCTATTATGCTTCAGTGTAGGAATTCGACGCTTGCTAGAGACAAGTTAGTGTGAAACTCAAATAATGGTCTAACTATAGAGTTTCCCTCTACGCGAAATACTTAGCTTTTAACTGATTTTACAGTCATCTTTATTCTAAAAAGTAAATGGAATAAATCTGATTAACACTTAAGATTACCCTAATCTTGGTGTAAATGTATGAGGTTATCTAGGCAAGTTACCCTCTGAAGCAATTCTTTAATCTTGGGCAATAAAGCTTTTCCACAATTAAGTCAATCACGCCTATTTAACTCGATTTTCTTTTAAGAAACCTATTACAGGCCGCAGGGACCATTCTCGGAAAGAGGCTAGGGCGAGCTAAATTGCTCCGAGGTAAAACCTGTCAATTTAATTGGTAAAAGAGTTTCATTTTAAAAAATGTCAATGCAAATGACACCGCAGGAAAGTTTTTTTTGTATTAGCATACTTCAATCTAGATACATTTTCTCAGCGTCTTATAACAAAGCCTGTCAAATTACGCATTTTATTCTTTATTTAAATAATGTCTTCTCAAAATTGCCAATAAATGTTTAGCAGTATTTCAAAATAAATTCAAATTAACAAGAGCTGTTTATGTCAAGTATTTGTCCAATTACAAAGTAATTTTAGGCAAAAGGTAAGGAGGAATTATGATAATCCAAATCATACTGAATTTATAAAGACGTCTCTGAAGATAACAGAGGAAAATGAAGCTGAATTATATCACGTCGTACAAAGCTTTCAGCGGAGCCGCGTTCGCCCGACTATTTTGTTTCCACCCTCAATAGTAGCTTGATGATATAATAATGACTTACAAGGCCAACATAAACATGTTTTCAACAAAAAGCAAAAGGCCAGAAATAATTCGAGAAGAGCACTTCGTTTGGTGGCGGCGTGCTCGCGCTGTGTCAGCGTTGTAGCGTAGTTAAACTTAATTAATGATTGTGCAGCGTTGATAAGTTCCAATCAATGTATTAGAACCAAGAATGATTTAGATATTAGAACCAAGTTTATCATGGTTAGAATTCTTTTAGTGACTGTCTAATGAAATTCTAAATTGTTTTATATACGTAGTCTTTCTAGGTTTATAGTGCTCGTCGTAGTAATAAGATTAATGAGCTCTTGAAAATATTACTGGTGTGCCTATAAAGCCTCCTGGGACTTTGTTTACGTGAACCCGAGACGTGGAACGACATTTTTATCGGAAAGTTTCTTGAGTTAAAAGATGTTTCTTACTAGTACTGTTTGTAGTCGGTACAGTTTAGTAGTAGAGCCATGTTACTTAATTATTGCTTGTATTTTACTGGCCAGATAATAAAATTACAAAGAGAAGACATTCGGTTATGCCATATTGAAAACACACAACGCAATTTTATACTTACCTCGGGTAACATACGGAACATAACCCATCACCGAAATAAAGAAGACATAAATATTCATTTAAATGTGGTAAACAGAAGTAAGGAACAACGCATTTAAAGTAAAAAATTAAATATTCTTGTGATGGTTGTTTTTTGTTGATTGCTGCAAGCGCCGTAATCACGAAAGTACTGCATAACATCCGTGAAATATCGAATATTGAAATGAAGGTACGGGGTACATATCCCTATAGACAAATTAAAACGAATTGAAGATCGACCTTCACACATGCCTACGTCTCTGGGGCATGCTAGTCGTTATTTAATAATGTACAAAATAACAGCGTATGTATACAATTTGTTTGCGAAAGTGTTGTGTGAAAATGTTTGTAGGCGTAATTAAATGTAGGCGCTTGGTAAACTCTATGTAGCTTCCGTCTTAGTTAATATTTTCCACGCAGTTTCTAAGACTATTGACTCACTAAGTTATTATATGTATATGACTTAGTGAGTGGAGAAATACTGTTATCATATTTATGTGCCGTCTACTGTTACTACCCATATGACCAGAAGTATGGACTTCTATTAACTTAATTAAGTAGGTACGCCATGTTACCTCAATGGGTACGCCTATATGATAAATACTTATATGATCGTTTTCAAAGCATAACAACTAGCTATGTGCGAGTCTGCAATGCAATTATGCTTTTGAGTACATAGTTAAATATTTTGTTCGTTATATGATTTAATAGCGAGTAGGGGAAAGCCCAAAATCTTTCTCTGAAAATATTTTGAAATAAACAGACCAAATTATATTCTTGTTAAAGAAAATCGCTGAATGCACCACTACCTATAATTTTGTGTCAAAAGTATGTTTAAAATAGCACGATTTTTTGGTTACGCATTTTAGATTTGTACTTTATAATTTAACACATCAGTAATTAACGAAGCCATATTCGTTTATTTACAAATTCATACAACCAATAGACAGGGTATCCATCTACGTTAAGGATAGATTGCAATATGTTCAACATGTTCTATAAAAATTGGTAAATGGACTTCCTTATCTTCGTCTTCGAGCCTTCGATATATTTCGCTGATAAATTTTCTTAAGCCTGTTGTCTGTTTGACATGTCGATAAACGGAGACTACTGTGCAAGCACAAGGCATCTTTGTGACTTCAGCGCCATGGTCAAATGGTACACTGTTGAAAAATTTTGTTACTTGCATGTACATCGTTGTATAATCTCAGTATCGATGCGGTAAATAGATATTTGGCAAAACGATGTCGACAGCTGGCGCCACCTAAAAGGCCTGCAGCACGTTGGACCGTCGATGCTATTGATATCGCAGGAAGCGGATGTATGTGGTGTATGTCTTGCAGTAGCTATGCATCTTTTGCCTGACATGATAATGAAAACGGCGATGATTGGACAATGTTTGAGGTGTCCATCTTAAATATGCTCTTGAAGCCGCTTGGCTTCCAAACGTTGTACCAAGAAAATAATATTGTCTTACGTGATGAATTCTTACTGGTGCAGCAGTAACTGTAAGAAACACAGCGGCAGGTTTAGTTTTTCTTTGGATGCCGGCCATTACTGTTTCTAAACAGAATTATGAGAACAGAAAGAAGATTGTGGCAAGTCGAACAGCAGGCTTGTGGGCGACCACACAGTTAATGACGCTAGTATATTATGCGAGCTGAGAAGTGATGCTTATGATGTCAAACTTAGTTGGTTATACTGCTCTGGTATTACCTACTTTGTTTACCCATCAAAAAGTTACGTCTCAAACATTACGCCATAAATCATCTAGAATAAATCAAATGGCCACGATGACGATGACAAATGGCTAAATAATTACATATAAATGGACGTATCTTTTTGTAACGTTGTGTTTACGTGAAATCTTTATTTAATTTTGCAGCATCAAAGAGCAGCACAGCTACGTATTTCATTATACATTCAACTTGTTCACATGTTCCTCAGAATGTGATTTAAAAAAGATGCAATAAAGTCAAGTGATTCATTAAATTTTAAGACGCGGTTCACTAAAAATGGAGAATTGTTACGTGTAATTAAATTACACTCATAAATAGCAAACATATTTTATAAGTATAAAAGCCTAACGAAAATCATGATGATGGTGATGAAAAGCCTAACGTAGCACAGTCTCTATATTATTATGTTCTGCATACGTGCGTGCATTCCACCACCGAGTTCGCGTTAAGATACCTGTCGGTGTGTGTCGGTTTCCTATACACAGTGTCTCCAAGGGTACCATTATCTCTCACTGTTACTTTAACGTCAAGGAAGGGTAACGATCCGTCTACCTCCATTTCGTATGTGAATCGGATGTTTGGATGTATGGAGTTCAATTTGTCTGCGAATTGTTCCACGTCTTGCTGGTTCCCCTTCATGATGCAGAAGATATCGTCGATATACCTCTTCCACAGCTTCACATTTGATGCCTGCATGTCTATGGATTCTTCGAAGTGCTCCATCCAGATGTTGGCCATTACTGGTGTGATAGGGCTACCCATAGCCACTCCATCGATCTGGAGGTAGTGTTGTCCACGATATAGGAAGTAGTTACCATCCAAGCAATTCTTAAGTAGAACTGTGAGTTCATCAGACAGACCGTTTTCCCTTAATTTCCTCTGTACGACCTCAAGGCAATCTTGAACAGGAACATTGGTGAATAGTGACTCAACATCAAAACTCACCATCACCTTGTCTGGTTCCTTTTTCGTGCTCTTGATAATTTCTATAAAGTGGCGAGAGTCCTTCACGAAAGAGTGTGTCTTGCCTACTAACGGTTGTAGTACCTTGCTTATGTGTTTCGCCAAACTATATGTGGGTGAATTTATTTGACTCACTATAGGACGCACGTGATAAATCTTAACAGTGTGTAGACGTCATTAGTGTAGTGTGTCGGAGTACCGACATTGCGAACTTAAATAAAGACCAAGTGAGGGTAGGTGCCGAAACCCGCACTTCCACAAGACGGCGCTGAGCTCTCATCAGTCTCTCCGCGACCACGCTCGGTGCCAGACGAGCGAAACGTCGGAACCAAATAGGTATTTATACCTTAAATAAGTTAGTTGTACGCGATTAAGATCCGCTAATTTATTTTGTATGATGTATACAAATCGCGAAAGTTTAAAATCGATTATAATAAAAATGGGTGTAGAAATACACCTCTGCCTACGTCTTCGGGGTTATAGGAGTGAGACTATGTATGTATTATAATCATCAGCCATGTTTACAATCCGTCCCATTGCTGGTCACAGGCTTTTCTCATTCTAGGGGGTATTGCGCTGCATTCCACCACGTTGGCCAAATGTGGGTTGGCAGACTTTGAGAACGTTATAGCGAACTCTCAGACACTCAGACATGCAGGTTGCCTACGATGTTTTCCTTCACCGCTAAGCAAGCTATAATTAACAATTTAATAAATACTTAAGTCAAAATACTTTTGCAAAACTGATGCTCCGCGCTGCAGTTTTACGGCTCCATATTTGAGTTGAAATAAAATAAAAATACTCCAAGTCGGTATAGGTTTTATTAAATTAGATACAAGCTTGCGTGGAGTGTGAGTTTACACAGTTTATTTGAGCAGTTCCCTCAAGCGCTGACGTACAATTTTCCCTCTAGGATGCCTCGGCATTTCTTCAATGAACTTTACACCACCTCTTAATTGCATGAATCGCGGTACCTGAAAAATTGAGCAACGTTGTTCAGTTATTAAGCTTCATTGTTTCGATAATTATATGGTGGGCAATTTATCACGAGAATGGGAATTGTTATATTAATGGTATAATATGCTATGTTATCGCTAGCTTTGTTTCGGAGTTGATCCTAATGTTGTCATGGCAATCAGTAGGTGTATCATTATATAGTATAAAACAAAGTTGTATTTATGTTTGTTTGTCTGTTCGCGATAACTTCAAAAACTTTTAAATGGATTTTGGCACAGGTTTCACCAACAGACAGAGTGATGCATGAGAAAGGTGTACATGTATAAATTCTAAGGATTTTGTGTAATATTATAAAATAAAAAGTATTTTTGTCAATCAATGCCTTCTTAAAACTGAATAATAATGATACCTACATTCTAATTTGCGATATATACATATACAAGGTGTAAGTAATATCGTAACTCCACACTTTGTTTAGAACAACTTAAAACAAAGTTTATAACATACTGTCTGCGTAATCTTAAAGAATATCTGCACACAACCGTACGTTTTTATTTGGGTGAAGTTGTAAAAATGCATATTATGTTGGTGATGCGCAACACGAAGACACGAAACTGTATTTACCGAAGGTTTGCGTTTGGACTAACTAGACGATATAGATAATTATAATGGGAATCTCGCTGAAAGAATGCAAAATTGTGATTTATGTCAGTATACAATATTAAAAAGATTCATTGACACATTTCATTTATATTTCTTTAACAATTTGAAAAATAATAAGTACAATTATTTAATGTAATGAAAAATGTTTTATGTTATAAACTACTCTTGCAGTGTGAACAAACGCGTTTAGGGGAATTCTACAACCATGGAAACAATAGTCATAAAGAACACTCTATCGCAAGACAACAATTTTTGGATCACACAGAGTTATCTCAGACTGCCTCCGTGGATAGCGTATGCGACTGCTGATCGGAGGTCCCGGGTTCGATACCCGGGTCGGACAAAGTGTTACTGGGATTTTCCAAATTCTCAGTAGCAGCACGGAGTCTGGTGATGTGTCCGGTAACGGCAATAGGCTCGCCCCCTCATTGTGGGACCTACAAATTCATGGCGAAATGTGGGTGTAATATAGCACCTCTGCCTACCTCTTCGGGGATAAAGGCGTGAGTTTATAAATAAAATAAAATACAAACTTATCTCCTGTGGGGATCGAATCCACAAACCTCACCGTAACACGGCAAGGCTACTGCTTAAACCACTGCGCCGTATGCGCAATGCTTAAAACAACAGGTTGCGATTATTTTCCAGCTCTCAGTGTATTATATAACATTGTAGTACAAGGCTTTGGATAGCAGCTCCAGGATAAAGGAAGTGTTCTTGTGCACTGAATACGTTCAATAGCGATAGAGCCTCTTAAACACGGTTAACATACTCTAGTGCAACTGTCAACATCGGCTTAGTCGTTATACACATACTTATTGGTATATTGAAATCTTTTTCTATTAACAATGTGGAAACAACACGACTTTAGCATGTTATGATATAGATTATCTATTTTCTTTACACATTTTCTTTATGTATGTAACTACTAATGTACCATAGTCCACTTTATATAACACTACTTTTTACGATCAAGCGTTGTTTTCATAAAATTGCTTTCCGTAGCTACATAGATTTCGTCTGGACGGATAAATATTGCGCTTGTGTACAATATCTACAGTAGCTACTCATAAATAGATTGATTTAGCCTTACCTCCGCAGCAACGTAATGAATCAAATCTTTTTCGGTAACATCGACGGTCTGCTTCACAACAAAGGCTGTAGGTTCCTCTCCGTAATCAGGTACCGGTTTACCAACCACTCCTGCCTCTCGGACTCCCGGATGTAATTGTAGTATAGTTTCTAGTTCCAGTGGAGCCACCTGAAATGCAAAGCTACGGTTATAATTTGGTCCAACGAGCTTAGTCATAAACACCGAATATGTAAATATTTTAAAATCTCATAGTCCATGCTGGAAATAATATATTTCAAGGTATTGATATTTTCAGACCAGCAATTACTTTTTACGATTATTGTAGTATTTTAGTTGCAATTATTACAAAAATATGCAGCGTGACTTTATTTTCGGTCAAAATATCTTGAGAAACTAATATTATTTTTTCAGAAATTCTATTGTATAGCAACTCGCGCCTCTTACTTATTTCGGTTTAACCAGACATTACAGCTTTGTCACGTCAGGTTTATTTTGCAGTTTATTTTAATTTTTGTGTAGGTGAAGCACTGAAGTTCACTCGAACCGTTAATATTCTGTTAAATTTATTTGTCAGATAACATAAACCTTTTCGTTCCTTGAGGTGTCATTGGACCTAAGAATAATAAATCTCTAATCGTAGCAATAACTAAAACACTATCTTTGTAATAAACATCATACTTAACTATTTCTACAATAAATAACAAATAATCTATAGTTATGTTTCCATTTGTGGCCGTTCCCAATATTGTATTTATCGATGGATAAAATATTGGGAATGGCCGTTGGACAACATTTCCATTCTAATATAGGTACCTACATATAGATAGAGACAACATGTCCTGGTATTTGTCGTCGTTCTCAATACGTAGAATACGTTCTGATACTAGAATACACACCACAGAAGATAGCCCGATGTCGACCGATCCGACACGCCGGTAAAAAAAGTATTGACGTTAAGGAAAAAATTGGGTCAATGTGAGCCTTCCTGAATTCCATGTAAACGGCTACTTTAGTCAAATCTGGTTCTCAAATTGTCGGCCGACAAACAACATTGCCTGTGTGCGTGCTATTGTAAAACCGCTTAGTACTAGACATAATAATTATTTGGTGGCGTGTGATACCAGTTACAACAATTAGTGCCTTAATCCTTCTTGGCTCATCATTTTCCTGGCTAATGTTGGAACGAGCTAGACACGACCTATTTTATAGTCACTTATGTTAATCGCAAGACGACAAAGGTAAAATAATAACGTAGCACAAAATCAACTAAAAGTTCAAGCTCTATTTTATTTCACGTTAATTTTCCAATATTAGACAATATAACTTATTCGGATCTTTGATGTAAATCCACAGCATTAACGGTATCTAAGCAAGTATTGTTAGATCTAGTGCATTTTAGTAAAAAGCTCCGGATCTAGAAATGCGTAGACAATACGAAGGCTTATTCCTTTTATGATGTAAGCGACCACCGAAAATGGATTTTTCGAGATGAAAAGGTGTGGAATGAATTTCGTGGACAGTGTTAGTGTGTCGAGCTAATAATACCAACGAAAACTTTGTAGCTTATTGCTACACCAAGATACGAAGAACATAAGATTACCTACTTTATTACCAACATAAGATTACCTACTTTATTTCCCTCGTCTTCATATAATATCTTATACCTACCTTTGTAGAATAAGTGGTATACCACTTATTGTGGTATACAATACATGCTGAATTATTTTAGAGTCACAGAAATAAATTATTCAACTTACTTTGTAGTCATCGTAGACGATAATTTCCTTTAGCCTTTCGACAATGTAAAAGTATTTATCGTCGTCGTAATACCCCAGATCACCGGTTTTAAAGAAGCCTTGTTCATCTAAGTACATTGACGGGTCTACGCCAATGTAACCCTTCATAAAGACTAGACTACTACCCTTAGACATATTTCGCCATGTTGATTTGGCCTGAGAGTTTTACGGGTTTCGGGATCCACAACATCATCTTCTTGCCCTGGTCCCAATCTATTTGGGGTCGGCGCAGTACGTCCTACGCTTCCATTCTTTTCTGTCACCCGTCATCTGATCATTTACCCCTTTCTCTTTCATATCCATCCTCACACAGTCCATCCATCTTTTCCTTGGCCTCCCTCTCCCTTTCCATCCCTCTACCTTCATATTCATCACTTGCTTACTTACATACATATCATCTCTTCGCATAATATGTCCATACCAAGCTAAACGACTGCCTTTCACTTTCTCGTCTATAGGCGCCACTTTCAGACTGCCTCTCACGTATTCATTCCTAATCTTATCCATCCTCGTAACTCCACACATCCATCGGAACATTCTCATCTATGCCACATGTAATCGTTTTTCATCCATCTTCTTAGTAGCCCAACACTCAGCTCCATACAATACGACAGGCCTTATAACCGCCTTATATATGCGTCCCTTGATTTTCAAAGGCATTTTAGGATCGCATATTGTGCCCGAGACCTGTCGCCATTTCATCCATCCTGAGTTGATCCTTTGCCGAACATCTCGGTCAATTTCGCCGTCGTGTTTTTCGGGATCCACAACCTGCGTGTAATAGAAGGGTTATTATGTATATATGTATAGATACTAGGTATATGGCCTATATATAGTATTTTAGCCATATTTGTCAATGGTTTGAAAAATAAAATAGACAACTATCAATTATTACTTTCATTTATTCAGTTTGTCACAAAAATATATCTTTGATAAATATACATTTACATTTACGGCCACTCTTGGCCATTCTTTTAATAGTAATTGTTTATGAAAGCAGTACAAACTATATCATATTTATAATATTGGGTAGCAAAGTTGTGGTTAGTTCAATATATCAAATATTACCTTAATACAATGGATTAGCAACAATATAATTCATTTAGTAATATTGGCCACATGTATATCTTTAATATTACTCTAGGTATATTTATTATGTATATATATTCAATATTTACCACTTTAATATTCAGCATAGGTACATATAATTATAATTGTTATGGCTTGTTTCACAGCATATGAATCGATTCAATTATATGATATTCCAAATTCTAAACTTATAACATCTCACAACTGACAAAACCACCCACAATATCAATTATACAATAGCTACGCTATATTACATTGCTTCTGCATTATTTCTATTGACAATACTCTAAATAACACCACAGAAGCAATATAGAATCGTGAAACACAATAATATAATAGTCAGAATTATATCGTACCTTAGTTAGCCATTGCCGGAGCGAAACTGAACATTGAGCAGAGTCTGTTCATATTTTATACTCTATTTACCCGTTTGACAGTGTCAACTGTCAAACGTCAAACCAATTTGTCTATTTAGAATTGGCAACACTATAAATTCAAAACATACAATCCATTTATGTTCATTTACTATATGTTTAGGCTATACATAGTTAATGATACAATATATATGGTTATATCTAGTTAGAGACATATGTGAATAATTCTAAAATCGATCCTATTGTAACTTAACCTAAAACTCGACGTAGAAATAACAATGATGTAAATTCTAGCCAGATTTATAACAGTTTGATATCCGAGCTTTTGCTAGGATGATAAATGGGTACTTACAAACGGGACACACATACTTTAGACGTACTTACTTTGATATATTTTTGTATATCTTTACAATATATTTCAACAAATCTATCACGTGCAAAATATTCAATATCATTTTGTAGAATATCAATACCAGTACGCAGCTATATCAGTGTATCAAGGAACATTATTACAAAATCATCTGTATATATAAAATCCTTGCGTTACTGACTGACTGACAGACAAGCTACAGCCACAACTATTGGGCACAAGAAGCTGAAATTTGGCATGCATGTTCCCTGGGGACCGTAGGGGTGCACTAAGAAGGGATTTCCCGAAATAACCACGGGAACGGGCAAAACGGATAAATTAAAAAATATAGCGGGCGTAGCCGTGGGCATCCTGTAGTAAGTTTATAAAAGGACTCGATGTCTTCTTATGCATAAATTTAATTCTTTGACGCCAAATATAAAAGTAATCAATAAATCTACATTTCGCCTTCTCGGGTCCCCCATTTTTTTCTTAATTGTAGATTAGTTTTAGGTTTAGCTCTTATCTTTAATATTTAATTATAACAATGTATATATATATATATATATATATATATATATATATATATATATATATATATATATATATGTTTTGTACCTATCCTGTATAATCTCGTGTCGTGTAGTATCACGTGGCGTGGCGTGTCGTGTGTAATCTCGTGACGTGTCGCTTAGAATCTCGTGTCGTGTGGTTTATAATTTCGTGACGTGTCGTGTAGAATCTCGTGTTATTAAGTTCTTTGATAGTCGTTATGGAAAAGTAAGTTTTCATATAACAGGTCATGTCGTGTAGATTCTTGTGACGTGTTGTTTATAATCTCATGACGTGTCGTTTATAATCTCGTGACTAGTCATTTGAATCTTGTGTCTAGTCGTTTAAAATCTCGTGACGTGTCCTGCAGAATCTCGTGACGAGTAGTGTAGAATCTCGTGACGTGTCCTTTATAATCTTGTGACTAGTCATTTGAATCTTGTGTCTAGTCGTTTATAATCTCGTGACGTGTCGTGTAGAATCTCGTGACTTGTCGTGTAGAATCCGTGTCGTGTCGTTTATAATCTCGTGACGTGTCATGTAGAATCTCGTGTCATGTGGTTTATAATCTCATGTCGTGTCGTGTAGAATCTCGTGACGTGTCGTGTAGAATCTCGAGTTGTGTCGTTTATAATCTCATGTCGTGTAGAATCTCGTGTCATGTGTAATCTCGTGACGTGTTGTGTAGAATCTCGTGTCAAGTCGTTTATAATCTCGTGACGTGTCGTGTAGAATCTCGTGACGTGTCGTGTGGAATCTCATGTCGTGTGTAATCTCGTGACGTGTCGCTTAGAATCTCGTGACGTGTCGTGTAGAATGTCGTGTCGTGTATAATTTCGTGACTTGTCGAGTAGAATCTCGTGTCATAAAGTTCTTTGACAGTCGTTATGGAAAGGTAAATTTTCATATAACAGGTGGTGCCGTATCTAACTTTAGTGACTTGATGTGCGTTTTGAAATTATAATAATGTAACAATCTACCACATACACACATCACCATCTAGACCCAAAGTAAGCCAAGCTTGTACAATGGGTACTAGATAATGGATATATATACATACACATATACTTTTTTGTAAATACATCCATATGTGTATAATATGGATGTATTTACAAAATATGTATAATACATAGATATTATTCAAAAATACATATGTATGTCAATCTATAGTCTACAACCCATAGTACAAGCTCTGCTTAGTTTGGGACTAGATGGTGATGCGTGTATATATGTATCGTGTATATACTTACTTAGCCAGTGCATAGCGTATGCGACTGCTGATCGTAGGTCTCAGGTTCGATAGCAGCACGGAGTCTGGTGATGTGCCCGGTAACGGTAATAGGCTCGCCCCCTATTACGTGGGACCTACAAATTCATGGCAAAATGTGGGTGTAATATTACACCTCTGCCTACCCCTTTAAGGGTAAAGGCGTGAGTTTTTAATAATATATAAATAAATTTAATTGAATTGAAATTAAGAATGTCATTCAGGATATGGCTGTTAATACAGTTAGATCAAAGACGAGAACTTAATATTGGGTATAATTATTCCAGTAGCAGCACGGAGTCTGGTAATGTGCCCGGTACGGCAATAGGCTCGCCCGCTATTAGGTATGTGGGACCTAAAAATTAATGGTGAAATGTGGGTGTGATATTACACCACTGCCTACCCCTTCGGGGATACAGGCGTAAGTGTATAAAAATATATAGATGCTTAGTGAAACCACATCATTACAATAGGTCTAATTTCTACTGTAATGTGCATACCACTTTCTATGAAACTTAGACATAAGATTATTTTTATAAAAAATTAAACTTGATAAAAGACGTCTGAATTTCACGCATCTGCCAGCAAAAGTGAAGTGCCAAGATAAACGTCTGACCTCTAATTCACTTTCTTATGGGTAAAGTTTTGAAAAATGCCAATATACTTACGTACCTATATGTTAATATCTAACTAGAAGCAGGATATGAAATGTAGAGCTGCGTACTTTGAAAATGATGGACTACAAGTCTTTCATTTCCAAAGTGTGCATGCCATCTCATTCTTTCTACCTCCTCCTACCTTTTTTTCTTGATGTAGGGTTGAAAAATTCTCATGGAGTCCCTCCACCCTGGGGGAAGGGCGAAGGGTGACTAAAAACCAACCCGTGTTCCTCATGTGTGTGTCGGAGGGTCGGGTATTGCTGAAGCATTCCTCGCTACCCCCCGACGGGTATTGGCCCGCCAGATGGTCAGGCGGGCTCCGAACAAAACCCCTTTGGCGACGGATGAAGGTGTTAGGCTCCGCCGCCAAGGCCGCAGATGATAGGGAGGAAGGGAGGACGGCAAAGCAACACCGCATCTCCTCTTCCTCTGCGGCCCCACCGCGACGCAACGATGGTGCGCCCCCATTTGGTCGCGGGAGATAGGTCGCGCGGCAACGCAACACCGACACGCTTCTCCTCCCGCGACCGCTTCCAACTGCGAGGGACAAAAGAACTGTCCCTCGCACCCGCCCATTTGGACGCATCCCGCGCAGGCCTCCGTCAAGCCCACGCGGAGCGTCCACTTCCGGGATCTCGCTTAGCTTCACCGTGGCCGTGGGTGGCCCAACCACGGTTACTGAGCCCCCCACCACGACAAGGTGGAGATCCCACGGGGGGGACCTCCTCCTACCTAAAGCGCTGCAATTGCCTAAGAATTCTTTCTTCATGGATATAATCAATAAAAAAGGCATACCCTGTCCAAATATAAGTTTTTCACCGTACATTTGGGATGGAGTTAGGACAAGTAATTGCATAAATAATTGCATAAACATGTGTGATGTTAATTATAACAAGATTGTAATTACAATTCTTTCTTACTTTCTTTCCTATTATTACACCAAAACTAAGTAAGCCGGTATTGCGCATCCACTGCAAGAACGTAGGGATTACTCTGTTCTACTGCCAACAATATAGCAAGCTGGAAATTGTCCTTAGTCCCATCCCAACACGACAATATACTTAGTGCCTTTTAATAAGAGGTTGTCCTGTGATTTTCTATAAAGATATTTCTTACAATGGCAAAATAATGATTATCATTGTCTTAGTTCTAAGATCAGATGTCTTTAGCTGTCGACATACTGCGAAACAAAAGTTCTAGCATTCGTTTAAATATATCAAAAGCAAACTATACATTCATGTGAAAGTTATACAATTGGCTATAAAACAACTACTTATTGGTCATTTGATACTGGAACCATCTCAATGGTAAGGCAACAATTAAAGCTATGTTTGTAGGTACTAAGACGTTGTTTGGATTTTAATTAGTAAGCATAGGTATCTATAAGTATAAAAGTCTTGCATTTCTGTATATTTTAGACGGCGGTGACTCTTTGATCACGACTTTAATTAAAGCTCTCGCGGATTTCTTAGGTTTTAAATTGCTTGATACGTCGGGCCTTAAGTAAGGAAATTATGCTGCACTTGTTCCGTAAAAAGGGGAATAGAGTTAAATCATCAGACATCACAGGTCTGCCTAGCTCTAACAAGCTATAAATATATATATTATTATATGAACGTTGCTACTTTGATTTATGGCTAGGCAAATAGCAGTTACAGAAAAAACCCTGTGTTGATTGAAGAGTACTGTAGAGTCTGACTGAAATCTAATCAAAACAGATCTCTTCAGTGATCTCAGTATTATAGGTATGATCACCAAAAAAAGACTTGACTGATAAATAAACTATTTTATTTGAAAGTGTGAAGCGTGTAGAGTTGTAACTTGTATTTATCCGCACAGTTTGATTGTACAGTTCAATCGATTTATATGTACAGTTTAATCGTTCAGATTAAATTGCATTGTGTATGACGGGCATTCATTACTAAATTGAAGTACCTACCTACACTTTATACAATTCCAGCTTTTTGAGGTAAAATAAAATGCCTGTATTTTGGTTACAATTAAATACCGCTATTTTAGTTTACAATTAAACAACTATTTTGTGTTAATAAGCTTGGGAGCTGACACTAGTAATAGTGTCATATGCGAGATGGTCTATTTTATGAATAAACATTTCTGCACAAATGCATTTTTCGCTGTTCTAAAATAATTTATTCAGCTAGCTCTGAATGCATATCATGTTAAACGAAGTGACGCGAAGTTAGTTATTTTCAGTAAGAAGAGGCGTGTATTCGCAGTTGAGTATAATACGTCACGTAGTGGCGCGTAGAACGTAAACAAAGCGTAAACAAGCAGGCCGGCCGGCACAGCGCCGCGGCGGCGACTGACGCCCGGGGATGTTTATCGGGAAGCCTCGCGATGTATGTCGACGGGAACTCCAATTTAAATTTTTAAACATTCGCTTTAACGTCTTACATACAAGTTACTAGCCTAAGACGCTGTGGTTCGGCAAACTAGCGGTATAGCCTCGAGGAATGTTCGGACTCGGCTAAAGAATAACTTATGTAGTAGCTCAAAGAGCCACAGTACCTGTATGAGAAACTTGTCTGGGTTAATAGTGGGCGGGACCGAACAAATAGACAATGTGCGCGACAACTTGCCGTAATGCCTCACAAGACCTCGGCATTCAGAGGCAGCTTCCGCTATGCGGCATCCAAGGTCTGGAATAATATCCCGCCGCCTATCAGGCGACTCAATTCTATCGGTACGTTTAAGAAACGTTTACGCCAGTACCTTATGGATGCAGCGGGAGTTGGACATGGTAGATACAAATACATCATTAATATTAGCGGAATTGATATTGTTCAGTATATACTTAAGAGAAAGAGACTACTATGGACATGTGTGTGTGTATGTGTGTATGCTGTTTGTGTATTTGATTTATACTTGTGTGATGGTTTGTTATGCGTGCGTCACTTAAGGATCTGGTTGAAAATCAGCGTCAGCCTTCGGGCCGGCATATGCTGAACCAGATCCTTTTTAGACCGCGCCGTGAGACGCCACTATTGTATAATTATGTATATTATGTTCTGCATTGAATATTATTATAGCTTTCTATTATTTTCTGGTATTGTCTGTCATATTTGCATGTTACTTATTTTATTCTTTACTTTCACTTTTATATGTATTTCAGTGTTTTTGTATATTTATTGGCGTCCATTGTGCAGAGTCTAAATAAATTTATTTTCTTTCTTTCTTCTTTCTTACTCGACGTACTATATTTTCACTGGAAATTATCTGCTATTTTGTCTTATAAAATAATACACTTTTTAACTGTTTAGATCATTTACAAGTGGCAAGAATTAGTGGGCTGTTGCCCGTGTGAAAAATGTAATGTTGTAACAAAAAGTTGGCAAATTATGCTCCCCTTGGCACATTATTGTTTCAGCTTATATTGTTGTGAATACGTTCTCATGAGGCGGCCGAGGCGGCGGTGGTTGTTCAACCGTCGCTGTATCTATTGTTCAAAAAGCTGTGCTATATCTAATTGCTGTGGGTAGCGCTTCTCTCGGCGAATAATTGCACTATTTTGCTGCACTAGAACTTAGTTTTTGCTCGAAATGCTTCAAGTTTTAATGTCTCCGAATTATGTTTCATACTTTTGCATAGTAGACACTAAATTAATGCTTGCATGGCCACTTACATTTAGGTCATAGAGATTTAAACAAAATGCTTATTCTTATTATATTATATATTGCTCTGTCGTAGCTATTACAAGAGCATTGTATTTTACAATGTATTGAAAATATAATCACTTTCTCTGGGTCTCCCAGCTGATTAGAATTTACCAATTAACGGTTAATATTCATATAAAAGATTTGTTCCACTTGACTACGCGACAATAGGAGAGTTCAGACTTACCTACATATTATATAATCATCATCAGCCCTGTATATAAACTGTCCCACTGCTGGGCACATGCCTCTTCTCACAATGAGGAGGGTAAGCCTATAGTCCACCACGCTGGCCAAGTGCGGGTTGGCAGACTTCACATGTCTTTAAAGAACATTATGGAGAACTCTCAGACATGCAGGTTTCCTCACGATGTTTTCCCTTATCGTTTAGCAAGCGATAATTAACAATTTAATGCGCACATAACGCCGAAAAGTCATTGGTGCGCACCGTGGATTCGAACCCGGACCCTCTGCGTAGCAGTCTGTCGGTCTCTCCACTAGGCTATCGCTGCCGTTATATAAATATTATTAGTAATTATAGGTAACAAACGGATTGATAATACTCTACAGCTATGAAAGTTATTTTAACGGATGAGGAAATTAGTATTGTGATTCCGTCCTTTAGCCTTTAGGGCACTGGGTAAAGGGAACTACTGAATTCAACATTGTTCGTGAGGCGACCCCTATTGTAAACCGAGACTGAAACTTTACAAACGAGCCCCAATTCTCCTAATTATATTTGTTCGAAATGCAGTTTGAATCTAATGTCAGTGTCATACTCATGTCACAAATGGTATTCTCCTAAATTAACAAATATTATTTAAATGTTATTAGAATGTTATCGTGATTAGATCGTAAATTGAAGAATGTGTCAACGTCGAACAAATTTGACTTCTAAAATAATTATAAGTCAAAGACGATAATGACATTAAATTAGCAGAAAACAAATTCTGAGAAAATTCAAAATATAATCTCATTTCGTTCAAAATATAGTTTCTATGTACCAATATAGCAAATGATTAACCCATGTTAAAATAGAATCCACATTTCACAGTCCAGAAGGAGCTAGCAGACTAATGTAATCAATTTAAATAGTGTGCCATTCATTTACTTTTACGCTTAAGTTCCAGTAAAAGAGAAATCTAAGTAGTTAGAGTAAAGGTGTTGACTGGTTGCCATAAATATCTCCCGTTTGCGTGGCGCACTGGTCGTCTCTCTGGACTTTCAATTTGCCTACTTTAACGGTTGAGTTTATATGTCCAGGTTGGAATAAATTAAATAGTTAATTTACAATAATTAGTAATAAATTACGATACTAGCTTCAAAACATATTTTCTCTATTCCTTTTTATACAAGTCCTCTGATATTGGCACCCAACGTGGGGCCACAAGGAGTAGGTACGGGGATACCGCGCCTCCAGATCTGGCAATTCCTATATTTATAGTATTTATTTATTTATTTTTAAGAAAACAAACATAATTCACAAGGAATTCAATATAATGTATGAAATTCCACGCGAGTCAAAATTATTATCGTCTTTACCAAAATAAAAACAATACCTCAGTTACGACTGTACGGTTGACGTAGTGCTTCAAGCGGTCGCCTTTCCGCTTCACACTGCGCTTAATTATTGTGGGTTCTGTCCGACACGAGACAAACACTCGTGTGATCAATAAATTGTTTTGAGTCTAGGTGTACTTTGTTCATTTCATTGGTTGTATGTTTGTAAAGTTCCCCGTGACACCGGAATTATTATTAGTGCAAGTTTAAAAAAAAAAGATAATCTAACTCGCTTGTGTTACAAATTATCAAATGATAACTACGAATTTTATAATAATTATTTCGTACAATATACAGGAAGGAATTACTTTGCGCGACTGAGGCATTACTTTACAAGCGGAATTACTTTGCGAGACTGATGAATGAAGGAAATGATTGGAGTGGTGTGCTGGAGAATATACTGTGAATGAGGGGCTAATAAGAAAGATAAGTGAGGATGAAGTGAGAGTAGCAGTAAATGGAATGAAGAATGGAAAAGCTGCGGGGCCGGATGGAATACCAGTTGAAGTGTGGAAGATACTGCAAGCAGACGGATGGAAGTGGTTAGCTTTATTCTTAAATAAGTTGTTGGTGGAAGAAGCCATACCTGATGAATGGTGTAGCAGTTCACTGGTGCCCATCTATAAAAGCAAAGGTGATATGCTGGAATATAATAACTATAGATGAATAAAGCTAATTTCACGTAGTATGAAAGCTTGGGAGAAAGTGATTGAACGACGATTGAGGGAAGAGAGTGTAATTTTACAAAACCAATTCGGTTTTTTGCCTGGTCAAGGTACAACAGATGCCATTTTAGTGATCCGCCAACTATGCGAAAAGTACAGAATGCACACCAAAACTTGCACATGTTTTTTGTGGATCTCAAAAAGGCATATGATCGAGTACCGCGTGAGGTTTTGTGGTGGGCCCTTAAGAAGAAAGGAGTGCCTCGGAAGTATGAACAGTTGCTCCGTGCAATGTACAGTACAACCCATGTCCGGTCCATAGCGGGCAATACCGGTAACTTCAATGAGGCTGTAGGCTTGCACCAGGGGTCGGCTCTTAGCCCTTATCTCTTCCTGCTAATAATCGACGCACTTAAGGCGGACATACAGGAAGAGCCTCCGAGGTGTATGCTATTCGACGACGATATTGTGTTAATTGCCGAGAGTGTCCTTGAGGTCCAGAGCAGACTGACAAATTGGTGGCAAATACTGGAAAGCGTAGGCTTGAAAGTCAGCAAAAGCAAAACTGAGTACTGTTTTGCGACTTCGGCGGTCTCTCTAGACCTGCGTTCATATGCCTTGCTGGAGAACCCGGAAGAACTATGATTGTTCTCTGACATTCAACAAATATTGGAGAGACATTAGAGAAAATATTTTGGATAACAAAAGATTTGTATGGGACTTTCCTCATTCAGACGGCATCCCTAACACCACCGGGCTAGAACAGGCTTTTTAGCCTGGTCTAGCCCGGTCGCTAATAAAGTAACAATCTATCTTTTTACTGCAATAAAATCGAACTAGTTTAGATAATGCTCTAATTTGCACCAGGATATTTAAATGCCAAGCCATGCTTCTAGTTGAGGAAGATAACAAGTATACCATAATGGAAACCCATTAGCCAAAGAGCTTGTAAACTCGTAAATAAAAAGCTATTAGACAATTAAGTCCGATGTCCCAGATATTTTATTAGAGAGAATAGAGAATTAGTTTCCTGCGTAGTACCTGCGTTCTACTGTCGACTGAAAACTTAACGGCTAATAAACTTTGTTATGTGCTACAACACTTATGCAGAACAAAACATTTTTTTTTTATTTATAGACTCACGCCTGTATCCCCGAAGGGGCCTACCCCTTGAGGTGTAATATTACACCCACATTTCGCCATGAATTTTTAGGTCCCACGTAATAGGGGGCGAGCCTATTGCCGTACCGGGCACATTACCAGACTCCGTGCTGCTACTGAGAATTTCCTAATGGAAAAACCCAATAACACTTTGCCCGACCCGGGAATCGTACCCGAGACCTCCTAATCCCACGCGCACATTTATGCCGCGAGACCAACGAGGCAGTCTCTAGAACTATACTCGTGAAAAATAAAACAGTTAAGCGTACAGCTCATAAAATAAGTTAATATTGTGAACTGACCATCACTGCGAAATTAGATGGAATATATTTGCATTTATTGGGAGTATTAATTAATAAACATAGAAATGTGTTTCTGCTCGGCTTTTATTTTATTTGTGATGCTGTTGGCAGTACTGTCTTTACCATAGGGGCACACGGGGCACGGGCCCAGGGCCCCCGCTCTCAGGGGGGCCCCCGAAAGGCCGGAAAATTTCTTTGAAATTTATGAAAACATTTTTGTCAGTTACAGTAGGTATCATTTTTAGATACAGAAGTGTAAATAAAGTTGACTTCTATTTTAATATTAATCATTTTAATGTTATTTTCTTAAATATTAAATTATCTATACTAATATTTTAAAGCTGAAGAGTCTGTTTGTTTGTTTGCTCGAACGTACTACTCTCAGGAACTACAGGTCCGATTTGAAAAAGTCTTTTAGTGTTAGATAGCCCATTTATCGAGGAAGGCTGAAGGCTGTATAACTTCACTCTGTGAGTCACGGGAGCAGAGCAATAGCCCTTAGTAACGTTCATGGGTTCAATCGCTCGATGGGCTCATCTAGTTTAGTTAGATATAATCAGTTCCTGAATAAGTAACAAAGCTGTTTTATTTACAATTAGACGTCGCCCTCGGCTCCACCCACATTAATTATACACCTAACACCTAAACCTTCCTCAGGAATTGCCCTATCTATTGGTGAAAACCGTACAAAATTCTGTTCGGTAGTTTTTGAGTTTAGCGCGTTCAAACTGACAGACAGGAAGAAAAAGGGACTTCATTTTACAATAGGTATAGATTCTACAATTCAAACAGTTCTTCGGCGCACTCCTCATGAAGAAGACGGTAGAAAACGCACGATCAACCAAATTCTCTCTACTGCTCCAATGACTCCAAGCTAGCCGTGAGATGGGGATCATTGACAATTCGAATCGCACACCTCTGTAGGGATTCAAGTGGATCCAGCTGATCTTTTGGCAAAGATGAATGAGCAATATTCCACATGTGGCCAAACCTACGCTTTTTAAAGCGTAAATCGTTGCCTCGGCGTGAAATACATCATACAAATGTTCTCTTCACCCCTATTCTGATGCTTCGCCTATATAAACCACCACTTCAGGCACAAGTTGAACCGGTTTTTTTTTTGTAATTGGCTCTGAGCGATATTCTAGTGAAATCTAGTGGCTGGTGTACCGCGCCTCACCCGTAGGTAATATTATTCACATAACAATGCATGTCCTCAATCAACAAGTTATTGATATGCAGTATAAACAGCGTTGAGGCGAGCACACAGGGAGAGCACTATAGTACTCCACTATAGAGCCCACGATGCTACATTGGGATTTACTCGAGCGTCATGGAGACCTATTAGGTTGCAAAGCTTAGATGATAAAAAGATAAAAATGTAAATAATGTATAATTTGTCATCGGTGGGGGAGCGGCTACAGACCTTTAAAATTTTTTAAAAGAGCTGTTGCCTTAATCCCGGTAGATAATTGTCAGTAGGTATAGGTACCTATATATCTTAATCTGACGCGCTTGAGTATTTGAAAACGGCGAATTCACTCACATTTACAACTTTCTAAGAATAGTCACGAGTTTGCGTGACACCTAAATCGTTAGATTATTCAATAAAATATTTTTTTTAGGTTCACTTAACATCCCCTTACAAAATCTGCCACGTACGATTAATTTTATTTCTTTTACATATCAAAATCTTACCTTCACTATGCTTATGCAAACGATCAGATTAACATTCCTACGTCATTAAAATACGTAGTAGAGTTATGCCATCAATATCTGACGCGCTCGAGTAAATCCCGAAATCTCTTCTTGGGCTCCCCTACTATAAGCTTTGTTCGACGCCAGTATTAAAAATTTCATTTTCAAGCAGCTGCCCTCTACAACGGCCGTCGCACTGCGATCGTCCGAGAGGCAGTTCTGTAGCTGGCAACCTTTTCACAGCTGGGAATTTGCATTTGAAACCCTTGAGGCAAAGAGCTCTTGAGGCTCCATAGGATGAAAGTTTCAACAGAAGTGGCCTGTGACAGACCCTGTCAAAAGCCTTGTCTATATCGAGGCTAACAATGAGAGTTGAGTTCCGTTCTCCAAGCTGCGTAAGATACATTAACGGACTACCAGCTGAACGAACATGACGGAGGCCGAGGCCGCTTATGGAGTCTGTATTTAGTATTCGTTTCATTACCTTGTAGAGCAGAGACGTATTAGCCTATGAGTTGACGGATCTGACTGGTCACCTTTTTTAGGAATCGCGTCAACCAGTTCTAATTTTCTTGGGAATGGAACCTTTCGCCTCCTATTGAGAATTCGTCCAAGTCATTGTAAATTTTGGCAATATGTTCTGCCTTGGATGTAGCATAGATCTCTTGCTGAATCTGTAAAAGACGGGCACAAGGGGCATGTGCCCCTTGTGCCCGTCTCTCAGGACATGTTTATACTATTCTTGCGTTACTGACTGATTGATCTAGACAACTCACAGCCAAAACCAAACTGTGCGCAAGAAGCTGAAAGGATCATGGGCATTTTTGTATGAGAGCTGGGCGTAAAACCAACAGAAATAAAATGTGTTGTAATTTACTTTATTGTACTTCTAAATACCCCCTATATACTTGTTAACCCCAATATCGGCCGGGTATTACTGCAAAACGATCCCAAAGATTGGTTAAATAAAGCACACATATTTGTTAAAAACTACTATATATTGATACCTTTTATTTAAATATCAATGGCTATCATCAACTATAACATCTAATAAATGTTCTGCGGGTGCAATGAAAGGCTCGTGCCGTCCTAACCCTAAAAACCACAAAACTGAAGCTATGTGAGCACAACTTCCTACTGTTCTTCTGCCTGTTAAGCAAGTACAGTAATGCTCAACTATCGTATTTCTACCGATTTGGTCCCTATCGATCAAAATGTAAGTATTATATGTGCGCGATCGGACATGCCGCGACTGTGGACTTTTAATTCGAAGAAACCACACATTAGTTTGCAGAATATTACATCTGTTTAAGAGGTGGATATACGCCGTTGACCTTGCTCGTACTACTGGTTAGTTGTCCACGCGCGATTTGCGAGTATCAGTGACGTAAACAATCCTTAGAAAATAATAAGTAAAGTTATTTGTAAAAATAAGCTGAAGGTTCCCTTGGTGTTCTAATATATAAGAGGCTGATTCAATTTAAACAATCTTATGATTGATAGATTAGGAGAAAAAAGATAATAACTACAAAAACAGAGGTTACTTTGCATATTTTATCCAGATATTTAAAATACATTTTTTTTTGATTTAGTACCTGTTGGTACTGGATGGAGACATATTATTTGGATTTTTTTTCCATAACTATTACGGAGAAAAACTGTTTTCATTTACCCCTAATGACGCACCATTCACCTGTCCTCGCCTTAAATCATCTACTGACTCCTCTCTATATAATTCAATTAATTATGAATAACGACTGACGCGCCTTGCCCGGCCTGCCCGCACGCTTGTTTGTTGGTCGGCGTCTGAGTAAGAGAGAAGTTAGTAAGGGATGGAATGTAGTAATTCCGTTAGGTTATCAACTAATAGATTGGTTTCGTTGGCCTAGCTCTGCACAACATCATGTCGTGTTATCTCCGTTGTATTAGCGATTGTTTTGGATTCTATAAAAAATACGTTTGAACATCACTGAATATCTCTGCTCACCGGTTGTTTGGGTGATTGCCGTCATAGTATAAAATTAAGTAATGGTCATTAGCTTTCACATAAAATATATTTTAAAGCTGTTGGTTTTACGCCCATTTTGACCGTGACCCTTTGGCATGATTGACTAAAAAGGGATTTTCCGAAATTCCCACGCGATTAGGCAGAAATGGTTAAATAAAACAATTTGTGGCCGTAGCTGCAGGCATCGTGTAGCATATTATTCAAATCATGTTCAAATCAAATTCTTAGGTACCTAATAATCATTATTAGACCCGCTAATTATATGACGTATACAAATCGCAAAAATTTAATTCATAAATTCGTAGTAAAAATCTGTTTATGTCCTAATTTTCTTCACTTTTTTGGGTATTTTTGAGTACCCGAGGGCCCCCAATTCTTCTGTGCCCAAGGGCCCCAGCACGGCTTAAGACGGCCCTGGCTGTTGGATACGGTAATGGCTATTACACTTGTTGAATAGGATTACATTGCGTATGTGACAAGAAAAATCAAGCGTTGGTCCAGCGTAGAGGGCACGGCCGATAATATGTCCACTAGCCTAAACGAGCTGATGGGCTAGTAACGACTGGCCAGCTGTTCTAGTGCATAGTGACCGTCAGTGAGAGCCGGAAGTAGTGGGTTCTTTCTGTTCTTACTCGGGAAAAATCTTATGAGTATGTTTATCGGCATGTTTATCTTGTTACATTATAGTATATCTGCTTAGTTTGGGATTAACCTTCACTCAAAGAAACGAAATGTGTTACGAAATAATATGTGACATGTTTTATACTAATATTTATATTGATACAGAATAAATACAAAAAGGGCTAATAATACTAGCCCACAAGAAGTTTTCATTTCTAGATGTTTGTTGATTGATTTGAAAATCTTCCGATTTGTACCACATAAAATCCTATTTACCTTTTTTTCTAATGTTGAAAAGAGCTTAATTTGTTTTCGTTACAAAAAATAGTGATCTACTTTCGTATAAATAATAAATTAATTTTGGTAGTTGAAAATTACCAAAATTAATTTATTTGTTCAGTAAAATGATTTGCTTTTCGTAATAAGAGACGTAATAAGAGATAAATAATTAGTAGATAGGTACTTCTAAGTATATAAATATTTTTAAAGATCCTACTCTTATATTAACAAATAAATAAGTATGTTTGACAAAATATCATTATCAATTTACTAAATAAATAAGTACCAATCACGAAGATCGTTAAAAGAACTCGGTAACATATGATTATTATTAATTGTATAGTCATTTTAGAAATGTATTAGTAATGTAACTTATTTGCCTATATCACAATAGTCACGGAAATGTTATCACACAATCTAACGGCCAGCCCGTCCAGCATACGCACCACGAGAAAATTATCTCTACACGTTTACTCGTGTTTACGACGATTATCTCTATTAACTCGCGGACTCTAACATGGTTACACACTCGATTCGACTCGTTATGTCAAATGTAGCTATAATAGTCGTTTTTACTTATCTGTGGCATTTCTCTCGACGAATCCTAACATGACGGCCCAATATTACTCGATTATGACAAATTTTGACAACTAAAATAGTAATAATAGTCGTCATGCTTTCATACGACGAGAACTACACGAGTAACTAAAAATATTTCTTTAAAACAACAAAGAAAATGGCAGTCTCTTATTATAATTATTTAATAACCGTATATGAAGAGCGCCACGCGAGAAAAGTTCAAAGAAAGCGAATTAGGGATCTCTGTGACTCTTTTACGTTGAACGACAGAGAATTCCAGTTGCTTTGGCGTATATCAAAACCAATGGCTCTGTTTCTCATAGAAAGGCTTGCCACGGATCTCGAGCCTCATTCATGGCCTGCCTGTCTATTTAAAGATAAGTTAATATCATTATTATCGAAGCTGCGCATGGGAACTCATTCTTATTCAAAACAGTAGGTAACAATTGTTAATACTTTGTAGGTATTGACATCAGTTTCGAATTAAAACTAATCAACACTGTCTACGTCAACCGTCAACAATACATACAAATTACAAATGTCAAATAGTACATACATAATAATTATGAGCGTCCAATCTCTCTGATAATATGATAAACTATAGAGGTGGATACAAGTCTTTTGAGCCATTTGAGCACAAATTGAATGAACTAAACCGGTGTGGTTACATTAATAAATGCCGTAATTGACATTCTATATTTCAAAGGGCAACATCGGTTACTCGTGCAACGAGAGCGAATTCTTCGACGAGAAGCTTGTCTATCGTGGCGCGCATGTTAAAGAAAACGAGATATTAACCGATAACGACAATATTTCTTCATTCACGCGTGTGATATCTCGTGGTGCGTATCCTAGGCGGGCTGGCCACGGATAATTCGCTCCAGCGAAAATTCGCGCGACGCGACCGGCGACGCGACTTGCGACTGAATCAAATGTTCTAAGCATGCCACGCGCAGCGGCGACCGGCGACGCGACCGGCGAATAGCACCGAGCGGTACAGCGGCGCGTCGCGCGACACGTCGCGCGACCAAAACAAATGTATGAGTTAGTACGGCGCACGCCACGGCGTCGAGCGGGAGTCGCGGTGACTAGCGCCGGAGCTGAGTCAGTATAACATATTTAAGTTTATTTCTCCGCGAGCATGATATTATTCTTAGAATTTTTAGTTAGGCTAGCTATTTGGAACGTCTGGATGTTATCTATATCTACATAAATGTATACAGTATAAATAAAGTTGAAGTGTCTGTCTGTGATTTCAAAATACCTAAGTAAGTTTTTAGAAGTGCATATACCTAGTTAGTTAGATCACACTTACCTACATAAGCTTTTCCGTATTTTAACTCAAAACTCGAGTTACAATACCTACAAGCGTTGGCTCAGTACGCATTCAGTAGGTACCTACAGAATGTATACCGAAGCGCCTTGAGTTTGGTATGCAGTAGGTTAGGTGGGTACCGAGCCTGACGCTCGTAGGTATAAATCGCGTTCCGACCGTTTGTATAAAGATAAAATACAGTACCGTAATTCGGGGAAATTAGGAATAGCGGGGTAAATCGGAACAAAAATCTGACTTTCTAAACGGCTCTTTGTTTCATTATCAATTTTTGCGATAACAACACTGTTTTATTGTTAAACGAACTTATATTTTTTGCTACTGGCTACACTTAACATTTAAACCAGCCAATCAGCGTTCACTAAGAAAAAACAGTTTAAAGTGAGGTTGTCATGGGCATGTGGATTTCGCACCTTATAACTTTACGATTTTGTGAGTCATATTGAGATAAAGGGTTTGAAATCGATATAATCTTGATCGTTATAGTGATTGTGGTTGGAAGCAAGTGAAGGTAAGTAAATAATTACGTAATTTCATTAGAAATTATATTTTTAGTCAAACGCTGGTTTTTAGGTTATTTTGGTGATAATAAGAACGCGAAGGGGGTAAATTGGATTATGAACAGGCATAATTGGAACAACGCGGGGGTTATTTGGTTTGATTATGAGGTAAATTGGAATACCGAAATAGGGTTGTCAAAACCAATACCTACTTACGTAAAGTATTCTATGAGTAATGTAATTTACACTATTATCTATAATAATTTACACTATTATCTATAATAATATTCAAAAATTGCTATGTTTTTTTAAACGCGCTAATTTGATCTAAATTCTATTGAACTATTGATCCGATTCTTGGATTAACACATAGGCTACTTTTTACCGCGGGTTACCTACACCGCAGAGAGCAACTAGTATATCTAAATATACATTAATTACGTGTCACGTTGTTTGTCCGCAATAGACTCCTAAACTACTTAACCGATTTTAATCAAATTTGTACACCGTGTGCAGTGTGATTCAACTTGAAAGATAGGATAGATAAAAATATTGACATTTGAGATTGGACAGGACGACGTTTTTCATCACTTTTGCTTACCTTACCAAATAGGTTATAATTATAATGTTTTAATATTTTTCAGAATGCCTCGCAACTACGTACCCAAGCCAGGTGCTAAACGGTACAAAAAATACGACAGTCTTGTAATCAAACAAGCTCTAGACGAGTTAGCGTCGACCAATAATAGCCTAAGTGCTGTAGCTAAAAAGTACGACATAGCAAAATCAGTGCTATGCCGCCATAAGAACCGAGAAATGAAATCTCATGGTAGACCAACAGCACTAACCAAAGAAGAAGAGCTTTATATAGTAGAAAATATAAATATCTGCGGAGATTGGGGCTACCCGTTAGATACAATGGATCTTAGATATATAATAAAAATGTATCTAGATTCAATGAATATTAAGCACAAAATATTTAAAAATAACATCCCTGGCATAGACTATGTTAATGGTTTTTTGAAGAGACATGCAAATAATATATCTCAAAGAATATGTCAGAACATTAAGAGATCCAGGGCGGCAGTGTCTTCATGCACTATAAAAGAATATTTTAGCGAATTGGGAAAGTCTTTGGAGAACGTCCCAATCCAAAATATTATAAACTATGACGAAACAAACCTGACGGATGACCCTGGTCGCAAGAAGGTGATAGTAAGACGAGGATGCAAGTACCCTGAACGTGTCGTCAATCACTCAAAAGGGTCAATATCTTTGATGATGGCAGCAACAGCTAACGGTGATTTCCTGCCGCCATACGTCGTTTACAAGGCGACACATTTATATAATTCATGGACGATGAGAGGGCCGCAAAGTGCAAGATATAATAGGTCTTCGTCTGGCTGGTTTGATGGTGATATTTTTGAAGATTGGGTTACAACAATAGTTGTCCCTTTTTTGGAAAAGAAAGAGGGCAAGAAAGTTTTGATAGGAGATAATTTGTCTTCACACTTGTCTGTTGATGTCATTAAACTATGCCAGGAAAAGGATATTCACTTCATTTTTCTGCCCGCAAATTCGACGCATCTTACGCAGCCTTTAGACGTGGCAGTTTTTAGGCCTATGAAGATGATTTGGCGTCAATTATTAGATAAATGGAAGAAAAGCGACGACGGGAGAACACAATCCTGTGTTCCAAAGGGTTGCTTCCCACAGCTGTTAAAGCTGCTAATGGATGAGCTAAGTGTGAATGCTGAAAAAAATATTAAAGCTGGATTTAAAAAATGTGGCATTGTCCCATTAGATCCTAACCAAGTATTAGCAAGACTTCCTCTGCAAGAAGAGAATGAAGAGACAAAAATAACAGCTGTGAGCGATAGTATATTGAAGTTGTTAAAGGAAATGCGCTATGGGTCCATGAATATTAGAGAACCTAAAAAGAAGAGAAAGCTAGAAGTAGTGGCAGGAAGAAGTGTAAGTGCGAGGAAATAGGAAGGAACGAAGAGCAGGAACCTGTGAAATCAAAGAAGAAAAGAACACTGAAGCAAATAAATGGATCAACTCCAAAACTTACATCTTTAAAAGGAAAGGGTATCGGCAAAAAAACGAAACCTAAAATTGACAAATTACAGATAGACGACAATGCAAACAATAATTCCAATAAAATAGAGATAATTGAGAATAAAATAATTGAGACGCCTTGTGAATTAAGCGATCCTGTTGTTATGATTTCGGAACCTTTTGATATTCCCATTGAAGACATGCCCATTATATTTGATGATAATTTTGATTGTCAAGAAATTACTGTAAAAGCTGATGATAAACACGTCCATGTCAAAGGAAAAGAAAACCTTCAAATAAACATCACACAGAAACCAGGAATTAAAATAATATCAGATATAAAATGTAAATTGCCATTACCTTTGAAGAAGAAAAATAATAATTCTACTGTAAACAATAGTGTAGGAAGTAACTCAGTATATCCAAAGAGAGAAAGAAGTCTGAATTATTACCAAGATACAGAAGCAATTTTGAACATTTTAGAAGAAGAATAATATTATTTCTACCTACTAATTATAAGAACTAGGTAAAACTTTTTCGTTGATTTTAAAGAAGAATATTTGAGTTTTGTTAATGTTTTGTTGCCTACCAGATTATTATTTTACTAAATATAATTAAGCTAAGGATATAAAAGTTAATTACATGTTAATTCAAAGATGATACCATAAAAAATTGGAATAAACTTATTGATTAAAGAGTTTTCCAATATGAATGCGATATATTTGTTATGAGGATGAGGATATAATAAAACTATGATCTCACAAAGGATTTTTTTATTTAAAAATACATTCAAGTACAAAAGGTCTTTTTACAAATTAGTTAGGCACCTACTTACTTTGAATGGGTAGAGAGACAACCCTAGCAAAATTTCCGATTAACCTCTTTCTCGTACCTATTATCCCCGTCAGGGGTTAATTGGAATTCAACAGGTTTTTTGTTGAATTTCTCAAAATATGACAATAATTAGGAAATGTAAGGCTATTTAACATCTAAAAAAACTTAGCATACAGTCTTAACCCGGCGCCGATGACGTGAAAAAAATTCCCCGGCCGATGACATCGGGTAAATTTTACCCGAATTTTAATTTGAAAATTTTTCAATAGTTTTATACATAGTTTATATTACATTTTAATTGATTATTGGTGAAACAGTATTTACGCATGTGATAAAATAAAAGATGGTACCAATTTATAATGAAAAATAACTTTTTTATTTACTTTTCATACACAATAGAAAAATCAACCTGAAAAACATGATAGTTTTTAGAAAATTATTTTTGTTAGGATATTTAGTTTTATTTATGAAAATAATTATCTTATTTACTAAAAAAAGAACAAATAAAGACTAAACAGAAAAAAAATTAAAAGAAAGGAGAACTTCTTCATATTCTATGTCTGAAGCAGCCACCGACCCATCATCATCAGAATCAGGTTCCTCCAAAACACTCAAAATCCGTTGATCTTGGTTAGTCAAAGCCATTTGTGACCAAAAACTAAAAAAAAATACAAAACAACTTGTAAAAACTATTATAAACACGAATAAAAATACGTCATGAAAATATTACACTATCTATGACGGTGGGTAAAACTTACCCGTTTTGAATTGAAACACTTGTATCTCACTACACGAGCGGCGTAATAATGATGTAAACAATAATCCAAATAGAGGGTAGTTGTATCTCCAGCTATACTGGCGGATAAGTAAGATGGACGTCAGGAAAAATAAATATACCCTCTTAAAATCACCTCGGGTAAATATTACCCAGCGTCAACGACGCCGGGTTAAGTAAACCGTGAAATACCCTATGTGTACCGGAAGAAGGTTTAAATTCGAGTTGAAACTGAAGATTGGACCAATTTACCCCATTTTACGGTACCAATAGTTTTCAATACCGTGGTTAGGTACACAATATCAAGTCTGTGATCTTGCGGTAGTGTAGTGTAAGCGGATCATGAGGTCTCGGGTTCAATTGCCGGGTTGAAACAAATGAGATATTGCCACCAAAGTCCGTACAATGTCGAGCTAAATTTCGTAAAAAGATCTCAGCTAATGTCGTCTCGCTCCTGGTCTACACTGGTCGCGGCGGCGAGCGCGTGTGCCCGTGGCATGTTTTTCGCGTCACGCGAATTGTCGCGTCACCGGTCGTGTCGCAGGTCGCGTCGCCGGTCCCCGTGGCCAAGCCGTAAGGCCTCCTTCACATTGGGGATGCGCGTTCCTCGAGCGTGCGCTCGGCGTGCACCCGACGTTCTTTGTACCTACTACAGAGTGTTCAGATTTTCAAATTAGTCCCAATAATATAAATATCCGCAATAAACACAAGCGGGGATATAGCTCAGTGGCAGAGCAATCGACTGCAGATCGATAGGTCCCCGGTTCAAATCCGGGTGTCCCCTTCAGTCTGTGTTATTTTTGATTCTATGTTTTTGGTAATTACAAGATTAATCTTGTATGGAAAATAAAGATAAAATAGAATATTAACTTTTATTTTGAATTTATCAGAATGTGTAGAGTTATGTAATGTTTGTGATACTTGCAATTATGTAAGATAAGCTTTATCAACATCATGTATTTTCATTCGACATTCTTATTAGCCGTGAATGAAGCAATAAGAATACAAATATTAGGATCGTGGCAGGTTCTGCGGTTTAACCCTTTGGGAAAACTGAGAGTCAACTAATATATTATGAATTTCGATTTAGATTTAAATTTATACGAAAAATTATGGACGATACTTAGTTCTACGTTTAGTCCTGGCCTTATTCGTATAAATATTAAGCGTACACTAATGTAAAATTGTTGTTAAGTATCAGTATCTAAAATTCTTTGGAACGAATATGGAATTGAAATAAATAACAATTTTCTTTTATAAATGGAATAAAATAGTGTACCTTATCATACTAATCATAAGCCCAAATAATTCTTAGATCCATCCGAGACCGATCCTAAAATCACACGACTGTACGCAATATGACACGTACCTATTCTGACATCACAGGACCAACTAGACACCACCTAGGTGCCTAATAAGTTACAAAATACAATGCCAAGGAAAATAAAACAGGTACGTACATTAAACTAGTAACAACGACACGCCACCTAGAAACGGCAATAAATCTCAGTAGGTATACCTAAGTTGACTTTGAAGTTTGTTTTTCATAATAAACTTTTGGTAATACAACCAAGTTGAGTGATTTGACTTGAAGAGAAATTGTTTTTGATAGAATTTATATTGCTGGAACGACAATTTCGAATGAATCTCATTTTGAATATACTTCGGTAGTATGGAGGAGAGTAATATAGAGGATTGACTCTTGTTAGGTGCGAAGCTACTAATTGCTTATTACCGTACATTAGATACTTGTTACATTCATTAACATTCTTAAACATCTGATCAATATTCTGTAGGCCTACTCATTGATTTGGTGAACACAGATAAGCTGGCAAGATTATCTGCCTCAGATTAAATCAGAGAACATTTGCCAAAAACAACTTAAATTTCTTATAAAAATAATTTGTATATGGTTTTGTAGAAACTGCTAGAAGTTTTTGTTACAAACAAAATCACGTTTATTCGCCCAATTGTTGTTCATACGTAGGTATACAAGTTGTGTACAGTTTTATATTAACATAAAAAGTTAAAGTTTTAAATGTCTTGGAAAAATTTTTGTTTGGCAAAACTTTTGCCAAACAAAAATTTTTCCAAGACATTTATAAACCCAAAGTTTATGGCCATGGAAGTCATGCTACATTTTTATTCGTTTATACGTCACGCGACCATCTAGGCGGTACCAGCCGAACTAAAATACCTTCCATTTGTCTCTTACACACATACGACACGTTTATGAACTTTGTATCTATCTACTTATAGCACATACATATAAGAGTTATATAAAACGAACAATGTGTATGATTGTATGATAATATGTTCAATGAATTATGAGAATATATTGTAGAGTAAATTAGTGCAGTTGGGATATCGCTAGGACGATGATGATGAGTATCATTATTATGAATCTTAGTCAAAATATTCCACCAGGACCTGATCCTGGAGGAAAGCGAAGCAAACTAAAGACTTGTGAAAAGTACATGGCCCCAGCAAATGAACATTTCCTACAACCGTACCGGAAGTTTCGTTTTCACCCCAATAAGAATGTGGTTCAGTATATACATAGCTTTCAGTGCGTACAATCTATATACTAGTGATCGATGGGTTTAATAATTATCAAAGGTTTCATGTTTCACCTTTTCGCCAGAACTCATAATACATTGCGCTATAACGGTTTGTATCGCAATGTTTCTATACGTAAGTATGTACAAACCCAAACAGGTACAGGTACATTTTATCTACCTCAGAAAATTTTAAACCAAATTCAGCCAGTTGGTCTAGATTATAATCTCGTATTACGGATCGTGAATACACACACAAATAAAGATTTTTGCTCAACCCTGTCAAGCAACATTTTATAATCTCTTTATCCAATAACCCTCCAAGCCAATTTCGAATAAAGAGTGAGCAGTTAAAGCCCAAGGTAAAAACACGTCCCCGAAGCCCGCTAGCGCGCTAAGCCACGTACTTTTCATGTAAATTTTAAGCTGTCGGTTTTTGCGAGGATTTCTAACAAATCCGAATTGCTGAGACAATTTTCGAGTTAACAGCAGTCAGTCACGCATATAGGTATTTATTTAGTATTTACATAAACACCTAGTTGTCTACTTAGCTAATACATACTTTTTTTAAGTGTCCAATGTCAGATAAATTTAAGTATATTGGTATGCGACATTACGTGATTATTAAGTGTTTTGTTTGATGAAGATGATGAAGTGTTTAATTACTTTATTTATACCAACGGAAAAGATGTTTCAAAACACTTTTCCGAAGGCCAGTCAAAGCCTTTCTGAAAAGGCACTGCCGCTAAGATAGTTTCAGAAATAGAAAAGGGCTTGAATGATGCTACCTATCAAGTAATTTCAACGGAACTTGTCGGAGAGAGCTGAGATTGGCCCTGAATGCCTAAGTACGGTCCCCTTACACGCATTTAGACTAAACTTCATATTTAACTGTTTTATAAAATGTTCATGGCCCAATATTATCCAGAAATATGTTTAATTTGAAAATGACAAATAAAAATATAAAATAAAGGTGTATTATAAATTAGATCTACTATATATTTCATATACCTCAGTTGAATATTTAAATACACTATTTGCATGCTTACTTATTTAAAAATATGAATTACAAACATTAATACTAAACTTCGCTAATAATACTTTGCACGGAAATTCTCAGCGCTAACCATTTCATATAAAGAGATTGTTCAACAGAAAAAGTTGGCAAATTTGTCTCGCCCCGGGCACACATTATCTCTGCTCATATTACGTTATAAATGGATGTGATTTAACAGAAGCCCCTGTGAATGTTAAGGAGAGAACACCTTTGTTATGCATAATATTCCAGAAACCACTACCGGATATTTTTTTTAAACTTGACGTAGGACTGACGTGGTAATTATTCGTATTAAGTTTAACGTGGAAATAATTTGTGTTCTAGAAGTCATGTATCAATTTATGTTATGTTTTCTATCCATTTTTATAAAATTGAAACGTCTGCCACATGGTGAAGTTAAACTTTCAACAACTACGTAAGGATTTATTGTATTCAATTTTCTTGGCGAGCCGGCAAATCCCTCTGTGACTATGTGTATTGCCTGCCTTCGTAGGTAGGTATGTGTTGCACTTTAGAGAGGCATTTCTCAAAATTTCATATTTCTCATACCTATCGAAATAACTGATAGCAATTTTTTTTGTTCTTTTTATAAACTCACGCCTGTATCCCCGAAGGGGTAGGCAGAGGTGTAATATTACATCCACGTATCGCCATGATTTTTAGGTCCCACGTAATAGGGGGCAAGCCTATTGACATTACCGGGCACATCACCAGACTTCGTGCTGCTAGGTACTGAGAATTCAGCAAAACTCAGTAACACTTTTGCCCGACCCGGGAACCGAACCCGGAACCTCTGATCAGCAGTCGCATTTGTTATCGACTGGACCACGAAGTAATGTGATAGTCAGTATCGTTATTAAAAAGTATTCCTTGGTCGAGATTGAAATACCGGACGTTTACATATAAGATAAGGAAAATAATCAATAACTCGAGATGTAATTTTTCGTTTTGGCCGCAATTGTTGTTTATATAATTCGAAGGAAATTAAAATCATAGCGTATCGCTGCACTTGTAAAGTAATAATAAGTACGTAATCAAATTCTAGATATGAAGTTGTTTTAAACCACAACATGCTGCTGCCAGGCTCTATCAGGCCACGAACATGGCTCTTTTTTACGGTAAAGAAAACCTATACACATAGAAGTATAATTATGAAGTAGAGTTTTTTTACTAGTAGCTTACGTATTATACAATTATGATTTCAGGTACTCATAGCATTTATAGTTTTAGCAGAATCAGAAGAAGACCATAGAGGTAAGTAGATACGTTAATGAAATATTTTTATGTAAGCCTACCGAAGGTAATACAGCGTCCTTCTGTATTTTTAGTTGATATAAAATTTGGGTTTGATTTAAACCAAGGGGAAAATGGAGGTCCTTCTCTACGCATTCAACAATTTGAAGGTATACTTGCCCATTAATATCAGTGAGTGATAAGATTATTTTATGTTTATTGCAATATCTACAAATACCAGGTTCCAGCAACGTCAATCGCAGAGCAGATGACAGCAACGAAAGTCACAGGGTTAAAAAGGCTAAACCTAAAGCAAGTTCAAGTGACAGTTCCAGCGATGAGCCAGACAAAAAGGATTCGAGTAAAGAAAAAGGCAAGAATGCTAAATCTAAATCTGATGAAAGCGATAGTGAATCAGAAGATAATGATGGTAATAATTTTACTTTACTAAAAAAAATAGTCTAACGGGTTATACACAACCTTTTTTAATTTAAATATTAATGAATGAGTTTCGATTCAGTTCTATTTTATTTATATCAGATCATCATCATCCTCATCCTCCTAGCGTTATCCCAGTTTCAATCTGGGGTCCGCTTTCTAGTCTAACCGGATTTGGCTGAATATTAGCTTTTCCACGGAGCGACTGCCTGTCTGACCTCCGCAACCCGAAGGGATAGCGATATTCCATGGTTTAGACTAGTGTCAGTTTATTTAGAAGGTACTGACGCCCTGTAACGACTGTCAAAGATCTTCATGACAACCGGGACCGACGGCTTAACGTTTTCTCCGAGGCACGGGACAAGCGATAATTAACAATTCAATACGCACATAACTCCGAAAAGGCATTAGTGCGCGCCGTGGATTCGAACCTGATACCCTCTGCATAGCAGTCTGTTGGTATATCCACTCGGCTATCGCTGCCTCTCTATTTATATCAGATAAAACACAGAATTTTATCAATGACTAAAAATATAGTTGGTTAACTATATTTTCGTCGAAGGTTGCGGGTTCGATTTCCGCTCAAGTCAAACATTTGTGTGCGTGAACATGGATGTTTATCTTGGTCTGGGTGTTTCTATGTATAATATGTATGTATGTATTTACAAAAAAGTATACTTGTATGTAGACCCATTGTCTAGTACCCATAGCTCTGCTTAGTTTGGGAAGTTAGTAGTAGATGGTGTTGTGTGAATTTGGTAGAGTATTATTATTATCTCATTTATATTTACATTTGGCGTCATTAAGTCATTATACATATTATTATTCAGAGAAATGCTTATAAATAACGATATTTTTATATAAAAAAGCTCTCGCTTTGACTATATACATTGCGTTTAATATTGACAAATAATATGTATACTGGCTATTCTAACTAAAATTTTAAAACAAATGTTACTGATCCAGACTATAACGTGTTGATGAATCATGGTATATAATATAACTTACCTAAGAGAGACCCTAATTCTCATTCGACTTAATAATTTTGCCACTGTGAAATAACAGAAGTACGGATTATGACGCTCGCAGCAAACTTTCAATTCTGTAATTTTAATCCGATGGAAAAGGGTTAACCTTTCTAAGACGGATTAAAACTTTTCATTTAAATAAGAGATTTGCTAAAAAACTGAAGCGGCCCTAAAGTATCGTATCGGCTTTGAAATCGTGATACAGAGAATTTTATTTTCAGATTCTAATGCTAATACCAAAGACAGAATAAGGAGCACCAGAGGGCTTAAGGCCGAAGACTTTGAACCGGAAGCAGGTATATACCTAGTACTGGCAATTTTTATTATGAGATAATTACGTCAAGCTTGTTGTGTTCGAATGTATCCGCAAGACGAGTACTACAATACCATTCTAATAACCCAATGATACTATGCAAGCATGTTCGACAACTTTAGAGCGAGAACAACGTTTGACAAGACAATACTGAATTTCATAGCAATAAATCGTACCTTATAAATATGTTTAAGAACCGGTTCTTGGTAGTATGCAGTGTAATACAATCATATTATCCTTACTGAAAACAATGCTGACTGTGGTTGCTAAATGTGCTGTGCCACTTCAATAACCACAATTTTTTTTAGTCTTATTCGACAAGAACCCTTATTTATAAATTAATATTTACCTATACCTTTCTTTTCAGAAATTCCTAAAATACATGCTAAGATTGATAAACACAGCGACGACGATAGTGATGGTTTGTATACTACAATAATACTACCTATAGGTACACTATAGGTACCACTATAGGTACCACTATAGATACTATAGGTATACATATAAATATCATAGTATTCTAATTCTCACTAAACGGTGTGAACAAAACGACGAAGTTATACTGTTGCTATAATACACAACCAAACAATTATCTTTATTAGCTATGTTGTAATAATTATTGATGTGCGCAAAATAATATCTAATCATCAAAATTATTTCAAGGTTCGTCTCGTCGCCGAAGATCAATCAGAGCGGCAGATATTGGGAAATTGAAGAATTTTGCTCATTAAGCTTTTTTAGTAATTGGCGTTTGGGCAGCAGAAATTTAATAAATTTACTATTTCGAATACTATTTCTCTTTAATTTATATAGCATTATTGACTATTAACAAAATGAGACGGAAAAACAAAAGTCTGTCTAGAAGTATTGTCAGCAAATTCCCTAAAATGTATTTCATTGTTAATCCATTAGACTAGCAATCGTACTGTGAAACTGCTCATTGTGCAACCGATTTATATAAAAGCGAGCTTGAAGATGGAACATTGAGACGACAAATCTATAATAATTTTGTTATTTATAAGCCAGCTATTCGTTGAAAATATCTTAAAGCATATTTTTTATACTTATTAAGACACTTGATTGACTTACTTACGTTTCGCTTAAATTTACTTATAAGACTTTTAACTACATTTAACGAAAATTTATAAATTATTCAATACCCAGCCTGCCACTTTCAATTTTAACTTCGGCGCGGTTTATTTGATTAGGCCCAAGAAGCGTATAACAGGTTTTTCTATATTGATTTCAAAAGCTGTTGTCAATAGAACCCCCTATAAATAATGTATGGTTCGAAACTCGCGACCTTTTATTCCTGCGATGTGGCGCCTGTGAGTCACTTTATATCTGTAGATAAGACATCGCCGAATAGGCACCTACCGATGTGAAATATTCACAAATAACCTTCTGTTTTGTGATAATGCTCCGTTTACCGAAAGAATTTTCCCTCTTTGTAAAACATTCGTATTACGATATCCAATGTTAATACAAAAATACCTACAGATATACTATTGCTATTGATAAGTACCTAATGTGTATAGAATATAGTATATTTTGAAAAAATATATTTTAAGTAAACCGTCTTTACTTAGAATTTGAAAACTGGTCAAGTGCGTTAAGGACAACGATTAGGAAATCCCATACAATAGTACCTTCTCTACATTATATAAGAGACGGATAAGGAAAATCAAACTGTGTGTTTATCACAAAGAAGGAGTAACTATAGTCCGAAGTTTAGTTCTAGCCTTAAAAATATTATAATTATGTAGAGAAACAATACATTGTTTGTCTCTAAAATTTCACAGTTGTGATAATATTTTGTCTTTAAGATTTATTAGATACAGATTAAAGATACCTCTTTAAGAAAATCATTCCTTAGGTAGGTACGATGTTTGGTGTTTAGATTCAGTCCTTGTTTTATTATAAGTAAGTCCTTTAAGGATTAAGCTAATAACTGAAACCTAAACTCATAATGTAAGCTTATAATAAGCAAACTCTTTAGCTCTAATTCTTAACGAGAGCCAAAATAAACAATAAACAAATTAAGCTCAGGTAAAGAATGACTACACCGTAGTGTTATTTTCATCCGTTAACGTTAGAATGTTGCATGCAATCTGGTGTCTGTCAGAGGTCGGCAAGGGGTGGCCGAGTTCACCGCAAGATATTGCAAGAGCCTGCAAAATTACACTATTAAGCCGAATATATTGCGCTCCCACAGCGGCCGGGTGGGGATTCTCAAACTTTTGTAATCGATTTATTCTACAATAAACATACATACAATATACGCTTTGTATTTCAAATGCACAGATGTTTTGTAACGTAACTTAAACGTAACGTTTTATTTTGTACGCTCTCAAAATATGTTGAAATAATAACATGATTGCATAAATGTAATTCAATGAATTTTATTCGTAGAAAGCTAAAATTGTTACAAGTGTTATTAATAGTATGATGATAATGCATAATGTAAGTGTATTTTATGAGCGTTCTATTTTCTTTTGAACATTATGATAATAATCATAGAGATATCCCCTACCTACTTTATTTTAAAGTTGTGTACTTTTATTTACTGGTATGTTCGTCTGGTGTTTAGTGAGCCTGACTGCTAAGCTGAAGGTGTGGGATTCGATTCCCACACAGTATACGTCTTTGAGATATGAACGAGATGATTTGTTCTGAATCTGGATAAATTACTTCTTCTTCTTCTGCCTGCCCTGTTCCCATATTACTTGGGGTCGGCGCAGAATGTCTTTCTCTTCCATTCTCTCCTATCAGACGTCATCTCATCATTCACTTCCTTTTCATTCATGTCACCCTTCACACAATCCATCCATCTTTTCTTTGGTCTTCCTCTTGCCTTATATCCCTCAACTCTTATCTTCATCACCTTTCTAGTCACATGATTTTCATCTCTCCTCATCACATGCCCATACCACGATAAATTACTTATCCATAGGTAATTAATTTTAAGACACAACAACAACACATCGCCACTGTATTTTCTCATTGTCTTCAACATTTTCACACAAATATTTGTGAACGCACAGTAGGTAGTATCAAAGTGACTTTAACTAATAATATGCCATCCGGTATGCAAAACATGCCCAAATAAAAGGCCTGTTTGAGATAAAATAATAGAAACGGCACAAAGCTGACGTACGTAAATATACATATTGTTGGACATTTAAAGAGTCGATGCGGCGTGTAAACGAGATAACATCTTTGAAGCGACTTCTCTAAGCGCATTACTCTTACTGGGACGACCTTAACGAGACACTTGGTGAAACTAAACCACTCAATTGTCTTTATAATGTCTCTTTGTAGTATTTTGAGGTAGCTTTCAAACAACTTCCTTAAGAGTTTTTGAGTGTATTTCTTAGTGGACATACCTACGGTTATGTTTGCGAGGTATTTAAAATTGTTGCTTCATATTGTTTAGAGATCTTGAAAAATAATATCTTTGGATTCTATTTTATGATAATACGTAAGTATGTATGAACCCAAATATGAAGCTGAAACCTCCTTTCTGCAAGTGAAATAACAGCTTTTCGGCGTTTAAATGTTGTTTATATTAGAAAGCCATAACTATTATCACAAGTGTTTTTTTTTATTTAGAACAATATCACAGGCTTTTTAGGAAAATATTTATTTGAAGAACTAGGTATAATGGCCAAAGATGACTCTACATACATACATACATACATATCGTCACGCCTTTTATCCCCGAAGGGGTAGGCAGAGGTGTATTTCTACACTCACTTTTCGCCAGATATACTTTAGTCCCACGTAATAAGGGGCGAGCCTATTGCCGTACCGGGCACATTTCCAGACTCCGTGCTAGAGGCGAAGGTGTAAGATACTATGGTCCCTCATCCTAATGTTAAGGTTTCGGTTGAAAACCACGCTGTATTAAGCTTTGCATTGCATTTTCCTAAAATTTCTTAATAAGTTACTAGTTTTTAAGAGGTTTAAAAATTATACTGAGGCATATTTTGAGAAAGAATGATTGCGGTGTTATACACCCCAAGAAGTCATATTAAACGAATTAAAATCACACACACACACACATTATCCCCTTCTAACCAGATACAATACCCTGAGGGAAGCAGAGGGCCACATCAAGAGTCTGCTGGCCTTCCTCGAAGAGCTGGGGTGGCTCGAATGACGCCACCATTCCCATCCGCACGCAAAATACACGCCAAGACGTGGAGTTTCGGAAACAGCCCGTGCCATCGCGTATCCCCTTCTACCTGCACCAGTGTATCCGCTATGCACACGGCTAAAAACGTAATGGATTGAGAATGCAAAGTGTCTCTAACCCATTTCATTCCATATATTATGTCGTAAGGGGTGACTAAGACCACGAACACAAGGACTGCGTGGGAGCACAACATCATGCAAGTGCTTCTAGCCAACCTCACCATTCCGTGGTGCATCCTGCCGACGAGCGAACGAGGGCTGGCAACTTACTGCCAGTGGCACAACCGTAGTTCTTAAAATGGCACACACAAAAAAGAACAATAGATCACGTAGCTGAAAATAATAACACTACATGCCTCCTTATAAATAAACCTGTACTTAATTTACATTGGAAATAAACAAATTGTAGAGCATTTTAGAATATAAATTTTATCATTTACAACTTGTTTAAAATTTTAAACGGGTCACAGAAATCTCTCCAGCTAATTTATTTTTAATCTGATGCAGTCACATTAATTGAGATCGAGTAAATTAGTTTTTCCGAACGGTTCGTTGGAGGCTTGAAAATGAATATCAGCTTGGCAATGTCCCTTAATACATTAAACAACATGTTACAGAAAAGTAAGATTACCTAATGAAGCTTTTTCCCTTCCGTCCTGTTAAATTAGTAATTCTTACACGTAACATCGCTAGGCCAGCGGTAATTGAACTCACAAAGTTCTGATAAAAGGAGAAGTCATTTGCAAGTATTATTATTTAGGACAATAACAAAGAATTAACAATATGGCACAAAATCACAAAACAGTCTTGATAAAAATGCTCAAAGTCTAAGCTAGGGCGTATGTATAATATAATTATGTTCTTTTCGTATGGGCGCGCGGCCAACTCTGGTGTTGGAGTTTATATAGACGCCTGAATGCCTCCGAAATGGCCTGACGATTTATGTCCTGAGACGACTGACCGACGGTTTAAGTGGCCGCGAAGCACGGTAGCGCTCTGATGTAAATACCACAACTACTACCATTCACCCTTTCGAATGGTGGATCTGTGTAAGCGTTGCTTAATTTTGCCAACCTACCTATTACCACTTTTAATATAATACAATGCTATTACGAACGCCACGTCAAGTCACGCTATTAGCGCTTCGCTACTATCTTGGTTAAAGTTATTAAATATACCTAATCTATAAATATGGCTCTGCTGCTATGGAACGTCGCCGGACACCTCAATGGTTTTAGTGAGTGGCACTTGAACGCGTGCAGAAGATATTCTTACTCATCATCTCTACTTGCATCAAGAGGCGGAGGCTGAGCTAGTAGTGTGTGTTGCCACCGTGAAGACAAAAGAAATAGGTAAAATAGGCCAAGGCTACATTTTTGTATAACATCTTTAAAATTCGTAAGAACAAACGTCGAACTGAAATAAGTGACTACGATATCATTCTTTGATAAATGGCCCGCAAAAGCCCTTACACACAAGACTTCAAGAAGTCATCATTGGTGCGCGCCGTACATTAAAACCCGACACCTTCTACATCTACATAGTCTGTTGGTCTCTCCACTAGGCTTAATAAAAACATCCTTTACATTTATGCCTAGGTAGAAAGTTTTTTAATTATAATTAAATACGCCGAATGTTTAGTTAACAAAAATAGAACCAAAATAAAATATACTTACGTAAAAAATGACTTCTATATTAACACTTACCCTATAGGTAACAAGATTCATACACATACATACATACATAATAATAATAATAAAATTCGTTTATTTCCTCATCACAATAGTATCCTTATGCTAAGTCCTTAACACTAATGACAAGTTTACATAACCTTGTGAGAGGCTGGTGCCTGACGTAGGCATGTGCAACAACACAGCCTGTATTACAGGTCACCAGTGCCCTCCGTAGTTATTTCACCGGTAGTACTAGACGTTACATGCATAAGTATAGGAAATGGTAGGCATAATTGGAGTACGAGTTAACCTAAGAGAAAAAAAGGAATATATATGTAAAAAATTGAACTTACACATAATTGTTATAAGACAGGTTACGGATGTACCGGAAACTTTAGTACATTGTTAACTACAGATAATGATGAGTATGAGTGTGTGAGTGTGTGTGTGATGTCTGTGTATTGAGAGTAAGTGCGTAATGTTGGTGTGTGTAAGTGTGTAGTGAGCGACAAATTATTTGCAACAAGAGACATTGTTGGGATAATATAGGCAGTTGAGTACTTGAAAAACTATTTTAAAAATTATTTATTATTATTTGGGTAAAGTTAATAGGTGCTCCACAGATTCATAATCAAGGCCTTTAAGATATTGCGAAACCATAGCTTTGCACTTTGTTTTAAGAGTAGGATAGATGTTTAGTATGTGGTTTAATTTATTATAAAGGTACGGACCGGCAAAGCAGAAAAAGTTACTCGAGATAGCTGTCCTCCATATCTGTTTTTCACATACATTGCCTTTTCGGCGCTTATTTCTTAATAGGTTCGGATCGTATTGGAGCATTGCATGTTGTTTTAAGACAATCTGTAGGATAAATGTCTGTCTGACTGTGAGAATATCCCATTTCTTGTACAGGTCCACAGTGGGAAAACGATAAGGAAGACTAGCACCAACTTTAAGGATTGCACGTTGGGCCCGCTCGACCTCTATGAGGTGCGATTTAGCAGCACCACCCCAGGATATGATGCAATAACTGATCAGAGAGTGGGCTAAAGCATAGTACACCATCTTGATCGTGTTTAAATTGGCAGAGTTTCTTAAATTTTTAAAAATATAAATTAATTTACGCAATCTTGTTACCAAAGCGGTTATGTGCGGTTTAAAAGAGAGAGTTTGATCAACAATAATACCGAGGTACTTTATAGAGTCAGTTCGCTTAATGAATGTGCAGGTGCAGTCAGATTGGTCTAGTTGGCACTGATGAGCTGTGATAGTTGATGTAGATGGAGGCAAGAGGTTCTCTCTGTATGCGAAAGTCACATATTTGGTTTTGAACACATTAAGAGTTAGCACATTTCTTTGCAGCCAGGAACTAACCCTATTAAAACCAATCTGTGCATTGCTAAAGACGTCATCCCAGTCATCACCACTAAATAGGAGAGCGGTGTCATCGGCAAAAGTGATAATTTTACCATTATGGAGCTGGAGACGACAGAGATTGTTAATATAGACCAGAAATAAAGTCGGGCCGAGTATGCTCCCTTGAGGAACTCCGTATTCAATAGGGAGCTCATCACTCAATCTGTTATCTATCTTGACTCTCTGTCTTCGGTCAGTTAAGTAGTCCTTCAATAGTTTTAGGGGCACACCTCTAATGCCAATGTCTTCTAGCCTTGCCAGTAAGTGAGGGACAGATACTGTATCAAAGGCTTTGGCCAGGTCTATAAATATCGCCAGGGACTTCTTTTTGTGCTCAAGGTTGGTTACGACTGTATCCAAAAGTTCATGAACTGCATCATTAGTTGACTTACAACGTCGAAACCCGAATTGGGCAGATGAAAGCAGGCTGTTGGTCTCCAAATAACTTATAAGACGGCTATTAATTAACCTTTCCAAGATCTTGGATAGTGTTGGCAATATGGAGATTGGCCTGTAGTTATCGACAGAGTCTCTGTCCCCAGTCTTGTGGATAGGCTTAATTACAGCTATCTTAAAAGCTCTTGGAAAAATACCACTTGATAAAGCCAGATTACAAACGTGGGTTATAGGAGGGACAAGAACATTTATGTGTCTCTTCAAGATTGACCCCGAGATTCGGTCAAAGCCTACGGCACACTTGTCTTTTAGCCGTAGAATGAGCTGCTGTATCTCAGATTCATCTGTTGGTAAAATAGCAAAAGATTTTGCGGGTGTATTTTTAGAGCTTTCGTTTGATGATGAACAGGTAGTGGTAATTATCTGTTCTGCAAGATTTCTACCAACATTAGCGAAAAAGTTGTTGACGCTATTAATAGCTTCAGGATTATTTGGATTTACTAGACAGGTTGAGTGATCGGTCTGTTTGCTTGAGCCAGTTATTTTCTTGATAACTGCCCACAATTTTTTCTTGTTGCCTCCCGCTTTTACAATTTCACCTTTCTCGAAACAATTTTTGGCTTTTTTTAGCAAATAGTTGCAGTAATTGCGATAGCGCCTATATGTTACTCTCAATGTCATATTTTCAGGATCTCGTTTTAATTTTTTGTGCAGGTTATCCCTGTTTTTCATGCAACGAAGAAGACCTTTGGTGATCCAGGGCTTACTAAAACGTTTTCTTTTGGGAACGCAGACTTGCTTAGAGTTATCACAAATAGCAGAAGATAAGCTGCTTATGAGGATGTCTGTAGCTATATTAACATCGTTGCAGTCAATAACAGATTGGAAATTCATATTCTGAATAACTGTATCGAGGGAGTTAAAATCAATAATTTGGGTTGTACTATTACGATATTCCAGGGACGATTTTAAGGTAAAACAAGCGGCTACACACTCGTGGTCAGTGATGGAGGATTCAAAAATAAGGCAAGTAGCGTCCATTGTTGTTTTTATCATTATGTGGTCTAGACAGGTGCTGCGATGTTGACCATGTCGTGTAGGCAAGTCATGACCTGGGAGCAAGCCATGGCTAGCTAGAATATTTAAGTACTCGTTTTTACTGCTATCAATGCTATTTGGACCTATGTCAATATTCATGTCGCCGCAGATAATTATGTTTTTGTATGTCCTTAATTTTGATAGAAGAAGATCCAGTGAATCTATGAAGTTGGAGGGGTTTTTATGACTCGGAGAACGATAAATACCTAAAACACAAGTGTCCGAACTTAGTTTTAACAGCAGACAGTTTGCATCGTTAAGTTTCGGTTCTTCACCCATTACAGTTAGATATTTATTATAGTAAATAACAACACCTTCACTTTTGGTTTCGTTGTAAATGGATGATAAGGAGGTAAAATTATCTAGTGTTGGAATATATCTAGCTGAGGGCAGCCAGCATTCCGTGAGTACGAGGATATCCCAATTCAAATCAGATCGTTGAAGGAAGGTGGTTAGGTTAGACATGTTACAAGATATGCTCCGTATGTTTTGGGTCATGATATTGAGTGAGTTGCGAGAAGATACATATTTGGACGCGTTAGTTATGTCACATACAAATGAATTAGCTACCTTAATCGAGTCTAGTTCCAATGTAAAATTTTCTATGTCTTGCATTTTAAATGAGAGATAAAGATTATGTCACGTTGTAAACGTGACAAATTTAGGGTATTTAGATGAAAAGTTGGATTCGGAACAGACTCTTTTCTCAAAGCAACCAGCACACATGCGTGTCTCAAATTACGCGTTAAGAATTTGGCATTACTATCTTTGAAAAGGTATGGTATTAATTGACGCTCTGATGGTGTGTATCGATTGTTGTGTAGACGGTGTAGTAGGTGTGTGTATAACTGTGTGAATGTTGTAGATTGAAAACTTAAAGAGCTCCACAATAAAGACAAAATCAGATAAGAAAACAAGAAACAGAATAATGATATGAACTTATAAAATCTAGGTAGATACGAGACATAACACTTTAGCTTAACTAGTCACATGGTAATTTTGTTTAGATCAGTCTCTGATTCTACTCGTTCAGGCTTCGAATTGTCGTCTTTCTTGACGTATAACTTGCCATAAGAAATCCAAGAAGCAGCAATTTTTTTATTCTTGACTGACAAACGGGCAAGGTAGAATAATTTTCTGGTTTTGTTGGTTAGGTATTCCGATACAAATATTGGCCTTATTTCGCCTGGAAGGTTTATTTGTGCCGTATTCAGCCTAGGCTCATTTTTTCCGCTTCTAGATTTGTTGTATGCTATAGTTTTGGATATAACTGATTCTTTACGCGTTGTTGTGGTGAAATCCACTACTAAGGCCTCCGATTTAGTTCTGTAGATATCTCGAATCTCAGACTCCTGAATCGAATCTTCTAATCCTAGTTTCGAGCCAATTTTTTGCATAAGGCCGAAGAGTATGTGCTTGTTCTCGGTATCCTGCTTAGGAATATTGCGTATTTCAATAGTGGTACAGCAAGATTTCTTTTCATGTTGTTCCAGCTGATTTTCGAGTAAGATGATTCGGGATTTGTGTTCTTTGTTTTCCTTTTCAATAGAATCAACTTTCAGGAGGAGATCTTGGTGTTGTTGAGTTAATGCAGCGATGGATTTTTGCATTTCCTGATTTTGGGACAGAATCGCAGAAAGAGTGGTATTAAGTTGATCAAACTTTTGGTTTTGTTGAATTTTTATGTCTGTTATCATTTTTTTTAGTTCCAGTAATGAAGACGAAGGCTGCTCTTCAGATGTTCGCTTTTGACGCTTCGTTATATTAAAATAATTATCCTCCGAGCCAGCCCCATCAGGCTTATGTAGGACTGGGTCAGACTTGTGAAGCATAGCAGGGGCTACTATCTTGAGTGTATCTCTTGGAGGCGAATGTTGGACGGACATATTTATCTAAGATAATACTATCGTTGAAATAGCGCCCGCCAAAATACTTATCAAGTATGTTACTGTGTGTTGCTCAGAAAGAACTATGAGGCGCTTTTAAGCAGTGGTGAAAGGTGAACGGGGCGTGTCCTTGAATGTGACGTACTTAGGTGAATCGTGCAATGGGACTCACGTGAATATCCTCGTCCTTTTCAACGCGTTGACTTCTCGCTCTGTATCCGCACGATGTCCACTGCGCGATGCGCTCCTAGTACACCGTTTGATTTGTTGATGTTATTTTTGAAATTATTTTTTATTAATTGACAATAAATATTTGTGAATACGTCTGTACTGTACAGAGTCCGCGGGGGAAGGGGGAAGGGGATACATACATGTTACACGTCTGTTTCCCCGAAGGGATAGGCAGAGGCATATTAAAAGCCCACTTTTCGGCAGTGTTTTGATCCCTCGTAATAGGTGGCAAGCCTATTGACGTTAATCGGGATATTTTGTTTGCCAGAGCCTCGTCCGTTGATCGACAGGTGCACCACTTGCACGTGAGGTTGGCTTGGGACCCTAAGATCTTGGTGGGAACCCTATGCACCCAACAAGATTCAAAAGGTCAATAAATCGTTACAACAACCTTTAATAATGCTAGTCATTTGGACAACCTTTTAACATAAAAATAGCTAAATTTAAAACCTTATAATCAATGCGGTGCATGACTATTTCTATCTATAGAAAACATATCTACTTTATCTAGATTGATTAAAGTTGTTTACTTTTCCACTATATTTTCGTAATGAATTTCTCGAACAATTGGTAATTAGTTGAGTGGGTAATATTTTTCCATCCGTTCCATTTTTACTTCATTGCTATCACTTCAGAAATACTTTATAATCCCTGTGGTCTTAACGGTAGGTAAACAGATAATCATATCTCAAAAGCGAATTAATTTAGACGCCTGAGCGCATACCTTGAGCTCTCAGCTCTGACTCTCAAAACTTATAATTGAATTTCCAATCCTTAATTGAATAGTAACAGTCGAAGTCCAGATGAATGAGGTCCTTGACGAAGGATGATAACGATTATAATGTAAGTACCTACACAGATATACCTTTACAAATTGTATCGACTTCCGGTTAAAACTGTATTTTAAACTTGCATTAATAGGCAAGTACTGTAATTTAAGAGAAACCTAAACTTATTAAATGTTTTATCAATCGCCAAAACAGTCCTTTTTGAAGTAGACGATGTGAGATTTTTAAAGATATTGTCTTTTATTTTTAACTAGCTGACCCGGCGAACTTCGTTACCGCCTAACAGTCGATTCTTTCTTTTATATTTTTTTATTTTTAAATTATTCTCTCCGTGAGAACCATCCTCGTACTTCAAGGCATATTATAAGAAATAATTAGCGAAATCGGTTCAGCTGCTCTCGAGATTTGCGCTTAGCAACACATTCAGCAATTCATTTTTATATAGTAGATTAATGGTTAAAAACAGAGTAATAGAAACTATGGCGAAAGAACCTTAATCAGAAAAGACCTAATCTTTTTTAATGATTATATCCAAATAATGAAACCCTGCTGCTGAGGTCATTCGGTTGGAGCTTTTGTGTGGAATGTGGATTATAGCAGAAATCAGCCTCTCACCGTCAGTTTTCACCAGACACCATACAATTAATAAGCTATTGTAAAAAAAAAAAAGGGAAAATACATTAATAGGAATGGTTATTGGATGCCAATACGTTTACATGCCAAATTAAAATTAATATACAACTAAGTAATAAAATTTCGGTAAGTAAATATATTGGTTCCTTGGATCGTGTTAATTATTTTCAATAGGTATTCAAAAATTAAAATAATTAATATTCAATAATAGAAATAATTCAGACATTATAAAGATTTTAACGATGGTAACGTACAATTGGGTTTTTTAATTCGTTTTTTCCTCCTGATAATTTTATCTCATTTGTTGAATTTCTCGAGCAAAAGTTTCGCGAATATTTCGATCTTGAAATAAATATTGTCAATGCTGGCAACGAAATACTTAACATGTTTGCATGTTGTCCACCAGGATCTCCTAGCCAGATCCCCCAGAGGATCCTCGTGAACTCATTAGTTGTGAAATTGTATAAAAGCAATTAACGTTTACAAAACCAGTGACTATCAGAAAGTTATCAGCCATCGATAGGGATTACAAAAATCAGGTGCATGCGATTTTCGACCTTATTGACGTAACTCAGAATTTATAATTTTAATAACGTATCAATGTCAGAAAGTAAGAAAATACCAAAAAGAAGTTTATCATGAATTGTCAATAAGGTCGAAAATCGCATGCACCTGTTTTTTGTAAACCCTATCGATGGTTGATCATTTTATACTCATTTGTTTTGTAGACATGAATTTGTCTTACACAATATCTTTTTAAACTTATTTTAGATACCTATCCCCGTGGTAAAACTAGTGGCACATAATAGCTAAAGGCGATTCCTATGTTTATTAGCAAAATAGATCATAAATATTACCAGAAAATTATTCAACACTATTAGTGGTATCGTTGGGAATGTCAAATAAATCACGTCATCACGTCGTGTCCTTTGTAACAAATGTATATTTTTATTCCGTGCTTTTAAAAGTATCAGGTGCATGCTTTTTTGGTTCCACTCGCTATTTTATTTACAACTGTACTTCTGCCGTATAGCGAATCGGTCGAGTCCAAGAATCTGCCCAATTCACGAATCTGTCGAGTTGGGAATCTGCTGAATCACGAATCTGTCCATTCCAGAATATGTCGTATACCGAACAAGCGATTTGTCTTAACCTATTGTGACAACCCTACCAAAATAGGTAACAAATTTACAAGCTCTTAAGAAGCTGTTTCTCTGTTCGGTTTATTTACTCATGTGGTTATATTATGTACGATGGTATCATTGTGAAAAAACTAGAAATACCTTACCTGCTCTACTAATAATTAGCAGAATACCGTTCACACTAGTTCACACTTGGTTCAACTTTCGATGTAGTCCCGATCTCATTCAAGTGTCAGTTAAGTTACGAGAATACCATTTATGACGCCGAGACTAGATCGATATTGGAATTTGAACAAATATAATTACCAGAATTGGCCTTCAGAGATTCTGTCGTACAGTCCGCCGAATGTGGTGAAGAGGTTCGATTTTGCCCCACGACAACACAAATGTCGGCGTCGACTGAAAGGTATAGCGTTTCATAAGTTTCGTTTGAGCATCTCCTAACATACTTCCATATTTGCAAGAGTAGGTAGAGCAGTTATTGACATACTTACTTTTCACGTGAGCAAGCGGTTAGGTATCTTGAACAAGTTAATGCATACCAATATTATAAATAAGTACTATAAATAACCAATCTAGGTGCCTTTTTGGTTTTAGATAGGTGCAGAACTATCTGTTAGAAACGCAGCTGTACCAACTTAAAATCACTAATTACAATAAAAGGTAGGTATCTAAGTACAAAACGATGCATACATACGAGGAACAAGAATAGGCACATTGTCAGTAAAATATATACCTACTTTCCTACCTACCTTATTACACTAGCTGTTCCTAGCAGTTTCACTGGCATTCTTAGTACCTCCACCTTGTCAACACCTGTCATAACGGTAGAAATACAATAGACGCTCACTACTGGACAGAAGACACCACATACAACCAGGCCCTCAACAATAATAATTTGTGGAATAAAGGTACAGTGTTGTACCATCGCTCGTTGGGACTCGAATCGACGACACGCGACTCGCACTATGGGGCAAGGTGAGCACATAAACCAGTAGGTACGCCATACGTACGAGTAGGTACAGCTAGGCAGAAAGTATTACCTACATATTGTAAGTAGGTAATGATTATTAGTTAGGGTTGGAGTTGATACATTTTTCAGCCACCCCAAGTTTTAAGGGGATTTCCTAAATGTTACTATCTGAATTTATAATAATTATACAAATATTTACTGAGTAATTAATCCTTAAATGCACTGGGTTTATATGTTAGTATTGTCAGATATTAGGATAAAAAATACATAATAAGTAATAAAGTACATAAAACCTTCTGGGACAGTCGTTATCCAATCATGAGACTAACGCAATCCCAGAGGGCAGAGTAGGTAACAGCTTTCAAACATCACCTTCATCTTGTGATAAAAACAATAAATGTATAACAAGATGTAAAGAAAGCTTACAACCGCAGGGCAGCTTTGTGGCGAGCTGAATGTGTGTGGCGACAGCGGTCCCGAATGCTCCAGAGAGTTGGTCAGGGCCTCGTCTCCGGCTTGCCTTTACTGGCTGATCGGGGTGGATTCCCAAGAGCGCCCGCAGGATTCTCAACTCTGGCTTGCCTTGCTCGGCTGGCCAGAGGGAAGCCGCAAGAGCTATCAGCTCAAGGTGGAAGTGTCATTTTCAAGGGCGTAATTACGGGGAAACCCGCAATGGCGAAACCGGTGCCGCACCGCTCTACACCCATAGCCACTCGCACCGGTGTTGCCCTCTGGCTGCCTTCATGGCAGACTTCGCTTACCTTAGTGGCTATTTAGAGAGAGCCCATCTAGTGAGTTGGTGAGTCACCGTACTCACCGTCTGCCCCTTTTCGACGTACTTTATGAGTAGGTACTTAGGACAGGCGTCGTTTTTCATCCATAGTTTCCATAATAACTAATCCATTCACAACATCCATCACACTAGCCTAGAGTAATAAGTTTCCATACAAGTAGCAATAATCCTACACCTGCTGCGGTTAATCCGATGCTGTACCTACCTTCTTTATAGTGCTGCTATGGAGGCTCCTCAGTAAGTGGTCCCATCTCATTCTAGATTAAAACTCTCAAAGGGCCTCTGCGCGTTGGACCTATGTGTCCGTGTACGCCTGCCAAAGGGCCGGGTATTGTTCTAACAAATTAGAATAACACCCGTGGAAAGAGAAACAAGTACAATAATAAATTTTGTAAAACTGCCATCTATTATGTTAAGTGCGAACTTCTTCTTATTATGTAAAATGACCAATACCAGCACTACATGTAGTGCTGGTATTATTCATTTTCCTTTTACTTTAAACATTATTTGGACAAACAATAAAAATCTTGTATGCGTCTAAAATATTAAAACGTATTTATTATTGTTATAAACTTCTAATAGTATTCTACCATCAGCTCAAATCTTACAATATTATTGATACCATATTATAAAAGCTGAAGGTACTTTATTATTATAAGTATTTGGGTCTGCTCCAGCTTCTTTAAATAGCTCCTTGTTCTTTGATCCGCAAATGAGAGAAACGTAGCGTAATTTTTTAAGTCCTTTTACTAAAAACTTGTAAAGAAAATATTCGTTTATCTTTTTTTTTTTGCCGTGGCCACTCCGTAGCTCTGAACTGTCAGGTAACTTATTATTTAACTGTCAATGTCAGTTGTGATTTAACGAATTGTCATTCCTACTGCTCAGAAATACAGAGAAATCCTTGATTTTTCTAGTTTTCTTCTTAGAATAAAAATATTATTAGACTTAATCATTGTGGGGCTGTTACCTCAAAATACTAACAATTAGGTTTTGTGTTTGATATTGCAAAATCCTGGCTGCCGAACATTATGACATCTGTTTGTTTTGATCCCAAGTTTCTACAATAATTATTATACATTAGTTTATTAATTGTGCAGTAACCATGGAAGGTGGTGATTGGAGAAACAACATTGTTAGCCAGCTACAGGCCCGAAATAAAATAGAAACTACTGCGTTTCAGGACATAATCACCTTTCGTAAGTGACTTAACCTATGGACTTCTTTGTGTTGACATTTTAATAATATAACAAATAAGCGAGATTTATCACTAGGCTAATAAACTATTGTTCTCAAGATTGATAGCTTGTGATCCGTCGCTCTTGTTATCACAGTTGCTAATTACTTTTAATGAAGTTTGTGTATAACCTACATTACATGCCTGAGTAACTGCCTCATACAATAGATTGATACACTAAAGGTGTGTCTTCATGCGTAGTCTAGGAAACCGGTCATACATGATGGATTCCTGAAGTGTTACTTGATATTGGTCTTGTATCTTAATTGACTCCTGTATAAAATTACATATTCAGTGGACCAATGATGTGAAATCATACAATGATGTCTGCAACACTTGTTGAATATTTATGAATAGACTTTACACAACATGTCACAGCTGAGTACATGCTGTGCCTGTTGACATAATAGTATTTATTTTATTATCTGATCAATTTGGTCAATTATATGTTTGATTATTGATGAATATTCATAATTATGTATTCTCTTACATCACGAGTCATTGTCAGATAAAAGCAATGACATATTATTGTAGTAAACTTTTTTTGAGACAATCTATTTCTAAGCAAATGTCCATATTCAGAAATATAATTAACTTGAACAGTTTTTATTATATAACAGCCTTTAATCTAATGATCAGTAAACAAAGCTAATTTAATAGTTCCTGTATCCGAAGTTGTTTATCCTTTGCCAAGATACTGTCACAGCTGACTCCACCTATTTTGATAATTATGGAGTAGCAGATTCAGTACTTACTTTTTAAATTTTTTTAAAAAGTTAGAATAAAATGTGCATCTCTCTCTAAGATTCTATGACAGTTTAAGTATACCAAAATGTTAAAAGCAATGAAAATAACAAGAATATTTTCCCATTTTCAGAAAGCAGATTATTTGATAATGTAAATACTTTGAAGAATGAAAATCTTCAGTTAACTTTGCTCAATGAAAGAATAAGATTTTCTGGGACTGACAGTATTCTATCTGGAACTGGTAAGTGTCAAATATGTTTATGTTATTTTGAACAAGAAATCTAATTCCAATAAGAATTTTAAATTGCTATCTTATTTACATTTAAGTTCACCACAAATATTGTTTTACAAAAAGGTAAATTAAAGAATTCACTTATTTAAACATTTTATTGTAATAATTATGTATAATTTACTTCAGTAAAATCGCTTGATTACCTATGCAACTAGCTGTCTTGCACAATATCAACTACATTGTGTTTTTGTTTGTCCATTAGATCCATTTACAAAAGGTAAATAAAAATATTTTAAAAGAGTACCTTTGCATGGTGCCTCATGCCAGCAAAAATCCCAGTGAAAACACAAAGTCAGTGTGTATCTATTCCTTGCTACTATTCCTACTCTAATCCATGCACCTAAAATCAGTAAGGTTTCAACTTGGAACTCAAACTCACGCATCAAATTTCATTAACATTCACTCGATCATTCAAAATTCAGGGATAGTAGGGCAGAAATATGAAAAAAAACATACTATTTCCATAAAATATCACAAATGGCAAGCACACTCTGCTGTCAGTTTATGAGTTGTACCAAACTGTGATGGGTTGGGTTCTTTCTGTGCTCACCCATAGTCAGCGTAAAGTTGGCAAGACTATCACTGGCCAGCAATACAGTCAACACATAAATAAATAAACCCCAAACTTTTGTATTATACTTAAATAGTTACTTAAAATTTTCAGGGACTGCCAGCAATGAAAGAATACAGGCTATGGAACAGAAAATCTTACTACAACAAGAAGAGTTAACCTCTTTGCATCGCCGGCGAGGAGAGAATGCTCAACAGATTATGAGCCTGAATGAAAAAGTACATGACTTAGAAAAACAACTACAGGCTAAAGATATAATGTAAGTCATCCACCTATCAGTAAACATTTTATTACTCATACAATGACACTTATATATATTAGCATAACATAGTATGAACTCTGTTGAATACAATGCAAAAAGATTGTCTACTTAATCTATTTTTCATGCTATACAAGATATAGTTTACTACATTGTAACTAACCCAATTCGTAGTCACAGACTGATCATCACAATGATATCAATGTATGTAACCAAATTGACATGCTTACTTACTAAGAAATTAGTATCACACCACTAAAGTAGCTATATGTATATTATTGCTAAAAGATAATCTTTAAAATCTACAAAAATATTTATGAGTCAACATGATTTCCTTCTTGTCTGTCTATTATTTATATAAGTATTTCTTGTAAAATATATTTATCAAATAACAGAAACCTATCAACAAAGATAAGAACAGAAAAAATGGGAGATATATATACATTTTGGCCACCCAAAATGTTTGTTGTACATTCATAGCCAGCGATAGCCGAGTGGAGATACCAACAGACTGCCATGCAGTGGGTATCGGGTTAGAATTCACAGCGCGCACCAATGACTTTTCGGAGTTATGTGCACATTGAACTTACTTGATACTTGATGGCACGGGCTGTTTCCGCAACTCCACGTCTTGGCGTGTATTTTGCGTGCGGGTGGGAATGGTGTCGTCATTCCAGCCACCCCAGCTCTTCGAGGAAGGCCAGCAGACTCTCTACCGTGTACATTGAATTGTTAATTATCGCTCGCCCTGTGCCTCGGAGAGCACGTTAAGCCGTCGGTCCCGGTTATCATGAAGATCTTTGACAGTCGTTACAGCCTTACAGAGCGTCAGTACCTTCTAAATAAACTGACACTAGTCTAAACCATGGAATATTGCTATCCCTTCGGGTTGCGGTGGTCAGACTGGCAGTCGCTCTGTGGAAAAGCTAATATTCAGCCAAATCCGGTTAGCCTAGTAAGTGGACCCCAGATTGAAACTGGGATAAGGCTAAGAGGATGATGATGACATGATTAATACACAGCTTTCTTTAGATTCTTCTTTTGTGCTAACTACTGGTAGTTAGCACAAAAGAAGAATCTACATTTTTGGTGCCTGGCACCAAAAATGTAAAATAGCAGTAGAGATGGGCTTAGTGTTTTGGATTCCCACAATGTTTTTACAAATTGTGTTATTGATGGTGTCACCATACTAAAGCAATGAAAAAATTTAAGATTGCCGAAGGATTTAACTATATGTTTATCACTTGTATTGGCATGTGATGCTAGGGACAACAGCAATGCGTTGGGACAATGAATAGTGATTAACAACAGGAACCAAGTGAAGAAGAGTTGGTCTAGATAGGAAGCAGTGGAGACTTCTGGTGGAGGCCTTTGCCAATAGGCACACTGAGCTGAGAGACATCTTATCGTCAATTGAAACATTCGTAAGACCCAAACTCTCAGTCAGGTCAAGGGATTAAGCTTTAAGCAGGGCTTGAAAAAGCTAATCTCTTGGTCATCAAAGTGAGAGCCATCATGTCATTATCATGATATTATATTGGGATGACGGCCTTTACTATAGGACTCCATGACTTCCTAAGATCAGGTGGCGTAGAGGCAATTTGATATGCAACAATAAATACTAAACTATGTCATGTAGACTATATAATTATATCATCACATACTCAAATATTTATTGTTTATGTTTTCAGTATTGCAGAACACGCAGCAGTAATAGCGTCTCTAAGAGCTGAAATACAAATGTATGAAACTAATATGACTGAATTACAAGGACTGAACCAAGTGTTGAGGGACGAACATCAAGCATTACACATAGCATTTGCTTCCATAGAAGAGAAATTGAGGAAAGCTCAGGTATATCAATTGCTTGCTTACTTTATTATATGGAATAAAAACTTCACGGCTCGTTTACGAACAATAGCGGCGAGCGGTGGCGGCAGCGAATAAGATGTATATTTCGCTCTCTGCGCTCCTACGCGGCCGATGTCACGTCGAAACAGAACGCGCTATGGATATCGAAATCGCTGCCGCTGCCGCCACCACTGCTGTTCGTTGGGAATCTGATCCCAAACTATTCAGATTCTGTACAATGGCAATAAGACAACTGATAAATATATACCTACTTAATATGTTCTTAAATATATAGAAATTATGCCCACATACACAGAATAGATTATTGTTATTCTCAAACAAAGGTAATTATGTTCTGGAGGGGAGCTATTACATCAAACACACTGCCCTCAACTTAAGGTATTCAGGGTCACTAACTATACCACAGGGTCTAACAGATGTACATCAACATATTACATCATCATATTTATTATGCTCTGCATGGGAACTGAGAACTTTGCGTATGAGCCCATGGTCTACTTTCTAGTCTAAAATGTATCAAAGAATCTATCTATATATTAAAAGAATTTGTGTTTTATAATACGAGTCGGCCAGCCCGTTCTACCCAACCGATTCGCATGATTTTTTTTTTTAATTAAAGCTCTCGCTGCGTAGATTTGTCATCAAGCATTAGAAATTACCTACCTTGCACATTCATCAAGTTATATGCAAAAGCAGTTTTCTCCCATACATTTTTTACGTTTTCGTAGCCGTAGTCAATTACTTTCTGCTTCTATATACCTATCTGGTTCTCATTGAGGTAGGCGTTTCGTTATAGGCCTAAAACACGCGCTGAAAAGAGCTCTTTCATTTGATGGTATGCTCATTTAAATTGGGTAAGTTTGAAGGAAGATAGGTGTGGACATTGAACTTATTTTTCAATATTTTGCTATAATTTCTTAAGATTCCGTTGCTTTCTCTTTACATGGACGGTTCTAAATTCAAAAATATTTTTATGGCATCTAATAAGTTCCTACTTCCTTGCGGTAACTGCCAGGAAAAAACGTTATACCTACCTCCTTAAGGTGACCTTGCCTTACTTTCATACGGGTGTGAGTGTGGTAGTGTGTAAAATTATATCCGATGTTGGTAAAATTATCACCATAGTGAATTATCGCTGATGCTGAGTTAATATTCCCCGAATGTTACCAGTACCCTTAATGTTGGGTGAACTGATTTTTCGTGTTTTTAAATTACGGACTCTCTTCGGGCATCTTAATTTTTTTTATGTGGAACATATTACAGCGGTTCATAGTACTACTGTCATATAATTATATTATTACAAGTTATGGTAGAAATTGTAGTTTTGGTAAGAATAGTAGTTTTGAGAGAAAAGGTAGGTACTTTTGACAGCACCGGCGGGTGTGGTAGAAATGGTAGTTTTGAAAAAATGGTAGATATGATAGAGTTAGTACGAATAGTAGTTTTTATAGGAATAGTATTTTCGGTAGGGATAGTAGTTTTGGTAGAATAGTATTTTTGGCATATATTGTAGTTTTGGTAGCAATGTTACTTACGATTGCTACCAAAGCTACCATTCCTACCAAAACTACAATTTCGACCAAAACTATAAACGTCATTATTACATTTCTAAATTATGATGGATTAATCACACCCATACACAAAACAAAACAAAATTGACTGCACGGTTGGCATAGTGGTTTAAGCGGCCGCCTCACCGCTTGACACTGCGCCGAAGTGTTGTGGGTTCGATCCCCACACGAGACAACACTTTGTGTGATTCATAAGTTGTTGTTTCGAGTCTGGGTGTTCATTGTGTCCGTTAGTTGTATGTTTGTAAAGTCCATCGCGACACAGGATTTAGTCCTAATGCGGGAGTTGTCTTTTATAAATTCGAAAAAAAAATCGTGCTTCTCACAGACATGTTTAGCTGGATAACAGAAATAAAACCTATTTTCTTACTTATAAAAAAAAGTTGTTATTCTATATTTTTTATTTTGATAGTAAAATATTGACAGATAAGGAAAAAAGTGAAGTTAGCGTAAGTTAGTTACTTAAGTTTCTGATTTAATAGCGTATTTTTTGTGAGTAGTGGTCCCGCCAGGGTATAAGGTGTCCCCCCCGCGGGATCTCCACCTTGTCGTGGTGGGGGGGCTCAGTAACCGTGGCTTGGAACCCCGCGGTGAAGCTAAGAGGGATCCAGGAGGGGACGCTCCGCGTGGGCTTGACGGGGCCTGCGCAGGATGCGTCCAACGGTGCGGGCGCGGGGGACAGTTCTGTCTGTCCCTCGCAGTCGGGTGCGGTCGCGGGAGGAGAGGCGTGTCGGTGTTGCGTTGCCGCGCGCCCTATCTCCTGCGACCAAATGGGGGCGCACCATTCGAGGAGAAGGAGGAGAGGAAGAGGAGATGCGGTGTTGCGTTGCCGTCCTCCCTATCCTCTGCGGCCGCTGAGTGTTTTGGCGGCGGAGCCCAACACCTTAATCCGCCGCCATGGGGGTTTTGTTCGGGGCCCGCCTGACCATCTGGCGGGCCAATACCCGTCGGGGGGTAGCGACGAATGCTTATGCGAATCCCTACCCTCCGACACACGGGTACATGAGGAACACGGGTTGGTTTTTAGTCAGTAAGAGTCTGACAGTCCCCTTCGCCCTTCCCCCCCAGGGCGGAGGGACTCCATGAGGATTTTCCAACCCGACACGTGTTTTCAATTATAATGATGGTTCTTGATATATATCCTCATCAGCCTTTAACAGTCCACAGCTGGACTAGGCCTCTCCTTTGAATGGAGGAATTGGCCTACTATACCACGCTAGCCAAACGGGGTGGTATAGGGTTTGTATCAAGTTTTCCTTCTCTTACAGTGGTGTTCTCTGCATAATATGCTCCCTCTGTCGACTCTTACGACACCCATGGGATGATGTGGGGTGGTGACAATCCGTATTCTTAATCCGTCACCACACGGACGGTTCTTGATAGGAAATTGAAAAATGCTCAAAGAAAGTTTGAACAAAGAATCTTAGTCAATGACGACCCTGTTGGAGATTTGGTACCGGATGGTCCTCCTACTGCTAAAAAAATACGGGTGGAAACGGATTCCGATTTGATGAATTCTACCATCAACAATTTTCAAGTGATTTCAATATTTTTCTTATTGGCGCAATTTCTTATTGTTTATATGCAAGTGAGAATAAACATTATGAAATTCGTTTGGCCACTGTTGATAACATTGTCAATAAGTCGGATGTATATAGTAACTTCATTGTTGGGGACGAAGCATGTGGCCAGACCATTACAAATGCAACAGATTACAAACGTGTGATGGTAGCCAATGGACAGTACGCAGGGCATGCTGAACTTCAGAGTGTAAGTGAGCTATATCCCGAGTGTCAATTCAGAGTTCACCTGGAAAACAGTAATACGATTACTGACTATGGTACTGGCAAAATTGTTCATAACTTGCTATTTTCTGGGCACCTGCACGAAGGACATTACAGAGTCCTAATCGAAGGTCCTAATGGAAAGAATGGTAGGGCAGCACAGTCATATTGAAGAACTTTCTTTCGACAATGTTCAGTTATACATATTATATATTATTATATCCCTATTGCGCGGCAAACCATTCAGTAATGCCAAGGTGGAAATTTCACGATACCTAAGGTGCAACGCAAAGCCAATGTTGTGAGAAAAGAAGTTTTGTGATATATATATTTTTGGTAAGAATATCATATTTTACTTATTTGATAAGGCTACAATGTACTCATCATGCCTATATGTAACAGCTTTTTTATAATATTAAAATATGCTGTGGAGCAGCACGGGTCCTCTAGTATTAACTGAATATAGTAAGCAAGCGACAGTGGAGATATCATTAGACTGCCATGCAGAGGATATTGAGTACTGAATATAGGGCATTTATAATTTTTCTTGTTCACTGTGCTAACAAGTGGCTTTTAAAAAGTCGAAGACAGTGTACTGCCACGGATACATTTAGTTTTTACGATTTAAATGCTCTTATTTTGTTAAAGTTCTGCACTGGGAATTTTCTTCGTAAATTTTGTAGAAGATGCGTATCCAGCTTTTATCACTGTAATATAAATTTAGAGCTTTTGCATATAACTATGTACTAAATATGATGAAGACTTCGCATGTTTATTATTTTACACTTTATGTAACTTTCAGATAGGAAAGCTTATGTATTGTACCTACTATACGTTAATAACTTTCAGTTGAAAATAACGTAATTAATCGGCTTTTAGGGTAACTTGAAAAATATCATTAATAGCCTCGATTTACGTTAATTGTATGGTAATAGGAGATTTTGGTTTGGCTAACTATATCATTTACCACGCTGGTCAGACGCGTTGGCGAAGAGTTTGTCGAGTTTTCCCTCTCTGCCGCGAAATAATATATTTTGCTTAGTGTATTTTCTTTAGTTGGGAAACAGACGACTTCGTGCTCATTACAAAAATATCGACTGCGCATTCGACGAGGTTTAGCCAAAATCCCAGAAACTCACATCATGCTAAAAATTAGACCAGTCTGTATATAAATCCAGTAATTAAGATTGCGTCATTTGCTATGTGTAGTTAGGTACCTCGTTTGGATTTAGAAAATATAGGTAACTATTATATACTGTGTCCCGCAATTTCACCCGCGTTAAATTAGGTTTACGATGTATACATGACCGTTTTGTATCAAACAAACAAAACTTTTCGATCGGGTTGGTAGTTTCTAATCCATCTCCAAACTAACAAAAACTTCATATCATTTGTCTACCTGTGTTACAGATCACCATTCTCAAAGACAATTTGATAAGTAGTTTTATTAAATACTAGACGTCGCCAGCTGGTTCGCCCGCGTCAATTATAGGTACATATAAACGTTCCTTACCTCCGCGGTTACACACGTTACACGTTATTCAAGACTATTGCTCTGCTCCCATGGCTCATAGCGTGATGTTATATAGCCTGCCTCAATAAATAGTGTATCTAACACTGAAATATTTTTTCAAATCCACCATACCAGTAGTTACTGAGATTAGCGCGTTCAAGCAAACAAACAAACTCTTCAGCTTTATATAATATTAGTATAAGATAAAAATAGATCAAATAACAAGATCAACAACTCTAGCGATATATAATACACGATAAATTATTTACGCATGTTTATGCGTAAATAATTTATCGTGTATTAAACGAAGCGTATCTACCTATATTTTACTTTATTTGTTGAGGTTCCGTTTCTTCTATTTTACATCCTCATTTCTTGAACTGTGCTTTGCGACTTGTTTTTTTTTAATAGGGATGGGTTTCGAGTTATTCTTGTTACAGAAAAATTACAAAAACATCTTGACAATAAGTCAGACGTGTGGTCTTTGCAAGACCCGTTTCGAAATGAATCAGATATTTTCAGTAACAGTTGGGCTTCTCTAAAAGTGTTGGCAATTAACTAACATTGGCCAAAAAGCGTTAAGTCGGCATTTATAATAAAAAAACTTAAACGAATCTTTCATTGGGAACAGCAACATCGTCACCGGTGTCGTAAAATACGTACGGCAAGTACAGCACCGAAATATTTTTTTTATTGTAGTTCACAAAACGGATGTTCATTTAAGGTCACAGCTCATTAGAACCACCCGGCACCCACTCCGCACCGCCTCGCCTCGTGCGGTTAGTATTCTTTATATGGATTTGTATGGGTATGCGCTCACTACATCTACTCCGTAGCGTCACCGGATCGCCTCTGTCGTAAGTAGGCTTGTTGAAAAAGTATCGATATATCGATGTATCGATATTTTCAATTCAATATATCGATATTAATTGCCGATTTATTTTAGTTCGATATATCGATAAATCGATACTAAATATGCAATATCGAAAATTGTATAAAAGCGATATATATAGATATATTTTTATTTATGTAACTGAAGTCGCTGGTATCCAAAACTCTAAATATAGTAAGGAAGCAAACATAATAATAATAATATATTCTACAACATTCACAAAAGGAAACTTTATTTTTTGTAAAAACTGCTGTTCATTGCATGTCTGAATTCAGGCCGCTAGTCGAACGGCGCCGTTTTATTCAGTGTCTATGTTTTTAATTTAGCGGCTTATTAAGCTAGTTGTCTGTGACAAATACCTATCTATACATTTTATAAAATAACGTTTATAACTTACGCTGACAGAGCCAGAGCAAAGGCTAGTCCATACATATTTTCTCTTTCCTTATTATCTGGCTGTATGAGGTTACGAACGCGATGAACTTTGATTACCACACTGATTCTTTCAGGGTTTTCTGATATAGTGTGATTCGTGAAGAAGGTTAAAATGTATCTATAATTCACGTGGGTCCGCCGCGTCCGAAGATTTTATGTATAAAAATACCTTTATATTATTATTTATAATATTATTATTATAAAACAGCCAACTGTTTAAAAAATTCACTGATATATCGATGTATCGATATTTTTTTCTGGAGATATCGACGCCGATATTCATATTTTTTATAAAAATCGATACATCGGTATTTTTGTTTACTGCCGACATCCCTGGTCGTAAGCCGTCCACGCGCGGACGGCGGGTTGACAACTCGGTGACAACTCGCTGCTCGCATGCTTGCCGCGCGTTGACCGCGCATCGCCAACGCGCGGGTCCGAAGCGGACCGCGCGCTGCCCGCGAAGGATTTTTTTGCTGCGTCTTACATTTTTTTCTTCATCAAGCGCGACAGCTATGGGTGCCAATTTAACGTTTGTAAAATTTAACATTACGAAACACACGTGTAGACCTAGTGCCAATTGTTAACAGACTACTCGAAAATTCGTGGACCAAGCGACGTCCACACGTTGACCACGCGGCGTTCACTCGTTGACCGCGCGGGGTCCGCTGGTTGACCGCGCGACGTTTTGGTGATAATGCGGCGTCCACCCGTGGATCACCTGTCGACAACGAGTGGACGCCGTCCGACGAGGCGGTGCGGAGTGGGTTCCGGGTGGTTCTAATGAGTTGTGACCTTTAATTCTCAACAGAACGATTCAGACTCCATGCATCATCTGCGCCACCTTTTCAATGAGGGAAGTAGGCTCTATGTAGATCTATTTATTTTATGCGTTAGTAATATATATTTTTTAATTTTTTATTTATAGACTCACGCTTGTATCCCCGATGGGGTAGGCAGAGGTGTAATATTACACCCACATTTCGCCATGAATTTTCAGGTCCCACGTAATAGGGGGCGAGCCTATTGCCGTACCGGGCACATTGCCAGACTCCGTGCTGCTACTGAGAATTTCCTAACGGAAAAACCCAATAACAATTTGCCCGACCCGGGAATCCAACCCGAGATCTCCCAATCCCACGCGCACATTTATGCCGCGAGACCAACGAGGGTGTTCACTATACTAAAATAAACCCTGTAAAACATTATCTATTAATGATGAACATAAGATCTATAGTGTATTAATGCCCCACTTAAAGACGACACAAACGACACATAAAGGACAAACATAGCAGCGATATGACACCAAACAAACATTGAAAGCTATTCAATAACATTACAACATGTTGTATAGATTCCCATATCAATGATTGATTCATGATAATAATGTAATGATTGTACCTACAGTTTTGTTCTACAAACCTGATATAGAACCTTAGGTACCTTTATTTTCTCCGACGGCGGATCGTATTATAATAATTACAATGAAAGCGGTTGAAACATAGGAGAGATCAGAAGTCGCAATACAAGCCGCAGCATGCTCGTTTCATAGCTATATTTTATTAACTCTAGAGAATTTCTTTCGTGGAAAACCATCTACTCCATCTAGGCCGATGTCCACAGCGAGAATGGAAAGCATATCAATTTTGGATAGAGCTCAAGGTGAAAACCATCATAGTAATTTTTTTGTTAGCGATACAATCCCTTGTAGCCGCCCTTCCACCACCACAGTGGAGTTTGAGCCTGATGGAAGGGTGTATGTACGACTCCAGAAATAAGTTCTGTCTTCGCACTACAAACCATCGTGGTGTCCTCCACGAGTTACCTGAGTCTACCACAGCGTGGTACGGCTTTCACAACTCTGCCGAGTTTCGATGCGCTTATCACACGCTTTTCGTTGGCCAGAGTTGCGGTTGAGAAGAGGGCTGTGGGGTGCGTACCTCTCTCCGGCTCCGCTGACTCCTTGCTCAGCATTACTAACTCGCTGAAGGAGACGGTTGTTGTCCGTGTGGTGACGGATTAAGAATACGGAATGTCACCACCCCATATCATCCCATGGGTGTCGTAAGAGCCGACATAGGGAGTATATTATGCAGAGAACAGCACTGTAAGAGAAGGAAAACTTGATACAAACCCTATACCAACCCGTTCGGCCAGCGTGGTGTAGTAGGCCAATTCCTCCTTGCAAAGGAGAGGCCTAGTCCAGCAGTGGACTGTTAAAGGCTGATAATGATGATGATGATGATGAAGGAGACGGTGATGTTCTAGGCTTCGAACGCTAGCTTGTACCAATGGACGAAGCGACAACGCGTCCGAATCGACTGTGCTGTTGTAACCCAGCAGGGCACTCTGCTTACTTTAACAACATTACTGCAGATATGAGGGCCGAGTGTATCCTCCCGGCCAATCCCGTGTAAGAACGGGCCAAATCAGCTGGGTCTATTATCACCTGGGTCAGCCACTCTGCCCAAACGTGCCTCTATTATGGGGTGCCCGATCACGACTCTACTACTTGAATGAAGAACAACCCAATCTTGATAAATCAACTAAGTTTAGAAAGACACGTTTTTATAATAACACGTATCGGGCTTTCCTAGTTTCAATAATTGCCATTATTTCTACCATACTATTTGCGCTGTAACATGGTGCGGGTGGCAGTTTCGGTAACGTTTCATTTCACTCTTGAAAGTAGTCGCGATTTACATATTATTACTTAGTATTTCAGCAGGTACCACATTAGAAATAAATTAAATGATTAATTACTGTAGTAAATTAAAGTAAACCCAAGCAGAATGTTCTAGTCTACAAATAAAATCTAATGGAAAGGAAAATTAAGCAAGGTGTTATGCTTATAACGTAACGCCATAGACGTATTTAGTGATGGGATGTACTGCTACGATGCATAGTCGATGTTTATTATAAAAAATACGTATATTTGGCGTAGTTCAATTATTATTGTAAAAAGTCTATAATTATAGTAATAAAAAAGTGTTGGGTTTAGAAAAGTGCTGCCTCGATGGACGAAAAGTGAGGATATTAGGAGGGAAGAATTTTGTGGTAGTTTTTTATTATAAAACGGCGTTTCCGGCAAGAAAATCATGTTGCATAGGTATGAGAAGACCCCCTAGAACCATCTAATATCCTCACTTTTCGTCCATCGAGGCTGCACGTTTCTAAACTTTAACCATAAAAAATACTAAAACATATATAAAAAAAATATTTTATTCGTCTAAACTCATATCACAGTCAGGAACAAACATAAACCCTTTTTGTTTTATTCACATCCTTCGACCAGTCTTCAGATTGAACATTGTTGATGGCCTCTTCTAATGGGGCCTACATCTTATTTGCCGTTAAATGGCAGCAAAGTATTATTTCTTGTGGCGTGACCTTTTATTTGGGCCAAACTCAGCTCAATAGCGTTATACTGGCAATGGTTGGATGGTAGTCGAAGGACCTGGTGGCCTTTTTCTTTTGCCATTTCAGCCAGAGCATAGGTAGGATTTGTTGGCTTATGACGCCGTACTAAGGCAAAAAGCTCTGCCTTTAACAGTTCTTAGCTGCTGTAACTCCGTTTTCATTCAGCCACTTCACCAACTCGCTTTTTTCACACTATTCATGAGAACTAGATTTATGCTGCGAGTATCGTTAGGTCGATAAAAATGAATTGCATAACGTCACATCCCTAGTCATGTGGTACTGATAGATGTCAACGTCATATAGGCAACTATCATCCGCACCATGTTACAGCGCACATAGTATAGTCATATATAATGTGAGGATTAAATGCGTTATGTAGATGAATAAATATTTACCATTAGTTAAATACTTGGCAAATGCGTAGGTATAAATATTCCTAATAATTTGTTATTGAATACAAAATGGCTTGCAATGTAAATCAGACAATTTCAAAAGAAATTACTAAAGTCATTGCTTGTGCTTTTACAACAACGCTTTTTATTCTTAGTCTTAAGTGTTTTTAGCGAAACGATGAAATAAACTAAAACCATTGTTTGTTTAAAGATTTGGCGAGATTGAGTAAAGCTCTACCTATTTGCGTCAAAATATTTGTGTAATATTTAAAAGAGTTGGAGAATCTTGTACACGTGATCTGGTATATAAACAATGCTTCATTTATCTGCTTGCGTATGTTAAACGATATAGGCCAAGATAATCCGGCGAAATCAGAACAAAACCATACCGATGTAGTTTACGAGGTTGTCTTTTAATTATAACATCAGTGGGTATATTATGCTAGCTATTTATTTTACTAGTTTTAAAGATTGGGGAATGAAAAGATTTTATATGCGTGAGTTAACGCGAAACGTATCTTATGTTAAATAAAATTCGCCGGTATTCCAATTGCACCAACGGGATCGCGTTTGTCAGTCAGTCTATAGAGGCTCATTTTATCTTTAACGCGAGTAATGTTATAGCCAATCAAAGAAAAATTGATTTAAAAAGAACAAACAAATATTAATTCGTTTAAATATAGTTCGTGCTGTTTTAAGGTCACAGCTCATTAGAGCCACCCGGCACCCATTCCGCAAGGCGTCCACGAGTGGACGTCGCGCGGTCAACCAGCGGACCGCGCGCCGTCAACGAGTGAACGCCGCGTGGTCAACGAGTGGACGTCGCTTGGTCCACGAATTTTCGAGTAGTCTGTTAACAATTGGCACTAGGTCTACACGTGTGTTTCGTAATGCCAAATTTTACAAACGTTGAATTGGCACTCATAGCTGTCGTGCTTGATCTTCGTAATTAATTTTAGTTCTTTTTCTAGTTTTTATATCAATTAACTTTTTCAAGTAATGCACACCACACACAACTAGATAGGTACTAAACTTTCGTCTATGAATATACCTACTAACTACAAATTTTAACATAAGGTATGCTCATGAAAAACACTACCTAAAATATTTTTAATTCTGCCGGATTATATTACCTGCCAAGTAATGAAATCGTGATTTCCCCGACATCACCAACTGCGACAGCCAGTGTTTCCAATAAAGGATTACTCGTAAGAACATAATATATTTTTGAGTAAAAATAAGAGTATTATTTACACGGTAATTAATAATTAAAAATACCTTAGAAAAGAACACGGTAGTAGCTTATTACCGTAGACCGTGTCTTGCTCAAAATTACCGTGCATCTACGGTATTTACCGTGTATCTGGTAACACTCGGACGTGAATCATTCGCGGGCAGCGCGCGGTCCGCTTCGGACCCGGGCGTTGGCAACGAGCAGTCAACGCGCGGCAAGCATGCGAGCAGCGAGTTGTCACCGAGCCGTCCACGCGCGAACGGCGGGTGGACCACCCGCCGTTCGCGCGTGGACGGCTTACGACAGAGGCGATCCGGTGATGCTACGGAGTTGATGTAGTGAGCGCATACCCATACAACTCCATATAAAGAGTACTAACCGCACGAGGCGAGGCGGTGCAGAGTGGGTGCCGGGTGGCTCTAATGAGCTGTGACCTTTAATGTGTTTTGCCATTTTTTCGTGCCCAGTTGTTAACGTCTTTTGAAATGTAATATCAAGTCTGAGTTGAGATGCACGTAAATGTGTAGTATTAGACAATGTCTTTACAACATCTGATTCAATTAGCTACGTGATAATAGGTATCATTATGTTTAAGAACAAACACCTGATGTTGAGGTAGGTGCTGCACAGACTATAAACAGGGCCTCTCAATGGTGTTAGACCGCGCGAGCGGGTGCCCAATATATCCGAGGGTGTTAACAGAGCGGAGAACATTGTGTGCCTGGGATCACAGCTGAGCAGCTGTGTTAGCTTTGCTATTAAGTATAATTATATAATAAGCACCGAATGAATAGTAATTCGGTGCTTATTATATAACTAGAGGACGTCAGCAGTAACGCCTGCATTTTTTTTTTAATTTACCCTTTTTAGCCGATCCCGTGGGAATTTCGGGAAATCCCTTCTTAGTGCATCCCAACAGTCCCCAAGGAACATACATGCCAAATTTCAGCTTCCTGCGCCTAATAGTTTCGGCTGTAGCGTGTCTGTCAGTCAGTCAGTAACGCAAAGATTTTATATATTAAGATTATGCTTATGCCAAAGGCTAAAGACGCAATCACGACCAATCACGACAAATAATTATACTGTAGCTCGTTTAGTCAGATCGCTGGCCTATCCCATATTAATATTATGTATACGGGTAAAAAACGCTAATCTTAGCTAGAGCGAGACAAAGGATAAACGCATTTGATGTGCAGTGCTAGCAGCACAGAATTTGTTGGACAGTTAATTCTACAGATTATATATCTGTTCTTTACCAACTCGGTGTCATAGGTCGTCTCTCCACCACCTACCACCATGCCCATCACTGTTACAGCTGGAACAGATGGAGACGAGTCTTTGACAGATCGATAACAAGTGATCACTTTACTCAGAAATGATGAAACGACTGAAGAAGAGAGACTACTTCAGAGAAAGCCTGGTTATCTGGTCTGTAAAATATGCTAAATTCTGAGTACAATTTGAAATGACAATATGTACCAAAATTAAATTACTTTATGTAACAGAGAAAACAAACTCGTTCAAGTAACGTAAAATGCATAACCGTGGTCAATCATCATCATTAATCCAATCATCAAAAACTGTCTAACCAAAGATATGCAACTCTGTTTTGCTGAGAGTAAATGGCCTTTATTTTAGATAGCTAGAAACCTTGGCTTTTCGCCAAGAATACTATTTATCAAGCACTTATTTCTATGGTCTCTTTAACGTTAAGACGTACTCTTTCATGTTGTTGCTTGAAAAATCGGACGTTGAAACATTTGTGTTTATATCACTATTCGTAAACAATAAACAAATTTTCAAGGGTGTTTGTGATATTATGAGAGTATGACATATTAAGAAACGAGATATTCGCAATACATAATCACTTTTTGTTACGATGCACTGCCAACAAGAGTTTTGAAAGTCATATTGAGGAAAATGTATGTGTCTATATAGCATAATAATATGTCTTTTGTTCGCCTTTGCTATTATTTTAGACTGCCTCTGTGGTCCAGTGGATAGCGATGAGATAATATGCGACTGCTGATCAGAGGTCCCGAGTTCGTTTCCCAGGTCGGGCAAAAGTGTTACTGGGTTTTTCCGAATTCTCAGTAGCAGCACGGAGTCTGGTGAGGTGCCTGGTAACGGCAATAGGCTCGCCTCCTATTACGTGGGACCTAAAAATTCATGGCGAAATGTGGGTGTAATATTACACCTCTGCCTACCCCTTCATACAGGCGTGAGTCTATAAATAAATAAAAATATTTTTTTTATTAGTCTTCCTCCACAATCGCGTAGTTTACTGAGTCCAACATTCGATTCCAAACAAAGCTGCTTTAACTGTAAAGCATATACGCCGCGTTTGGTGGCGTTACGCTGATTTTGTCGGTTTACGGATATTTGATTTAGCACGCAGGTGCTTAGCCATGCAAATGCAATAAGTGGACGCCGTATAACTTATGTACCGCACCAAGTGCTAAGGATTCGTTTAGAGGTCAAATATTATCTACTAATAACTGTGTCAGTTAAAAAAATGGTTAGTGCAGCAGGGGTAAAAAGCGATCTGAAAAAAAAAACGTTTGTCTATTGACAAAGGTTGAGCGTCAATGGTGGGAAAGCAGTTGCTTAATTGTGACAAAGCGAATTTATACTACCTAGGAGCTAGGAGTCCAGAATTGTGCTACTATGTAAAAAAGTTTGTCGATGTAAGGACATTCACCCTTTTCTAAAACACGTAACATTATGAAGAATTCTGCTATCTTCTCAGGAATCAGTCTTCGCATATAGATATCTTTATTACGTACCTATTTTGCATTAAGCGCTTTATGGTGGACACCGGAATATGTGGTTTGGGCACAGAAGGTCATTTCAAAATAGTTCAATGGAAAAGAAACTGTGCGAAATATATAGAATTTAACATATAAATAATTATGTTAGAACGACCTGACGTCATTTTATCTGTCTGAAGTGCAGCGAGATATATAAACTGCAAGAAGCGGAACGCCTCGCCACGTTTTTATTGCATCGTTTATTATCTATATATACATATAAAATTCTCTTGTCACAGTGTTAGTTAAAATACTCCTCCGAAACGGCTGGACCGATTTGTATGAAATTTTGTATGTATATTTGGTAGGCCTGAGAATCGGTCGTAATCTATTTTTCAAACCCCAAAGTCATAAGGGTGGCTAACCCAAAAAAAAAATATTTTTGGACATTATTTCTTAATTTAATTTTATTTTTTTATTATGTGGCACTAAAATAATCATACGAACATAAATTTTTAGCCTTTTAGCATCAACCCCTATTTTTTAATAGCCATATTAGTAATTTATTTATATTACTAGATTAATTCTGTTGTCCACGCCACGCGCATACCGGAGTCAAAAAAATCGTTTCTTAGTACTTACAATACTCCTCCGAAACGGCTGGACCGAGTTGTATGAAATTTCAAACGTATATTCTTTATGTCTGAGAATCTTCTGAGAAATTTAGTTTTTAGAATCTTAGGCCCACTTGCACAACGATTCTTAAATTGAATTAAGATGTATTTAACGAGAAAAAAAATATTAAACACCACTAGCGTCTTGCACAACGAAAAATTTGTCGAGTAATATGATTTAAGAACTGTCAAAATTAATTACCGAAAATCGGCTGTTTAGTGACTAATTTCATTTAAGAACTGTCACACTGATGTTGGCATCTTGTCATTAGCGACGAAAATTATCAATAATTATATAACTGGACCGGACGACGCAGCAGGCGGAGGCCTATGTCCAGCAGTGGACGTCCCTAGGCTGACATGATGATGATGATGATGATATAACTGATAACAATGTACCTACTTGTGTTATTGTTAACCCTAGAATCCTACACTATTTGGCGCACATGTTATTCTTACACTGGGGTGCTGGAACACCCCATACTAAAATGACTGTAATACTTAAAATAAAAAAAAACTATCCATGAAAATACGTTTTATTAAACATAATCGGTAACTTGAGATCACAAATCAGCCTTATTACACAAAGTTAAATGTAGTTTGAGCAACAGCGCTTGTAGGATTTGGTCCTTATTGAGGATCACTGCAATGGACTAAGTTGGCATCCGGTGACGGTCCTCCAAATGTTCATGTATTAGTTCCAAACCTAATTTCAAAACTGTCTGCTGAAACTTTATATTTGGCTTATTATTTGATCTTGAACACTTGCAAAAAACCCAGGAATTACAACTGGTCCCAACTTCTATTTCTTCCTCGCCAGATTTGTGGTCTAGAATAGAGCTTATTTCTTCGTAATTCAAACCTCTGACAGCCATCCGAAACAAAATAAATAAACTTCATTGAATGTTACCTTCATAATATCTAAAAATATCTGTATTTAATTCATATAAGACTATTGTATAAAAATCAAATTTAATAACTTATTACATATAAATACATCAATCGTAATAAATAAATAATCTTACGATTTTACTACACTGGGGTACTGGCGTACCCCACAACACTTATACAGGCCACCACAGAACGCGGTCCCTCGTCACGGTATTGACGTAACGCGAGCGGTTGACACCAAACTAAAATACTCCGACGCGCGAATTCGTGGATATTAAAGAAATTGAGATATTTAGAAAACAAATCGGTGTGGAGTGCACCTGTACCCCATGTAGGGTTCTAGGGTTAATGCTCAAAAGTTTCTAGTTATTATTTGTCAATGGTCATTTCGTTGCTAGGCGACGACAATGCGTTTTGTTTTATGCTCAAAGTATATATAGTCTAAGGTTTTATGCGGAACCATACGCATAACATCGTTAAAATCGTAACAAAAAGGCTTCATGCCATGAAACAAAACGTATAAACTACTTTACCGACCTCATAAAATGTTTAACTAAATCTAAGCGTTGTTGTGGTTGTGCAAGAGGACGCTTAATACTTTTAACTTAAATTATTTTATGCTGTTAATTCTGTTCAATAATTTTAAATTAAGGAGTGACTTAAATCAAACGTTACGCAAGTGGGCCTTAGAGAATCTTCTGAGAAATTTAGTTTTTAAACCCCTAAGTAATGAGGACGGGCCAATCCAAACATATATTTTTGAAGTTATACTTCTTTAGGCGCATTATGAAAAAATTATGAGTCACATTTTACGATGCGCGTGTATGTGTGTTTCTACATTCACAAGATGGCGGACGGGACATTTTTAATAAAATTAATATGGGTATAATTTTCGGGGTTTTCATGGATTCTGGTCACGCAAATGACATCTATTAGGGAATCCAAGATGGCGGACGGGAAATTTTTTGTAAAATTAATATCTTTAACATCATAATATAATAAAATTGGTCACAAAATTCTTACGGGGGAAGTTTTTAGTTTCTACATTCACAACACGTGTTTTAGTACCGTACAAGTGCGAATTATAAATGTGCTGATAAATTATATGCAGTATTAGTGATATTTGATCTCAGGGCTGAGAGGTTGACTGTTTGTAAATATTAGTGAAAAAATTGTGCTTATATACTTTTTCAAGTGCCCCAATATAATTGAGGTTAACTATCCGTATGTATTATTTATTGATATAAATAATGTAGCGCTCATAGCGAGACTTGGCTTGCCGTTCGTAACAGATCGGCAAAGTTAAGCAACGTTTCGACAGGTCGCCACTTGGATGGGTAACCGTTTGTGGCATTTACATCTGAGCTTCGGAGGGCACGTAAAGCTGTCGGTCCCGGTTCTTGTCTTAGGATAAGGATCGTTACGCCATGTCGGAGGCCTTCGGGCGGTCTGAAAACTCGACACCAGAGTTGGCTATACACTCACACGAAAAACAAACAAACAAACAAACAAACATTGATATAAAATAAAATAATATTATTTAATATAATTAATACTAAGTTTTATTAACTTATTAATGTGAATATTTATTATTGGTTATTTAATATCTACAAAATAGATAAATAAATTTAATAAATATTTTGTGATAAAAATTAAAAACAAAAATCAAATTAAAATATTATTTTTAAATATTTATTATTAAGTATGAAATTGAATAAATAATAAATATTTATAAAAATAAATAAACAAATGCAATGAATTTTTTTTGATAAAAATAAAAAGTGAATATTTTTAATGATGCCAAAGAAGTATAACTTCTCACGCGCGTACATATGTACACCCATTTTAATTAATTTATTTTTTTGACATTTTATTTATTTCTCTTTCTTTATGATATGGCATTGAAAAAAAATACAAATAACTCTTAATTTTTACCCTTTTAACACCAAACCCTATTTTACAGCCGTCTTAGTAAGTTAATCATATCACTAGATCAGTCATACGCGCCAGACGCATACTGAGTCCAAAATCGTTTCAATGCGTTAATGAAACAATTCAGCAATTTCACAGTGTTAGTGATACAATACTCTTCCGAAACCGTTGTACCGATTTGTATGAAATTTTATATATATTTGGTAGATCTGAAAATCGGTCGTAATCTATGTTTCAAACCCGGTCATAGGGTGGTCAAACCAAAAATATTTTTTTTGTTTTTTGGGCATAGTTTTATATTTCCATTTCTTTACGATGTGGCATTAATAATACAAACAACCCTTAATTTTCCCCTAACAAAAACCCCTATTTTAACACTAACCCCTATTTTTAATAGCCGTATTAGTAGTTGAATCATATCACTTGATCAGTTGTCCACGATAGGTTCAAACTGGATTTAAAAAAATCGTTTTACAGTGTTAGTCACAATACTCCTTTGAAACGGCTGGACCGATTTGCATGAAATTTTATATGTATATTCTTTAGACTGCCCCGTGGTCCAGTAGATAGCGTATGCGACTGCTGATCGGAGGTCCCGGGTTCGATTCCCGGGTCGGGTAAAAGTGCTACTGGGTTTTTCCGAATACTCAGTAGCAGCCCGGAGTCTGGTGATGTGCCCGGTAACGGCAATAGGCTCGCCCCCTATTACGTGGGACCTAAAAAAGAATTCATGGCGAAATGTGGGTGTAATATTTACACCTCTGCCTACCCCTTCGGGGATACAGGCGTGATACTATAAATAAAAATATATTCTTTAGGTGTGAGTTTTGGTCGTAATCTATTTTTCAAACCCCTAAGTCATAAGGGTGGTCCACTCTAAATATATACTTACTTTTTTATTTTTTGGCGATACGGAGTTCGCCGGATCAGCTAGTATTTTGATAAATAATTAACAATATCATTAATCACTCTAATATAACTTGTTATGATCTGCGTCTTCCTATAATTATAATATAGTGTCAAGTTTTATCACATCTCTGCAACAAATTATACGTAATGAAAAATTCAAGGAATTTTAGATTCGCTCTGTTTTGTTGAGGTTGAAGAAAATCTAGAAATAATCTATTATAGTTAAAGGTTTTTTTGTTACTGTCTGTTCTACCGATAGCTACTAGAAGCCACCCTTCCTTGCTTCGATAAGTACGCAAAGCCGTCTTTACCGGTTGTCAAAAAGAACTACGCGTAATAATTATATGGTGTGATGAAACTGGATTCAAAATATCGATTTTATTATTATTAATTTGACAATACATAGATAAAACCTAATCCTAAACATTTTCCACAGATATGTAGTATTATTAAGTACATTTTGGATAGCAACGTTACGGTGTACCTAATACCGGAGAAGAATATTTAATACAACATGACGATTAATAGATTTATTTATTTCAAGACCGAACTCATCTTCCGTTCAAAGGGATTTTATGATAGACATTTAATTATAAAAATTAATTATAAGGGGACCAAGGTACACTCCTTGTGGACGCCGACAGAATTATAAGTAAGTGAAGAACAATAGCTGAAAGAATGTATTGTGGCTATCTCAACTTCAGCGATGACGATTGTAGGCAGTCTAGTAAATCGTCATGTATTTAGTAGATGTAGATTCCAACACCAACCACAGTTCTGAATCTAAAGCACTGTTATGACTTAGGATATTGCATCCCAACCGCAGTTCAGCTTCAAAATACGTACCTACGTGTATATTAGTTTATTCTCGATAGCTTTGATTCCTAGTTATGTATGATACTTATAACTGCTATGATTATTCTAAAATGTACTTGTTTAGATAATAGGCAGCTACTCTGTTATATTTATAATCCAATAATCGTTACATGTTAGAAGCATTAGGGCCTCCGCAGACTAGCTTCTTTTAGCATCGGCGACCGGCGATTTTGCAACTGTATCGATGCTGCATCGCGTTTTAGCGACTCCCTGCGTTCGAACGCGGCGACCGTAGTGCTGTAGTGTGTTGTTCGTGATCTGCCGAGTCGACTGTCGATAAATTGATTTATTTTTTCATCGTTGTAATACAATAATTGTACAATATCAGTAATATAGGTTTCTATCAAAAAACACAAATATACCAGTATAATTAAATGATGTTCGTTACAATGATGTTAAATTATGTTCTATTATTCATAGACTTATACTATCGAAAACTGGCAAGTTATACTCTACATTTTATGCTCTAAACAATAGATGGCATGGACAGTACTGCATTCATTTCTTCGTATTAATATTAACGTTTGAATTGATAGATGATGCTCTCTGAAAGTAATACGAGAACTGGTTTTTAGATGTAGGTAAAAAATACTGACTTTAGCTTGCTTAATATTTTCATCGGTATATGTAGGTAGTGTAGCTTTATCATAACCTATGATAAGGGTCGCCTTGTCAAAATCTAGTACATCACCCTAGGTAGTGTACTGCCTTAATAAAAACTTAAATATTTATTATAAGCGCTGTCATAATTTTATCGACATTAATTATTCTGTTTAAACCAGTCACTAGTCAAACCCTATAATAACATCCTTATTTTCGGTTAAAGAATAATAAATAAAACTTTGGGGTAAAATTACCCCAAACGGCTCTTAAAAGTTGTAGTGTACAAAATAAATTATTTTTGTAGTTTACATGGGGATATTGTTAACAAAGCATAAAAAAATTTAAATAACACTAAAGTGCTTCACGTTAAAAAACTTCATTATTTCATTAAATTACTAATTGTACACCAAATTAACGATCGTTCTACAAAATATCATTTAATATGAAAAGTCTCGTCCGCTCCGGAAACTTATCCACTCAGAAAACTTAATAGGTTATGTTAGGTTTTCTTGTGATGCTGCCACCCAAAAAAGGAGCTTCGCAGGGCTCTGTAAACTTAGTTTATCAAACATTTGACTAAATTGATGAGAAATTAATGCATGCGTAACTGACACCCCGGGGTAATTTTCTCACATAGCTAAGCAGACTAGATGGAAGTTTTTTTAGGCCACGTGACTGACAACTTTAGGAGATGAATCGTAATAATCGTAATCATCGTAAGAAAAAATACAAGTTGTGCCCATGGGGTAAAGAATTTTATTACCCCACGGTGTTATTTAAGGGTTAACAAATAAGTGACAACCTATGGTAAGGAGTCGTCTTTTTATCACGTGAGTCTTGATAGGTGGAAGGGACAAATAAGTGTAGACAAATATCAATTGTCCTTGTTTTTCTTGAGCCAGAGATTTTTATCCTATACATCATAAAACAACGATCGTTCGTTCGATTGGCAGGGATTCAGAAAAGTCCCGTATTAAGATCTTTCGTTGCCTTTGGATGCTCTAGGATGCTTTAATCAACCCACTTCAAAAAGGAGGATGTCCTCAGTTTGGTCTGGATATTTTGATTTTATGTAGGTGCACCGGTCTCTGAATTTTCTGATCCATTTCTGGAATTCTTTATGTTTGATATGCTTATATTTTGCAAGATTATTATATTTTGCAAGATTGAATTCCAAGTTAAGACATAAATGAGCCAGTATACTTCTAAAATAGCGTTCTTAAAGGTAACGATGCATGATATGTATATTAATATTTTTTTACAATGCCAAAATAGAGAAAATATCAAAGTAGTCTGCAAGTAGCGTCCATGGATGAAAAGATTTGCATTTTAGAAACATCTTATGAGAAGAGTGGATGATTATGTATTTAGGTAAACAAGTGATAAATAGGAGGGTAGAGAGGAAAAGGCAGGGGGCGACCAAATAAAAGATGGAATAACTGTGTGAGAATAGATATGTAAGAAAAGGGGGAAGTGATCGGATGACTGGTGACAGAGAAGTATGGAAGAGAATGTATGTCTATACAGCGCCAACCCAAACAAATTGAAGTCAGGTAAGAGATGAAGAGAATAATGAGTGTTATATTTTTTTATTTTAGCTTAAATTTTGACACCAGTAGCTCGCAATGTCTGTTTTGGATAAAATATTTTTTTATTTACTTTGTATAAAAAAAACTTTTGATAAAGAATGAGGAGAGGTGGTAAAGCCTCCAGCCTACCCAGGTATCATCATCACAGAGTAAGTTTAAAATTGGAAAGACATAAAATCACATTATTAATGGACGACCCCTACGTTATTATGTTAAGTGACAAGTCGCCGCGATCGGCATCTTCCAGTGTGCGGTGTAAGAATTCGGATGCTGCATCTGGATGCTAAAAAGCGACTGAATCGCCGGTCGCCGATGCTAAAAGAACCTAGTCTGCGGAGGCCCTAAGAGGCTACTTCGAAAGTCAAAAAATCGTCCAGTGCATTGCTTAAGTGTTAGCTATAACCTAGAAGAATATAGCATGGTTTCTGTCATTGCGTGTAGCCTGTCACCTAGCCCTTCCCCTTTTCTTTATAAAATAACTAATGATGGGCTAAAATTTTCTGTGGGTCGCTCAGGTATATACATTATCTTAAAATAGCAATAAATAGAAGTCTACGCTATAATTTAAAGAAGATTCTATAACTTTCTCTAAATATTGTAGATGTCTTATTAAATATTAACTTATTTTGTTGTTAATTTTAGTTGTATATATCAATTTTTAAGTTCTTATTTATCAATGTAGCATGGAATCTTACGTTTTTCGAGTAATTAAAGTGTTAATTATAATAAATATCTCAAAATTGTACATTATGATAAAAAGATCGGTCTCGAGGTTGTTTCATTTCTTTGCATTTTCTGAGAACGTTTACCTAATAATGTATATTAACCTAGTAATGTATATTTTATTCACACCATCAGAAAGCAGAGATTTCAACGAACAAAACGCCGAACAATTAAAAAAAAAGCTGATATATTGACGTGAGATGATTTTCAATTGAAAATTAGGGTTTTATTTCGATATTAAGTCAAAATAAGGCGTTAAAATAAATATTTTAAATTAAAATCATTAACAGTGTGGTTGAAACATAAAAAGGCAAGTTTTCACCAAATTTCGTGAAAAAGAAAAAAATATTGTAAAAGTTAAAAATAAAAAATCAAAAACTTGGTTATTTTAATTTTTCACATAAATTATGCCGTTGTGTGAATAAAGTGTAAATACAAAAGTTGTAGATCTTTTTATTACCTATAACTTTGCCATTGACGTTTTTCCCGTAGGACGTGTAGTATTGCTGGCAATCGAGATAAACCCTTTTTTACCCTTAAAATCGCAACCCCATCCAGTTCCCGACCTCAGATCGCCCGTAATTTATTTTTCCTTCAATTTTTGCTATATTCTCTTTCTTTTCCAATGGGTTTCATCCTACTGTAATTTTTTATCGTTTCAAAAATTATCTACCCTGGTCTATATCAAAACAACAGAGTAATAAAGTTCCAATAATTCAAAACTACCTCTTCTTTCGGTGAGTAGCAATTTCAAGGCGAAAAGTTGAGTATTTAAAATATCCATAATAATATTTGGAGAAAGCATGTTTTTCAAATTATCATTCTATCGAGCGAAAATATTCCAATCATGTATCTCTCTTGGGATTTACTAGACAGAAACTTCATAATTAATATACCAAATTTTCATTTGCCAACGTGTCTCGCTGCATCAGAATCGGTGAACAAAAATGGCATACATTTTCGAGGTTGCGCCTTATGTGACATAATTATACGTTTGATGATTCTTTTAATAATACCTACTTGTAAATCATAACCGTATTGAGATTCTAATTATTCCTAAAAGCTCTGGAGCGGAGGTTAAAGTTTTTCTATTGGTTGAATTAGACCTAGCTCAGCTTCATTGGAAAACTGGCCTAAAGCATAATTTGTAGTGCGTACGCTTATGGTAAACATCATTAAAACATTGTGCTGGCTGTTGGTAAATTCTGTTGGGCAACCCGTCACTAACTTGGTTATTAAAATTAGAAAATATCTATGCACTAATGCTGTGATCCCAGGATTATGAGGAAATGAGGACCAAGATATATTAGAATCCTATTTTAGCTTTGCGCTGAATCGATCAGAAAGTGTATTTTGCACCGAACATTTATTAAAATAAATGTAAATGTGTCCTATATTTTCTAAACTTTACAACACTAGACTATTCGTAGACTTATGCTCTTTTAACACTCTATCAAAAACGATCGTTTATGTATTTCAAAAAGATATTTGCTTCAGCAAATTTAGAGACAAACATGAACATGCACAATTTTCGTTTGAAGTTTCGTCCTGGCATTAGGTATCTATACATGTAATATTAAGCTAAATCTCAACTTCAAATTTATCTTCGCAAGTATTGATTTTATTCTATATTTTTGAAAAAAGTAACGTTCGTGCGCACCACGTATGAAATGAATACAATACTTAACATCTTCAGAAAATTGTAACCAGACATACCTAATGGTTTCCATTCAGTCGCCGTAACGTAAATGTTAGTATTCCACGCCGACGTTTGTTACGCAGCTTTTCCACACAACACTTCCATTTAAAATAGCCAGTGAAATACAGTTTCGCAAAGTCATGAATCAAGGCTTTTATCTGTCGGTAATTAAACATCAACTTTTGTTAGTTTCTCTTGTAAAAAAGAGATAAATTCCACTACTTTTGATGCGTGCCTGCTATTGTTTATACTGAGTTAAATATTTTTGGCATAGTACTGGCAGTCGTTATGAACATTTTTTTCCACTGGAACTTTAGATTTTTATAGCATCATTTAAAATTTGGCATGGATCCAAGCTGATTCTAGCTTGTCTTTATAATAATATGCAGCGTGTTTCATATTTCGCACGAATTCCACTTAAATGCAATTTTCGCCGAGATTATTTGTATTGTCACCCAGATATGATCTGTGTGATCTTGGTTGCTAATACTCATAACTTTTTTATTGCTGTAATATGCGAACAAGAACTTAAATACAGTAGAGACAGCGACCACCCAACATCTTTTAAGTATGTTATTGACATAAAATATCTTAATCCCATAAAACAATACTTGTCAAAAATACCAAGTCTCGCGACCGTAAAAAGTTGTGAGATCCATGTAATACCAAGTCGGTTAATTAAAAATCTTTAATGTTTTAAATACATAGATTGACTCGGCCATCGCATGAAAACACAATATATAAGTGATACATATATATATAAATTAGATTGTTGAATGCGATTGCCAAGTCAATATATTTATTTAAAACATAAAAGATTTTTAATTAACCGACTTGGTATTACATGGATCTCACAACTTTTTACGGTCGCGAGACTTGGTATTTTTGACAAGTATTGTTTTTATCGGATCTCATTTCTTTTTGTAGATATTCTTACTTTTGTCCTTTCCGGTACCTTCTACTTCTTGTACACCAATAACGAATTTTCTTAATTAAAGCTCTAACTGCAAATGTAATTTTGTAATCCTTTATATTTATATGGGATTACAAAATTATTTATGCAGTTGATGTATCTCGAAAACTGGACCGAAATTGAAATATATTTTAGTTTTTCCTTGCTTTATACACTAAACACTAATTGTTTTCTATTGAAGCGTCTATGTTTGCTAGAAGTGCCTTAGACTTTTGATGATCGGTGACAAAATTAAGAACTTTGACTCGTTGTAATTCTTAAACTACTGGTTTAAATTAAATGAAATTTGAAATACACCATCTTTATACAATGCTTGCATGGTTACTAAACAATCAGGCTTCTAGTTTTATCCACAACGAAGTTACAGGGGGTCGAAAATGGCCTGAATTGTTTCGAGAAAAGGATGGTACGGCCGTGCCGCTTTTCTGCTCGACTTGGTGGGGGCACTGCCGTGCCCCCAGATATAATTAGGACGCTGATCGTTTATTTAATTTTTTGCATAAATACGAATTGTTTTTCACATACGAATCATCTGCGTGGATCATTGTCAGGTGATTGTATTATTTACAAAAACCGCTCCAACAACTTACTTTGTGGGAAAACGTTTTACTGCCGCTGTTTTGAGTTTGACTCTATGGCAAACAACACTTGCATTCATCAGTTATTTATCTCACTTTCTAGCCAGCTCAATGAATTGTGGCTTAAGCTTATTTAGTTAAGTAAGTACAATCGGCTTTAGTGTTTTCACGTTCTTTACTAAATCAACTTACAAGGTAGCACACATACAGAGTTACTGTGGTATAAAATACCTATTTATTCTGAATGAATAATTGGGTTAAAGCACCTTGATCATTAGGTAGTTTGAAAAGCTGACAATTGGATTACGTTATCGTGTGTCAAAAGCGTCCAAGTATATGACAGTGACATCGTTATTAATTAATGTAGCAAATAGCCCCTATTCCCGACCCATGTGTCATGAAATGGAACACCCTATATATTTTACGATACTCACGTGCTAACAGCTCTGTATGAAATGCTTATAGTTGAGTCTCAAGCAACATCACTTACATTCAGTCAGATAGAAAATTTCGTGGCAGTGTGTCAGCTATTGATTCCAGAGATTATTTTCATACATTCCTTGTAAAAGGTCGTTTATATGCAACATATTTAAAAAGGACATATTTTTTGTGGTGAAAATGCGTAAAGTTTTCAAGAGGGTAAAGCTTTCTTCGTATTTGTTATGTACAGTGTTTTGAATACAAGTGACAAGTTTTGAAAGTGATATTTTCTTTATAGGATGAAAACCGGTCGTTAGTGGAAAGATTGATAAAATACAAAGCTAAGGACGCAGATAAAATGAATGAAGAAAATGAACACTTTCTCAAGTAAGTCTTTGTTTTTATTTTCTTTACTAGGTTTTATAGTGTACTTACATTGATAATTAAATCCTTCAGCATGTTTAATTTTTCAGTCCATAAGGTATTGTTTTTTTAATAAGGCACACCGGTGACATACCATCACAAAGCGACTCCCAAACTGTTACATGTCTCTTTTATTTATAAAAGTTGTAAGTTTATTATTATATGGGGCACTCGGTAGATAAGCATACATATTCAATGTAAATGTTTATTTTTGTTTTTGCCTGTGAGTATTATAGTTGCAACGATTTAAAATGAATGTCGCTACTGTCAATAGATTCGCACTGCACTTAAGATTGCTTGTCACGTATAAACCGACCAAAATTCGTAGCTACTACATACATCATAACATGTCGATTTAAAGTTCGTGCAAATCTTTGGACCTTATCTCGATTTATGCGTGGCAAGTAAAAGTAGTTTGAGCACATGAATTAATGTTTATTTTGTGTTTAAACTGTATTTTTATTTTGGCAAATGTCGTTACTAGAGTGGGATTTGTGTGTGCGAGGCTTAGAGAGCTTGCATAAGAACCCATAATTTTTGTTTTTGCTTCTTTTTGTCTAATTTCTTCAACAGGTCAGCGCCTACCGCGTTTTTCATCAAACCGTTTGGTAGAGTTAGTTTCGGGTGAGTTTGACATAATGTGAATGACGATGTGGTGGTTTGAAGGCATTGTGGCGTTCATTATTGAACATATATCTCTTCATGAAAATGGCCCATATATTTATGTCTTAACTGCACTCTGAAACTGACTCATTGATCTTTTTTCCTATCTTGGTTTTGTTATTGTATGAACAGTAATTCTATGTACTTTTTGTAGTGTTTTGCCATCCATGCATAAGAACGTATTATTCAATCATGTATAATTTCAATCTTTAGTGGATAGTCATTATTTATAGTGTCCGTTGTCACCAGTAACAAACTCATACGTAAATACAACTTGCGTCATTCTATTTATCTACTTACAAAATATCATTGAATTACGTGTGCATGTTTTCAGTTTGCGAGGTTCAATTTTTGTGAATATCATTTCACATCCAATAACGTATATACGTTCTATTAATACATCACGCAATTTATGTTCCAGTCACTGTAGTTATCAAAGATCCGAACGATACATAAAATTCATGTTTAGTCGATGGGTCATACGCACAACCAACACAGAAATAGAATAACGAGTGAATGAACGTAGCATCACTATTTTCATTTGTATTAGTGCAGTACGAAAAATATACGATACCGATATATTACTTCAAACATCATATCACTCACATATCTACTTACTTACTCAATGAAGGAGTACCCATGAATATTTCAGCATCTTATTTATGACCACTGAGTTTTCTCACGTTTGTGTATTTACTTACAATATTATTACACCTTTGAAGAAAGTGTATTTATTTTCATCGCTTATTTTCATAGATAGATCTAAATATCCAATTTTATTACCCATGGTACGTTTGATCTATTTTTGTATATTTGGTAATGTTACTTATTAATAGTCGATAAAATGTGTGGATTGATATAATTAACAGTTTTTATAAATAACATTTAGCTGGGCGGTTGTGTTTTGAATTATTTCTCACCTTTATACTGAATCTGGATTTTGCATGTCTATTTGAATTTTGAACTGTGCACTTGTTACGATTTTGTATTTTTAACGTGTATTTGGCCCCGCTAAACATTATAAAGAACCGTAGAGCTCGTGAAAATCCTTAAACAAATATTCATTAAGGTCCGCAGATAAATGTAAGTACCGTTTTGTGTAAGTAACGATAAATAATTTATGCAATTAGTCATAAATTACCTGCGAGCCTTAATTTCAAATAAATTGATGTAAGTATTTATCCGGCTAGATGCTTTGGAGGCAGAAGGCTGTACACTAATTGACACAATGATTGCTGATATTTATTTGCATGTTGGTTATAATTACTGGTTGGGTGAGAGACCTCTCGAGAGGCTATAATATCGATAAAATACGCGGAAATGCGGTCATAGCGGTAATAAAGTGTCGCGTGGACTTCAAAGCTTTGTGATGCATATGTGGATTGTTTTTCTTTCAGAAAGAAAAGCGATAAAGTGCGGAAAGAGTTGGAGGAGGCGGCGAGGGAGAGTGGGAGTCGAAGTAGTGGCTCCGGTGGCAGCAATGAGGATAAACTATTGGACTCAATGCCATATTATGCGACAGTCTTGCCCAGTAAAGCGGCGTTAAGATTTGTAAGTTTACATAATACTTTCAGTGTTTTTTTTCATAATTTTTCAATTTTTTCTGCATGTGGTACCGTTGTTTAACACTACGCCGTATGATGTGAGTTCGATCGCTGTACACCAAAGTTATGTGGGATCCACAAATGGTTGTTTTGGGTTTGTGTTTTCTTCGTATGCGTTTATTGTATTTACTCGAAATTCTCGTAAATGTTGATATTTGTGTAGGTACTATACATAAATAATACTATACATAAATAGTCATAATGGTGTCATACGAGGATGGGCCTATTGCTCCTGACATTAAAATGACATAGTGTATCCGTGTCATTTGAATGTCAGGTGCAGAATAAGTCAAAGGTGTTGAGAGAAAGGATTCAACCAGGCCGTTTTGAATACATAAATATAATCAATTTCAGAAATTAATAAGCTACAGTGTCATTGGCACATCGTGCCAGCATCTCAGGAATACATGTTATTCAACGTAATTAACCTTAGGGTTAAAGTCTGTCGCATTCGCATGTAATGTTGTTCTCTTATTCTAGAAAACTCTGGAGTTATTTAAAGGTTTTTCACTTTTGAGTCAATTATTAATCTATTTTATCGATTTCAATTAAAATGCATCGACAGATTATAAATATAGAATGGTTATTGGAGGAGTATGTAGGAACTAAATTATACACGTGTCTACGATAAAACTTTTTAGCAGGCCTTTCATATATTTTGAAGACTCCCCATTTTCCTTAATTGAAAATAATCAAAATTAATTTAATTTATGTAGTTATACCTACCATATAATTACTCTACTTTGTGAGATTGCGTCTAAGATCGCACAGTGGTTAGGGTACTTCACACGATGCTACACCGCGCTAACTTTGTGGAAAACCAAATTCTTCTAGGAATCGTTTTTTTTAAATAAATAAATAAAATTACGCGGCATTAACAGGTTACATATCAGAATCTTGTCGGATCTTATTACAAAATAATTACTAAGTTTAATATCTAAGTGCTAGAATTAAAAGCGTAGCGGAAGTTACTTGCAACTGAGACAGAAACACTGGCGCCATCTAACGTACACCGACGAATTTGATCCCAAATCGCCCTAGTTAAGTGCTCGCGCCCTTACTATATGTACACGATCATAGAAACATCCGTCGAGTTGCATTCCACCAGGAACGATCACCAAGTTAGAAGATGCTCCCTGTGGCTGGAGGAACGCTCATACCTTATTCCTCCAAAATCGTTGATACATCTAATGGATCACACAAAGTTTTGTAGCGGCGAGGCGAACGCTTAAACTGCTTAGCCAAGCATGCAGCACAAATTATTTTATTTTTAACTTATAATCAATTATATACGGTTCATAAAAATGACCATCTTTTTTCGACAGGACGCGCACGATGGTGAAGTGAACGCTGTGAAATGGAGTCCGACGGATCGAATCGTCGCGACAGGCGGTGCTGACAGGAAAGTTAAACTCTGGGACGTTTCTAAATGTAAGACTTATGAATACTATAATATCTGTGAAGACCTTATAATGCAATTTTACGAATCTTGTGCCTACGTCTTCCTTGACTGATTTCGGACATGGCAGAACCAAAAGTTTGCGAGGATCGCTGAATGGATTTTTGTAACTCCTTTACGACAGATCTAGTGAACGACTTTGTGAAACTTTGCAGTTGGTATTTATAGGTATAGATTAGAGTAAAACATAGACGAGATCGACACACGCGGGCGAAGCTGCTTCTTCTAAAACTTCAACCAATTTATTTTGAATCGGCATAAAGTGCATTTTTTTCAAGCAAGGGCAAGGTGATAAATTGGTTTGAGTAAATTGAGAACATTTTTGAAACCTGTAGTTCAAATAATAGTTTTTTTTTAACCTATACTGTCCTATTGTCGGGCAAAGGTCTCCCCTACACTTCTCCAAAGGTCCCTGTCTCCATCTGTTACTTTCCAAGTATCTGAGAAGGCATCCAGATCATCGCGCCAACGTTTCCTGGGTCTACCTCGACCACGACGTCCCTCCGGTGTCCACCACGTGGCGATATGTGCACATTTTTCGGGATGCGCTCTGCAGATATGACCTGCCCAATCCCACTTTAATTTCGCGGCCTTCTTGCCAACATCACTGATGCCAGTCTTAACGCGTATGGTTGTGTTGCGGATTCGATCTGATAATAGTTATTATATTAATTAATTCAGTATGGCACTAAAAAGAAACTATTTTGAAATTCGTTTTGAAAATGTCTCTTATGCTTCTTAAACTTTAAAATTAGTATGAATACCGCTTCTCTTGATGGCAAAGCATAGCGTAGCAATTTAATTAATTAAGATGTTCAGTACGACACGCTACGGCCGTCTAATAAATGATTCTGATTACGATGCCGATTCTGACATTATAAATTGATGTTCAATGTTGAATAATAATTGATTGAGCCATCAAATGAAACGTGATCGAAGAATTGTACGTGCGAATTCCATGCCTTACACCGTTGACTGGCATTCCTTTTGCAAGTATATAGGTATCACAATATGAACAGTAGAAAGATGAGGTTAGACATACGTTTGGTTTGCCTAATTTTAACTATAGTTTTACCTTTTAATTGCGCTTAAGTTAGTGTCTTATTAGTATAGGACTAGATTAGGCAACAAAACTAGAGAATGAACCGTTAACTAGAGAATCGCCGCAGATACGCCGACACATTTTTTAAAATTTAACAGTTCCTACCTCCCGGAATCCAGATCCCGTGAGAATATTTTTAGGCAAAACCTTCTCAATGCCCCTCTACGTTCCTCGTTAAATACATGCTGAATTCCAGCTTCTTGCGCCTAATTCTTTGGCTCTGCATTGTCTGCCAGTCAGTCAGCAACATCGATATATACAGGGTGTAAAAAGACCCTTAACGAAAACTGAAATTCCATGTTGTACCAATCACTATGAACATTTTTTACTTGGGCACCATAACTGGGAAATTACTGGTTCAGGAGATATTGAGGCTCAAAGTTAGTAAGTAATTTTTGTAATTAGGTACAAAATCGATGCATTTACCCCGCCAATATGTTCTTAGGGCATCTACCCTATGATCCCATGGATAAGTAGGCATTTCGAGCTTAGTACGCGCGCGCTTTTAATTGCGGCTTAAAAAATGAGAAAACTTAAAAAAAAACGTTTTCCAGGTATTATTTTTGGTTAGTATGACTTGGCATGATGTCCACAACGAGTAGACTTCGGCTTGGTGGTGGGTCTTGTGACACCCTGTATGTGACAGCAGAATTTTATATAGGTGATCCGAGGTCCAGTAATATCTAGTCTCGTGTGCCATATGGACTAAAAGTATATTATTCGTAAAATGTCCTATATCGAATGGGTAAATGCCGTATTTCAAAATTTCTGCATAAAACTTGCCTACCTACTACCCTTACTTCAAGGATTGCTCCCATTCAAGTTTGGGGAACGAAATCTGATGTCAACTTTTTGTTAATTTTTTAATTAATGATTTTGCTCTCTAACTGGAATATCTTTCTTACTATGAAATAACCATAATCAAATGCATTGCTCATTGAATGAAATCAATAAAACGAATAGACAAGACTGTGACCCCATACTTTCGAAGTATAGGATCACGACGCGCATAGGTCATTTGCGACTTTCCCATAGATATTAAAGACATTTCTATTATTTTAATTGTATAGAATAGAAATTCTCATAAATGGTTTTGTAATAATAATTCATCTCTGTTATTGGCACAGCTTTAGTGGTGAATGAAATTGTTATGCTTACTGAACTGATTCAGCATATAAATATAGCTTTGTTAGATTGGGTCAATAGGTCCTTTAAATTTAATTTTTATTGTAATTGTGTCATATATTTTACATATTACTTCTTTTAGAGTTTTTCAGACGATGATGTGATAGGTATATTTTCGTCCTGTGCTCAATATAAATAGCGGGGCCTGACAATGTGCCATTTCTTGCGGGTTCGATCCCAACGCATACATTCTATCTATTCATACCATTACACTACAGGATTCATCAGCAGTGGGAGTTGTTTTGTTCAGAAACCCGCTATTAGTCTTTCACGAAATTACTTTGATAAAACTTATCTGAAGTATAAGAAGCTTATACTTCAGATTAGTACATGGACAGCACTTTGTCGCGAGACCTCTACGCTGGCAATTTACTAGCCAAATCTACTATAGACATAAGTATATTATTAGTCGTCACAAGAAGTCATTACCGTCAAATAAACTGATATTGGTCTAAACCATTGAATATAGCTACAGACAGCTGTCACAGAAAAGCTGATATTCTGCCATACTTAGACTAATAAGCGCACCCAAGCGGCTCCAAGGCGACTAAGTCTTAGATGCAAACGGGATAATGCTAGGACAAAGATGTTGATGACATGGATGTATTATGCTCTCGTTTTCTCAACATCATGTTTGTACTACATTGTATTCTAACGGATAAGTAAGTCTATTAGTGCAACCAAGATAATGCTGAAAAGATGATGATGACCTAGGTATATTATTCCCACGTATTCTCAACATGATGTTAGTACTATATTACTGCTCACTTTCAGGTACGGTAGAGAACAGGGGGACGTTAGTAGGATCAAACGCGGGCGTGATGTCAGTGGACTTTGACTCTACGGGAGCGTACATCGTGGGCGCCTCGAATGACTTCGCGAGCCGCGTGTGGACCGTCAGCGACCAGAGGCTAAGGGTGAGTGTCAGACCTAACGTTTGTATCATCATTATATCAGCCGAAAGAGACCCCCATCTCTTATTCCTTCTCCCTCATCCCACTTTTCCTCCTGTCCCTTTTCCCAACCCAAAGGGCTCTTTAAATGTAGACGTTTCGTGTCGAACCGCTGCAGTGCCGAAGCGCTACGTTTGTCGTATGGTGCACGGACGGTTATTTGTTTTCATACAAAACGCGTGGTGCGGCAACAGTGCGAGAAACCGAGAACAGTACAGCAACGTCGCAAGCTCCACGTGTTTATTTCGCTGTTGACTAGTGCGGTGACTAGACATGAAAGCTATTTTCATCGAATTTTCATGTTTATTATATGCTTAAAATAGATTATATAGGTAGCGATAGCCGAGTGGAGGCAGCGATAGCCGAGTGGAGGCAGCGATAGCTGAGTGGATATACCAACAGACTGCCATGCAGAGGGTATCGAGTTCGAATCCACGGTGCGAACCAATGACTTTGCGAAGTTATGTGCATATTGAATTGTTAATTATCGCTTGTCCCGTGCCTCGGAGAGCACGTTAAGCCGTCGGTCCCGGTTGTCATGAAGATCTATGACAGTCGTTACAGGGCGTCAGTACCTTCTAAATAAACTGATACACACTAGTCTAAATCATGGAATATCGCTATCCCTTCGGGTTACGGAGGTCAGACAGGCAGTCGCTCCGTGTAAAAGCTAATATTCAGCCAAATCCGGTTAGACTAGAAAGCGGACCCCAGATTGAAACTGGGATAACGCTAAGAGGATGAGATTGTAAAAACGTGGAAGAATTTATAAATGAAATTGAATAACGTCCTGCTATATTATAAGTTGTTTAATTTACGTATTTCAATGTTATCAGTAGTCTTTCTTCGGTTGATATAGTATGTCTGAATGTAGTTTCTTGCCGCTGACTTTTACTTACAACTAATTCAAGTAATTCGTAGAAATACTCTCTAGACATTCTTGAGTAATTAAAAAAAAATGCTTGGATCTTTATAGGGTAAAGATTATGAAAATCACCAAAATTACATGTTAATGAAAACATTGGTGATGCTCTTTTACGGGGACGTCGTTTTTGTTTCTGTTTCTGTTTGATATTTTTCAACAAGAGCACTTCTTCGTCAGAGTCCATGGCTTAACTGCTGTTAAATAAATTTAAAACATCACTAGCATACAAACGCACGGCAGTCAGATACGTTTTCAATTTAGGTGTTTGGTGTCGGACGGCTACCGTACTGCAGCGGCACGGCAGCGGGTTATAACCAGCAGCACAGTAAACGTGCGGCAGCCGTCCGAAACGAAACGTCTAAATTGAAGAGCCCAAAGCGGCAACGCACTGGTGACTCCTCTGATGTTGCTTGTGTCCATGGGCGACGGTAATCGCTTACCATCAGGCGATCCGTCTGCTCGTTTGCCGCTTATGACATAAAAAATGGGTCCACTGCTGAACGTAGGCCTCTCTCTAAAGCTCTCCGCATGGACCGATGTTGAGCCACACGCATCTATCCGCTGCCCGCGATCCCCAGAAGATCGTCAGTCCACCTTGCGAGAGGCCTACTTCAACTACGGCGTAATGTTCTGACGTTTGTATAGATCGTAATAAATGTATTAACAACAAAAACGAAGAAGAAATTATTTGCGGTCGATGGTTTGATACATGTTATCGAATCTCGGCGCCGTTTGTGCCTCTGCAAATAAGTAAAAGTAGGTGACTGCCATAAGACGTAAATATTATTTATAGCAGGCGTGAGGCTAAATATACATTTACAAACATTTCATAGATATCGAAAGTCAATAATTATTAGTATCGATAAAAATCTAACGAAAACTTACTGAAATAGAAAGTTACTAAAAATAAATAACACTAATAAATTATAAAACAAATAATACAAACGTATATTATTATAATTATTAGTCTATGTTTTTTTTGCTATGCTTTTTTTATGCTGGCGGGAATGCCATCTTGTATCTTTATTTATCATGTTATATAGAGGCATTTAACTTTTTACGGGGCAACATGGCAATTCTAATTAGGAAAAAAATTTGCTTGTATCTAACTAGTCAATTATGAACTTTCATAAAACTCCTTCCTGTTTCCAAAATTAAATATCGTTTTATTCTATTTAACGTTAAATGTATAAAAACTATTAGTACAAATATCCTATATTCCAAACGAGACGCACTGCTCCTTTCAGCTTATCTACATAACATTTTTCTTTAACGGCCAGACCCAATATTAACATTTGACTGCCCGGTTGGCGTAGTGGTTTAAGCAGCCGCCTCACCGCTTGACACTGTGCCAAAGTGTTGTGGGTTCGATCCCCACACGAGACAACACTTTGTGTGATTATAAATTGTTGTTTCGAGTCTGGGTGTTCATTGTGTCCGTTAGTTGTAAGTATGTCTGTAAAGTTCCCCGCGACACAGGATTTAGTCCTAATGCGGGAGTTCTTTTTAAAACAAAAAAAAAATATTTGATATATCTATGGATTGGCTACTAGGGATACATATATGACATAACTTCCACACAAAATAAGTCAAATATATACATATTTCTAGTAGCTAAGTCTGTGGATAAATAAATAAATAGGTCTGGCTGTAAATCGACTTCGTATCAACAGCTTATTTACATACAATCACTTGTCATATAAAGCCTAAAGTACTGAAACTAGCAACATGTGATTTGAACAGCGGGTTTTATTATTGCACTTTAAAAAAGGGGGTAAAATAGGTATTGAAGGTTCATTAAAATTTCGCCACTAAAGTGCGGCAACAGCTTACTATTTCTAATAAAGAAAGATATCTTTAGATTTAAAATTGCAGATTTGATAAGGTTGTAATAAACATGTAAGCTGATGAACATCTTACCTATGAAACTACCTATGAAACCGGTTGGTTTCATAATTATGTAGTTTCATAGGTAAGATGTTCTGCTGGAGAGGGTTGTTACTCTCTCTAGCAGAAAGGCTATTTGTAAAAAAAATCCTGTGAATATGAGTAGTACTTGTATGTAGAAGAAGGGTTCTGTACCATCATCCTCAACAAGATATGACCATTTTGTTAATAGTTTAGGTATTAGAAGTATATTGTAAGACTTTAGAATATCTACAATGTAATTTGCATGGTGGCAATTTAGAAACTAGCTATCTTTTTTGTGATTATTAGTTATAGTGTCAATAGAAACTCACACTCTGTGAAAATGTCAACTTCGCAAATTTCGGTTCATAACATATCTACAGCCTGCTAACAGACATAAGTGGTTTATTTTTAATCGGTGTTTTTATTTAACTAGAGGATGGCCGCAGCTACACTTTTAATTTTGCGTTCTCTCCCCAATCACATGGGAATTTCGGGAAATCCTTTTTTTGCGCACCCTTACGGTCCCCAAGGAACATACATGGCAAATGCCTGTTTTTCTGCAATTGACTACCTCGCCGCTTGACCCTGCGTCGAGTATCGTGCGTTCGATTCCCACACGAGACAACACTTTGTGTGATCTTTGTGTTATATGTTTGTAAAGTTCCCCGCGACACAGAACTTATTCCTAGTGCGGGAGTTGTCTTTACAAAAAAAAAATGCAGCTTCTTACGCCCAATAGTTTTGGCTGTGCATTGTCTGTCAGTCAATCAGAAACGCAAGAATTTTATACAGATAGATGTTGGTTCCTATGGCTTCAGAACCCTAAAAACGACAGCTTAAAGATTTATGCCTTTGGTGGCATTCATTTTAATTAAGTCCAGGATATGCAATTCTATATCATTTGTGACCGAGCTATTAATTCCAGTCGTAAACATTTTCTAGCAATTTTCTATTCACTTTAATTTACTGTTATGAAATATTCTTATATTCACATTTTATTACTGGTGCTTATTGTAAAATTAATTGAAGTACGCAAGCACCTGTATCGTGCAGAAAATCAATGGCGGTGGTCCAACACACGTATCTTAAGATGGCGAGAAAATATGGTTCGATAAAAAGTTTGGAATAATGAATTTATGACAGTTACCAGACAGTAACGTCTACCTCTTGAGAGGAAATACGTTATTCACATCCAGGTTAGCATGACCGTAGGGATTCATTCCAAAGTAGATATGGACCAGAGCTTCTCGGGGGAGCGGTGAATACTGGAGCGGTCCCGCACTCTCGGCCACAGACAAAGACATTGGCAGTTTCGCCGGTAGGAGCCTAGTACACCCCTTTGCTGATCCCCGGTCTGAAGTGGTCCAAGAGAACTCCTCCACGTAAAAAAGGCAGTAACGTGGTACATATTATATCTTCTCAATTAAAGATGCTATTCTAATAAGCATTGACTATTGAGTATCTATAGAATTGAAAGGTACCAAGGCGAATTAGGCCTGAGGCAAACGCTGATAACAAAAGGTTGAACTAGAAATCATATTAAGCGAATGTGAACGTAACCGGGTCAGGAAAAATCTAGGTCATGAGTACCCTGAAACATCGAGCATAGTCTCTAAATGTGATTATTCAACGCCAACATTTACTAATCTTTCCAAATACTTTGGAGAAGTTATATGAAGTAAAATTTGATATTGTTCCATTTTTATCTCTTCAACGTTTGACATTCTAAAGCCATGCATGTACATAAATTCTATTGATCGCGACGTGGGTGTCGAGCATAAATAAACATCGTATAATGAAGTTTAGGTAAAGTTACCTGATTGTTTTATTTAAATGAATTCATCTACTGTTTGATGTTGGTGTATATCTTCGCGATGTAATCTCGGGATTTGGGCAGAGTATCGCAAATCATTTTATGTATGCATTTGCTCGTGGGTGTCGGTGTGTAAACGACCCAGAGGCAATAATAGTATCCGTCAGTTCGGACATTATTATTGAGCTCGGGAGGCGGGGTCACGAACACGATCGTCTATTAGCGGGTTATTAGCGCGCGTCTGCGCTTCGTGATCCCGCTTTGATCACTTCCGACATTTCACGCGAGTCCGCGAATACCCCATCCGATCACAATATGAATTATGTACCTTATAAATATAAGGATTTAAATCTATATGAAGAACCGTTTTAAGTGGCCTGTAAATATTTGATTTAATACTTGTTAGAAATTATAATTAGGTAAGACCTGTTGTAATTACTGACGAGACTGACAGCGTGTAAATTTTGCATTATTCTGAACTTTTACTGCTGCTAAAGCATTACACAGTTCTTGTACGGTGGTGTCTTTTATGGACGTTATTTCATGTTAGTGTTCACTAGTGCAGGTGTCGGTGTAAAATTACATTTCGCACTTATATCCTTATTGCCATCTTTGATGGATGAGGTATCAACCCATTTGATGGTGAGGCCTGACTCATAAACGCGCATTATCTTTGTAAATTATTGTCTTATATTTTATGAATTGGAAAGAGAGAGAAAGAGTTATTAGAGTTTCTGGAAGCTTATCCAAAAGGCCATCAACACTTATCGATTTTCTGTGAAAATATGTCCCTGATCAGTCAGGCCCACACATTCTCGTGCCACGTGCCAGGTGATAGATTCCACTAAGTAACTTGATGGTCTACTCCGAAAAACTATACAAACAAAAATCTTCAATCATTATTTGCCTACCTACCTTTTGTCCCGATTACCGAGCCACACGCGGGTGAAGCCGCGTGCAGAAGATAGTTATTTCATATGCCTTGAAACTTTCATCCGAGATCACCCTTGCTTTGAAAAGCAGACTATAGTAATGAAATTGTCATTGTTATAAAAATATATTTCGAAATTATATTAACTTCTCACCCGTTCACCAGTAATGGAAATATCAAACACGTACCTACCTCGATTTGCTAAGTAATTTTAGCGGCGGTCTTGTAACGCTAGTTTATATCTATTATAAACCCGGATACATTTCAACTTAACGTATTACACAGAAATTGAATCGCTAAGCTAGTATATTAAATTCGTATCGAATTACGATGTTTACCGTTTGTTATTGAAGTAAATATTGGCTGCGAAACGATAATATTATTAGATGCAATAAGTATAACAGATGCCATTCGCGAGCCGCCCACCTTGGCGGGTATTTCGCATGCTCTCAACATGAATCCTTGTATAAACATACAATCAGGACCTCAACGTCAACAAATTGGAGAGTCCGCCCACTCATTTACTGACCGACGTGGATCTTGAATCGAACCGCTCACTAGAAGTTCTAGTTTAACATTATTGATTGGCCTCATTTGTAATACTCGTGTTATGAATTAAAAGTTTTTCGCTAGTAAATAGGATTTGTGAATTTCATAATATTTTAAAATTTGTTGTGATACAGTCATTGTTTTATACTCGTGTTGCCGTAAATAACTTTACGAGGCCGTAAAGACTAGCAGCTATAAACACACTGATCCAAATTGTTAACATTGCATTTACTTCGAGCTCGTTTATTCGCATGATTGACCCTTCCAGACGTAGCTATCCGTGGCCTCGTCCATCTTTATTTATTTTCATATTGAGAAAGCCCCTGCGTGATCACAGTCTCGCTGAACTATCCGATGCAAATAGTACACAAATTGCTCAGTGAATATCCATAACCGGCGCCAAGCAATAGCTATATAATGAGTCCAAATCGATTGCGCTTCGTGAATCTTCTGGATGTGCCTCCATCTCGACTGCGATCTGATTTACGATCTGTTAACAGATTATTGGTTCCCCGATGGCCAATCTACTTTTTTATCATTCCTCGCACCTCGAAATTACATTTTGCCTTTAAAGGATCTGAGGAAGCGACGGAGTAATCACTAGATATCAATTCGTTGATTAAGACACGCCTGTTAAATATTGAAGTCATTAATTTAAAACACATTTTAGTAAATTCCTAGATAACAACGCAATATCATCGGCGGCATCTTATTTACGGATGGCAAGATTTTTGCGAGGGTTACGTTCACATTAGAGTAGTTTGCGCGAGTTTTGACAAATAGAGGTCGACAAAGATAATATTTCCTGCAAGCGGTAACAACGTCCAAATTTATCACGTTCAAATTACAAGATCTTATCCGCCCATTTAGTTTCCGTTATTTCTTAGATGTCTAAGATATACGTTTACGCTGGTGCAGTTTAGCAGATATCTAAGAAGCTTTAATAAAAAATGCATAAAAAGAATATTATATTTTGACACGACTCAGTTAAATTGATTTCAATTTAGAATTAGCCGTGATAAAAAATTCTATCATTTATCTAAGCGTACTTTTGCTATAAATCTTTCACTAAGAACTTTTCTTAAACATCTACCATCGTGGACTGGTATTCATAATTTAATATTTTTTGCACTGCGTTATAAGTAAAAGAAGTATTAAGAAAACCTTTCTCCTATATAGTTAAGAAAAATAGCCTTTGTCATGCGTTTACTTTCTTTTAAAATGAAAGTGTGCCGCGGCTCGTATTAAGAAGCTTAGTTAATGTGTTTCCAATACAGTCAAGTCTAAATTCAAAATGCTCCTTAACCAAAAAATATTACCATTCTGAGTTTGATACTGTACCTTTATTATTGCAATGTAATAAATGACTTAGTTTTTAATATTATATGAAAGCTACACGAGCTGTCCTCGCGGTGTTTCCCTTCGCTGTGTAGTAAGCGATAGTTAATCAATTAATACGCGATTGATCTCGAGACTCTCTGCGTAACAATCTGTTGGGCTCTCCGCAAGGCTGTCACTACTCTAAGAAGTCTAAGAATTACCTACAATTGGAACAAGAATACTTGGCTATATTATGACCTGTGTGAAACACCTGACACGTCGTTGTCACGAGGTAATCAACCTAACTATTGTTTTAATAGATTAGATCGAAGACAAAGCTACTTGTATCATAAGTGGCGATCATATCTACTACTAATTACGTCTAAAATTAAATGATTAATAGAATCAGCGTCTTACTATCTTTAGTATTGTTAATATTTAATTGTGGAGCAATTACTTAAAGAGACCGTGGCTTAATAACGTGCGTTTAAGAACAATGAAACTATAGACAATGAACACAGTAGTTAGAACATATCTGTAAATTACATAAATAATTTGCCCACTCGGATATTGAACCCAGAATTCTAAAACCTATTGTTGAGCATTGTAGCCACAGCACTATTTTTAAGTCAGTTAGCTGCTCGATATAATATATTTATAAATTTCTCTATAAATTACGTTTAGAAAAAACCACACAAATTAAGCTTGAAAAAGCCCTAACAATGCTTAAGAGCATCCTACCTCGTCCTTTTTCCTAATGTGCATTTATAGTTGAGTTTGCGCTCTTTAAGTTTCCAACGTGACTCATTTATTGTAATACTTAATCAGATTACATATTTCATGAGAACCGAGCGGTCCCGGCAATATTTCATTTGTGTCGCGATGCCGAGCGCGAGATAAAATCTTCAAGTATTCGTTCAATAAGTACGATCGGAACAAGATACAAAAGGAGCCGATATTGATCGGTTTAGTTCTTCCCTATGTGAAAGCGTACCAAGGACGATCCTTATAAAGATGGCAACATTTAATATATATGTTGACTGCTGCACTTGTCCCATGACCGATGTTGCCAACTCGATTGTTCGGCTTGTCTTATGGTTTTTTTTATCCATGCCTGGCGATTCCGGTGGCCACCGTCGATTCCCTTTTATGAATATTTCATATTATTGTAAACGACTTTATTTGTTGTACAATGTTGCATTCAACATTTGAATTTTATAGTTCTACGAAAACGCCACTTGAGAGCCGGCTACTGTAAAATTGTGTCCGCCCCGTCCATCAACTAGGAATGTGCATTTTAGTATTTTTATGATTATTATACTACTTCTATAGAACATTTTTCTTTTTTTGCCTATAAATGTAACCCTGTAGAATTGCTTATTCTTCAGAATTGTGTGCTGCCGAGACTGTTTTCATATGAAGTCGTCGCCTTTTTATAATTTTACGCAATAAAAAATATACTTCGCGTTTTTATTGTCATGTTATTTTATATACAAATGAACCATTACTTGTCGGGAATGACAGACCGTAGCTCCTGTAATTTATTGATCATACGAAACCCAATCTACTTGTCAAGCGAGACAGTTACTTCAACATATACACCGACTGATGTATTGAGAGCGTGTTTGGGAATCTTATGTTACATATTTATGAGTAATGATGTGGTAATAATTATGCTTTCCATAATAATAAACACTGTTATTGACCCTAACTGTAGTTTTTCGGTGGAATTTGATTATGGTAAACATTTATTTTAATGAATCATTCGTAACAAAAATTGGCCAAATAAGAACTGGTCCCCACATGTATAATCTGACTTGCCTTTCTCCATGGTTGACCCGCGTTAAATTTGATTTATACGTGACCGTTTCATACGTAAATGTGCTAGATTTTTTGTTATTTATCTTTACTGTTCCGGTCTTAAGTGACCTAGTGTTATGTTTAATGTACACAATTCCAAGCTCCGCACTGCGAACAAGTCTCAAACCATACCATACCTACGCAGACCGATATAACTACCCGTTAGCTCGACTAATCAATGAAAATTTTGGCAAATTGATACGCTTATGAATTGAATACTCATAATAGTCCTGAAGAATAAAATATTGAAATAAAAACAGGGCGTTCTAACAACAAACATAATCCGCATTAAGTATTATGTTTTGTTTCGTTTGTTGTATACCTAAGTAGAATCTTCACTGTACTTAATAATCAAAACATAAAACTCTACAAGCTGTCCTAGTGAAGTTGATATTCGTATTTAATTTGCCCAAGCCAATAATACAACGTTTTAAAACACTCGATGAATTGATGATAAAGTCTAACCTATTTGTAATGGCGAATGAACCGTCACGATGTGGGACGTTCTCAGTCATAAATATCAACTGTCATACATCCATTTTAGGACTTCAACGCAGTAAGTTGTATACAGAAGTCTCCAGATTTAGCTCCGGTTATTTAGAATCATAGTGTTACTTGCAATAAATGAACTGGGACTTTGCGAAAATGTCTTACTTATCACACAATTAGATATAAAGTTCGCTACAAATAGAAGCCTTTTTAGTTTAATACGATCTAACAAATTCAGTCAAATATTAGATTTTCTATGTTAGGCTATTCTCAATAGCATGGAAGACAAAACTAATAGATGTACTCTTTGTAATGTCAAACCTGGAATTGTATGTGATATGTATATGATACAACCATATTACCTATGTGAAAAGAGGTATTCGCACTCGTGAGTTGTATGCATTCCTACTTAATGTAGTTATATGCTAATAGAGTCGGTAAACATTTTCCTGGATTCATTAATTAATCGTAGAGAGCTTGTTTAGCGCATCCTAATGCCTTTCTATTTTATTTTCATTCTTGCATTAGCGAACAAAACGAGTGAAGATGCTTCTGCGGCGAGCTCAGAAAGACTTAATTTTATTTACTTTCAACGCCTTTGTCGTAATCTAAATCTAGAAAGAAGGCTTGTTGGGGACAAATTCTTTGTTGCGGTGCTACTAATGGCCGCGCTTAGTTGTTGAGTCGGCGACTCGGCACGTGTCTGTAGTCGCGTGCCGCCGTCGCGTTCGCGCGCCGATCTTATCTCACTCACGAACCACACGAGCCGTGCCCCTTCACACGTGATGGTGACAAACTTAACTCACAGATCCCATCTCATTGATGTGGGCAATTTCGAGAGGACGTACTGGTCAAATCTAACCCTGCACGCCGCTTTTTATTGCCGGCTTTTTTGCACTTTGTGAATATTACTCGATGTTTTATCCGAACTGGTTGTTTATCGAGGGTTCGTCGACAGTGTACATTACATTTTCTTTTATCTTTTTCAGTCATAACTGTCCAAAAAATACTTTGCCCAATGCAACTTTTGCATGTCCTTAGAAGTTTACTGAAATCCCAATCTTCAATCATGATAAATAATGAATTATTTAATGCGGGTTGAGCATCGCAACTTATTGCTGAGGCACAGGTAAATTATATTATTCCTTTGGATTTTTGGAATTTATGTCACTGTATTTATGGGTTGCATATTTAGGATTTTTATAAAATGAAACCAAATAATATTTTGGAAAATTTATTTTAAGTAATGACAATTTGGACGGATGAAACAAGATAAAATGTCATTTAAATATTATTCAAACAACATTTTAATACAATTACATCTCATTATTAAGGCACTAGTAGATATAATAAAATACTTTCAGTTTACATGGAATAGCACATTTTTGTAAGTCGTAAGCTTTCGTTTGTTTAGGTAGGTATTTCATTTATATTAAAATTTTATTAAATAGTATTAAATTCAATCATAAATTACGTAAAAAAGAAACTATCCTAAGTTAAATAAATTACGATGTCGGGACGGCCGTCAATCCATCGTCTCTTGACTTAGGTCGCACGTTCGGTTATCTACTTAAAAGGTACTGAAATGTTACTTTTTACTTATCACTAGGTATCATTAAAATCAGGCTTATGCTACTTTTAAAAAAATATGGTACAATACGTAATCGGACTTCCGCGAATGGATGTCCGAGCGTAAAGTGAACGAATGAGCGACGTGATCTTGATAACGACTCACGGCCGCGGTCCCGCCGACGGCGCCGGAGAAGGGGACAAGCGAGCGTTCATACACTGCACGCACTCAACACGGTCACACTGCGCACCGCTACTCGCATCCGTCCACATTCGCGCACGCTCTTGCGGTCGTCCCCGTCTCTGTGCCGCGCGCTCCCGCATCCTCTCTCTGATGTGGAAGCGTTCGGACACTAACCATTAAATAACCGCTATCGCTGTCCTGCGCTCGCTGAGAGATAGCCTTGTCGCCAGGTGGACATGTCAACCTCACGAGCCAGAACTCGACGGGGGTTTTTAAACTAACGAAATATACTACTATTGCGGACGCTGATCACGTCGACACGCCTATTGTTATTTAGAAGTGCCTCTGGTGCGCACGAGAAAAACTGGCATCATAGACTTTGCAAAGGGCTGAGGGAGCGTTCGGTCCTGGCAGTAATTCGGCTGCCTTGGCGGCAGCACGTCGTCGCTGCCAACTGCAAGTCCACGCTGCTAGAACGACTAGTTGAGCGGCTAAGAAGGCAGCTGCCGCGAGCATCGCACCCGCTGCGTTGACGCAGGTGACTTCAGTCTCTCTGACGTAGACAGAATCTTCAGTGACATTCTTGGCGCGCTGTTTGTCGAAACCGAATTTGTCGGTGATCTGAATAGTTTGTACGAGCAGCATGTCGTCAGTGGGAGCAGCGGGGGTAGAACGCCTCTTCCTACGTCCGTAAGACATGACGGAGCGGAGTTCGTTCGGGCCACCGTCGCACTGCACAGGCTCGCACGTGGGCATGCACGGAGTTACCAGGGCACGGAACTGCACGACTTCGGATGACGGGAACTTGAAGGCATCAAAGTGAGACAACAGCATCTGTAATAAGAAGACACATTTGTTTAAATCTAATATTTTGTAGACACAAAAATGTTCTAGTTACTACTATCGTTCTTCAGAGTAAAAGTCTTATTAAATCGAGTAAGGTATAAAATTATTAAATGCCGCTAAGATGGACATCCGTTATGAATCTCATAAACCTTCAAACTTTATTGCGGCTGTTATAATATTAATTAGTGCAAAATAGCAGTAAGAGGATATAAATGATATATATAAAATAATTGTATAGTGATACAGCGTTTAATGTGTAGTCGTTATTACCTTTCCACTGTTGGTTGACTTGAAGAGAGGTCCCATGATGAAATGCTCGGTGGGGCAACCGTCACTGTCGATGAGTGTAATCTCGCTGGAGTCCACACCATCCATAGCCACCAACTCGCGTACAAAGATTTCGAACGGTGAGTTCGGGTCCATGATTTCGAAGCGGAGTGCCTGTACAAACAAATAAACAGTTATTTGACGAGACCCTTATTATTATTAAATACTTGCTGTTGCATGATGCAAAACTCATAATTACCAAAGGATCTCCAACTTCAGCAGATGCAATAGTGTCGTCGCCATTCCTGTCTGTGATGCGCATAGCCACGTTGGGAGAATCGACGATGACTTCCTCAGTGAGACCAGTTCCGATATCTCCGTGGATACCCAGGTCGACCTCGTTGGCAACTGTCTTGTTGGTCAAGTCGTACTGGCAAGTCACAGCTAGACCAAGATCGGAAGATGTAACGATGGTATCGTGATGCTGAATGACTACGTCATTTAAGTATCTGCAAAAAAAATAGATGTTAACGTACCGCATACTTAAACATTGTAGATTGTTTAATATAAATATTTTTCAATAAATGTATTTACCTGCCAAGTCCGTTTTGCTTCACGTTACATTCAATGTTGTTATATCCCATGTGCAACTCAAATTCAAGACTCTGCTTTACATCCACAACGCAAGAGTTGGGACTGCCCTTAGCGTAGATCTTGCCATCGAATAATTTGGATGTTTGAATACGGGCAACCATATCTCCAGCGCGGCAGTCGATCGAAACATTGTAGCATGATGATAGCTCGTAGGTGGCTGCCTCGGGTACTTCTAAGTAAGGGTCCTAGGAGAAAATTAAACTTAGTTACACACCGCGGGTAATAATAGGCTACAGTGTAGGTGAAGTAGGTTATTATGCAATTCAGAAAAAACAAATATAATTTCATTTCTTACCTGAATGTCCGCAAGCGTAGCTCGGGAGTGATGAGACAGACGGCATACGTGATCACCCGTGTCGCCGTGATCGTATGAATGACAACGGAAAGGTGAGTTTAAGCAGAGTTCACGGCATTCCTCAACTGTTTGTACGTCTTGGTAAACAGAGTCAACAGTCTTCAAGATACGGCCACCCATCTTTTTGAACTCGCACAGTTTAGTCGGTTCTTCCACGCAGTTGTTTTCCAAGTAGTCGGTATCTAAAATGTAAACATAAATGAATTACAAATAACTCTAAATCAATTAGAACGTACAGATACAAAAAGGTGATGATGCGTACCTTCGTTCGGTTGGAAAGAGTTCGTTCCCGCCAAAGTAATACGGTCCATGTTCGACAACACGCACTCTCCGGTCTTATTGTTGTAGTTCGCCGATCTGCAACAATGTTTCACGTGGTTAAACAGCAGCCATGTTTTGTTGTTTTTTTATTGTGTGAATTTTCCCAAGTTGTTAAGAACATGCATAGTGCAAATGACGCTGCGCCATTTAATTGTTAATCACTATGATTCATAGGCAAATGATTAGGTTCAAATTTCAATGAACTCAAGTATTGATTTGATTTATTACTTTAATACATTGTTGACACGTTGACCCCAGGGCCTAGAAATTTCTATGCGAGACCTACTACGTGTACTCGAGACTGGTTTTAAGTGGCGCATCATTAACACTGTTAACCAATGAATATTGCTCTATGATACGGCTATTCAGGTCTTCTAATAATACATACTTAATCATATCTCTGTCATTGTATTCATTTCACTTCGTGAGAGTACCGGCTATGTCGATTTGTTTATGCAATGCTCTCTCAATTAAACCATTCAGATACAAGATAATACTTTTACTTTCAACTTGTTCACGAGTTGTCATAGTAATAACTTTATATTCAACAAGCCCCTTTGTTTGCATATCGAGGCCGTCAGCCGCCACTGATATATTTAGTTGCTCGCTGACTTAATTTCCCATCACACATCTCTATAATAGAACCATAACTATACGAGCTTAAATGTAAGTAACTCTTTTCAAATGTCATATTATGCAGCTTTTTTCCATGTAGCGTTCGATTTCATTTGTATACGTAATGTATGACTTATGAATTGTATACGGTTGTGTTCATTACATTGTATACCCCATAAAACATCTGGGTGTATAACATTAGTATCGTGTCCAGTGACCACCCATATAAAATTATCTTGCTCATCTAACTCAATATTTTCTCTTGATGTACAATCGATTCTGATCAGATGACCCTTGCGCTAACCTATGGGATTTTCACAAGACGTGGGCGCAATTCTTTGTTGTATTTACCATGAGAACTTTCTGTTTCGTTGCTCATTAGGGATACCAATTCATAATAGAACAATTTATTTGTTGCCTTATTGGCTTTGTCGTATTGTGTAACGGCTCTAAATAAGACGACATTAATTTCAAATATGTTTTAAATTGATGATAGCAAGTATCCCGCTACAGGTAGCCGTTGTTCATTTAACCGTACAGGTAGCTCCGACGCGTCGACTTCATCGCATAATAATTACACTAGCAGCAATTTGTACAACTGTATCTGAGACGTTCATAACGTAGAACCATACATCCTTATCTGAATCAAACCACATTTATGGGTGTAGATCATGTGTGTTTTGATTTACTTCGATACGAGTACAACGCTGCCGGATTTTGGGCGTCTTCGTACTATTATTTTTAGTGGATCTAAATTATAACGTGCCGTAATATGATTCATAGACGCAAATTAATATACTTTTAATAATAGCCTAAAATGTAATATACCATTTACGTCCGTCACACAGGATGATCTAAAAAAAGCCGTCGTGGGTGGCCATATTAAAAAATAATGATGTATAATTTATTGGCAGACTATATTTTCTATTGCTTGTAATTTGTACCCTTAGACCTCCTGATATAAAGCGTGACTGAATAAAAACCGGAATGTCGGCATTTCCCATTTGTTGATCTGTATCCGTTGAATCTATTGCTATTAATACTCTCAAAGCCAATTCAATTGTTTGATATTAAATAAAAAATATAGAGAATTGTCGTCGTGTGTGGTGAGTGTCCAGTGAGCTATCAGCAGTAATTATTTAGCCGTGGAAAGGCTGTAAGGAGGAAACAATATGTGTTTTATCGGTTATTGTATCGTGGAAGGAGGAAGCGATAGGGCAGGCCGCTCCCACACCGCGCGGCACTCTGCCCGCCACGTCCGGGGAATATTTGCCAAATGTCGTGACTGTCGACGATCGCGATGTGCGCCGCCCGGGGTGCGCCCGCGCCGCCCGTTCGCTTCAATGGAGATACGACGATTTGTATCCAACGGTACACGTGTCGAACCTAGCTCGACTACGTAAAATCCTGCATTTAATCCTCTAATCGCTACCTAACCCCAACCCTCGTTAAGAATGCCGAGATGATGGCGTGAAGTCGTGGAATTTATTACAGACACAACCTCCAGTGGGAATTCAGCCTCGAAATCAAATAATTCACGTTTATAAATTTGAAGCTGCACAAGAGGAACAGTGTATTTAGACAAGACAACGTTTACGCTTATTTCATGGTTAAGTTAAGTTTTTAAAAGACCTAAACTCACGTTTAATCTGAAGCGAACGCGACATTTATTGACAAAGATAATTGAGAAAGTTGACGAAGATCAGCGTCCTCCTCGCAATCAATTTTGTAGGTCTTGCAAAGGATGTAAATAACTCCTTAGAGAGAATAGACGCGGACAGATCTGTAACATTGTCGACCGCTTTACCGGTAAACGCGCGTAATGTACACATTCAGAAGCAAATTAGCGCTACAATCCGCAATCGTTACTGAGCAACACAAGCTTGACCTGAACACGCCAACGGATATACGTGTATCGAATGTGAGGGTCTGACGCAGTACACTATTTATGTTAATGATATCAAAAACCGTACAAGGAAATAAACACAATAGGACAGTCGTGTCTTGCTACATTAGACGCCTGAGACGTAGGCCGTTCAATTGGCCTCCCTGCTTTGTATATAATGCTCGTTTGTAGAATTCAGAAACGGAACGGCTACCAGGAAGAGGCTGTGACTTATCCACTGAACTGAGCCGCAAAGATGTACCGCAGACCCGCCATCTATGGTAACTTGGTGAAGGCTGATTGACTTCGTTATCGGGCTAATCTATAAATTAGCTTATGCACGCATGTATATCTAATGAGCCGACTTTGATGGTAAATATTTGTTTAGTGATACGAGAAATGCGTTGTAGTTGATGCCATTAGGGCTGTATTTATGCATACGTAAGTAACTGTCCTCGTTAGGCACAATGTTGAATCAGTCTTTATATTATGATAGTACCTATCTGATTGAAAGCAGCCGTCATGATCTCATGCATGTATTTGCAAGCCTTGTTAGCTGCTTTGTGTTCGATAATACCATCGTAGTTTGTCGTATGATTAATAAAATACTAACTTTCTACCTATGAGTATTTTACCTATTATTGCCTCCAATTATACCTATTCTTACGTATTTACCTACGTCCTAAAGTAATTTGTTAAACTTGTGTTTACTGACAGTATCGCACTGGTAATTCGTTATTTCCTGCTCTCTCAAGTTAGACATGGGTATCGTTATACAAGATTCCAAGATCCTCTTTTTACTAACAGCAATAACATAAACAGCGATAATTTAAGGTAATTGGACAGAATTGTGTAGGTGACCCTTCCTTCGTATTATCATTTATTTACGCAATTTGTATCATGCGACGCAGCTTATAATTGAAATAAGAAGATTTTTTAAATGTAGACTTATCTTTCTTTCCGTCTTTGACATGTTTATTTTGCAAGCTTATATTTAACTTGTCTTTTAGTATGTGTGGGTCGAATTTGTTTTTATATAATTATTTTACCCTGTAATCTTAAAATATGTTAGAATACCAGGTAACTAATAAATTCACTTCAGATTTGAACTCAAAATAAATCATACAGTACCGATCATTTAATTGCGAGAGTTTAAATACTAATTATCGTGCCTTCAATTTCGAAAAACTCCTTTTGTAATTTTAATTGCAAGAACAATTAGCGCATGATGCCATCGGATCGTTAATTAACTCTTAGAACTGGTTACATTTCTATGCATTGAAATATTTCCTTTCTATTTAAGGCTATTTTATTTGAAATCATCCACAATACGATAGTAGAAAAATGTAATCGTTTTAAATGCGAAGTTCTTTTGATTTGAAATACATACATACATACATAGATGCACGCCTATTTCCCGGAGAGTTGGCAGAGACTACGGAACGCCATTTGCAACGATCCTGACATCTCTCTTGCTTTATTCACTCCCATCAAATTTCTCATGCATGCTCTTCGGTTAAGGGTACTTCTAACCTGTCCTATTTTTAGGATATCTGCAATCTGTTTAGAGAACGCCCGTCTAGGTCTTCCCCTTTTACATATATATATATTTGAAATATGCCTTACATAATTCGTTCCTCGTTGTTCTTTCTTGATCGTGTTATGGTAAGCGCGTTATGTGTTATAACTTAGCTATGGTATTTGCACTAATACTATTCTAAGTGCCTGTTCGGGCGCGGCGCGCACAGGTCGCAGCGAGGGCACCAGTGCTCGCGGGTCATTCATGCTTCACTCCGCCCATACAATGCTCTACTTCGAAACTTTATTTTAATCTTTTGTAATTACAATATTAATTATACACTGATTTATTACATTTACTATCGTATACATCGCATGTTTGCTTATATTCTTATCTACACATATTTTCTTTAATAGTCTTGTAAGTTCATTTCAATCATTTTCTCGCAACAAGAAATTCCTTCATATCTTTATCGTGTGCAAGTATGAGCGTATACTAATCATAATGATCATATTTAAAGTCATGAAGAGCAGATCTACCTACCGTTTCACATGGTATAAATTGAAAACGAGTTAATCTGTACATAAGAGTATATCGTATATTATATATCTTTATCGCGCTTTTAAAACATAAACATACACGTGTTGCGAAATTATGAGAAGGTTGAAGGCACTTCCCGTAATACATACTTTATTCCTATATCAACTAACATTTAAAAACCTTTCTGCATAAAGACATAATTTTCATAAAACTGTGTCTTCTTTTATTTTGCCAATGACTCAAATATGAATCACCGTTCTTATGATAAAACTTATGTTTAGGTGTCTGCAATTATGCATATTCATAACAAAGGGGAATTTATCACTCAACTTATTGTAGATGAAGATCATTGCAAATAAAATGGAGGTATTGTCGTGTAATTTATGTAAAGTGTCGGGTATTTAACTAACCTGCAAACAAACTCGTTTTCACCGAGGCAGAGGTCAAGACACATCTGCCTGGAGCTGACTGTGTGTGTCTTTTTGCCGCGCCCTTTGAGATGGTAGCCACGCACACGGTCGAAACACCAAGCCCTTTCACAAGGACGCACACCGAGACAAGACTTTTGTGCATAAATCGTGAACACCGGGAATTGTGACTTAGTCAGCGCACCTGCAAGCAAAAATAAAATCAATGCATCAGTTATGATTATCCTACATCATCATCATCCTTATGAACCTATGCTCCTTTATTGAACACGATGAAAAAAGACAAAGACTGTTTTTATATAGGCCCTACTCAATAGCAACACCTAATTTCTAAGCTGGCCTCATCATATTTATTGAGCTAGGGGGCGCTCGTGTCATCATTAAATTCTTCATGCTCACGCACGTGTTCTGGATGAAGAGGCGTTCAACCTTAGCGAATTTGAAAATCCGCACACCGAGTCGACCGGAGCGATTTGTGCTTCCATAATTGGATCTCATCGCTAAGTTCCTTGAACTGACGGCTAGACTGGAATTTCAGCACGGCTTAATTCAATACGACCGTGTTCATCATATACTTCTGACAAGATGAAATAATGTAACCACTATCTCATTATTTTTATCTTTTCTTAGAACTTTGGCTTAAATGGAATTTCTTCTTTTAAAAATAAAGGTGCCATATAAATATTGACAGTAATTACAAAGTCTATTGAATTTATTATGCATAGCTGCTGCTTTCTAGTTTACTTTTTATAGTATTTCTCTTGACACTTTATGGTGTCTTGTCCAGCAATAAATAAATGTTTATTATTGTAAGTTCTATTTGCGGCCACAATGTATATTTTTTACTCGTGTTTGTAGTCGTACAATAGATTGCATATTTTATAAGATATTATTTTCGTTTCCAATTTTTATTCAATAGGAAACACGATCTGATGAAATCTTTTTTGTTATTAGCAAAATTATTGTGTGTAATAAGAACGTTCTATTGATAGTTATGAGGTCAAAGCGCGTTCCACTAACTCGTGTTTAAATACACTCGGTCATGTTTTCCTTTTCGCGGTGAGAGTATTTTTTCCCAATAAGGCGTGATGAGTGAGCATAGTCATGCCGTTATTGGCATTCAAATTATGTGTTGAAGCAAAAAATCGGAACGCTTCGCTTGTTTGTGAGCTCACACCTCTATGTCGGACAAACGAGAGTACTGGCGCCATTACACGAGCACCTGCTATATGTCCCGATTATACCATACACTAACACGCATCTATCTGTGCCGTTATTGTGAGGTTTTTTTATACTTATTAACGCTCTTCGTGGTCTCGGTTGAGTTATTTCGAATGTAGTTTATCAAAAATGACTATTGATTTATCTATGATCGCCGTGTACTCGTTAACGTGTCAATATTCGTTAGTAGTGAGTGTTTGGTTTTGTGTGTGTAAATCGTCTAACATAACGGTAGTGGGAATGCATTGCATAAAATATATTTTGTATGCCAGTGACTATTTTATTAGATTGCAGAGAAAGTTTATGATTTTTTGTTTCTCAATATTTAAACTGCTGGTTTTCTAAATAGAGTATTGTGATGGATATGTTTATGGATTCATATGTTTCAGTACTTTCTTTTTTCTTATAATCGTAAAATTAGTTTCCAGACAGAAACCGTTAGAATATGATGTGCATTCATTAACTCACCAGGCAGTTGATCGGCATCAGAGCTGAAGAGAACGCAGAGACCAGTCTCGTAGTTGACGGCGCGACAAGTATCATTGGCCTGGCACTGCTCTAGGCAGTCGGTCAGCATAAGTGTGCCGGGGATATCGTCTAAGATGTGAGACGGCGCGGAAAACACGTACCTGCACAATGATAACATGATACTTTAATAACCCACATGCGTAAAAACAAGACTTTATGCGGCATTTTTTTCAAACCGGCTTGTCGGTAAGAGCAATGCTAGCAAAAGAAACACTTTCCCGAGACAGTTCCTGAGCGATGTCGGATCTTGATAACTTCACTTGTTGGCTTGTTACGTCGACTTAATGAACTTAATTACGAGCAATTATCGGTCACTACCCCAGGAGCTGGTCGGTACAACTGGCCAATTATAAACACAAGATTATTCGCTTACCCGGTGACAAGTTCAAATCCAATCATCTCGGGATCGCATTCTTCTAGAGAATTAGCCGGTGCCGATGGAGCTGAAACTCCACTGGGAGCTGAAGGTGGCACTCCACCCGAGGCTGTTTCAGGGACAGGTTCTGCTGCGTCGACTGCTTCATCAGACGTCGTCTCAGGCTCTGGAGGGGGCGCTCCAGGATTCTTGTAATCTTCCGGAGCAGCTACCACCACCGGTTCAGGTGATGCAGATTCTATGGCAAGGTTGTCCTGAGGAGGGGCATCAGCTGCTGATCTTAGAGTTCCTTCGAACTTTTTTGCAGCTTCGGCAGCGCACGCCACTAGCACTATACTGAGTAGCAACCGCATTGTGCTCTCTGAGAGGGGCCGTGGCAACAGTCGTTATCTGTAACAAAAGAAAAGTGTTGGTTAAAAAACCTTATAGCAATATAAGTACGTAATTGCATGGGAACCTCTAGAATTATAGTATATAAAGTCGTTCAGCTATGCACGCAACCATTCTTCCTAGATAGGGTAAATCGCTCAATATCTTACGGCCATATCGAGCATCGTTTGCCGCAGCTATCGATGAGATGTGTTCTGCCGATACGAGCTTGTATACAATTTGTGGCTTAAGCGCGACAACTGAACTCGTGTATTCTTCCATATTAGTACAAAGATGACACTGGATTCCCCATTAGAGACTCACCGGATCCTATCTTTAAACTGCATTCTCTAACTTTCGCTGTATTCCTACCAAGTGGCGAGAGGTGAAATTTATTTATAGGTTATTTAGGCAATTAAACGTTAGATACCGATGATATCATCTGTTTTACAATACTATTTAGTTCTCAACTATGCACTTTTATCTTCCTATATTTGAAAAGAGTATTTTTTTATTTTTAGAGGGATGCCGATTGGAATTGATATGTATAAACAAAACTGTTTCCTACACAAATTATTGATGCAGGCTCCTCCCTATGCCAAACAAGAGCAACATATTTTAATTAATATTTTTTATAGATCTTTATACCACTTATCTTGCATTACATGTAAATGTGTTCAGCTTGAAGTGATGTGCACGAGAAAATAAAAAGAAAACAATTATGTTCGCTGTCTAAGGGCATTAGTTTAATGATTGCCGTCTCATTGCAATTAGCTCGCAATGGCGCTATAGTAACATAAGACACGTACATCACTGAGTGAACCGCATTAGACGTATCATTACACAATCATAAAGACGAGTCATATTTTTTGAAAAAATGCACGCTTGGCATGAGTCATGGGAAAAATTTCGACGCGCTTTCACATCACAGTGTCTAAAAATGTTTATAGTAACACTCAATCTATGTGTTGCCAATTACTTGTGAAATCGCAACACTTCTTTGCCATAAGTATCGAATATCACGGTTAAAAAAGTAGCCCAGTCTTTTATAAATAACTAGAGGATGCCCGCGGTTACACCCGCGTTATTTAAGGCTACTGCTCCGCTCCTGTCGCTCATAGCGATGTTATATAGCCTATAGCCATCCTCGATAAATGGGCTATCTAACACTGAAACAATTTTTCAAATCGGACCAGTAGTTCCTGAGATTAGCGCGTTCATCCAAACAAACAAACTCTTCAGCTTTATATATTAGTATAAGATTATAATTTATATACTGCTAAACTCTATATGCTTGTTATTTTTAAAGCATATTATTAAAATACGGAATTTTGCATTTTAAACGACCATTATCTAAAATTGATTCTCAGGAAACATAAATAACCGCGGAGATTACACGTCTCTTAAGTAATACTACTTACAGGTTATTTTACACATCATACTTCGTATTATTATAAACTGTATTAAAGTAAAGGCTTCGTTACTTGCCATTTGTAAGTAATAAACTTAATGAATCACTATTTCCAAGTGTTTAAAACTTAAAAAAATATAGTGTTGAATTAAGCTTATAGTATAGAAATGTTCATAAATAAATAATTACAAAACGTTAAAACATATTTTTTAATTAAACGCAAGTAAAAGCTTTGAACAACGTATGTTTTTATTCTCTCAGAGGTCTTTAACACGGATATCAAAGCAATTTTATACTAATAAACCGTCTACATAGATATTGTGGGAACAGATACGAAACGAGTTCTTAAAATTCGTTATAATCTTCTAGCAATGTACCATTAATGTTCCAAATGTCTTATTACATACTTACTTTTTATGTTTTATGTTAATTGGATTTACACTTTATCGAAATGCAATTACTTGCCTTAATACGAGTGAACTAGCGAGGTGCGTTCATCGCATACGCATCGTTGAATGATACCGCCCAAGGAAACCTAATTCATTTCATGCGTCGTGTCTCGTGTCGCTCACGGCCTGAAACTAATTTGATCTGCCCGTCCATTACTAAAATTAAATTACTCGCGTATTAACGCTCACTGTGTCATATAAGTCTATGTATATTTACTACACAATTCTGTAGACACTGCTTCAATAAAATTGTAATAAGCGCGAATACGTCGGCGTGACTCGGAAAACAAATTCAGAATCAGATATGACACTGTTAAAAATGAATTCGTGCTCAGTATCTAACAATTTCCTAGAATAAACATTACAACGGGATGCAGGCTAGTCAAGTGTTATTTGTCATGGTCTCCACAGGCAAAGTTCAAACAACAAAGTATTAATAAATAGGGACAGGCGTCGGCGTCAATAGCATCAAATAACAGGAGTGGCGGTCGTGGCAAACTGTTGGTATGTCGAGGGCTCGGGCGCATCGGGTAAGCTTGATCGATTCCAATTTACGTGAAAGCGTTCACACGTCACAGATCAATTCGAGATTTATCGCCGAATTTGGAACGGGTATCAAAATGAAATGCCGCGTAAAATTTCTTGTAACATCGTAGCTTAGAGTCATCAATCATAATGGTGGCGAGAATTATAACTTTTATGACGCATAGGGAAATATTTTCTGATTTTTGTTTCGAAATGCTCTATATGCAACTCACTGACACAATTATTACGCATATTACAGACAAATGGAATGCGTTCACAGAATAATAAAGGAATTGTTCACAGAAACAATTTATAGAGCGCTATTTTTACACAACTGCCCAGTATACTACACAGTTATCCATATTATTTTCCAACTGGATTACCTTATGAAGAAAGTAAGCACGGAGCTATTAATACCGATGTAAGTGTTTCTAACATTCGTGTCATCCTGTTTAGTGTTGTTTATGCTTACTTAACCTAGAAAGTTGGAATACTACACTAACAGGACTGAGCAATGTGACATAGTATCCTTTATGACCGGCGGCCATTTAAAACAGCTCAGTGAGTTTTCTTCTTACTCATATGAAGTATAATTAACACTAATTTCACAGTACGTAGAGACTCATATGGCTAATGGTAAAAACTTATTGAAATTCATTCTTAGGTTGTAAAACTTGTAAATCATTTTAAAATTTAAATAATTTTTTAAATTATTACTTTTTAACTTAGCACTTAAATATGATTCCGTGAAATTAATCTGACATGTTTAATTGGATAAAAGCCAAAATCTCTCTTAGGAATATCACAATTTTCCGTTGACCTGTATACGGAGGTCGCGCGCCGGAAGCGATCCATAGAGTTTCACCAAGTAGGTCAAAGGCCTCTTGCTGCGAGACACAACAGCGCTCGCTCCTAATTAGAAGCCTACTATTTATTGTAAGAAAAGTAACTTTCCCTTCGTGGTAATGTCAAGAAGATTTTAACCCGCGCAATGTCATTTTCATTTTGGAAATTCTTTCAGAATATTGTTTCTTAATATTTTGAATTAAATATAAAATAATCCCACCAAGATTCTTTGCAATTATACTCTTAATATTATATAGCTAATTATTTCAGGTAGCAGTTCCGAAGTTACAAATTTTGATATTAATTTGTTAGACGCTCATTTTTCACCCGGGGTATAGTAGATGACATTTCATATTTGACTGACATACCTATAATATTTCTCGAGTTCGGTGCATGTTCGATAATAATGAAATTGAATAAACGAGTAATAACAATATTAACACATATATCACATGACAAAACGGCAAAATCACAAAAGAAATGTTTATAATCGATAAATTCCCATGGGGGACATTGGGTGTACGAATGTGCGGGCACGCTCGGTCCGCTTGGAGCTGCGATCAGATGGGGTCAGCGCATTCAATGAGCCGGATGCCACCAACCTGCTATTTACGTTTCACCATACCAGTACTCGTTGGCACACTATGGGTATCGTCTTCGTTTTCTTGTGCTCTTTACAAGTGATACGCCTATATAAGTAATCTGTCGCGTTGATCTTACCTTTACTAGTAACTACGCTCCACATAAATGGTACGCATTTGTATTTTTTCAGCTCCTGTTCCTATTTTTATTTTATAGTTTTATTATACTATAATGTAAAGATTGTATTCCTGACTCTACAAACCAATCACATTCCATACCGCTTAGTAAATGCGTTGGATACTTCGTTACTATTCATTTTTTGTGCCTTAATTCACCGTGTTATACATTTCTGATTTATAGTTCTAAATTGTACCTAGATTTAAATTATATTTCATTATTTTACGATCACATTTTCTATATTTATTCTAAGTATAAGCATATCTGTTAAGCTATGTTATCATTTATATCTATCTAAAAGTAGGTTTAGACGAGATACAAGAATCTTAAGTCTATTAATGGTAAACTAATGACTTAAATTACACGCGGACAGATAATATCAAGATACTACGGCTTTATTTATTAAAATAAACAACTGAAAGTGGACACATAGTACCCTGCCTTAGCCAGTCATAAACGAATGTAGACCACAACCATAATATTCTGTATAAGATGTTTTGTATAATAAGGTCGAGAGTATTGACATCTACCAAAAACAGTTCCATGTTTTGTGTTGCTATCGAAAAACAATGCGTAAATAGTTACTGTAAATCGTATGTATGTACCAGTTGTAGTCAAATACTTAAAATTAAATATTTTATAGAACGCTTAATAACGCTTGTTATGTGCAATGTAACCGCTTTATTAATATACGATCAAGTATAGTAGTACAATATATGAATCATAAATTGTAAACACTATATTTTATCATGCTATAATTATAATGATTTGCAACTTAGTAGTCGTAATAGAGTGTTTCAAGTAGTCGGCATACGTTATCATCTTGGCAGTAATAAAGGCAGAAAGTTACCGTTAAAGCTAATTACAGAAGCTATTTGAATATATGTTTGACGGCTGTGCGCGATGTAGACTGACGTACGGAATACAATGGGGAATCCGAACGGCTTAATCCGCTAGTCTGTAAACTATTAGGCGTGTCTAAGTTCAGCCATTAGCATCGCTAAGGGAACGTTCCGCGGATTTACATTGAATGAAATTGTAATTTGTTGTGTCTCTCTCTAATGGGGTGGCGGTTTCCTTATGTGCTGCGGCTGACGACAGGGATTGTGACACCCCATCCTTACAAGGCGGCAGTCGTCGACCAGGCGTCAACGTCGCTCATTGTTCAATGCCTATATATGAAACGAGATACCGCCACAGCATATAAATCACCTTTTATGTGACTTGTTTATACTAAATCTAATTTTTCCATTCTATAGTTTTATTAGCCTTTGCCGCTATACTGAGCTTTGAAACTTGTTTGCAACAGTGCCGGCTACTGCGGACACTCTTCTCTAATAAATTTGCATAAGTCTTATAAAAGATGATTAAGTGATTACAGGTTACTATCAAACTAACCTGGTAGGAAATCCTGCTGAGCTTAGTTATCTATTGCATTTACATCAGTTGCTACATGTTAAAGTATGAGATGAACATAAATTAATTCTGGTTCGGAATTAAATTATTTATAACCATAACAGTGTAATCTTTCATACAATAGTCAATTAAAACTAAACGAGTAAGCCACTCCTAGGAAATAAAAAACCTCTCTGTACGCACAAACTCCATTTGTATTAGTCTTAACGACAAACTGGTCATCATTTACAAAGAACTCTGCCCCTTTAGGCGATGCATAGGCTCTAATGATTACACGTGCATGGCAGGCAAATGAATAACTAGGAGATAATCTGACTCACGGTTGCGAAATTTATTAACTCGTAGGAGACAGCGCAGAACTCTTTTATTTTTTTATGGACACTACTGTGCTTATGTACACAATACAGAAATAAATAACAAGAGCCATTTATGGGTACTCATAAGCTTTTGTTTACAATCTTGTCACTAACAAATAAGGCGGCTATACAATTAAAAACAGCGTGAAATTAAACCTCGGTATACTTTCAAAAGATAAATAAAGAACAATTTAGTGTCTTATCCTAAATTGGACGGGTCCTATTTCGGAAACATATTTCCGAAAACCAATATGAAAAATATAGAAAACTGTTAGATTTATAGCATATTTATATATAGTGTACGGATCTATTTGATAATAATATCAGGTTTTTCAACTTATCATGTCGTTTGAATAACGTTATGCCTTAGTACCTGTTCAACATCGCATGGATGACTAGTCGATGCATATAATTGGCTTATTACTTGCCGAAGAACGTCAGAAGAGATGAGTAACTCTAATTATATTAATTAAATATTAGAAACCTTACCTTGGCCAAGGTAAACGAGTGTACGTACTACGTATAAAGTTAGGAATGTATAAAGCAAATAAGCGATATGTCCTAGGCGAAGAGGTTAGTGGGTTGATGCGCCAGCTGCGACTGTGGACCAGTACGATTTACATTAATGAGAGAATCTCGATTTCTCTGATCCCGATCAGTACAACACTACTTGCTACCACCGCCTACGTGACTAGAGTTATCTCAGTGTAATATTAATTCTAAAATTGTTCAATTAAGACACGAGTAGCCAACCAGCGTGCTTTTGTAATTCGTCTTACTGTCGCACATCGAAAGCTATTTTGCCTATCTTCAATCAACCTGTGAAATTTATTTACGCAATCAAAATGTTTTGAATACCACTACTTATCAACTTTAAAAGAGTAATTAAAGTTAATTTCGTTTACATGCTTTGCTCTGAAGTGGTCTATTAAATCGCACTGTTTTAAAAGCGCGGCATACTCACAGCGATTGACCGAACACCACTAGTTGAAAGTATTTGAAATATTGGACCACTTTCCATGATGTAGCTCAGGGCCTCACATTCCAGTGGGCAGGTGGAAATTGCATCGTTTTATTATTCGTTACAACTCGTGGTCTTGCAACGATTGTATGGGCTATTTAAATAAAGAGATACAATTACTAGCTATAAATTTTCATTGAAAAGATCCCATTTACAAGGCGGTATCGGAGACGGTAATATTCGATATTTTTGTGGTCGAAACACCATCACCTTTAACAATCACGAGTACTATTCTGGTAATAAGACCTAATAAAGAGAAGCTGCTCTATTTGGGAGCAATTATTGGTAGTTAAATTACAAGGTATCTTCATAAAAGCAGCTACCTACTTTTATAATGTACAAAGAGCTCAATAGTCGCTTTGAACAATGGCATAAACGTGCAATTTGAATGGTAATGCGTCAAGCTCACGCGAATCAGATGTATAATACGTGTAATTTTGATGCATCATGGTCTTACCTACATGATTTTCTAACAAATTTTTGTTTGAAAAAATCATTCGATCGTGTCCAGAATGACTTTACTAATGATCAGTACTGTGTAAAACGTGCGATCTTAAATTACAAACGTATAATCCCGGCTAGTTTTCTCTGCGATTAATCATGCTAACCCAATGAGGGACTAGAGTTTAAATCCTATAATTTTGCAGCATTGTTGGCGGCAGCGTCGTCTCAAAGCACAATCGGAAGTAGGTTTGCAGTGCATCCGTGTCTTTCCCTTGCATTGACTTTGACGACTTCGTTTCTATACATTTAGTAATTACCATCTTGCCATTTATTATAATGTATGCACGTATGAGCAACATGTGCATTGTAATGTATGCTATTAGATGACGTGCTGTGGTCATCCGCGGTATTATCGAGTGCGACATTACGTTTTGTTTCTATTTCTGCCCACCATTCTTTGTGGTGTTGTATGCAATTATATTCATCTTCTCTTGCTTTTGATTACTCTCGAGGTCGCCAGAATGTTTTTTATTGTCATTTATTTTTATAACATAATGACGCGTTTACTCGTTGATTTTGCGTATGTTTTCTCATTGCAGTAAAAAGTTAAGTTAGATAGTTATCATAATGTTTAATTATGACTGTGTTGATGCTTCTGATTATATCCAAGACCTCTATGGTTATGATCATCGAATTACTTTCTATTTATAATTTCAAAGATAGATTATGTTATTTTTGTACCACCTGCAAGCGAGGACCCGAGTAGGTATAAAATTGTGAATACCAAATATGGTTAAGTTCTATTAAAGAAAGGCTCGATTGATTGTTCCGACTCGTACATTTTCCGAGAAAGGCTTTTTACTTGTTTCCTGTGATTCTTATCACGGCTGCTAACGCAGATACATGTTACCAATGAGTTTACGTAAACGCAGTTTGCATTCAATTTATTTTAACTCTGCGCACACGACGATTCATCTGTTTGATAGCATCGATTTGTGCCATTAAAATGTATTTTATAGACGACGTAGCAAGGAGGTGGTTCGTAAATTTTGCCTAATACTGGTTTGTTACTGTCACATCCTTGTAGGGCTTCAGCCGTATTCGCACCTGTTTCGCGGACACCAACTCAACCGGTTTGGTGCCTTCTCTCATTTAACTATTCAGTATAGTACCGTTCTGTTCCTGTGTTTTTGTTCTTAATGCGACATGCCTTCACTCCTCTGACTCGTGTCTTTGAAAAAATGCAAATGTAGTATTTTCATGTTGTGTGTAACAAAACCGACTTGATAAGTCATAACTAAAATCGTTGTAAAGGTATTGATGTTTATAATACCTACGTGATCACAAAATAGTAACATACCTAGAGTTTTAGCCATCTATTCAATCTAAGACCATTAAAGCTCAAAAGTATATTTTCTGTACTACGGATTAATCTATACTTCCAAGTAGACATGTAAGAAATTTCCTGTTATTTTTCAAATAAGAATCATTTCCTGTAAATATCATAACTGCAAGCGGTTGGTTACCCATCCAGGGAGTAACTTCTGCAAACGGTGCTTAACATAACCAATCTATTATGAAGCAAGTGATGACATTCTATTATGTTTTTATCAACATGTATTTACAAAGAGTATACAATTCGTTGATAAACCAAAATTCGGTAACGGAATTCTTTGTTAAATATATTGCATCTATTAAATAAGGTTGCCGAAGTAGAAGGCCCGGCTTTTGTATCTGACATCACGTTTATTCGGAATGGATTGCATTAATAAATAAGTAAGATTTGTATTTTACTCTAAATGAAATAAAGCAATAAATGTGTATAATAGAAGAGTCGCCGTCGCCGCTTCGGCGCCGCAGGCCAAACGCGCCCGAGCCTCTCTAGCGCACACGTTGCGCTTTCATATTTAGTTTATTTTCAGATACCATCCGATATAAATTTCAAAAATAAATTTAATACGATCTGTAATGATATATATGAACGTCTATCTATAATTCTTATTATACTATTTTAATTAAGACCGACTTTTATCAGTAGGTGTATAGTTTAAAGTCCCAGAACCCGCATACGTTAGATGCTGACTGCTAGATATTTAAAGCGGTGTTATAAAGCATCACACTCGTGAGTTGCTCGAGCATTTATTGCCTCTAATGATTTTATATGGTCGATCTCGTAAATTAACAGAACAGATGTCATTCTGTCTTATTGCCTTCCTCACAAACGATTGATTTGTTAACTAACTTGTTCATGTTTAACTAAATGCGATTGCGACAGTAGACGATATGAGGTGTTTCCGGCAGACTTGCTAGTAATAAAATTGTTGAAATGTATAGGTTTATATCGCCCCCTATTACATTGGGACCGAAACATATCTGGCGAAGTGTGGATGTGTAATACACCTCTGCCTACCCCTTCGGGGATAAAAGGCGTGAAGATATGTTATGTTATGTTAGTACGTGATAATAATTTTTCCATTTGTTATTTCATAAATATCACACTTTTCTAGTACAAATTGTGGAATTACTCACATGAGTGCTAAAGCTGTAATTCTAAGCTATTATACTTCGGCGCGTAGATATGTATATGTTTAGGAAGTATTATAATATTTTGACGAATTCATATTACGCAAATGATACGGTCTGGTCGGCGGGCGTCATTGCGGCTTCGGTCGTGCCGTAACGGCATCATCAATCATCTGTAATTTGATTTCTATGCTCAATTATTGCGTTCGCGGAGGTCGAGGCGGCCGCACACTCCTCTTCCACGTACCGCCGCACTTCGTCCCGAGATGTGTACCACGGAATTACACCACCATCAGAAGCCAAACTATATTAAGAGCCTCACCAATCACGTACCTCAACTAATCTACGGAAGTAAAGCTAACTGCTCTTCTTAGAATCTAACAAATTAAATTTAACAAAAATATCAAAATGACCAAAGAATACCACATAATTTACGATTTTAAGCCTATGAAAAAGTCTTGCACGATTCGTAATCGCAATTACAATGGTTATTACAAAATTACAATTCGTGTAATCCTATAGATTAAAGTAAAAATTGTATTTAAACGAAGAATTAAATAGCTTCATAAAAGTATTTTTTCAATAAATGACCTAAAATAAAATAATCATATTGTGTTTCAAGTAGGTACCCAATAGAATAATTTCATTTTGAAAATTTTCGCTGGGCCATTGTCGGAGAAATGCAATTCACTTTTTATGCGCGCCGTGTTATTTTTGTTTTTTTATTAATTAACCTTATTTTGCGGCTGAACTAGTTGAGTTTTGATGTCGCGTCTAGCAAAAAGCCTGTGTCGTGTCTCGGTGGCAGCACAATAGAGTGCCGTGACGCAGGCGCTAGACATGATAATCACAAGTAGCGCATGACAAGAGCCGAGCACGCGCGTCGGTCACGACCGTCGCCGTACGTCGCCGCCCCGCGCGGTGACACTGCCGAGCGCATACTACGAGCTTCACCGTAGCGCACATGTGCATACAGCTCACATCCACGCATCCACCCGATATACATCTATACCTGCACTCGCCAAACTAGGTAATATCACCTGTTTATGCTGCCATCGATCATAGCCCGTGACACACGATGTCAACTACACTGTCTACAAACGGCATCGAGAACATTGTAGGACAGCGCTAACGACATACTCATTGGCCGCGTTAAGTGCTACAATCATGCTTATTGCTACTTTATAGTAGGGCATCGATGTGTCACAGCCATTGAGTTAGGTTCGCCATTTTTGTTTTCCTTTTGTTGTTGTTTACGATCATCATATCGACACAAGGCGCTTCTGAAGTTAACTGTCCGTCAAAGTGGTGCAACGTAACGGTAGGCGGCGCGCTGGGTTGCGCACGAGCACTCGCCGCGTCCGCGCCTGCCGACCCTTTCACTCCTCATCTTCTACGAATTCGTCAATGCGCAGGAAAATCGAATTCGTCACAATTATTTTTTACACAAAAGTGTGACTCGAACAAAGCGGTTACGATTTCAAATATATTTCAATCGTTTCAGACAACTCTGTTAACCGTCTATTTTAGGATAAAAACGCACTTGACGTTTTAAAATACCTAAACCTATGCTCAATAACCCATTCAACCGTGTCATGTTCTTGCTGCTAGCAAAAGACATCAACGCGCACTGTGTTTTTAATTTCCTCTTTGAACATTGATCAAAGTACAGGAACCCGGCAATAGATAATACTATGTTCGTAAGAATTGACTGTTAGCAGTAATGAGAATTCACTGCATAGATCGACGAAGACTGTATGTACCATATTGTGTGCATATTAGGATCGCAATAACGACGGAAAGATCGATTTCGTATTATCCCCGTACAGCAGCCCGACGCGACCCGGTCTCGTAAATACAATCTCATATCGCGTCAGTGATACATCCTTCGATACCGGATGAAATATGAATCGGTAAACTCTGAAGACTTATGATGTATGATAATGAGGTATAGAAACGAATTGGATGCAAATTGGTATCCAAGTAATAGCCAAGGTGCAGTTAATCTCTTTATGGTAAGTTGGATGTATGCTTGAGGTTTATTTAATGCTACTTTGTTACAGCACGCAACGTTTTAGGCCCTGTATTTTTGTTGTTGATGTCAATGACCCGGCTGGAAGTCTCGCATCTCAAGTGTGGTCTTTTCGTCTTCGGTACGGAATTGTCGACCACAAGGAAATCACACGGCGCACGCGTAATGACAGCGCCACGCACGTGATAGATTCGATTTACAGGTTCACTTCAATCTTCACAGCAGTAGGTACACGCGGGAAATTGCGTTGCGGCTTTACGGGTGTCCGCGGGATCCAATTCTTAATATCGATTCCGTACATGCAGAAACTGCACACGGACGTTTTTTTGCAATTGAATCGTGTAATAAATGTCGTTTGCATCGATTGAACTTGTTTGCTACGTATTAATAGTTAACACCTCAATACAAACGAGACGGCAAGATTGAATCACATTAGGCGCGTGCTCTACAATTTGTACAATAGGAGCATCGGCGTCGACCATTGTGTTGTGGCATGCTAGTTGTCGTTGTGCGTTAGAGATTTATTACACAATAGTGATATTAAATTGAAAGTAATATGAGCTTTTCCTACTATTTATTATACCATTATGAGTTTGCACAGGTTCTGTACCGCATTGTCGACGAACTAGTTGCTTTATAATTGTTAAATATCAGCAACATTGAGTAGATTTTATATAATATAAATAAGTTTGTTGCAGTATTTGTTTTCTATAAGTATTATAAAAGTATTTGTGAACGCAATTTACGTTAAGTACTTTTTCAAATCATTGTCAAGCTTGCCGCGATGGTTCTTACTATAAATGATTTTTATCGACCAAATTGCTCTGACTTTTGTGAACAAAAACTAAACTTAAGAAACAATTTTACCGATATTAATCATTCAGAAAAACTTACGGCGAATTGTCTAGTTATTTCAACAGCACGGCAATATTATAGTCTCGCCTGCATCTGTATTCTATAATATAATAAATTAATTGACTAAGTGCCTAGATGCGTGGCTAATGGAACAAATATGTATGGTCACGACCTCTACATTGAATATACACACGTACTTGATGAAAGTGTTATTACTTTGTATAACGCCCACATTTCACCAGTTATGTCTGACCTTTCAAATAGATACAAACGTGATATTATTATGTAAATACATTAATGTCTTCAATATTAGTATTAATAGTCATTCAAACGGTACTTTATCGAATATCAATACACTATTAAACTGGTCAACAAGAAATTTGATTAATGATTGTGCACTAAAGTTATGCATTGGATTTAGAATTAAATGTTTTCGGATCTTGCCGATCATTACACAATCATATTTTACGTCGATTAAGGTCCACCTATCTCGTGTCTGCTGTCGTATTAAATTTCATTACTGCATACCGTAAGCAATGGCTTGGCGTATTCGGAAATGAAATGGAACCTACATATGTATTTACAAATATCGATAAATGTAATCTCTGTATTTTGCGCTCATTTAGGTTTCATCAAGGCTTTATAAAAAGTATTCTGCGCTCATTTAAGGCTATATAGAAAGGAAAGTATATAATGACACCTGTGCTTCTAATTTGCATGACGATGTCATCTGAATTTGCGTATAGATATGTTTTAAAAAAATATTAAGATTGTCACTTCTATCTAATATCAAGCCGATGAAATAGAGTAAATTGAGTTGATTTAATAGTTTTCTTTTGAAATGAAAAAACAAGCGTTACTACATTTGCTTCTTTAATAAATTCACTACTTTGCTTTAGCGCACAGTACATAAATGTTCTCAATTCGCTATTTGCGGTCAATCACCGTAATAATAGTATCTGTGTATCCAAGTTACCTTGCCATAAAACATAACTACGTTAAAATTCATGTTTCTTCGTAGTTTTTAGATTAAGGCAGATACTTTTTCCCACGGCGGAAGATAATTACATAGAATGCAATTTCAAATTTATTTTTACGTGTTACGGGAAGAGATCATAAATTTCTAACGAGGTATTGCTGGCCATTATAATGTACGTTTACTACTGGTGCTTAGCTAGCCGACTAGTGCGTAGTGTATATAGTAGTAGTAGCGTAGTACGGCTCTGATTAGTCTCAAAGCGACTAAAGCTCGCGCGGTCTTGAAGACTTCGCAAATTATCGAAATTCTTAGAGTCCGATATACTCTCTATTATTCAATCAACCAAATAAAGTGAGATGACCATATTACCAACAAGTTGGTACGGTTCTAATATTTTCCACTCACAGTTAACTGATTCGAGAAGTTAGTCGCTGCATAGCTTGCTTAAATCTCAGTAACTCTCACAGCGTATCGCTTGTCTTTTACGAATACATATTTACCAACGAGATTCTTGGCGAAACTGCAGCCGAATCAATTGTGTGCAGTAAAAGAACGAGCACTAAGATCTTTACCCACCTGCAATTCAGTCTCGCCGCACTTTATAGCATCCTCCATAATATAATTTTAGCGCTCTATTGATGCTAATATATTTTTTATTTACACTAAAAATATTTTATTTTTATAATGTTCAATGATAGTTGATTATTAGTTACTTGTCTAGTGATGCTCCGTATGTGATTTGTAGTAATAAATGCGCTGTTTTTGCCACACATTACAGCGGGGTATTGGGTTCGTGTCTGTAATGGCATGTTTATTGCTAGCCTCACGCGTTTTATGCTTTCAACGTACCCTACGTCTATCTCGTTTAAGCTACTATTCTTTTTTTTATTTGCACCTGTCCGTTTCGCCGAGATTATTTTATGTGCCTGTCTGGCTTTTCTTTCTAAAGAACAGAACTGACGGCAATAGGCTTTAATTTATTCGAGGCTGTTTTCTTTAGTTGGAGAAATTGTAGAGTTGTTTCTAAAAGCCAACGCATTTTTAGTTTTTTGCGCTATAACAAAGCTTATGTTTCATAAACTTTCTTATTACTAACATAAATAACAAATATGGCGTTAAAGCGGATTGGCTTAAGGAAAGTTTGGGCTCGTTTAAGCGATGTTAGTTGTGCGCTTTTGTGTGCTAGCGCGTTGCGCCCCCTGGCGGGCACGACGGCGCCTCCGCCTACTGCGCACGTTGCCATTGTTGCGCTCCTCGCGGCGACTATCGCACCCCGACACGATACACCATCCACCATGCACCTCCAATTAAACATTACTTACGATCCTCTAACGTTCTAATGAAAATACTTTATACCATACAATCCGATTCGAACACACCACACCGCCCTGCTTTATGATACCAACATTGTTCCGACTAGCATTTCCAATACAATTACATTCAGGAAATCACGATATTATACCCATGTTGTTTTCAATTGTTAAGACAATTTAGGTTACAGTAACTTTGATTATAGCTTAGCGAGCACCTATTATTTTTGTTATCATTGTAAATAAAGATGTTGCTCTAACAAAAATGTTTGTAAAAAGCATCAAATTGTGATTTTCTTGGTCGTCCGTTATAGTTGGGTGCCGTGAACGGTCGGCCGTTTTGCATGCACCATGCAAATCTCCTGGCGCGAACTGCTGGCTATCTACGTCACATTAAGCTAATATGTAATTGATTGGTTCCCGGTGCACGGGAGTTGCGACACACTCCTGTCCCACTGATGGCGGATGCAAAAACACTAATGTAATAACGGTGAACTGCTCTTCCGGCATGCAATATGACCCCATGTGTTTACCCACACTTATGACTTTGTTGCCCTTTCCTTACACAAACATAAAGTACAGAACCTCAACAAAACTATTTCACAGTCACTTTACAACTTACTTTACTAAAATTACACGTTAAAAAAATATTTGTGAGTAGCACATACATTTTGGGCCGTGTCGGTGTCCAACCAGTTGTATGCCAGCATTTTCTAAACAGTTAACTACGGCCACAAAGTGAACAGTTGCTATGAATCGAAAAGACACCGGTCACGCGGCCTAAATACATTCGCTGCAACGTGGACACACAACTAACATTGCTATGTGCATGTACGATATTAATCAAGTTAAGATCTCGTGGCCTCCATTACCGATAAAAACTCTTAAATTGAGGACACCATTTAACTGGACTTAAAAAGTGTTAAAAGTGAACATTCAAAGTGGGCCGAGATCTATAGATAATAATTTCGTATGCATATAAGATAAAATAAACCGTTACATAGCTGCTCATTCAAGTATGAAAAACACCATTTAAATTAAAAGCCTATCAATTATGTTTATATCTGTTTATATTGCAGGCTGTCAATCATTTTTGTGAAGTATTTAATTATTATAACCACTACTAATAGCGGTCACGCCTCTTGACAAAAGTGAATTTGCGGCGCTCAAAACAATTAACTGACCACCTATATCTAATCATACTTTTTATTTGAATGTTAAATGATTAATGTTACTAATACATAGCAATCAACGAAGGCGCGTATGTCTGACCAAACACATGATTCATCTGATTTAGTGTAACGGTATATATTGTGTTATAATGCTCTTTTACTTGGTTTTGTTTGCGCCCATTATTTTTGATGCTCTACTATTTAAACGGCGGAAGAGGTTCCGTTGCACGTGGGAGGCTCTCATTGAGGAATTACCATTGTTTCATCATTCCACAAAATCTTTATCTTATAAATCTTAAAGAATGACCTGCAGTATTTTACGTATACGTGTATTTCTTTAATTTGAAATTTAACTGTTCACATACGTATTTGGTGTCAATTAACCTACTAAATGTTCATTTATTTTGTATGTACGTTGAACTAATCACGGCTCTATATTGCAAGTAACAAGACAAGAAAATTACCGTCAAGAAAACAATAAGTAGAATCTTGGATTCTGGAACTGTGGCACCGGAAGATGCCGACTGCAATGGCTTTGATTACGTGGATTCCGTTTCTTTAGATTTCTGATAAATCACCAGAACTCTTGAAAGATATATTTCAATAGAATTTGTAAAGGGTCAATACACTTATACTACGGTCACGTCATCTTGTGCCTACCGTTATCGGCGATTGATCGAACGTTTACGAGGCTCGTTTAAGCACATCATTGCGCCATTCACCGTGATGCTGTATTATTACCCAATAAACTAAGTAAAAGATTTCTGCCAGCAATATTGAATTCACCCGTCACTGGCCGACATATCTGACACTAATCTCAATATATTTATATAGCGGCGACTCAGCAAACAACTACATTGTCCGCAGAGTCTAGAGTGTCTACTACAATGTAACAAGCTCGATGGTGTTCTACAAGTTGCGCACTTGAAACTTTGTCCGAGAAGCTGGTCAGGTGCAAGAGTAAGAGCGTTTTTATAACTTTAGGTATCGCGATAGTTTACCGGAACAAACTCGCACGTAATTTAAGTGGAGCGATGTATTGCGGCCGCACGATGAGACGCGAAACGATGTCGGCGCGCGAATCCCGTTGGGGCGGACGCCATTACCGCCCACCGCACCGCGCACGCGTAGAAAAACCGACCTCGGAATAAAGATGTCGCCCGAAGATAACACTGGATGGACACTTGACGACACCGCACTCGCCGTCCTCGACACGTTTATCTTTGGAATCGCGGCCTTACCACGAATATCCAATTATGTTCACACAGATCCCGCCATGCGATCATATTTGTGCGCTATAGCCATTCCATCTTTGCATGCAGGCGCAACCCGCAGTGTCGCCGTAGGTTTCTAAACAACGCTCGTAAAACAAACAAGAACGTGAAGACCTGTGAGCGGCTGCTTTTGTAAACCAGAAAAATACGTTATGTACATTTTAATGCGACATTATAACTACCGTTAACTATTACGTTAAAACTTGTTTGATATTATCTAGATGCATATTTATTGTGTCATGCTATAGCATAAACCTTTTATAGACCTATCCTCTTAAACTACGTGTGGATATAAGATTTTACAGATCAGTTAACACCTCCAGCTTGTATTATCTTTTTGAATGTAAAGATGTCAATCACAAATATAAACTGCATTTAATGTTAAAATGAGGTCTATATTATTATATTAAGAGCTTCGTGCAATAATAGCGAAGCTGAATGCAGCAAGTCTCTGAGAGTGTAAGTATATTATGTGTATTTATACACATCATAAAATTTCTGCAAAATCATTTAAATACGCGCCGAAGTTGGTGACATTTAAAAGTAGCCTATGTTTATGTCCATTTACAGGCTGAATGCAATACTAATGTTGAATGTGATTTGTTCAGTAGTAAACTAACAGATTATATAATATATATTGCATACATTGTTATAAAATGAAAAAATGCTCTCACTAACTGATACCTAGATTTATTTTTTTATTTAAAGGAGTACGATTTTATTGTAAGTTGAAGAAATAAAACTCATGGAGAATGTTTTCCTAATAAATAAAATAAATAAATATAATGTAAATGTGAAACCTTAAAACACATGCTAAATATCTAAACCGAGCAGTCGTTAAAGCAGAAACTTGATGAATAAAGTAGTCCTTAACACATTTAGAAGTACGTAAGTTTAAATAAAATAAATATTTATCGGTTAATACTAGAATTAAAGTTACATTCAGTCTGTTAGAATAGATACTATTTATAGTAATTGTATACAAATGTACTCAGCAACCTAGGTCTTTTTCTAATGTCCCATTGCGCTCTGCATCGACTTGACGATCTAAGATATTTTAGCTTAGCGATTAGTGAATAGTTGCTGCAGTTTATTATCAAATTAAAAGGTACTGCAATTAGCCGCTAGAGCAATTAGCTATTTGTTCAGTTAATGATCGAGCGTCGGCTCGACAGTGGGTGGTCCGTACACTCTATATATTGTTGCAAGTGTTCAGCGGGCCTTCGCTAATGTCACTCCAGCTTTTCTCCCAGTATTATGTTTCTTAGAGATTGCCAATCAGCATAACGATTACAAGCGCTGTAACTCTTCTGTCAACTTTGCCTTCCGTGTACGTAATGACTTTACAATAACAGCCCATAGCCTTATAAAGCCATGTTTGCCTTATACAAATATATAACTGAAATGATTTTGCACAGTCCCTAGATGCCATGAGATATGGCTAATAGCGTTTAAGCGTAGTTCGTTGAGATTGAGCGACGCAGGAGTCATAACCGTTCGTGGAACGTCGCTATCACACACAGTAATGAGAGGGTTAAAGGTAAAGCGCTATCATCCGGCGTATCTATACAGGTCGGTCGCCGGCCATTGTCAATTAAAAGCCTCTGGCGGAGATCTCGACCGCCTTTTGCTTGTTCTAAACTATGTACACGATTGCTTACCGATGCATACCCTGCGCCTCAGGGTGGATATTGCTCGGACATTTCCTGTATTACTACTTGTGTGCGCGCATTCAACTAATCTTTATTGTGATTGTTCTCTAAATTAACATAAAATCTATTTTAGTCTAGATACGAATCGTTTCTAGATTCTTGTTCAATCAGGAAACAATATAGGTACATGACGTCGGCTTAATATCGGTTTGCATTATATTTTGCTTGCTTTCACTCGTGACTCCGCCTCTTTGATATAGTGGCTCAGCAATGACTTGTTATTTTGAAATTACTGCTTTTTCCTTGAGTTACTGCTTTACTACGTTTATAATAGAATAAGGTATTTCTATCTGTTACAAACTATCTCGACAAAGATACACAAAAGTAGAAGGTAAATAGTTTATTCTATTTTGGTGCTAATATAAAACATACTATATTTATTTTATATGATAGGTTATTTATTGTGTAGCATGTATGGTTAGGTGTACCTAACTATAGAAAAATGTAATCGCACTTTGTTAGAAACCAGCAGGCTTTGTCTAAAAAAAAACACACGCACACAAATATGATCTTACTACTAACGTTTATTCGCACCAATGTTGCCAGCAAAACATATTATATCAATAAAGCAAGCGTATCTAAAGTAAAGTTGAAGCGTTGATTACCTACATAAGGTAACAGTGCGCGAATACGCAACTTTATAAACGAGGCTAGGCGTTGTAACGAGATAATCATAATTGAATTAACACAAGACAGTCACGTGTTCGCCGTGTGTTGAGACCGCCGGCGCGGCCGCGAAAGTGATTTACAGATAATAAATCAGTTACTGACAACCAACTACGATATAATGAAATTAGTAGAACTATACTAAAAGACAATCTGTTGACGTAATATGTCTTTAATCAATAGCTACTCAAACATTCAACACAGTAGAACAGTCTAATCTTTTCACACGCAAAAATGCTTCGTGTATAACTACAAACTTTGATTGCTTCATACAATCCTTGGAAATCGGTTTTGTTATAAAAGAAAGTATCAATTTTATTTTAAAGGCATTTAAAGTGTCTGTTCCAACAAAATACTGTGCTTATTTGGTATTTAAGAATTTACACCCCGCAATTTAAGGCCCAGAGCAGATTTTTCGTAAAATGTTAATGATTCTTTTTGCGCAAGATGGAGTAATTGGTCTTTACTTAAAGAACCAAAATTGACAGATATGCATGCATGTGCATGCACGCTATTTCTGCCGAAAATTTCGTCGGTGGTATTTTCACTGCTCCGAAACGGTAAAAAGTAACAGGATAATGTTATATGCAAACCGGTTCATATAATTCGGAAATCGAGGTACTGACTAAATTCTCTTCGGTTATTTAAACAAAAAACCTGCGATGTGCGAACCCTTGGGATTGCGGACTCACCTGCGCATTCTGAGAATGTGAGTGGCACGTTTTATTGAGCAGTCACTTTTTATTATTTCTATAATCTTTGGACAGCTCGATTCAGGATTCGTTGTCACTCTAATGGAACACCCTATAACGTGTACGGTATATCTGATGAATATGTCTTAATTTTATACGCAACGTGAAAATAAATTGCATATTAAAAACAAACATTAATAAAGTTACTTGTCGGATATATTCCTCAGAATCAACAGTGAATTAATTTAAGGCAATCAATCATTAGGGCTCTATTTTATTTCGGAACAACGGTAAACTGGCTGCTACTCACCGCGGCGGCTTGTTTCGTAATATACGAACATCAATTTTGATAATGGTCGGTGCATTAATAATGATATACGCTTACGTGTCCGAGTGTATCAGCGAGTCACTTAGTAAGTAACACCCAGAAAAAACTAACTGTACCTCTGTTTGCACTTCGTTGCTTTTGTACTTGTTATTTCTTTTTGATTTATTTCTGGATAGTTGGACGGCATCATTAACAGTGATCATGCAGTACTATCTTATACGTTTACCGTTTTTAATGGAACCAACTTAATTACTTCTAATAATTCTAAATTGCATGTAACGCGCTATTTATTTAATATGATGCAAAACTAACTATGTAATGGGTGCAATAATGGATAGTAGAACAATCTCTCGAGACGAAAGGTGTTATTTTCCTTACATTTGCTCTAAGTGCTTCCTCTACGGCTAATAAGACATAATGACGTGTTATTTCTGAAGATTCACGAATTCCGATCGTAGAGTATGGTGCTCGAGGTTACTAACCTTGTAGCTTCGCAACCGCTACCCGCAAACCGCCACCGCCGTTCTGCGATCAAAAGAAAAAACGCCATTATTAATTACACAGTTTGTATGTGAATATAGCTCGAGTATGACATGTTAAATTATAGATAGGTGAGTGTAATCACACTACCGCGGTGCATTATACGCGAGTCATGCGCATGCGCGCGCTTGCGATTCTCTCATTCAGATCAAGAACATACGAGGGTCATTTCCTCGTATCGACGTGTAATTACAAACATCCCACGCTTCAGATGTGCTTCATCCATAATTCTGCTTCCAATTTATGGTCTTGGGTCGTTCATTTTCAAATATACATTTTGCAGCATATACCTACAAACTTTTTAATAGCCACTAGAGTTTATGAAGGGGTTCATAAATAATAAGTAATAAGAATAAGTTTTGTGATTGGTTCTATGGGAACTATTTGTGAAAAAAAAACAACAAATGACTCCTATTATAATTCGTAGGCGGTCCGACATTACAATCGAAAATTGGTTTGACAGAAAAACACAATAACTACTTACACCCGATCAGGCCACCCGCGTTCTCTCGGCAAACACTCGCATTTAATTTACATAACACTGTATTTTGACCGCATTCAGATTAAATTATGAATTGTTTCGATATTGACGTTCAGCTGAACTTAAATATGTTATAAAGGCGATTCCAATATTATCTGGCATGCAACTAATAATGGAGGTAATTTAGATTTTACGTTTGTAATACATATTTATAGTTATTTCCAGTATACAGTATCATCAAAAAAGTAAACGATAATCGTGAAGCATTCAAAATATAATCACACGAAACATTTTATGAGAATGTCATCTCCAAGATTCATAACATTGATCAGATTTCGACTGCGTTATGAACTAAATATGGAAATTGGCCTGTAGATATTGGCCGTCCTAGAAAAATTTAAATGCTGACGTAGGTAGTAAACTTTCAGTTTAAATAGTATGGACTTTATTTCAATAAAAGTATAAGAGGCTGCTACCACAATTAATAACTTTCCTGCTACCTTATATCCTCTAAGAGGAAAATGATAGAAAAATGCAATAAGCCTGTGCTCGGGCTGGCCACAACCAAGTCCTCACGATCTGCAGTATATTATACCCCTCTTCAAGCAAGAATTCTTCTTTTAAATACTTTAATTTATTTTACTGTTTATTTCACAAACATAAATACAAAACCAAGTTTAAAGAACTAGAGCAATTTATAACTTCAGCATGGCACGTTCGGAACGCTTATAAATTGAAATCAAATTAGACGCTACTATTACGTATTTATGCGGCATTTGCTAATGAATTATGTAAAGTGCCACTTACTATCTTTGAAGTTACGGGAAATTATTTAAATTCAATACACTTTTGTTGTGAAACAATTCTGCCCGTTCGTCGGAACAGACGACACTTTTGTATTCCAAATAGATATAAGCTCAATTTAAATACGAGTAATAACTGTAACTCATTATGTACGATGCGTGAATTAAGTTGTTCTTCTTAGAAAGTTGATTGTTTAAACATAGTATGATTTTGTTTCAGGTAAACATTTGAATATTATATCATGATGTCATGCACTGCATATGTTTGGTATGTATAATTTAAAAACCACTGGTTCACTAAGCAGATTCTACTATACCCCTTGGTCTTATCATCAGCAATCGCTGCTTCTCATGGTGATGTTGTCTAATTGTTCTAAGCCATCAATACAATGTCATCGAATCTTTACTTTAAAATATATAAAGCAATAGCTCGCCCTTGTTGTGCTACCACAAGGGTTAAGCAGCGTAATCTAACATTCTAATAAAGCAATTTCCTTCCAGTTAAGCCTTATTAATGTAACACGATAGTATCTGCCGTATAGAGACGTACTACTCCCACACGCTGGCCATGTTCCCGCCCCGTCGTCCGTTGGGGTCTAAGCCTATAGTTCTCTAATAGACATACGTCTAGACCGTTGATGTTATAAACCATTTTATAGATTAGAAACTATTCAGTAAACAACACTTCTAATTCCAATAAGTGTGTTTATGGCTATTAATACGAGGTTTAACGCTTATAGAAATCGTCCGCTTTGGTTCGTGAGTGCCGTTATTTACACGAACACTCAGACGCCGCCGCCGGTCAAACATGTGTGTATCAATATTTGCATTCGAATCGAAACCCAGACGGACGCTCCAAAAAGGTGAAAGATCTGACACCATGATATAAGAACATCAATACGTTTAGCATTTTAATAGAAGACACAAAAACTATTTGGATATAATAATTACAAGGATACAATATATAGGACGGCTGTTTCCGCTTTACGCTAATTAAAGTACAGTAACGTATCGATAAAAACTTGTATGTGCTCGCTTGTTTGCATCGCACGCACGTCATTTAAATAAAACACATGCCACTAATCTTATGCCAACTCAATTTTCTCAATCTGTTCCATTAATCAAATCACGGCACCTATACATAGGTTACGTCACTAGTTAGCCACTCATCGCTATCCCACGCTTGAGCAAGCCGGACGAATCGTACCGGTAGAAAAAGTTACCGATCCGTCAGAAGTAGTCTTGACTGATCCTAGTGATCAATGAACCTTGAACGGCACTCGGGCTCCCATAGATTGTTTATAGCTAAGTAAACACGCTCGACTGGCTAACAATTGCAATTTCACAGTCAAATAACAGAAACAGGCACTGTACAAAACCTAAACGAAGAAACCGAGAGTACTTACGAGTTTTTTCAACTTGTCGAAAAACATACCGACTTGTCTTGAAACAAATATAATTATGTTTACAGTTACCACAAAAAGTCACGTATTTTATTTCTTATTTTTCTTTAGTAAATTATATTTTTTGCAATCATAAATCACGAGACGTTATGACCGGTAGTGAATGAAAATGACATGTTGAAAACCATGATCATAATTATATTTGCTAAACACACTTATTAGTATCATGTTTATGTAAATTAAATTATTTATATGTATTGCTTAATTTACATAAACTAAGAAACGCTTGTATAGGAAGCCATTAATATATCTTAATATGATGTTCATATAAGTATAAGTGGTTTGCACGCGGTAGATAAGGTTATTTTACTAAGCTATTGTACTAAACTATTGTATTGTATAGAAGTATTCAACCTTTATGTGCAAGTTACATATTATACCCGATGGTAACCTTCCTGGTTCATTTTCAGAGAAAACCAAATTACACCCTACACGGCATTCGAATCCCATACATGTATCCCAACGTGGCCCAGAATGATTATAAACTCACATACATAAATGAAACGTGAGAAATAGTTGCAAGATATTTTGCTAGACAAGGTGTTTGAAAATCGTTGTTGCAATGTGTACTAAAATATTCATATATCTATCATACACGTTTTTTCTACGACTTTTTTGATAGCAGTCTGATCTTCGGTAGCCAATTTTGACACTAGTTAAATATATACTTTTTATCGAGTGTTACTTATTTGTTTAGAAGTCAAACTGATATGTATCGGCAGGGGTTTTTTATCATTGTAATATGTTCATACGGTGTAACAGACGTTATTTTTAATTCAGTCTTATTATCGACATCGAACGATCAGTAATGTAAGAGCGCGATCGACAAATTTTGCGTGTCATGATTACTTCTTTAAAATTACTGCTAAGATTTTAATTGGGATGTTGCCTTTGATAAATACATCTATAGTTAATTGAAATGCCTATAAGACTAAATAGATTTATTTATTAGTAGATGTATTTAACATTTTATTTTACGGAAATTTAAATGTAGCTTTTAGAAATTAAGTGCAGAATAGTAGCTGTATTGCTCAGTTTTAGCTTAACATTGTAATAAATGGTGTTCAAGTATACGGATTAAGAGTACGATAACAATTCTCAGTTAAAACCCTTTGTTATAACGGTTGAGTGATTATGAGCTAGTATGCCCGTAAATGTCGTACCTAGTCAGTGTAAGCTTGTATACGGCGCGTGTGTCGACGTGCACCCAACCCTCCTCGCCGACCACGCAGTCAAGGTGCCCGCACACCATCTGTCACTGTCCGACCAAGCATTATTCTCACCTTACCAACTAGGAAGTGTTTTTATTTCCATTAAGTAAAGATCACTACTGAAGATGCCTCCAACATTGTTCTAATCTAACGTTGTAAATTCACATTAGATAACGGAAATCGAACTCCGAACACGGATTGTTGCTCATGAATTCGTGCCCTCCTTATATCAGGATTTAATCAGATGCATTCAATTCACGATTCCGCGTTGCCTACTAGAACATACATATTCACCTTAGAACGTGCTTAAAATGTTTAGGAATGGTAAAGTTTAATTTAAATTATAGTGGAGCGCGGTAGTACAAGATAAATAATACAAGTGCGTTATGTTTAGTATGGCCAACTGTGTTGTTACCGATATCCTTTCGAACTATTGGAAGAAAGGAAGTCAGGTCGACAAACTGTAAATATTGACTCATCTCGGCAGGCACGCGACTAAACACACAAGGCGTGTTTTTGTAGCATATGTTCCTTTTTCCTAGAGTATTTCAATTGGTTTAATACAGGAAAGTTATGCTTTATTCTCACGTATGAGTAAATTACCGTTCTTTACGGAGTAGGGTACGGTACAGAACCAAGTGCTAAATAAATATCAGCTATTTCGCAACTTTCGAACTAGTCGTAATATGCTAATGAAAGGATACTGTTATACCGGACTGTTTTACATAAAAATATCGGTTTGTAGACGTGAGATATAAAGTGAGAGCATTTTGTATTTAAGAAACGTACGGCTATGTGAAATCAGAACGAAATAAAACGCCGATAGTATTTGGACAAGGCCAAGATCCTTATGGCGGGGGGAATTTGACCTTAGAAAAGAATGTATAACGAGAATGACCGCGAGCTATATATATTTTAAAGTATATCAATATGGATCCATATCTGTAAATCGGATGGGCAAGTTGCGATATCCACCTCCTGGAGAGAACCTAGTACGTCATTGGAGCACCCACGCATCGCAACCGTGTCGCGTTGCTGAGCATAAATATCGCCCAAGCTTGTCGCTGAAAACTCGATAACGTGAAAGCGGCTAAACGGTTCTCAGTCCACAAAACACTAGATGGTGTTGTTCATACAAAGCACGTTCCAAACAATAGAGAAATAAACCATGTTCCATTTTACACCTCCGCTAAAGTCGACCTAAAATATTCTTTGCTTCACCGAGAGACAGTTTTCTTATCTATCTCGTGAGCTGACTATATATTGGACAGTGTACCAAACCGAAGATACTCAACTCGCATTTTAAGGTGAATGAACCAAATGTAAAAAGACACCGTTGAATGAGAATATTTGTTTGGCAATGAGTTTTGTATAATTCGATTAAATTTCGTAAGTCGGCCGTCGACCTGCGGCCGCGCAACGAGCACGACGTTATTTTGGAACTATGTCTACGTGATGCCACGCATCTTTTACAGCCACCGTTCCACTGGACTGCATAACTATTGGGAGATTTCACAGTGATGGAAAACGTGATTGTGCCTCGAGCCATTCCGATTCCAAATTTCATGGAACGGTTTTACCTCGATGACGATCATATTTTAAATAACTTCGTCTGTGTCTGCACACTTTTATCTCCGTCCAGTTATGAAATGGACATTAATTTTGTGCTGCCTTAAAAGTATCAGTGTAGGTGAATTTGAAATAACCTACGCAACATATACTGGGAGTAGTATAATATTTATGTCGTTTACCTAGACAATCTGACAACTTATATCTCATGTAATATATCTGTCTATTGATGTAAATTTAGCATCTCTGGCAAAAAAGCATTTCTCGTTACTATCTGACTTCCATCTTAGACTACAAAAAAAGAAAGCACAACTAGTGTCTCAATCAAAAAGTACATTAATGATCTACAAACAATGCCCTAAGCGAGATAATAATGGCTTTGTTCCGAACGGATATTTATGAAAGAAAGACTGCCTTAATTGCAGTGAATCACGAAAGTCCTGCGTTGCAAGTCGCGTTATTCTTAACATCTATTTTTCCGTCCGATTAGAAGAACCAGATCATTAAACCCGACAAACTTAAAGTCACAAAAATAAATTATGTCTTTTTAATCCAAAGATATAGATGGCAAGAAAGTTTCAGACAAGAAGCCTTAGTGATATAAAAAATAAACCAAAAAATATAAAAATAGCAAGTACTGCTAAAGTCGTCCTCAAAGCAGACCGTGAAATTCGCAACATAGCTATTGAATTAACAGCGAAGCGAAATAATCGTTAAACCTTTTTTTGTCTAAATAAGACCACTTTTAGTCTTGTTCCGACCTTGTCGCTTAACATTTCACGATCAACTGATTGCAACTAACAAGGTGCTTCATTGCGGAAATAGAATGTACCTCATTGTTAGGGACAGACGGTAATTGTCGTTAGGGCTGGGCAGAACGATCAGCGATGTGAACAAGGTTATGTGGTTCTAATTGACAGATCACAACGACGGCGGCAGACACCGTAACCGCCTATATCCAGGCTAACTGTACCACTACCGTACGACACGGACCGCCTGCCGCTTGGTCGCTCGTAGCCACCACCGCAACGGGAAATGCCGGCCGTCGCCGTCACCGTCCTCACAGACATCGACCTTCTCTTTGTCGCCGCACTCATTTCCTCCAGGAACCGCACTTAATAAAACCACAATCGACAAAAACTAAACCATCAACCAACAGTCATCCGCGGGCTCCAAATATTGTGACGTCGCCGTGCCTCTCATAGCTTTCCCATTACAAATTCCACCAACTAACTCTTTCCATGTCATCTCTATTTGAAATATTCGCCGTGTCGGTTGCTAAGTGAAAACGTCGCGAGAATCTTTTATTCTTCTTAATGCGAGCCGTTTCGGCTCTTGTTCGGGATCCTACTGTGACAGCCATTATAATTCCGAGTGAATGTGGAAGTATACAAAGACGGCTTTGTACCCGCCATAAATATTTATGAGTAAGTGCCTATTTTCTACACACGTGGGTCGGTGGATACGCACGATACCACCGTCCTAATTGGATGTCTGTAGGCGCGAATTTGTTTCACTCTAAGGAGGATTCCTTGCTACGTCAGAGAGCCATATATAATAGTAAAACTACACTTCCGTGTCGATACGCCCCCGCTCTTATAGCATTATTAGCGGACCGCGCTTCTTGACACAACAAATTAATTGGTGTTTGGTCCAGTTACGGTTATATAACGATAAATACATTGAAGATACTAATCCTACTTTCTCTTAACTAGTTTCTTGAGGCCACTATAAGAAAGTAAAACTCCGCTATGTTGGCGCTCGCCCCGTGTCCTGTTGACATACAAATTGCTATGATAAATTATTCTGGGATACTTATTTCCTTGACACGCTCTTTGATGTTTTGGGTAATTTCACCACTGTTTGTAGTAATATGCATTGTTTTAAATCCGAGTCACGATTCAACACTCAGAAAATAAATCTACCGGAACTAATGAATAAACATCAACCTAAATTCAAATAAACGTGCGAAGTTCAAAGCCACAGTGAATATTAAGCAAACTTTTACGCATACTAAACGAATCATAAAAGCCTATACGAAACACAATCATATATATAAAATCTTTGTAGGTATGCGCTTTTATGCATAATTGCAGTACTTGTTTCACAAAACAAGTAGATAGTCACATACGTGCACATGGTAGTTTGTGTCACCGCGAGTGACCTCAATCCTGCCTGTATCTAAGCATGTTGTTGCATGCGCATGGTCTATCTGGAACGCGGGAACGGTAGTGTGACTGTGGACGGTATGGCATCTTGCCCCGTCCTGCCCTGACACTTGGCCTCTAACAACTATACACTTCGTTCGTACTATCTTTGTTCGAAACAACGATATTTAGTTACATCGCCATAAATTCTGCCATCTATGACATTCACGAAATCGAATGTTGATACTTATAGCGGTTAAGTCTCTAGAAATAACTTTATTGTTTTTATTTAGGGAAATAAACCATTTTGCATTAACAGAATCCTATCGTTACCTATTATTTGTACGCAAATTGGTTGATCATTTCCTTGCGGGAACATTATTATCAAATATGCTGGGACATTTTTCAATGTAATGGATTAATAGATTCTTGCTTATTTTTGTTTTGTAAATTACGTACTATAATGATCTTTTTCTTCCGATTCATAATTATTATTTCCTTCAATGCACGTTCTTCTTGCCTCGGGATAGAATGAGTAATAAATTTATTTTGATAGGTTTTTTTATAAAGCTTTGGAAACACAAACATTAAACAAATGCATTCCAATGTACGCTGTCTGTAATTGTGTTCAGTTCAAAGAAAGAAAAATAGCTACAGCGTAGGACTAGGATCAAACAAGGGATCACGATGTCTCTTTGGCTGGAGACAAGCTTGGCACACTTTCAGGAGGTCTCGGTTACAGCGGCGATGTCACGTTTCCCATGTTAAGAATTGTTTATTGAAGTCATGATGTGACCTTAACATTGTGTTTTACGATTGTCTCGTCACCGGTCCGCGAACTGACATTTCAATAGAGAAGGTGAACGCGGGTCGCAGCGTGAGCCGAAGCACGACGCTCGACCGCATGCCCTTCTACCACCTACACAACAACGTTCGCATACACTGTCAACACCCAACTTTTTTTTAAGTACTGCCGTTACTCTAAACATTGTCCTCACGCAAACATAAATCACATTTACTTTATCGAACCCCATGAGCCGGACGAGCGCACACATCCTTCGATAAAGTCGTGAAACACGAGTATAATTCCACACAAACATTCAAACCGCATAGCAGAGCGGATTAATTTTAGCTCTATAGCTGAATTTCTCAAATTACCTACAGAAGCTTATCGGCGTCGCTGTTGACTTAAATTTGCATCTAGGTAGTATTTTCTCGTCGCCAGTTCGATAGTGTGTGCTCACGATTTAACGCTGGTATTAATGCATTATTCAGCGGGGTTTTCATTAGACTGTCGCTATCGGCGCGGGCGATCGCGCTCTCGTTAAAATGTACGGATGGCATGACGGGTGCTCGTATTGGACGGCCACGCGAGTACCTATCGCGGCTCAAATTCAAATCACTGAAAAACTTATTTGCAGTTTTGCATTTTCTGTCGCCTACGTTCGTGACAAACGTCAATCTATTTGCATTCAGTGCTTACTATATTGTGTCAACGTGCTTATTCCGGAATGTATATTTTATTTTAACTGTAAGGCGCCTCTAATTTATGGGATGAATAAATATCGCTTCGCAGTAAGTGCTGTGCGGCAAAAGAGATAAAATTGAGCTACAAAGCACTTAAAGCTTACTATTTCGCATTTAAACTTGAAGCAAAGTTTAAAACAAGATGCAACTGTGTGCAGTTACAGATGATTGTCGCCTGACATTTTTATTATTTCCTTATTTGGTATCCAGTGGTTTTATAAATATGATGTTGATTGCTGAACTCGCACTCGCTACTCGTGGTTATCGCATCTAAATTCCTTAAGCGCATTAAAGAAATGCAATTAACACAGCGAAGAGTTGTAGTTAGACCAGTTTAAAAGAAACTGGTGCAGTGCGTAAGGACAGGTTTAACAACCCCACACATGACACAAACTTGCGGATGTGGTATACTTTCGTTATAATGAGCACGTATCCCACATGTGATGGCCTAAATAAATTATCGCCTTATACGTGTTTTGTAAAAAGACCCTGTCACTGGTCAGGAACTACGGCAGATTAAGTCGCTTGGCAAAGCTAAAAAACGGTTTAATGTATGTCCCATAAATCTCACTTTTTTACTGTTGCAAGTACAAGCTTTTAATCACAGGCTGTCAATAATGTAACTTCTTATCTAAATGTTGCATTTTTATGTAAATCTGTAGACTTATATGCTTAAATTTACGTTTATTACATCCTGAACAGGTACTTTCTGCCGGGTTGCTTAATTGGACCCTATTAAATATACACTTATTTTTTAAGTAAGATATATTCATATGAAAGTAAACGAAACCTATGGAATTTAAGATGATTATGCAAATAGAAGATCATCGTCCTGACATTACTCCAGTTGCATCCAAGACTTAAAATTGCGACTAACAAGTATGTCGTCAATTAAATAATAAAGTAAATTACCAACATCTATTGTTCCCGATATTCTTTAGATGCAATAGATTTTTATGTAGAAGTAGTAATTATTCTTAGTAATTAATTTGATATTTAATGTATTTAAAACATGCATATGACCACATTCAACAATAAATTTAAAACTATATTGGATCATTAAAAAGAAAACAGTTTATGTAAGTTTTGTACTACATAATTATTATGTTTCATCAACTCTACGTTGACTAAATATGTCATATCAGTGATCATCACCTAAGTTTTTAATAAGTATTATAAAAACTGCAACATTTTAATTACCTTGTCAACGCTTGAGCTTTGAGCGATGTCAGTCGGTTAGGGCACCTGCAACAATCATAAACCCATTAATTACATGCACTGCATAACTGTACAACAAATATGGTCATACGCAACTAAAATAGTTTCATATCTTTTCTCTATTAAATCTATAAACGTTAACATGACAACTGCTGCCTTATATAGACAGAATGGCTATTCAATTAACTGGCTCTCTTAGTTTATTGACATAATAGTTTAGATTCGCCCATGGGATGCCTGGATTATAGACTTCGAGCACGCATGATTCTTATCTAGATTTCTAGATCCAGCCTACGCCGGAAGGTGTGCAAGTTCACGCCTAAGGCGATAGTTTTGATGTATTCGCAACCATATTTACATGTATGCAGATAGTATTTACAATTATGCCATGCTCCGTTACCTACAATGTTCTCTACTTCGTTTTTATCAGATCAATCATTATTTAGCAGATACGATTAATCTAAAAATCTCGTGTGAGACAATAGGTCGTTTGTTGCCGAGCAAGTGTGAGGTGTGAACGTCCGCCGTGTGATGTCGCGGCTCTCATGTAAACAAAGCGCTACACTGACCGGGTTAACCTTGAATGGTAAATGTGCGCGGAGTTTCGCCGAGGAAAAATATGCCATTGATGCAGGCGGCGTGCGTGCGACGGGTAACGGTCACCACGAGCCGAATAAGTGGTTTAGCATCGTACGTGGAATGATAATGTTCACAGCGAGACTTGTCACGCGACTGCAATGCCCTGTCACTGCCGCACGCATGCGTAGACCCACTTTCTAACCTCGTGTCCTTGAACTACGCGCACACACTTTATGCGTCTCTTAAATCTGATTTTGATAAAACAGTTTATCTTGATACGTTCTGAACGATCGGACCAATAAAACAATGATTAAATAGCCAATAAATGCGATAATGTAGGTAATATTTCGCAAAGCCAATTACAGTAGGGTGGATGTCGGTGTCGGTCCCTGGACGTGAACAATGTGCCGCTAACGAGATACAGCGAAACGGTCGCGGCCGCAGTCCGTCAGACGGCGAGTGCCGCGCGCTGTCGCTTGCGGAACACCTCAATTCGTTCTTTGTTTACGTTGGCATCGTACTCGCCCGCGGAGCCCGATCTCATCCTGAACGCAATAAAGCTCGGAGCAAACTCACGACTCTGCAATGTCTACTCTTTATCGCCTCCGCCGAATGCTCTACGATCTTAAACGTATTTTAATAACTTCCACCAGCCAGTTGCCGTAATGGGATCACCATGCAAATGCCTGTGCCCATGGTTTACCGTTATATGCCGATACCGACTGTAACGAACCGCCCTGTGAAATAAAGAAAGGCAATAATCGCAAACGGGAAATCCGATCATGCCGAAGGCATCCAGCGGCGGCGCCGGACAGGTTCCACTGGGAGCATCCACTTGGACGTTACAAGTATACAACTATGTAAACTAAAATGCTTGTTGAACACTTAAACAAGCTACAAAAGCTGCTTCAGTTCAACATCAAAAAACTTGAATGACTCGAAGAAAGTGCCTCCGCCAGTTCCTGTATGCGAGCCGATCTTAGATCGAATGAGGTAAGCTGTTAGTGAACCTGACGTACCGAGTGTGGATTTGAAGTTCCCTTTCGTGATATGGCGAAGCGCTTTCCCTGTCGCAACTCTGCGCTCTGACACTTGCACTCTTCCTTTCTACATTAAACTCGCTAGCGGAACGGCAATACAAACGCTGTTTACTTTAATAAAGTTAGATAAATTAATTTGATAATCGTTACAATAACTAGGCTCACATAGCTACTGCTGCACGTCGTTATATTACGCGACTTGTATGCAATACATGTATTTAATGGAATGTATTTGTATTAATTTATTATATGTAGACATGACGAAACGAAATACTAAATAATGTTAAAACGTAATACGTACGGTGAATTTGTTAATAAGCATTTAAAAATTATAATCAGGAAACGCATTTTTTACTGCCGCCGGCACATAATTAAATCCTTTGAGTGCTACCGAACGATGTCATCTTTTTGAATAAGTTTTCAATTCAAAAGCCGCTTCATCATCTCTCCTTGCAAACTGCTATTACAAAATAAGATTAACAATTTTCTCACGTCCGCATCGAGATCGAGTTAGGCGACGACAACCTCTGCAAAAAGTAAGTTGGAAATCTAATAGAGTTTGTGGCAAGCCGGTTATTTGTGTTATTTTTTTAGTTTCGCTGACGCTGAGGAGAAATGCTATGTAACGCTAGCGAACGAAGACGAAGCAACCTGACATTACAGTAATAACGCCGAACCGCCCTTCTGTCATTATTCTGTACACTTTCCTCGGCTAACTAAACATGAAACGCTGCTTCTTATTTTTCAAGGGCACGTTCATTACAATTGCATTATAGTTCGTGTGCGTCTTTTGATACACCAAGCTAATAATGGGTTACTTGCAATAGGAATCATTTCTTGTCAGGCAGTGCCCACTTGAATACGAATATAATTTTAATTAGCGACCGGATAGACAGTGTTAGCACCTGATTAAATGGTCGGTGTAGGCTGAATTAAGACTTCCTTTGATTAAGATTGGTCGTGTTTGTGGGTACGGCGACAGCGGTGCGTGACAGAACTGGTCTAACAGTAGAAGATGATGCCCTAGCGTGGTCACCGCCAGTTATTCTAGATAGCCTGCGATTATGCTGGCTTAGATTATAACTTACGAGCTCACTACCGCCTCATTATATTTGTATAATTATGCTAAACTTTCAGGTTCCACGACGATCTTATTCGACTCATTAGCACATCTTGAACTATTTAGTGCCAATGAATTAAAGAGAAATTGAAAAGAAATTTTCAAATATTTTATATTTTCGTATTCATATTGTCATTTTAAAAGAGCTATTCGCATTAGTTACATGCTTATATTTAGTGTTATTTGAAACGAGTTACTCAACGGTAAGGTAAAATTTGTGTTCATGTAAAAGCCTGTCCGTGTGGTGACGGATTAAGAATACGGATTGTCACCACCCCATATCATCCCTTGGGTGTTGTAAGAGCCGACAGAGGGAGCATATTATGCAGAGAACAACACTGTAAGAGAAGGAAAACTTGATACAAACCCTATACCAACACGTTTGGCCAGCGTGGTATAGTAGGCCAATTCCTCCTTTCAAAGGAGAGGCTTAGTCCAGCAGTGGACTGTTAAAGGCTCATGATGATGAAAAGCCTAGGATATAATGTGCAGCACTTAGCAGTGATAAATAAATTAAAGTTTACAAACAGGTAACTAGCAGGTTGCTCACCGCTATTAGTATTGCTTATTAGCGGGGCACTATAAATACGTTGTCATAAAGGCAGATGAACGATTTGATTAGTGCCGACGCTGAGCGGATATAAATCTGTTACCTACATAGAAATGTCTAACATAAAATTAAGAACGCGCACATTAGTAATAATTCCACAGGTCACTGTCGATGGTTAACGAATACGTCTACCGCCCTACTAATAGCTAACTGGCTGTATGTTAATTATGAATTATTTATCAACATCGTGTAAGTAGGACACGCGAGTCATAAGAATAAATATCTGTCGATCAGAATACTGTCTCAATTCTGCAACACAAGCCTGTGATTTGCAGTCGATGTTTTTCTGTGAAAGAAAACGGTCGATTAATCGTCGAGTGTGTATTTTTCCTGTGTTATTAATGCTTCCCCGCGCCTGGAAGTGTTGCGCATTATAAGAATGTGGCGGCATACACCCTGAAGACATGTCGGACGGTCCTGATCGCATGTGAACAGTGTTTATTGTAATTACGTCGCCCGGCCGCTGACTCCTATAGATCGCGCTGGCTCGGGAAAACATCCGTATGAAACATCAATGATAACATCGCTCACATTATCTATGGGCACTTGAGCTTCATGTAATTACATCAAATCAAATTTAAATGCTTACATTTTCCCCCACTTCCCATCGAATTCTTATTCGTCTCAAGCGGATCTAATACCTACATGAATTTAACTTACACCTTACTAATATTCCATTATAGTGTAATTTTATTCAATTAACGTACAGTTTATGTACAATAATGAATACAGAATGACTATTCCGTGTTGCCCATAAGCTTTTTATTTAAATTGTGTTTATGTAGTATCGAAGAAAGTTTCTTAATACACGGCGTGACCCACATTCATTGCTGCTGCGTTGAGATTTATACAACAAAGTTGTTGAGCAATCTACATATTTATCAGTTTGCATTAATTGGAGTGGCATTGGTAATAGTTTCCCGATTAATGCACGCGATCGTCTCTATGTGGGTCCGTTTGCGTTATTTCGCGGTATCGCGCGCGCAATCGTAACCTCTTCCCACATAATTGGCGTGTGGGCGCGGCGGTGGTGGCGCGTTATCCCGATCGCCGCCCACCGGCGACGAGGCGACGCCCGATTAGATAGCTCGGCCCCCGACACCCCGACCCGGGCAACACCTCCCTGCACCCGGACACTACGCGCCGGGATCATCTCCTGACGCAATCGCGAAACTCATAAACAAGTCTCGTTACTTCCGCACCGCATCGCCTACCACTTACTATTGACAATAAAACTGCAATTTACACCACCTAGATTATTCCTCATAAAATAATGAATCAATTATAAAACGCAAGTTGCTCAGAATCACCCTTCGCAATCAGATAGCGCACGTTTAAATTAATTCCCTTGCGATATTGTTAAAGTCCGGTCCTTATTAGAGATTAGAATGGCAGTGGTGTGCTCGTTACGCAGGACAAGATGCTCAGTGGACGGTTCATTAATTGCGTATTGTCGTAGTCCGAGCAACGGACCGATCACATCAAGTAAATCGTCGTAGTGATCTCACGACGTTCTTATTTCCGCCCGATCGGGCCATGCCATGCAAGTATTGCCATGGTTCATAAAGCATATGTACAGCGAAAATTAATCGGAAGCATCGATGATAGGCGTGCACGTTTATGCCGCCAGGATAAACTCAGATAATCGCAAGGACCGTTAAGTTGATTTAGCACGTCGGTTCCGCCCTCCGATCGCTGCTCTTGTTACTTTATGATGTCTTCACTTTATGTTTTAAATTTTTGATGTATGTATGTATCAGGTATCAGGAACTATTAAAATACATAATACTGAACTTAACATTGCAATGAACGACATCCCGTATAGATCTGGAATGCCATTTATAAACATTAGCGATAATAAGCATGAAATTCAAGTTTTTTGAATTGCGCACGCGATTCTTTCGTAGAAATTCCCTATAATTTTACCCTGCTCTACACTCAAGCCTCACCGAACAAATTATTCAAGGATTATAATTCACTTTCTAGTTAACATAACAAAAATACCCGAGGGGCTTTAAAGGTGCATTACATCCTAAAAACCGGTTTTGTTTAGTACTTAATGGGTTTAGAAGCCTTCGCATACGTAAACTGACTAAAATATTCGCTATTTGCAAAATCTGTCCGAGTAAAGTCTAATAAATTTCTGCGGACGCACCGCGTGCATTTACTGCGCACAATATGGTTGACGTTAATTGATGAAATGCGAAGTGGTAGTGTTTGCGACGCGCGATGGCTGATTTATACACGCGCAAATCGCTACTCAATTTGCATGAGATCTATGTAAAGCGCCCACTCGAGCTCTCGTTACCGCGATCTCTACCGTCTTTGACATACTCGCCACAAACCAATCGTCACGACTAAAGCGAGGAATGAGTTATTTCTTTTATTTTTCTCAATGCCCACATTTACTTAGTTTGTCTGCTAGAGAACACCACTCGTAAATCGGAATTAACTAATATAATCTTAACATACTTAACCCACTTAAGTTGACATCTGGTCACACAGTAGTAAACGATATAGATAAAGGCTAAACGTATGGAAATTACCACATTTGTCATGACCACATTGGTTAAACATAAATTCTGCAAGGTGTCATTTAATGTTGTGATAGGAGCGGCTGTTCTGTGGCGGTTAACACGTTTCCAGTAGAACCTAGTGCGGATGTGGAAAATACGGTTGTAAGATAAAATCGTGAACATTGTGTACGCACATGTACAGTTAGTAGCTCAAAACGCAAATAAAATTAACGAAAGACAGCAGTAAACGACCGCACAGACACATATCCATTGCGGTGTAAAATAGCGGCGCGCCGTGCAAATGACATTCCACATTCATACCACGCCAAATAAGTGCGGAACGTTGCGCATATTTAGGTCACACACTCATTCTTGGTAATAGAAGTGTTGAGTGCAAAGCTGCGGAGTTTCACCGCAAGTAATCTGGCCGACGTATAAGAAGTTGCCTGGTAATTTGCTGACCGTGCGTTTCGGGCTGCGGTAATGCGCCCGTCGCGCCAACCGCAGCCGAATTCCGCTACTGGTACGTGGCACGTTCACGGATGAAACTACGAAGTTAGACGGTAGCTGTCACCTATTGCTCTATGCTGTTCAACGGCACTTTGTTCAAAAGCTCATTTATTACACATTTTTATGTCACCATTCATAAAATGAATGAGAACTATCTGATGATACGAGTAGTTCTGAGAAGCCTAAAATAACTGATTAGATATTAAAATTATTAAGACAATTGTAACAATCAATTAATCACTTCTGCATCAATCAATCTTGTTTGTTAACACCTCAGAATAAATTAAACTTCATACGAAAATCAGAATCTAAATATCGTTAACATTTTATATTACAGCTGTGTGTTTATCAGATATGATGTTAATGCGTACTAATGAAGTATAAATATTGCGCATTCTCATTAATTAGTATAAAACTATCTCTCAATATTATCGTATTCACTCCGCGTATACACAACGGAACGCTGAACTAAACGTCCAGTGTATATTCCGAGTGATAATTAATGTGAGAATTGACTCTAGTGATGGTTATGATAGTGTTGTGGATAATATGATGCAAATGAATACAATTGTAAACGATTCTACATTTTTTTCGTTTGTTATGCTGATTGCGGAGAAATCGTTATGATTACTTATATGTAAAATTGACCTACACGATAATTAAGTAAAGGTTTTACGACGGACGCATGTATCGTATTAAGATTTTTTTTCCATTTATCGATTTACTCCACCTGAGGTAAATCTACAACCCTTATTTTGTACGGCCCTTTAATTTTACCGGTAGATACTTTTTTGACATTAGCAGCACATAATTATTAATTACAAATTACAGGTGGGTAATTCGTCTTAATTATATTTAGAGCATTTTTATTGGCGCGTTTCGCTCGAAGAGCTTACAAATTAGTACCGTCACGGCTTGAGAGAGCTATGAAGATTCGCGTATGACATAATGAACATGTTATTGATGTATAATGACTACCATGGTGTCAACTATCAATTTTTTTTTATAGCACGGAGTACTTTAAATGTCAAGTTTAATTTACTATTTCACTATTGACGAAGACACGCAAATGCTCATAATTTTCAAGAAGCGAAAACTAGTGTGTATCATGCTTTACTTTAGATACTTATAGCAACTTTCGTCGTTAATTACTTGCAAAAGTTATAGCAACTTTCGTCGTTAATTACTTGCAAAAGAATTGATAACTTATTAGCATTATCTTTCGATTCCTACTTATTTCCGCTTTACGTCCGTCGCGATAGAGATATCTGTAACGTATACCTTGGAACCACTCACGCGCGTTCTTCTGATCTTAAAATAAGTTGAGCTTATACTTTAGAAATCCAATAACTAATAAACTATTTTCTTTACGCGCAACCCTATGCTAATCGCACAGAGATTATGTCCTTGGGCGGATTCGAATCCACGACCTGCGGCTTAGCGGTCAAGGTCACTAACCATTATTGGTTAGATCAACAGGCCAGTCACCTATAACAGTAGCAAATAACTCAAAACAAATAACGTGAACAGTTTTGTTCCGGGCTGTAAGTGGCGTTGCCAGTAGGTGTGTTGCGGTGACTTTTGCACGCGAATGTCACAAAGTGCTGCATCTAGTTTCACTTACGGTGCACGCAGTTTTTCGTCGAGAACGCGATCGCGACCGCGATCAATAGCTCACAATGTGCTCAATGCGCTGGTTGACGCCCGCGCAGGTTGCATAATGTGACAGTCGTGGGAGCGACTACACAGTCGCGCCGTTATGCGACGCACGCCACTGGTACCGTTCCATTAGTGATTTTATTAGACGATTCGCGTGTATTGCCCGTAATCAATTTGAGCACATTGCAGGCGTTGTAAGTCGTCCCACTTACAACGTATTATAGAGCATAAAACGCTTTACAGCCACGTTTTCCATTTAAGCTCACACGGCATTTCATTCTGGGCTAATGTAAACCTTGCTGTGTATAATTTTGTTTTGTATGCCTTATCCAGGCCGCAGCAGTATATCACAAAAATTTTGTGAGTGCATTTTTACACGTTTACGCCTGTAACCATTTGTAGCTGTCATAAACGCTTTAATTCACAAGTCAGTATAACTAAACTTTTAACTACTCATAAAAGTATGGAAGTCTGTAGAATTTCTTGTCAATAAAAAATGCCAGAGTAAAAGATCGAAAATCTTGTTCTAAAAAAGTAACTATTACTACATAAGTAGTGCATGTTTTTTAACAAATAAGGAAGTCTATTAAGTTTCTTGTCAATAAAACATGCCGGAGTAAGAGATCGAAAATCTTGTTGGAAAAAGTAACTATTATTACATAAGCAGTACATGGTTTTTTTACAAATAAGGAAGTCTATTAGTTTCGAAACGGAACTTCGTGTTGCAGTTTTCATATTGCTCTAGTTGACCGCAAACGCTAACAACGGTACTTGAAAATTTTCAGCGTAGTTTTATTTCGCGATTCCTTTTTTATCTTTACAGTCGAGAAGTCGCTCTCATTTACAAAAAAGTAGACTAAACTCATAACGTTCCAATGTAGCGCTCATAGCGAGACTTAGCTTGTCATTTGTAACAGATCGACAAAGTTAAGCAACGCTTGCACAGGTCGCCACTTGGATGGGTGACCGTGTGTGGCATTTACATCTGAGCGCTACCGTGCTTCGGAGGGCACGTAAAGCTGTCGGTCCCGGTTCTTGTCTAAGGATAAGGATCGTTAGGCCATGTCGGAGGCCTACGGGCGGTCTGAAAACTTCGACACCAGAGTTGGCCACACACTTACACGAAAAGAAGAAGAAGACGTTCCAATTATAGCGCGGTCAAAGAAACCAGTTTCCAAAATTCGGTTAATTTATTATAGTATCAATATTTGGGTTCGGTGGTATCCGTGTCGGCGGCGATGAGTCAACAATGACCGTTCACACCCACGACCATTGTAAGTCTGAGACGCGCACAGGTTCCCTCATTTACATATTCATCTCGCCATAAACAAACACACGCATCATTATTTTTTTCCGCGATCGAAATTTGAAGATAGCACAATAAGTTTCGGTTTACTGTTATGCCTGTGTCATTATTTACATTTTTACATAAATACTACTTTAATGTTAAGCAAATGTTTATCGGAATTTGTAAATCTGGGTGATAGGTGAAGGTGACATCACCCGTTCGGTTATTTTTGCATTATACTAATCTTATTTAGAATTCGAAAGCCTTTAACTTTTTACATTTTATAACTATAAATCCATGATTATTGGAAAATCATTTTAAATTTAAATGTCATTATAGATTAGAATGTCATTCTTAACGGGTTCAATAATAGCTTTCATTATTAGAGATAAAAATAAATTAAGTTACGGGACACCTGTTAAAGGAGGGGCCGTCAAAAGTAGGCGCGGGTGCGCACCGCGACCGCGTACAGGTCGTTCACCCCGACACGACGTAATTAAAATCCTTCATGGAAAGCACGCCTGATGGAATCCATCCTGACCCCGCGCACGACCGACTAGTACCGCCCTTTAAACGTTACTTTATAAATAAGAGCAATCCACTGCACCGGCGATATACTACACTACGCTGTATAATACACAGGACGAAGATATCATCTTATTAATCAATAACATAATTATCTATAGCCGTCATGCAAAATAGCAGTGTAGCATTTGCTTTTATTTTAATATTCTTATAATTAATAACTCCCATTAAAATAGCGACATATTGGGGATCATCACACTCTATGATAATAGAAAAGTAATTGCTGTGAAATTTTCTACAATACAATTTTAATTATAAACATAAATGGTTTAAAGCTTCTGACAGACATTAAAACAATTACGAATGACAATTTTCTGCTGTAGGGCCTTACAGTTGCGTTTTGCTTCGGTTTAATATTTATATTTAAAACACTTGCCTTATGATTGTGAAACCTGAAGAATTTGCAACAAATGAAAATAAATGTTTTCCTGGTATAAAAATGTTATAATCATGGGATACTATTAATATTTTATTTGGAATTTGTTCAGCAAACTTTTGGTATCGGAAAGAGACATGGGAACAAAGTGCTTGTTTATTCGAGACAGAATTTTATTTAGGAATTTTCTAGTCAATCAAATCAATAGACGTTTTCCCGGTACCTATTTGTTTGTATATACCTCAATAATCTTGAAATCGGGGCAGAATATCTCCTTGTACCCAATAGTTCAGTGGAGATGGCGTGTCGCCGACGCGGGCGCAGTCACGAACCTCGCCGCGAACCATCGCTGTTCTCACGTGACCCTCTTAATTATAATCTCACTGAGCTTGCAATCGGGTCAGCTCAATACATGTATAAACGAAATTTCCATATGTATGGTTTTCACTTGTATCTTAAAGTGTAAGTTGGAAAAGGAACCTGGTTGGAACTTTTACATTGCCTTTTGAACATAGCCATCTTCACGAGCGGCGATTGTGCCTTTCATCAGACCGCTGACTTTTCTGACACTATATGTAATAAAATGAAAAGAGTTGACTCGTAATGTATCGTTTTAATTAAAATATTAATAAGCACGATCTTTCAACGGCTTCAATGGAGTAACGTTAATAATATTATTTATGTCTGTTATAAAACGTTTTGTATCATATCGGATCATTTTCGCAAAGCTTTCATCGACAGTCACCGTTTACGACATGGAATGGAGACAGGGAAATATCCAAATGTTCATAATATAGTGGAAGACTTGGTCGTAAGTTGTGGGTTCGTGATCTAATTCGAGCAACGCGTGGTGGTTCGATGCCAACCTAACCCGAGCCACGGTCGTGCACTTCGGATCGTTTGTTATACTTTTGCGGTTCGCAAACGCTACCAGTTGTTCCGTGTGCAATTGTGGACCTAGATACCGATGGTAGCGAAGCCCGAGAAGGACCTTAATAATGTACAACTTACGTGGGAAAAATCTAGTGTTCCGTTTCCATGTTACGTTTGTTTTTGGTTTGTTTATCGATGTTGTACCGGCAGCGGAAACGGAGCCTAATTTGATCTGGTTCCAAGTAAGCTAAAAACTTAATCTCTATGATTTTTTTTAATAATTAGCATCATTTGAAAATCTATATAATCTAAGTAAACACAATTGCACATGTTTAGTTGTTATCTTATGATTTTGATATCATTAACTGCAAGTTCTTAAAGAAAAACTGCCCATCTCACTAAGTAAGCTAGTCGATTTTATCTTACTGATTGTTATGTAAAGTTAACTAAAGTTTTATAGCGATATGTACTGGTATCTTTTACAAAAAAGTCCTCTTAACGAATTAACTATGCAAATTTTACAAGCTACAGAACTCGAATAATTAAGAATTTTATTTTGAGATATTTTCAAGTGCCGACCACGGTGCTTTAACTATTTTAAGAAGCTAGCCTGCCATGACTATTTAAAACTAGAAGTCGCCCGCGGCATTGCCTGGCCTAAACTCTTTACTATTATTTTTCTTCTTTCGCCTAGCGTTATCCCAGTTTCAACCCGAGGTCCGCTTACTAGTCTAACCGAATTTGACTGAATATTAGCTTTTCCACGGAGCGACTGCCTGTCTGACAGATAGGATAGGGATAGCGATATTCCATGGTTTAGACAACCATGGAATATCGCTATCCCTTTGGGTTGCGGAGGTCAGACAGGCAGTCGCTCCGTCTAGTGTCAGTTTATTCAGAGTTAGGTACTGACTCCCTATAACGACTGTCAAAGATCTTCATGAAAACCTGGACCGAAGGCTTAACGTGCTCTCCGCGGCAGTTAATAATTCAATAGGCACATAACTCCGAAAAGTCATTGGTCGCATAGCGCGCCTAGGATTCGAACCCGATACCCTCTGCATGGCAGTCTGTTGGTATCTCCACTAGGCTATCGCTGCCTTTACTATTGTTTTACGCCATAATATTATTTATTAAAAAATCTCTTCTGCTAGTCCTCCGTCGTAAAAGAAAGTTGCTGTCCAAATCTAGCTTCAGTACTTTGGGCTCTGCAATGATATGTCAGTCAAGTTAAGTAATTTACATAATTCAGGAAACATATTTTACCTTTATTTTTAAGTAGTTGTTCTAACTTGTATCCATCATAATTATGTTTCAACATTATCTTAACCGAATGCATTATTCATAATTATAATGCTACACTGTCTGATATGAATCTTCCGTACATACGATTCTTAGCGAATCACCAATATGTATAACCATTTATTTTAGCTTTTTTCAACTGAAGGAGTAATCTGTAATCTAACTTAAAAATAAATATACTTTTATTTGAAAACTTCGACGAATTCACGTGTGTGGATTTTGAATAGTGCTCTTATAAATCTATTCGAAAATCCTTATAGTTAATATTTCCTTCCTTATCGCTTAAATGTGTACGAAGGTCTTTTCAGGATTGCTATATATTTTATCCGTTCTGATAATTGCCTGAAATGTATTATTATAATGTATGTATTTTTATATATGAAAAAAATATACTTTAAAACTTTCGGGACTTGTACAAAATGCGTTATATTTCCCTCGAAGTTGCGGCATGGGTTACACCAGCCGTGAAAAGTCTAGGGAAATATAAGGTATATTACCTATATTTTCAAATAATTACGCGACATAGACCCGTTACATATATATTACTGTGAAAAATATAAATTGTATTTTATTATTTATACATTTTCCGGCGCATGTAACCGCGTTGATGTCTTTTGAGTAAGCTCATTGCGGAGCTTAAAATGTTATGTTTATATTTTACAAGACATACGTATTTTACCTGCTCGTCTTATTGGTACAACTTTTATGCGAAATATAAAGCAAAATAAAGCTTTCTAACTCAATGCAACTTTATTCTTCCACAGCCAAAAAAGCACTTAATGTACTTTGTTTCTATAAATTGTAATTCGATATTCTCATTTGCAAACTTATATGTAGAAGTTAAAAACGATTGAATAAATGATAAATCTTCCCGCAAAGGGAGCCAAACGAAGCGACTCTAAATATAGCGCAGTGCCATTATTGCTATATGCGCACCGAAGCTTATCGCTCTATACACGATTGAAGACAAGCTCGCGCGCATGAGCGCAAAAACCTTCATACATACACTAACGGTACGCAATACACACTACTCATTTTTCTACGTTATCATTGATTTTTTCACCGGGATACGACGGTACAACTAGGAAGCTGCAGCTCAATCATGTTTGTACTTTATTCCCTAGACTGTTCGCTCTTTAATTTTGTGTTGGTTACGTTTAGATTAATTTAGATTAAACTATTAATATAATTTAACTTACAACTACTCCCTAGACGATACTCTTACACATACATACTTTGTGTGTTACCGGAATACCGCATAAACACAAGATGTATCTTAAATTAAATAAAGCTCAGAAAGTATTTTAATTATATCACAGGTAAATTCTTAGTCACTGGATCGAGCTTCGTTATATCCAGTATAAAATATTTAATAAACCAGTTTATTGAACAGGATCACCTGGGTGCTTGTAAGCTGTCCAGACTTTAGAAAAATAACTTCTCACAGGTGTTTTAATTTTCTTAAAATATCCTTAATAAATGTTATAATGAAGGATTTTAATAAACATACCTTTCAAGGGCTGCAACAAGGGTAGAGGGATACGCGACACGTGAAGAATAAATAGTTCAAACAAATTTCAACACGCAGTTCATGAACTTTTCACTGTTCGAATATCACAGGCGGGTCGCACAGTCCTCGGGGTGACGCGCGCGCAGCGATGGTCGCAAACCTAGTGTCGCGGCCACTCTCGACGAGACACTGAACTTGCCGGAGTGCGCCACAACGGTTATAACATAACACGTCTGACGTAACCTTAACCTTGCAAGAAGAAGAGGAACGAGCTGCCGAAGGACGGAGAGAGAGAGCGATAGGCCCGAGAGAAAGGGAGAGATGGTGCGGCTGCCGGACGGGCGAACGGACGTCGCGGAGCGGAGCCGCGGCGATCGCGCGCCGCCGTCGCCGGCCGCTGCGCCCGCTCGGATCAACCCGCCCTCGGTCACACTACATCCCGCTTCCCAAGCCAAACTATTATTCTGTTTATATTTCACACCACAGTTTATTTAAACACTGTACAATTTGGAATGACTCAATATGTTTTTAAATTGTTTACTTGTGGTATTTCAACAAATCAAAAACGCATACACAAGAGAACACACAAAACACATTCTAAAACACAAATATTTACTACTTTATTCCACCTAATCCTACTTATCTATACAGACAACTTAGGCTAGTACTTACCAAGCGAATCTATTATTCATAGTTGTCAATAAGAGATCAAGGATCAGTCGGCCACATTTATCAGAAGCAAAGGTCCCCGAAATGTAACGGTAAATCTGTATCGCATTGGTGTATCTACTTAGCGTAAATCGGGACTTATTTCACCTCTTTGTGTTCGTAGAGTTGACAGCGAGCGACATGGTTATGGCCCACATTTAACAATAATTATGTACCTGATCCTAGGTTTGGACAGCGATCGATCCTAGATTTGCGTGACTGTAACTGACACTTACGTGGTACCTTATGGACGAATACCTTGGCGTGCCTAGACACAATATAAATGTGCAGTTAAAATTAAATTTATGGTAACACTTATCTTCTCTAGTTTTTCGCTTTGAATGCGCGCGGATTTAGTGGTCAATCAAGCAATATCTGTGGTCGGCGCCTCGCAGATAAACCAAGTGGATTAGCGTGTTGAATCAACATTAGATTGACTCATTTCTCCCATTTTGGTATGCCGATAATTATTCAAGATAAAAATAAAGGAAGATATTCTATTTCTGATCCCATATCTTTTTAAAGCGCGTTTGCGAGCTGTGGTAATAAATTCTTCTGTACTCCCAAGAAAAGTGACAGGTGAATAAATTCCCATATTTCACAGTCATTTGCGTGTATGTCTGTTATTGTACCACTATATACAATGACGCTTGTTAAGTAAGTACTATAAAGCGTTCAATTGTTACTCAAATTGCTCAATCCTTTAATCTCATCTTCACATTCGAGAATGAAAACGTAAAAGCATTTCGCTTTCAAATTGAACAATTGCAACGTTTTGCCTAATGACATATGCGAAAGAAAATAATATTGTGTCGACGACCTCAGCTTTCTAAGCAGTCCGAACTTGAATATTGTTTATTTTATGTTGTTTTGTATTTGCTTTTCACTTGAATTTTCAGTCCTATTTACTTTCACGTCCCCGTTCAAAATAAATGCAGCCATTAAATATTAAATATTGTGTTTAGTGCATGTTTTCGTGTAACTAAATAAACGACCGTTGATTCATACTTGAATGAGTAATGGTGTATAATCGCTTGCTGTATTGGTTGCTCAGTATGTATAACTCTCAGTCTCTCTAGGTTAGCATAACAACATCCGAATGTGTTTTTGGCACAGAAGAATGCCGATACAATAGGCAAAATAGCGATTTTACACCTACACGTATACGTGACTCAAAGCTATAAATCAGAATAAGCCTATTTCAGATAAGTGAATCTAATTTTTAATGTTTTTTACTTACAAACAAGTCGAAATCGAACATGATTTATACTACTACTTTTAAAAAACTCTTATTGTTATAGCGGATTACAAGAAACATTTCTAACTCATTTGGTCGTACTACGTCGCTACGGCAAATAAGCTATCATTTCGCATTACTAGTATATTTTCATATAAATGCATATGTATCCCGGCAATAATTCTTTTGATGGTAATCGTGAGTTCGTAATCTTCATTAGTGCGGTCGATTCTTCATGGTTTCACATCAATTCATCAAGTTTCCTCTTTGTCAATTATTACATCATAAAAGAATGTTCCCAAGACTATCTGAAGTTTGTTATGCTTCACATCATATTTCCCGTCTGAGTGGCTATTACGCCCCGGGATATGATGCTACTCTTTCATTTATTGGTCGGTGATACCTATCTCATTGTTTATTGCGATATGCAATTTTACATGTTAGAAAACCTCAATAATTAACAGGAACAGTTATGCAGTAGTGAGATGCTATAAATCTCCGCTTTAATGACACCGGAAATCCATAAGAAGATACAAATAAAAATTGTATGACGAGTAAAAAATCAGGACGGACGACTTGTCGAGTGTTAAGATGTAAAAAACGCAACGGATCATTATTTCTTGAATGAAAACTTCCACATCACTTATTATAGAATTATAAAACAAATATTTTAAATAGCTAATGTCACTTTTTTGTAACTTTGAGAAACCTTATCTCTAAGCTACTTTAAACAATAGCAAGTTCACTAAACAGGTGTATTACGTAAACAGTCGAACGTTTACTATCGACACTAGGCAATCAATGCATATTTACAATAAAACAGTTTCGCAGCACCATGTAGCCAATTTAGAAGTATTGATAGAAATACGACACGTTGAATTCATAAACAAGACGTATGTACATTTTGAAAGTATGTCATGTACCTATATATGTATTTCATAAGCTTAAACATATCATTCATTAATAATAATAATAAATAATATTCTATTACATTCACACAGCACCATCTAGTCCCAAACTAAGCAGAAGCGTGTACTATGGGTACTAGATAATGGATAAACATACATATATTTTTCTTTTTGTAAATACATACATATTATACATAGAAACACCCAGACCAAGACAAACACCCATGTTCATGCACACAAATGTTTAACCTGAGCGGGAATCGAACCCGCGACCTTCGGCGTAGCAGTCGCTTACACTCCCGCTGCGCCAACCGGTCGTCATTATGTTCAATGTAGAGTCTAGAGCGCTGAAATAACTGTACTCATTATTATCCATTTGTCATTCACTAGGATAAATTCGTCGACGCCACTGTCTCTATAACTAATTTCAAAATGGACGTATTTCAGAGAACAGGTTTGTATGGCGTGGCGCCTGCTATCATTTTAGTTGATACGATGATTGCAAAACATAAATCACATTGTCTTTTTATTATCCAACTAACATAAAATTGATGAATTTTAACGTTATTAAATCGGAGCACACTAATAATAGTGTGAAATTAATCTGAGCATATAAATGCTCAGATTAATCCTAAATTTCTATTGAAATTGTAAAATTAATGGTTATTAGGCAATTAATTCCACCCCTTGCTAATAAATCATTATTTGTTAATTAATCATAACGCTAATATATTTATGCGTGTCTGAGTGTGAAATTGTTTAAGTTAGATCGGCTGTCGTGGGTTTGAACGTGTTTATTAAGTATATACTTCTAATTGTATTGACACCTGATATGAAAGTAAGTAATTTATTTTCTTTTAAATACTCCCGCCCTGGAAATAAATACTGTGTTGCAGAGACTTAACAAACATGTAATCAACGGACACATAAAACAGGTTATAACCACATATAACAGACCTTTTGACCTTTGGCCAAGAGTTTTTCGGCTATGCACTGCAAGGAAAATATTGATCCGTGCACCCCATACCCTTTCCGAATCCTGCTTGCACATCTCATATTTTCTTGTCGGGTACTTCCATAACTCTTCCAATCAGTACTTTCGCATACAATTTGCCAACAATGCTGAGAAGGCTAATGCCTCTATAGTTCTTGCAGTCTTTTTGAGAGCCTTTTCCCTTATAAAGAGGGACAACCACCGCTGTGGCCCAGTCATCAGGTACTCGGCCAGTGCTCCAGCACAAGTTAAACAAGCGCTGCAGCTGACCAACTATAATGCCCTGTCCTGCCTTCAGCATTTCAACTGTAATCCTATCATATCCTGCAGCCTTATGCCTGTTCCCTATCATATCCTGCAGACTGGAAGCAACAATTTGTGAATCGCACACTGTTGTCTCGTGTGGGCATCGAACCCAGTCGAAGCAAGGCAGCACCTTAGGCCACACGTGTAGACAAAATACCGAATTACACCCTCGGTCCAAAAAAAGTAATATGAATTCAGCTATGGATATCTTTTTATAAAAGCTTTTCTCTAAATTAGTCAATTATAATTTCTTAGTAGGTACTTGTTTCGATTAAGCTTAACGGTAATTATATCCGCAATTATAACATTTTCATCGAAAGTAGGTTAAGTTTGGCACAATGTATTATCTCTCATATCCGCGACATACATAGATGTGTGTATTTAGTTTATAATTAATTTAAGAAACTTGGTCACTCCAGTGAATTCTGCAATCAGTGGCGTGCAAAGTTCCTTTCATTATTAAAATCTTTATATCACACTACGGTTACCCAGACTTGCTTCCATTACTTTTGCTTTATAAGCTGCTGTGCGCCTTATAATAGATCCAGATTTGAAAGTATTCTTGTGATGAATCCATTTTTATAACACTATTGTAGAATTATAGATAAACGTATTTGTTGTGAACAAGGCTTATATTTTCACTAGACTTCACCCTCGCCTCCGCCCGCGGGGGATATTTTTAACCCTTCAGGGGCGGAATTACTAAATAATTAAAATCCTCTCATAGTGCACTCTCCAAATAACACGGATGCCAATTTTAGGCTTCTTGTTTCCAATAGTTTCAGCTGTGCATTGTCTGTCAGTTAGTAACGGAAAAGTTTCATATACTATATTGATAATAATTGGCGTCACCAGATCCGGTATACTGTTACTTAATCCAGAAAATGTTGAAAGTCGCCCAGATTACCAGATCAGGTTTAACAGAGTTTAAATTTCTATCATTGACGAGAAAAGCAGTAAAACATAGCCGTAAGCTCTACCTTATTACCAACTGTTGAACAATCACCAATAGCTATAACCTTTTTCAGATCTTACAAGAACGATTAATATCAAAACTAACAGATATATCGTTTCCGTTGAAATTATATCTAATTTTCCGCAACTATTTCTACGTGTAGCTTGATGTTATGGCGTTTTCCTCTAAGCCACGATCAGTTATTTAGTGCCACCTACAATAATAAGTTCAGTATTTCATGTTAGCCACGGTTGTACAACCGATGCTGTGCTAATGTTTTATTTCATAGATATTATTCCCTTAATATTTCTCTTGTGGCTGCGGTGGCGTTTAAATAAAGTGCTATTATGGCTTTCAACATTGATGATTAACGAACTTTTTGTTGTAAAATTATCTCTTTGTGCAATTACTTTAACACGTTCCATAGTAATATGTAAGAACATCCGAGAGAAAACCACATTACAAGAGTACATTGAGGTACTTTTTTATAATTTCAAGGTGTAAAATGTTCGATGTATTATATTGTTCCCAGATAAAGTCTTCAAAACTAATCTGTAAAATACGATGTATTTTATATACAAATGCTGTCAAATCACTTTAATAGAACGTTTGTTTTATATACAGCTATTAATTAAACATTATAAGTTGGTAACGTAACATATATTTGCTGGTTAAGCTGCTATCATACCTATATGCTTAAAGCAGGCCAAATTGAGCATGTAACATGTCAGGTCAACAGTCAAAAGTTGACAAACTTGAATAACTTGACAGGTTCAGTATATTTGAATCTCGATATCTAATATATGGTATATACTTAGTAATCATTCAAACCTTCATGTTATAATTTACGCACACGTTTAAAATATGCAAAATTGTCAGTGACGCTTAACGGATAGTCCACCTTTGCCATTTAAATGTGTGGGTAGGTATATCAAAGGATCTATATACCCTCACTTTTCATTATTGCTTACTTAAGTGAGATAGCAGATAACAAATGAACCATTGCGACGCGATTTAATACCAAGTTTCGTATAATTATACATCATTAAAAGGTGATAATCTTGGTATATGTTACACGTTTAGCGACTAAAGGCTACAGTTTGTCGCGACATAAAAAACCAAGACTTTTACGATGCTGCTAGGACTTGAACCGATCGAAGGCCATATACTAATTTTATTCCCTTGTCTCCATAAATACAGAAGTATAGATACTTATTTATCTTGAAACCTAAATGTAATTTCAATGTAACTTTTAACGGTTAACGCGATATATTTAACTAGTTCATAGCAACTAGTATGTCTATATAAAAATTAGCCAAGTGCGAGTCGGACTCGCGCACGAAGGTTCCGTACCTCGTAAAAGAAAATCTTGTGTATTGTATGTATACTTAAAAAAATGCTTAAAAATTACGTTTGTTGTATGAGAGCCATCCTTTAATATTTACGTTAGTTTTATTTGTTAATTTTGAAAGGTAATATACAACTATATATTCTGTGAAATTTTTAAGCATATGCCTGTTACCGTTAGTAATATTGAGCAAAAAATACGAAAAACCACGTTTATTGTATGGGACCCCCCTCAATATTTTAATTTTTTTATTTTTAGTATTTTTTGTTATAGCGGCAACGGAAATACATAATTTGTGAAAATTTCAGCTTTCTGGCTATCACGGTTTATGAGATACAGCTTGGTGACAGACAGACAGACAGACAGCGGAGGCTTAGTAATAGGGTCCCGTTTCTACCTTTTAGGTACGGAACCCTAAAAGTAAATAAAAGGCTTCTAGACCAATTACCTATTTTTAAAATAGGCAGGTTAGTTTCTATAACAGTAACTTTATACGTTTAATAGTAATAATAAACTCGGTGTCCATATTGAAATTACAATGTAAACATTTTACAACCGTAGCCTAGTATCAGTTTTTTGTGAGATAAAATGAATCCGGTATATTGAGTTGTACCTGACTGGTTCACGCGAATCGTTACATATTTCATTTACAACGTGTACTACATATTATGTCGTAGAACGATGTTATAAAATGCAAGCTCTTAATAAATGCAATTTTAGAACGCTGCGGAATGGTTTGACATATAAATATTGTACAAGGCTTTTAATAGATGATATTTATTTTTAGCTCCTGTACTAGTTATAAGACCTGTATCGCTGAGGATGTTTAGCCAACGACACAAAGTATGCTCAGACTCGCGACACCGATGTATCGGTCACGTAAAGTGTTGTTCCGTCTGGGGATCGAACACTTGACGCAGTGTTAAGCCAGATGAAGGCTGCTGCTGCTGAACCACCACCGCAGGCGCAGTCGAGAAAAGGTTGACTACGTATTGAAACGTTAAATGTTAGATCATACTTTCTCCTACTCATATTGTATTATTAAGATAATACAATATGAGTAGGAGTGTTCAGTGGATAGAAGATGCCACTGATCAGAGGTTCGGGTTCGATCCCCGGGTCGGGTAAAAGTGTTACTGGGTTTTTCCGAATTTTCTGTAGCAGCACGGAGACTGGCAATGTGCCCGGTAACGGCAAAAGGCTCGCCCCCTATTACGTGGGACCAAAAAATTCATGGCGAAATGTGGTTGTAATATTACACCTCTGCCTACCCCTTCGGGGATACAGGCGTGAGCCTATAAAAAAAATTACGAGTTTCCCATTCACCAATTTCAGACTAAATTAAACTACTGTACATTTTATATCGTCGTACACACATTTTCACGATTACAATTGAATTAAAACACTTGTTATTCGAATATAGTTCAGGATTTATATGTTCTTATAGTTCACATTATCCAACTATTGTCCTGCTTTGAACTAAAGTAAACCCGTGATATACTTGTACTTGTAGTAGTACAAGTCTTAGGTATACGTTACAATGGACGTCAAAATATATGCCCGCCATATGAGAATCTCAGCACTGACTCCGTGGCTTAAAATTAAATATGAAAGATGCAATCACCAGCTGTTGACATACATTCTATTATAAAATCTCTGGTTCTTTGTAAGTGAATCTGGCAAAAATAATATTTATTGAAATATTTTGACGTACAAGTTTAATAACGCGTATCTACTACTACTCTCTTTGCCATATAAAGCTTTTTTTTGTCTCGTAAGTAAGCACTGATAAAATATGACTCTGTAATTTTTTTAAATCCTCGAGATAAAAATAAAGGCACGCCAAGAAAAGGACTGCTACAATCTGAACAGTTCATCGCTTGTACCACTGTGCTGTACATTAACTGCTTGCTTAAAATATTCGCAATCTTGTCGCGGCTCAACAGCTAGAAATTCTTACCCAGAAACTCGTATTACATATGGAACTCACTTACTCTCTCTTGTGTCCTTAACTTTTTCTTATCGTAATTTTCTTTTTAATTTACGCAATGTGTCTTTTCCTTAATGGAGTATGTTTTCACACGCTCGGAGATGACGCCAGGTCTGATTTTAATCAAGAGTCGCTGATTTTTTATGACCACTTTATGGACCAGGAAATATTCTAAGCGATAAAGCATACGAAATGAAATGTAGAACGTATAATTTTTTTATCTCTATAGTAATCATATATGTTTGTTCAACAAGTAGAGTACTTTCTTCAAAAGTTAATTAATATTAAACGTCGGTAGGTACCTTTGAAGTATTACTACTATTAGAGTTTTTGCTGTCAAGCGGTGTTTGAATACAAATTCATATTTTTAGTGTTCATTCATGAACTCATTAATCTTGCAATGTCAGAATCGGACGTAATTACCTTCTCATTAAATGAATTGGTATTTAATAACGGATAGGTGTATTACTTTAGTTCGTCCTAAATAAACTACCGTGTTGGTTCAATGGCGTACAACGTAGAACCATAGATGGTAGAACTATGAGTACAGTTACGATGGAAAATTGCATTTTGTTCTCTGTTTAGACAAGGTAGCAAAATCATCATTCAAATATTAGTGAATTACATACATAAGTCCTACGAAACAGATGCTTTAGTAATTTGACTTTGTTGCATACATCTGCACATAACATCTCTGTTTCATACTTCGATAAGCATTCGCGATAGGGGTCAATTACCGTTACAAATTCTATTTTTAGTCCACCAAGGTGACCAACCTGCCTAATAAGCGATTACGTAGCATATGAGCATTGCGTAGTTACATACCAATTGTAAACGAATTGTACTATTAGTGATGTGCCTTTAAATTGTTCATTATCGATTGCTATACGGCGCGGCGTAGGAAAACATTGTGAGGAACCCTGAATGTCAGTGAGTTCTCCATAGTGTTCGTGAAAGACATGTCAATATGCCAACTCGCATTTGGCCAGTGTGGTGGATTACGGCCTAACACTTCTCATTATGCGAAGAGGGGCACAGGCCCCTAGATACAGATCTAGTTGTAAGGGCCCGGTCACAGCCCACAGCAACCAATCTCGTGAACAGGCCGTAAGACAGATTATAAACAAGACCGATAATGATAATTTCTTTGCTGCATACTCGTAACTCTTTAAGATTGGTACCTGAAATTTATTTATGTTAAAACGGTTTCATAAACCAATTACATTAATACTGTACAAACACTATACACATTAAAAGGATATTAAAAAAAAGCATACAAAGGAGCATATCACAGAATAATAAACCAAACACAAGGCAAAACACGAATAATAAAGAAACAAAAATCTTAATATATACAATCCTTGCGTTACTGACTGATTGACAGGACAAGCTACAGCCAAAACTATTGGGTGAAGGAAGCTGAAAGGACAGTGGCAGATCTCCATACATCAAAATGTCTGAAATTAAATTGTAGCGTACAGTAATAAAAAATATATCAAAAAATTTGGCGTAAGTAACAGAGTCTATAAATGATTCTATTTTCACTCAGGAAAAGTGGAAAAAGAAGATATCGGAGTTTGAATTTTAGTTAAGAATGAACAATGTAGGTAAGAGGAAAGTTATAGTATGAAAGTTAAACAATGTAGGTAGGTACGTTTGAATTATCAAATGACATATGTCAGATTGACATCAAAACGCGGAAGTATTTTGTAGCATCTAACTGTCACATCCAAAGACAAAAGCAGAGCTGCACATTTTAAATCGATTTTATGTGAAATCGATACAACATTAAAACGATGCTGTGACGTTTTTATTTGATTTTATTTTTTAGCTTATTGATATAATGTTGATTAAATATTAAATAACTGCATTTTAAACCAAACCAACTCTATAAAGGTCGATCGTATCGATTACTTATTTAATAATCGATACGGATATAGCACTCACATCTATTCCTGTCACATCATTGTCTATGGCAACAATCAAATAATAAAGTATTCGTAATCAATCGGAATGCTTTTTATCATCATAAAATACTCCAGCTTTAACGAGACAAAGTGAAAATATTAAAAACTTAGAAAAAAAAACAATTTGTTTTGTTCATATGATGTTTAAGGTCGCCACAACAAACCCAGACCAAATTCTGCCATTGTTCTTTGGCATGTATGTTCCTTGGGGACCGTAGGGGTGCACTAAGAAGGGATTTCCCGAAATCCCCACGGGATCGATAAAAAAACAGATAAATTGAAAAAAATATGCAGGCGTAGCTGCTGGCGTCCTCTAGTTTTAATATATAAACTTTCACAGAAACTTGAACAAACTATCTTAACGGTATTTAACTCGTCTGCAAATAGATCACAGTTCGGGTAGGCTTCCATGAGACTATTGAACGTGGACATGACGCGAGGTATTGGAGACGATGCGCGAGCCACGGTACGGCACAGGGGCATAGATAGTAGGCGGTGCTTTCGAACGCGGAGGTAGTTATTTGGAACATATAACCGCATCAGTTCAATATTCAGGACCATCAATTATCCCTTTGCATATTTTAAGCATAATATAAAGCTGATCAAATGCTCTTCTGGTGTCTAACATATTATACTTATCCTAAAAATTGTAATTGTTAATGCCTGCAGAAAAACAATAAAGCAATATCATCTTTACCAAAACGGTGCACATTCCCAGGGCTCTTATCCTTAACATATTATACATAAGTTGCTCTAATTAATTACTTGTGTCAATTAACGATGAAATGATAGTAGAAAACTGTTTCCATCATTCATTCTCTGTACTTTTCAAAAGCGGTCTCAATTACTGTGTATCCGAGCCCCCCAAATCGCGTCCGCGGACCGCGATATGTCGTCAAACAGCCCTGATGATGAGTCAAATGAAAGATCTATTTTAAACTCGCGATCTCGTGCCACCCTCCTACATCTATTCATTTAAAACTTTTCACTTTCTATTATAACATGGAAACATTATTCGACCTGAACCGTGTCTCGATATTATCTTGTGGTTTCTTTGAATAAACTCGCAGATAGCCACAGCTTGCAACAGTGGCTAGCATTCATTACAACTAATTGCAATAGTATTATCGGGTATTGAAAGCATTCAATAAAAGTGGAAGTTTATATGAAGTTGTGATGACATCATCGTTACTAGGACGTGCACAGCAAGTCGTTATAAAATGATTTCGTTTATAAATACGCAATCTAAACACATATCACGTTTAATTCCCAGAGCTATTACTTTCATCTTCAGTATAAAAATTAAATGGTGTATTAACAACATTGGTTTCTTTTCTATAAAATTTATATGTTTATCCATTTACATAAAACAAGTAGCATGCTTGTTTTTTTTATAATTGCTGAAGTTCTCTAATAGCCCAAGAGTCCACGATTGCCAGACCTTCGTTATTTTATAAAAGCTGGAAGTTTGCCTGTGCATGCCCCCTACAAAGGTAAGAACGACCACAGATTATAGAGTTTGGATTGTTGGTTACTTTGGCAGTTATCAGGTGGTAAAGGTGGATGAAATTTATTTAAAAATTATTGGCCAAATGCGAGTCGGACTCGAGCACGAAGAAGGGTTTCGTACCATCATCTATAAAAGAAAATCACGTTTGTTGTATGTATACTTAAATATTTTTACCCGACTACGGCGAAGCCAAAAGGAAGGGTAATGTTTTTGGCAGTCTATGTATATATGTTTGTATGTTGCACTGTAGCGCCTAAACTACCAAACCGATTTTAATAAATGGGGTGTCAAAAGATTTGTAATAATGGCCCGGTTGATAAAGGCTATATAAATTTTGTCTAAATTTTCTGTTACGGAATTAATACCTCAGATTCCGACCTCAAAAAAAATAAAAATGGGATAATCATTACGTGTATAGTATCAAAAGAAGGGTATTGGTGAGTACATTACAAATATGTACATATATTATACTGTTTGAGTCAAAATATAAGTTTTATACGCGATTGTATTTACAATTTGCGCGGTACAGACGCTTTGAGTTACATATTTTTCTTTCTTGCTTCATTTAAATGTGCTAATGTAAATATTGCACGGTTAGTTTACATGCCCTTGCCCTGGATACGGAAAAGGATTAAATAAAAAAATAAGTTTTAAAACTATAACCCGACTACGTACAAAAGAGGGTCTAAAAGGACATAACAAGAAAAGTATAAGTACAGAAATGCTCAAGCTAGAGCCGTGGTCGCACCTATTTGTATACCTATCTAATGTGTGGGTGCCAGGAACATTTACTTTTCTTGTTTTGTCCTTTTAGACCCTTTTTTTACGTAGTCGGGTTATAGTTTTAAAACTTATTTTTTTATTAAGTTACTTTCTGTTTATTAAGATCGAGAAAAAATTGCTTAAATATTACGTTTGTTGTATGGGAGCCCTCTTTTAATATTTACTTTATTTTTATTTAATTATTTATTTTGAAAAGTAATAAACAACTACATATTCTGTGAAAATTTTAAGCGTGTACCTGTTACCGTTAGTAATAAAAAAAAACATGTTTATTTTATGGGACCCCGCTTAATATTTTAATTTTTTTATTTTTAGTATTGGTTAGTTGTTATAACGGCAACGGAAATAGATAATTTATGAAAATTTCAGCTTTCTAGCTATCACGGTTTATGAGATACAGCCTGGAGACAGACAGACAGCGGAGGCTCAGTAAATGGGGTCCCGTTTTTACCTTTTAGGTACGGAACCCTAAAAAGAACATTTTTACTTTGTTTAACATGGCTATGAAGATAATAATTTTTATTTTATTGGATAACTTAAAAGATCGCAATCGGCTAAGCTCTCGCGCTCTTACCTACAGCGGACTTTCAAAGTGTCTGGCAAGATGTTAAAACCATTGAAACTGTCCGGCGGTTGGACTAACATCTTTTACTCTTTTGTTATACTATAACGAATTTTAGGTACTATTTTATCCACCTTTACTACCTGATAACTGCCAAAGTAACCGCACCCCAAACTCTATAATCGGTGGTCGTTCTTACCTTTATAGGGGGCATGCACAGGCAAACTTTCAGCTTTTATAAAATAACGAAGGTCTGGCAGGCGTGGGCCTTGCTCTATAAGCCGTTGCGGGATGTTGTATAAAATTTTAGCTTTCTGAATCAAGCTCGTGGTGTCGCATATATTTTTAAATGCATTTTTTTCACGAGGTTAACATCATCATGGTCGTTTTAGCACTATACCAATTATATCCAAGACATTTCGCCTTGGAGCTCGAGATCCGCTTACTAGTCTAACCAGATTTGACAGAATATTAGATTTTCTTTACACAGTTAATCTCATACTAAAACTAGCTGACCCGGCGAACTCCGTATCGCCTTTTTAAGGTCTTTTTTCTTATTCCTTTTTTTTTCAAACCACTTTTCCAGGAAATGCTGAACAAAGTGACCAAAGCCATCGTGCTTAATCTTAAATTTCAGAGTTTATAAAGGTATACAAACGGATAGTGTATTTTATATATATACATATTTTATTTAGATAGATGACCCAGAAAAAATTGTATTGCCATATAAATCATTTCTACGGTAGAAAAACATAACTAACTTATTGTAAGTGAGGATGTGGTTGGTGATAGAGCATAATAACTGATCTATAGATGTGATTAAATCTACACATCTATACATACATATAAATAAAATTGGAGTGTCTGTTTGTAATATTAAAATAACCGAAAATATTAAAATTTTACTAAATGCATAATTATGGATGTATACACGGTACATTTACCGAAATTACATTTTTTACCATTTTTGTCTGTCTGTCAGTTTGTTTTCGCTAATCTCTGCAACGGATCGACCGATTTTGATGGGATGTTCACTGGCGGATAGCTGATGTACCAAGTAGTAACTTAGGCTATAATTAACCGAGTACGCGAAGTAGTTCCCTCAGGACGCGGTTGAAACCGCGGGAAACAGCTAGTGCTAATATAGGTATTAAAAATAGAGGTTAGTGTTAAAATGGTGAAAGTTCAGGGTTGCATGAATTTTCAATGCAACATCACAAAAAAATAGAATTAAATAAATTTGTCCAAAAAAAAGTATATGTTTGGGATGGACCAACCTTATGACTAAGGGGTTTGAAAAATAGATTACTACAACCGATTCCCAGACCTAAAAAATATACATATAAAATTCGGTCTTGCAGTTTCGGAAGAGTATTGAGATTAAATAATCATCATCATCATCATCAGCCTTTAACAGTCCACTGCTGGACTAAGCCTCTCCTTTGAAGGAGGAATTGGCCTACTATACCAAGCTGGCCAAACGGGTTGGTATAGGATTTGTATCAAGTTTTCCTTCTCTTGCAGTGCTATTCTCTGCATAGAATGCTCCCTTTGTCGGCTCTTACGACACCCATGGGATGATATGGGGTGGTGACATTCAGTATTCTTAATCCGTCACCACACGCATTCAATAATAATAATAATTTATTTCAGATTACAAATACATCCAAATTAAAACTGTGAAACGATTTTTTAGATTTCCGTAGGTAAAAAGCAAAAATCGAACCCTTATAGATTCGCCATGTCTGTCTGTCGGTCCGTATGTCACAGCCGTTTTATTCCGAAATTATTGTAACTACACCTTCGAAAATTGATAGGCAGACGTATTCGGTGAACGGCTTCCCGATTTTTATACAAACATAAAAAAGACTGTCTCCGTGGTCCAGTGGATCGCGTATGCGTCTGTTGATCGGAGGCCCCGGGTTCGATTCCCGGGTCGGGGAAAAAGGTTTACTGAGTTTTTCTGAATTCTCAATAGCAGGACGGAGTCTGGTGATGTGCCCGGTAACGGCAATAGGCTCGCCCCCTATTACGTGGGACCTTAAAATTCATGGCGAAATGGGGGTGTAATATTTACACCTCTGCCTACCCCTTCGGGAATACAGGCGTGCGACTATAAAAATAAATAAATATAAGAATAAAACATGCGCCTTTTGCTAGCTACAAAGGATAATAGCTTTTTAATCAGCTAAAATTTACATAATTTCAAGACTATCAAATAATAATTATGTTTTAGTCTACTATTATATTTTACGTTTATGTAAATTGTCTCGAAACTGCGGAGCATATTCTGAGACAGGCTTTATAGTTATAGCCGGCTAAGCGCCGCTACACCAAACATGTTTCTGTAATATAGCTGTTTTGATGCCGTTTGATGCATTAGATAGGTATCATATGTTTATACCTAGTCATTAAATGTAATAATATTTTACAGGGTTGTTTTAATATTATTATATTGCTTTGGTTAATTTGCTATATTTTATGTCCTATATGTTTTGATACGAGAGTGGTGTGGGGTAAAAGAAGATGTAGTGACAAGCATTGAGAAAGGCATGTTAAGATGGTTTGGGCACATGGAGAGGATGGATGACGATAGACTGACAAAGAAGATATATTAGGCTAGTGTGAATGGGACAGGACAAAGGGGAAGACCTAGGAGAACGTTCTCTGACCAGATTGGAGACATCCTGAAAAAAGGACAAGTCAGAAGTACCCTTAACAGAAGAGCATGCATGAGAAACTTGATGGGAGTGAGTGAAGCAAGTGAGGTATGTCAGGATCGTTGCAAATGGCGTTCCGTAGTCTCTGCCTACCCCTCCGGGAAACAGGCGTGAGTCTATGTATGTATGTATGTATGTTTTGTTTATGATAGAAAACTCTCTTTTATAAAAATGATGTTTATTATTATATATTAATCAAATTAAAATCGTTGGTCTCGCGGCATAAATGTGCGCGTGGGATCGGCAGGTCCCGGGTTCGATTCCTGGGTCGGGCAGTGTTATTGGGTTTTTCTGCCACGAAATTCTCAGTAGCAGCACGGAGTCTGGAAATGTGCCCGGTACGGCAATAGGGTCGCCCCTTATTACGTGGGACTAAAGTATATCTGGCGAAAAGTGGGTGTAGAAATACACCTCTGCCTACCTCTTCGGGGTTATAGGCGTGAGACTATGTATGTATGTATGTATCAAATTAAAAATGTATATGATTAAAACATATCTACGTCAAAAACCACCAAGTAATTCGACTAAAGATACTTTCCACTTTATTGAAGATTTCCACTTTATTTAAGTCAATCAAAATATCTAGAATTGCTTAATATTTTTTTTGTCTCGGTTCAATTTGGCTGCTCGAAGTAAAAGTATCTTCTATTCTATTGATTAGATAGAGCAAATCGACGGTCCCTACGTATATAAAGACATGTCGAAAATGGAATTTTTTTTTTGCACCATTCGCTTAAGATTATTTATGCGCACATACTGACATACGATTTTTTTTTAAACTTTATTTATTTACCTTATTTTACAAATCGTATAAAAGAACAAGTATTATAAATAAAACGAAAAAGTGTCTTAGATACGGACATCTGTACATATCTTTTTGTACGGTGTTTTAAAATGCGTGCCACTCGGTGCGAATGCGGTCTTGTATAGGGGGTTGGTATAGGGTTTGTATCAAGTTTCCTTCTCTTACAGTGCTGTTCTCTGCATAATATGCTCCTTCTGTCGGCTCTTACGACACCCATGGGATGGTGACATTCCGTATTCTTAATCCGTCACCACACGGACAGCGTATAAAAAGGTATAATAGACATGACTGACATACTTCTATTTTATTATCGGCGTAGAAACGGTCATCTATCAGTTTTTTCAAGAAAACGTAAAAAAAATTAAATTTGTGTAAATAGCATTATAAATCTCTGAAAACTGTTAAAATATTGTAGAAGGAAAATATTTATTATTGGTCATAGAACTATTTCTAGGGCGTGTTGAACACAAATTACGCTCTCCTGTAAACCTCGATTTTTGACTTGACCTTATGTACGTAGGAACCGTCGAAATACCTACCTATAGTACCTATAGTATAAGTAAAAATTACAATAAAATAAACGAAATGCTTTTGTCACACGTAGCTTTGCCCAAATATTGGTAATTCATAACCAGTTAAATGTTCAATTACCTAAAACCAAATTTTGTTAAATTGATTTTGTGAAAAAAAAATGTTTTTAAAGAAATTCTCAATTTGTATCAATAAGGGTAGGTACTACTTGAAACAAAATCCGGATTTGAACGAGCTTAAAATCTCAAGGCGTTATTTTCTTCCTCACAGTGGCGCTGCGCTGCTAGATCTTCGCGTTGGCGATAATATGCAGCTTGATCCTGTTGACTAATTATATCTCGTGCTAAGACTCGCGTTTTAAGACATTTTAATATTAGTCGTATGGATATCTTAACCATTTTCCATTTTATATTATCGTGTATATTACTCATCAAGGTAAATTATTTTTACGGTCTAACCATTAAAGAAATTGCGGTCACAAAACCTTCAAACGCTCGTATTACATTTAATACGAGTATCTTACATAATTGCTTCAGTTGTCCTACGTAATAGCTTTTGCCTACAGCCCTGTGTTTAAAGAAATACCGGCAGAAAAAGACGTTGACTCGTGTCTCATAATATTTCTCTGCTCAAGAGCAGTTATATAATATACATGAGCTTATTTAAACGCCAATTGATCTAATCAGTCTAGTAAAATAACCACTTTTTGCTCACGGAACTCATCATAGAACGATGTTAAAAGAGCCTGCAAAATACATACCTGGAGACTACTACTTATTTATTAGTTATTACTATTAAACATGTTCATTGCCAGCAAACGCGACATTATTATTTAATGTGCAGACACATGTTCTTATGACTATGAGGCTATATATGAACTAATAAGCTGTTATAATCTTATTATATAAAATCCTTGCGTTACTGACTGACTGACAGACACGCTACAGCCGAAACTATTGGGCGCAGGAAGCTGAAATTTGGCATGTATGATCCTTGGGGACCGTAGGGGTGCACTACGAAGGGATTTCCCGAAATTCCCACGTGATCGGCCAAAACGGGGAAATTAAAAAATTCAAAAAAAATGCAGGCGTAGCTGCTGGCGTCCTCTAGTATTATAATAAAATTATCTATGGAAGTCTACTGGAATGTATTAAATTTTGTATTGCGGTTTTAAGTCACAAAAATAACGCGTGTCAAAGTTATACCACTAGACATGTTTTCTTTTATGGTTCTTCTTTCTTGGCGTATCCTTTCTTCATCATGTCAGCCTACAGACGTCCACTGCTGGACATAGGCCTCCCCCAAGGTTCTCCACACAGACCGATCTGGAGCCTCCCGCATCCAACCGCTTCCCGCGATCTTAACCAAATCGTCGGTCCACCTTGCGGGAGGTCTACCCCTGCTGCGTCGTCCGGTACGTGTATAAAGGTTGCGATCTATTCGAATAAAACACCAGCAAGTACGAAATGATGTCGCCACTCCAGAACCCGCCTACCCCAGCAGCCATCGGTTCTTCGCGCTATGTGCCTTGCCCATTGGCACTTCAGGAGAGCCATGTCGGTTACTTTGGTTTTCCTGTGGATCCTTTCTTACCCAACTATTAAATGGTTGGCAGAAAAGTGCAGCCGATTTGTTATTGAAATCTATAATACTTCTAAAACACAATTTCTTTTGCTGACTTGTTTCTTTATTATTTATCTTGGCGATATTTAAACGCTGAAAAGTTCACTTTATTCCCGTTCTTAGATAACTCGTTTCTTCACTTGTATTGTGCATTATATGCAACTCGTATAAATGCATCGTAAATAAATACTTTCGTATGAAATATTACTAAGATTACATTTAATTTGAGCATACAACCCATCTTATTTTTGGATACAAGGGCGTCAAATGGCCTACGACCCACTTAATGGTGAGTGGCTAATGATGATGCCAACCTAATACCGCTGACGGGAATCCAAACCTTGGGAAAAAGGAAATAAAGGAATAGTCCATCAATGCTGTACACATATGTACACAACCATAGTTCCATCACTAAAATATTATTATTTTTTATTTTATATAGACTCACGCCTGTATCCTCGAAGGGGTAGGCAGAGGTGTAATATTACACCCACATTTCTCCATGAATTTTTAGGTCCCACGTAATAAGGGGCGAGCCTATTGCCGTTACCGGGCACATCACCAGACTCCGTGCTGCTACTGAGAATTCGGAAAAACCCAGTAACACTAGAATAAGTGTAAATATTATTGTATATTTCCTATACATACTTAATATTATTAAGTTCAGTTTCAAGCACAGAATATGTTTTTAATATTCTGACTCTTAATCAAAATGTGGTATATTGCTCACCTATTCTTCCGACGCTACGATATCAAACACAAGTGGCAGTGAAGGCATCTAAACGATTATTTTACGACTTTACGACCGGTTGGCGCCGCGGGAGTGTAAGCGACTGCTACGCCGAAGGTTGCGGGTTCGATTCCCGCTCAAGTCAAACATTTGTGTTCATGAACATGAATGTTTGTCTTGGTTTGGGTGTTTCTATGTATAATATGTATGTATTTACAAAAAAAAGAATATATTATGTATGTTTATCCATTGTCTAGTACCCATAGTACAAGCTTCTGCTTAGTTTGGGACTAGATGGTGTTGTGTGAATGTGGTAGAATATTATATTATTATATCTTGAAACACCGTAATCGCTTCAAAATCCTGTGGATTCATGCTAGCAGAGGCTTATAAAGGTTCTTGGCACACACTACATTTAAGTCATTTTCGCTACGAAACTTGTAAAGAGCCATGAAACACGCTCTTAGCATGAGCCTACAGCCTACGAAACTTTATAACTGGTCCTTTCTTTTTCCAGGTAATTTTTATGCACTCTTGACAATTTAATTAGAAACATACAATTACATGCCTACCCCTCCGGGAAACAGGCGTGAATCTATGTATGTGTGTATGTATGTATACAATTACATGCTTATTTCAAGAGTAGACCTACATTCGCTGCCTCACCAATTTAAACAATTTTACACTACCTAACGTTGTATTTTATTGCTACTTTATAGCATATTGCTGAGAGCCTATTCGAGTCAGTACCTTGACAAAGTTGTGTTATTATTTTGTAGGTTTATTGTACAAGTACCGCCCGCTTTATTGTCCCCTTTTCAATTCGAAAGTAAGATTCAAACGTGACACAATCGCATTTCCCGCTGTGCCATTGTCAAGGTTAGCATATATTTGATGTATCTAATTACATACATACATGCATAGACTCACGTCTGTTTCCCGGAGGGGTAGGCAGAGACTACGGAACGCCATTTGCAACGATCCTGACATATCTCTCTTGCTTCATTCACTCCCATCACATACCTCATGCATGCTCTTTTCTGTTCAGGGTACTTCTAACCTGTCTTGTTTTTAGGATGTGTCCAATCTGCAGGCCGATTCAGAATGTCGCGACAAGTAATCGTACGATATGTCAAATTATTGTCCTCGTCTTTTAGCCGCCTATCAGAGATATTTTGAACAAATATTCATTGAATTCGGTTTATTAATTAATTTACTTCATACTGAATGCATAAAATTCATAGGAAATGCGATAGTTTTGACAAAAAATGAGGTAGCCCGTTTGACAAGTGAAAAATAACAAACCTCTAAGTTTGTAAGCTTGTTTTGCCGGAAAGGTGAGTATTTAGTAGTAATTTATGTTATTATTATCATAGCTGATTTTATAACCAACACAATGATATGCAATTTATGTGATATAATTATATTAAGGTGTCATAATTAATTTTTTTCCGGTAACCTATGCCAATGAAAATTTGCAGCAACGTGACCCTTTGCACTGGTGGCACTTTGCCTTTAGTTTGATCGCACCTCAAGGGTTAACGGAATCGAATGTCAAATGAGATATCGAACGATTCTGAATCGCCACCCTGGTCAGAGAACGTCCGCCTAGGTCTTCCCCTTCGTCCTGTCCCTTCCACACTTGCCTTATATATTTGCTTGGTCAGTCTTTCGTCATCCATCCTCTCTACGTGGCCAAACCATGTTAGCGTACCTTTCTCGATGCTTGTCACTACATCTTCTTTTACCCCACAACACTCTCTTATCACACAATTCTTTACTCTGTCAGTCAAAGAAACACCACACATATTTCTCAGTGCTCTCATTTCTACAGCATTTATTCTACTTTCATGACTCACTCTTCTGCCATACCCAACTATCACCACCAAACATAAGAGTAGGTACTAACACCCCGCTATGCACAGCCAAACGTGCCTTTTTGGACACGTTTTGGCTTTTGATGTGTCTAATTATTGTGAATAATATTGCTGCGCTTTATTTTTTCATAGAAAGATAAATAAACTATCACGCCTTTAATATATAGTAAAATGCAGATGGGTTAAGTTAACCAAAAGCGACGGCTTGTAACTAGAATCGTAAAACGATAGAATCATCTTCATGGCAGCAATTTGCCCACTAAGTAAAGATGGTACAACCAAGGACAGTGTAAAGCCTCCATTTTATTATAACCGACGAACAGCTTATTCCGATTATAAATTCAGAGTCAAAAGTCAACCATTATCCCTATAATTAGCAAGCTGGCGTTAGCCTTTAGATGCACAGAACGTGTGTTCAGTGTACTCTTTGTGTGTTTTAAAGCCGATGCGAGGATCACTTAACAAGCTAGTAAACGTTCCTCAACTAGCTAGTGAATGTACGTAAAAGGTTTATTAAACCTATAATGATTTTCTTTATTAATTGGTTTTGAGTGATGACAATAAGTACTGCTACTTTGTAAGATAGATATTATCAAATTAGTAGGTACATGTAGAAATAAAAAGTTTAATTTGACATGGTTTCCGTTACATTTCTGCGGTTCCACTGAACTTTAATACAGTATTCAGTTAGCTATTAGTTATTTTTTTCCAAAATCTGACTAGATTAAGTTTATTACCATGGTACGAAACCCTTCGTGTATGAGTTAGATTCGCTTACTCGAGATTTCTTAAATTATGTGTGCTCGGTTTACGATATAATAGACTATTTTCATTATCTTAAGAAGCCAGATACATAAAGAATGGACCGAGAGCTCCCACTAGACAAAGTTGTTATAAGAGCGAAAAGTAGGGGTCAAAAGATAGTTTCAAATTCCACTGATTTTGAAGATAGCACTTTGAAAAAACAGTCAGTAAATATAGTAGTTATATAAACCGGTATACTACTCATTTATGACCGGTTTCGCTTAACTATAACTGTATCTTACTACATATTAACAATAATACTTGCATATAATAATATACAGACATCGTTCCCGAACAATTTGCATTTGGGACATCAATCACGGCGCATACCACCCATACGCCGTCCCGCGTCAGATATTAACATAATTGCCGTACTTGACAGGCAGGCTGGTAGTCACCGTGTCATATTATGCTAGTCGGGTAGCTACTAGCTTTCCAATAGATAATATGGCTCTAGATGCCGATTATGACACCCACTGGAAATAGCGGACATGGCTTTTAGTGTTTATGGCGTTTGTTTTGAGTTTTAGATATTTCAATGTAAAGTCATAATATACTTATGACCCAAAGGGAGAATTGATTTTAATATTGTGGGTAATTTTGTAGTTTCCTGCAAAAATGACTTTCCTTTTTACGGATTGATTCATTATGTCATTATTCTATATCGTTGACTGGATGAAATTGTCTATTGTGTAAAACTTAAGAACTTTTAAAAATCTAGTGTTAACCTTTAATAGTTCTAATAGTAATATTCATAGAAATGTTTTATCTTATTACTTCTGTTTTTTTATCATTTATTTCAATGTAACAACTACTGGTGTCCTAAGTAAATAAATATCAAACTTTTGCTCAGTCGTATAAAGTAAATATGAGGAGAAATCATTCAATTTAAATATTATAGCTGTATATTTAATTCTGTCGCCTACAAGAGCGAATTGCAGTCTATGTAAACACTAAAAGCTAGTTGCGGGTGAAGAAAATAGCGACTAACACTTGTTTTCATCTATGATTTATTCCTTCCGCCACCTGCTTCGAAACAAATCCAGCCTCCTTGTTAATGCAACAGATATATCTTCGGCTAATTTAAGCAAGCCTTAATGTTGAAGTTTATCCTTTCGTATATTGACGACTTAATTAAGTGCACGTATCTCATCATCATCATCATCAGCCTTTAACAGTCCACTGCTGGACTAGGACTCTCCTTTGAAAGGAGGAATTGGCCTACTATACCACGCTGGCCAAACGGATTGGTATAGGGTTTGTATCAAGTTTTCCTTCTCTTACAGTGCTGTTCTCTGCATAATATACTCCCTCTGTCGGCTCTTACGACACCCATGGGATGATATGGGGTGGTGACATTCCGTATTCTTAATCCGTCACCACACGGACGCACGTATCTATCGTATCGTATTACGTATGTATGCACGATCTGGTTAAGATCGCGGGAAGCGGTTGGATGCGGGCGGCTCAAGATTGGTCGTGAGAAGAATCTTAGGGTAGGCCTATGTCCTTAAATCATGATGATGATCTATAAGTTCTCAAATATATTACTAGCTGCGCCTGACGCTTCACGCGGCTGTCGTACTTGTTTAGCGTCTTATTTACCTTTTTCGCTTAGGTCCAAAGCGTCACGTTAGATGGCTTAAAACTTTACTAAACACATAGGATGATAACTAAATCGTGCACGGTTGTTAGCGCCTTAGATACGCATATTCAATTCAATAATAAACACATTTTTCATCTCATTATATTAGTAACTCCATCCCTTATTTTGTTCTCTTGGTTAAATTTAACAAAACTTTGAAATAAGGATTCCACTATTTCTAGCTAGAAAGCAAAATATTTTTTTAACCAATCTAGCTCTAAAATAGCCAATGTGCAATCAAGCAAAGTATTATCTAATATATAAAATTCTCGTGTCACAGTTATCGTTCCCATACTCCTCCGAAACGGCTTGACCGATTTTGATGAAATTTTTTGTGCTTATCCGGTATCTATGAGAATAGGCCAACATCTATATTTCAAAAAAAAAAAAAAAATTTGCAAAACAACGTTTGCCGGGTCAGCTAGTATACATATAAGCGAATATAGTCAGCACATCACTTTATACTATACGCCTACATTCTAATAGTTTCACTCGTCGCAGTCAGTAAAATCTAACGCGTCCTTTACATATCGAAGCGATCCGATCTCTACTAGTATCGGGCTGAATCGTTGTTGCACTCCCATCGAACTGCGGTATGTAAGCACTACTTACATACACTTATCACTATTGTGGACACTCTTGTTTTACTACTTTTCTCTTTAACATTTTCCGATACCAAGTATATAGCCTTTTGTATATGTAAATGTATTTAGACATACAATGCCTGTTTTAGAGTCAATTTTCACGGTGTCTCCTCGACACCCTCATTGCATGCAGACAGTTGAATGAACACAAAATTCAAGACAGATCGTTAGCATACTTGAATATCGCCACATCTTTACTAAACGTTTCGCACGTAATATTTTCAGTCTTTGTAATAGACTAGACTGTGACTCATCACATTAATTCTGATAATTAGTTTTCTTACCGTATCACAAAGCTGGCGATGTACTAATTTTTTTACAAGCGATTATTCGGTAATGAGTGCGCTGGTGAGAGTAGTCTTAAAGGTACCTAATTTAATATATATAAGAAAAGGCATGGTCGACATGGATTGTATCAAGCAAAACACATAAATTAACGTAAAAATAGATAATAAAGTAAAAACCTTGAAAAGGTTTGTTATTAACAATACCTAATAACTTTTTATTAACATTTTCTCATTACATAGTGTAAGCAATACAAATCTATGTGTAAAAAATGTATGCGGATCGGACACTTTTCGATCATACATGTGACACACAGAATATTTAGAGAGAGAAAATTTGTGGCTAGACTAGCCCTTCGATTTTATCTTGGGATCGACACATTATTAGTCCACTAGTCGAACAAGAACAACCAAGTTTTGGTCTCTGGGTAGATGACATTTAACAAAATTTCTTTCAAATGAAGATTCCCTTATTTTGATGCATATCCACTCAGTAGTCGTGACTATGAAAGCAGACAGTTCTTATCAAACCTTCAAATTACTTTCCTTTAAATATTACTGTCTTTGTAAAGAAAGATCAGATTTTTTCTATAGGTGCATTATTTTTTTTGTAATATGATGGATTCTAACAAGCTTCGGAATTCATTACTGTTGCTGATAGTTATATAGATAATTATTAGCAAGTAATTATTTAAACACTCACACTGATATGTTAAGAAGGGAGGAGCCATCTGTCATTACTATAAAAACATTCCGCAGTAAAATGCTTGGAACAAATTCTATGGTGCTTTCCAGGCACCCAATTTTCTCCACGACATACTGCAGCAATCCACTTATTTTATAAATCTTTATCACGTGCACATAGAATCTAAAAAATAACGAGGTAAAAATATACGGTGGATAGACATATCGATAAGATTTTTTACAACACTTGAAAAGTCGATATAAATATTATACGGCTAAATTTAAAATCTTGATAGAATTGTTATAAAAGAAAAAATCACTAAGGTTATATAATTTGATGGCATAATATTGTCTAAATTGTATCTTACACGTCAGTTGACTGTGTTCAATTTGTAAGTACTAGGACTACCTCTATGTATATATCCATTCTCTTTGGTTCAATCGCACCACAGACGATAAAAGTTAATGTAGATAATACCTACACTAATTATATCCATGCAGACTTGGTGTTTTCTCAATCCGTTGTTTCAATGTTTGTAAAGCCTCAATGGATTTTAAATAAAAATTATTCAAATTGTTAATTATGCGTAACTCACACTATACATTAAAATAGCAGTGGTAGCGAATATCTATATAATTAACGGTGCAATTTACGAATCAATATTTAAACTTCAATATGATCTGTCCCCATTTTTAATGTAAATATCAAGCAACGATGATTATCCTTAATTGTGTAAATATTATGGTATCCAAAGGTGTATCACAAACTTGTTAACTGCCAGGTGCCGTTTCGTCTGTAGCATAATATAATCGACCTGTCATATTTCTTTACAAAAATTTTACTTTTAACAAAATAAAGTAGGTATATTTTTTGCATATAATTTCGTTTTATTATCTTAAACTTTAGATAATCTAAAGATGTCGCGCCGTTACTTTCGACATAATCGTCAATAGACAATCGTAGGTAGTTATTACCGTAAGGCTGAACTCAATTTTGGTATTTTTATAAGCTCGACACGCTATAAATATTCACGCTTTTAAAAGCTGACTCAGAGAATCCTGTTGAAAGTCTTCTACTTGATACGTCTGTGGAAATACATATCAGTTTCACTTTTCCCTCATCTATAAATGGTGATATTCGTATCACGATCGAGGTCGCGCGTGCTAACTGTCTCGACATGTGTGCAAAACTTATTTTCCCCGCTGGCTACTGAAAAATAATGTTGTCTTCACCTTACACTACTTATTATTAAAACTAGAGCTCACCATTTTAGGTTTTTACCCTCGATTAAGCATCTTTTTTTGTTCGTCTTTGCTTTCTAACTAGTTGCAATTAAATGTGAATAGTAAAAACACTGAGCCAACAAGGTTAATCATTTTCTTGGCACTCGGTATTATGAACATATAAACCTTAGTCTGAATATAAGTCTGTATAAAAATAATTAATGCTATCATTACTCGTGTAATATGCAGTGCCTCGACGGTTGTTATTCAAATAGAAGGAACTGAATGTGTAATAAACGACAGGAAGGGAGTCTAAGCTTTACGAGCCAAGATGTATGCCCAATCGGTAGTTAAAGCATTTTAACGGCATATTGCTTTAAAGTAGAAAATAAAATGGCGGATATTAGCGGCGGTTGCTTACGTATTGAATTAATTATTTAGATGTATTTGTCATTAATCTTCATACGGAAGAATAGGAACCCCGCACGGTATGTCCATGCGCTGTAAACTTGAAAGTGTAGGCTTAAAACTGAATTACCATATACAAACCATACATCACGCCATCGTGGCTCACTAAGCTTTATATTCGCCGACCAACACTTTTAGTCTCGTCTACTACATACAATTAGAGATGGGTTAATGCCCTGGCATATTGGGCGCATTGATTAAACTCCCGATAAATGCCCGTAAACGCCGAATAAATGCCTTTTGCCTGGGCAAAAACTTTAACAGACCTTTTATTTTTTTTTTCATTCATATAGCTATATTTGAGTGTGCAGAATAGATAAATTCACAAAAAAAATTCGGGCAAGTGCGAGTTTGACTCGCGCACCGAGGGTTCCGTACGCATTTTACCTTATTTGAGGTTGATTTACGCTAGTCCTCTAAATCTGTATGAACACCCAACAACTTAGAGGACTATCTTAAATGGAGTCTACTATGTATGTATGGGGACACCCTTAAATTTTCCACTTTTTTTATTTTTTGTAATTTTTCCTTTATTTGTGCTGTAAGACCCTGCTTTTGGCCAAATTTCGTGATTCTAGTTCAACGGGAACTACCGTATAGGTTTTCGACCCAAAACCTATAGGGTACTTACGGTTGACCTAGAATTGTCAATTTTGGTCAAAACTAAGGTCTTACAGCACAAGTAAAGGAAAAATTCCGAAAATTAAAAAAAGTTGAAAATTAAGGTTAATTTTGGTACTTACAAGTTTTCGCAAAAATATAATTTTGACCATATCTTTTTATTGGGTTGACCCAGGACCCTGATTTTCATACACCCAATAGCAACCATAGACCTCAGTATCTGGTATAAATTTTAATTTGCTAGGTCCACCCGTTCCTGAGAAAATCGGTGGTGACACACGGACAGACAGACAGACAGACAGACAGACAGACAGACAGACAGACAGACAGACAGACAGACAGACAGACAGACAGACAGACAGACAAGAAAGTGATCTTATAAGGGTTCCTTTTTTTACCTTGAGGTACGGAACCCTAAAAATCGACCATAACTAATATATTGCAATAAACCTTAAGAATTGATATACTTAATATAGGTTAAGTAAGAGTATGCTTAACTGCATATTACAGCAAAGTAGTAAGAATTTCGGTTATCCGATCGAGTCGACGCGGGCGCAAGACTGAACATTAAAAGCTGCAGTAGAACATAGAACTACCCAAGTTCTCAAACCTATACACTACGCTGCACATATGCTGAACCCTAAAAGTTGAAGGACATGAACTCACACATATCAAGAGATGGAAGCAATGGAGTTTATTCAAAACCTGGCGATATTTATGAATTTAGATTGTCTGGTTGTTCTTGCTCAATATAGAGCGAGAGATGGTATAATTATGCGGAAAAGAATTCATATGGAAAGCTACAGAGAAGGTAGATGCTGTATTATGGTGGAAGGGAATTTGTGGTTCCTCGCCGTTAAGTAAAGTGGCACTACGTATCCTGACTGCACCTTGCACATCTGCGGCTAGTGAACGCTCGTTTAGCATCCATGGTTTCATACATAGTACTAAACGAAATCGCCTTACTACAGAAAGTGCAGCTCAAATCAAATCTTTGGCATACTATTGGAATATAAAGGAAAATAATGATCCGTCTAAAAATATCCAAGTGTCTAATGATAACGATTTTGATACGGAAATCGATGATTTTTTAGCGATGATTGTGACAGTCAAGATGAATCTAACTCGATTCAATTCAATACGCCTGATGATTATTTTTTGCCCATTGCTCAACCACCAAACAACTACAAGCCGTAAAATTTTGATCCCCGCCCCTCAACTTCCACTTCAACAAATCGAAACCTAGAATTTATTGATGTTACATCTAATATCAACTTTAGTGATGATGATGATGACTGAAGCTACATTGTATTGAGCGATTTCATTACATAGTAGATATCAAGCCATAAAATCAAGCCAAAATTATAATTCAGACCATGATGATCGTAAAATTTGAGATATATTTATGTTCATCATCATCATCATCAGCCTGCAAGAGTCCACTGCTGGATATAGGCCTCTCCAATGGCACGCCACTGAGCCCGATTTTCGGATTTTCGTGTCCAACCGCTGCCAGCCACTTCGCCACCTAGCCGGAGGACGTCCTACACTACGTTTTCCAACACGCGGTCTCCACTCTAGAACACGACTACTCCAACGGTTATCGATTCTTTGACAAATGTGGCCGGCCGACTGCCACTTCAGCTTGCTAATTCTTTGTGCTATGTCGATTACTTTGGTTCTCTGTCGGATCACTTCATTACGAATTCGATCCTTCAGAGAATCTCCGAACATAGCCCTCTCCATGGCTCGCTGAGTAACCTTAAATTGGTGGACCAGTCGCACCGTCAGTGACCACGTCTCGGCTCCGTAAGTCATAACGGGTAGGACGCACTCGTTGAAGACCTTTGTCTTAAGGCTTTGTGGTAGGGGTGACGAAAAGACTTGACGGAGTTTCCTATATGCTGCCAAGTCCAGCTGTATTCTTCTGCCAACCTCCCTCTGGAAGTTGTTTCTACCCAAGCAAGCAAGCTTTGCCCAAGGTAGACGTACTCCTGAACAACTTCGAGAGGGACCCCATTTTGGGTAATCGGTTCCGGAGAGACATGTTCATTGAACATTATCTTGGTTTTTCCAAGTTCATCCGGAGACCGTTGCGAGCAGAAGAATCGGCTAGGCTACTCAGCATATACTGCAAGTTCTGTTTATTCGGAAGTCTTACAGCTTCACATATAAGTATACTTAACTGATTATTGTAGTATTTTAGTTAAAACTATGTTTTCTGTAATTACCTATTCAAATTTTTAACTGTGTTTTTTTAACGAGACTGATTATTTTATAACAGATTATTTGATTAAAATGAAAATTTACAAAATACTGACATTAAGTTTCATTTTAAGTTAAGTTCATGCAAAATTTTTACAAATCAAAGTTTTTATTTTTTGTGCCCTTTAATTGGGCGTTTATTTGGGCGTAAACTCATTTATGCCCAATATGCCAAGTTTATGCCCATTTTGTCCATATTTGTTTTTGCCCTCGACCCATCTCTACATACAATACATTATGGTATTTATCTCCTACCTGTATAAACTGATCTAAAATTTATAAATCATTTATTTATTTATTTTAATATGTAAAGTATGTTTATTGGCCTACTGGATGCCACCCGCAGCCATGTAGCTTAGTTTAAAAATATAGTAATAAGTAAGAGAATAAGAAGATGCGTACGTTTAATCATCAATCATTAAATGTCAGAGAGTATATGTAGAAATTGAACTGAAGTCTAAGAATATATCTAAACTAACACTGATATTAATGTGCGTCTATGCTAAAGGGTAAGCCTGCACTGGTCATCTTATTCTTTTTACGACCTGTGATAATTGTTTATGTAGAGCTTTTTATTAAGCGGGTAACTGCCAGGATTTCTAGACATTAAAATAAATGTACGCCCGACTCTAACGAACTAGAGGAGCATTTTATAAAACTTAAATACCTACACTTCTAATTGAAAATAACTATAAAATCTTTGGCGACTGTTTCGCTGTAATAGCATTTTATAAAACTTAAATACCTACACTTCTAATTTAAAATAACTATCAAATCTTTGGCGACTGTTTCGCTGTAATAGCATTTTATAAAACTTAAATACCTACACTTCTAATTTAAAATAACTATCAAATCTTTGGCGACTGTTTCGCTGTAATATTGGTAATGTTTTTAATATCCTTGCTCACTGTCAAATCACTGACAATAAATGAAATTATTTTGTGCTTTTTTATTTTCACTTAAACAGGAAATAATAACTTGGTAACAATCATATTTAAAATCTGAACAGTTTTGGATACTGTTGTCAGTCGTCAGTCCATCCATTGCATACGTCCGTTTGTATCGTGTGGTTTTCACCGAGACTATTTAACGGCGAAAGTCGACATTTTGCAAACGAAAGTGGTTGCCATCACGGAAACTATCGCTTAAGTGTTATTACGATTACTAAGACGCAAATTTGGAAGTGAAAAAAATCTTATTTATGTCTGTAATGTCACACCATGTACGTGTTGGTAACAGTTAAAATACCAATATTATGTGGGACGGGGTAAAAGAAAGTGCACTCAATCTGGCACACAGTTACATTGCCACAAATAATGCTGAGCAATGCATCACATGCGACATGAGTCTCCGGAATGTCCTTTTATCCTTTATCTCCTCTGCAAGTGACCCGTTAGTTAATTCTTGCCTCGATTTCGTCTCTCAAATATGCATTTAGAGAAACCCACAAATCTGCGTTCTGTTGTATTTATTCTTCGTGTTGTGTTAGTACTTAAGTTGATTGTAGTAGTATAACAAGGGTCAGTTATAGAAACACGGAATAAATTATACGGCTCACCCACGTATGATTGAGATTCCATATAAGTAAAAATATATAAGTATTGATAGAGGTTATTAATAGAATAGATTTAATATGCTCAGCCTGCGATTTTGTCGATATCCATTTATAGTTTAGTTGCGGGAATTCATTTCTATTTATGATAATTTCGCATGAAATAAGCTCGATAGTATCTTCTATTCATAGTTAAAATGTTTGATGTTCTTCCTGATCAGAAAGTGCGGCGATAATAAACGCAACAAATGCTAAATAATAGGCTCCGTATTATTTGAATTCGTTGATATTAAGTGTTATTTCTTGCACATATGATGCATACATGATGTATTAAAAATCAAGTCTATCAGTAAAGTATCTACATTTTTCTTTATATCTTATCTTATTATTGTATTGGCCAGCTATGGGTAAAAATAAAACGTTAAGAATGAACCAAATGTTGAGTCTTCTGAAAAAAATATTATCGAGATGTAACAGTAAATTAGCTTACTGCCTCGTTGGTCTCGCGGCATAAATGTGCACGTAGGATTGGGAGGTCTCGGGTTCGATTCCCGGGTCGGGCAAAATGTTATTGGGTTTTCCCGTTAGGAAGTACTCAGTAGCAGCAAGGAGTCTGGTAATGTGCCCGGTATGGCAATAGGCTCGCCCCCTATTACGTGGGACTAAAAAATTCATGGCGAAATGTGGGTGTAACATTACACCTCTGCCTACCCCTTCGGGGTTACAGGCGTCAGACTATAAATAAATTAGCTTATACTAAAAATTCACTTTATAATAAACTGTTTTATTTGAATTTCTTCTGACATTTTTTTTTATTTTTTAAGTCTTTATAAGTGATGGCTTAGAAGTATTGAATGTAATCAATTGAACATTTTATTGAAAATGAATTTGTTAAGCTGATTATATTATTCGAATTTATGTCAAAATTGTTAAGTGAACATAAAGGGCTTTAAATATTTTTAAATGTAATAAGTACATATGGGTATATGACAAGTTTGACAGCAGACTTCCGCTCCATACATTTCACCGTAATCCCCTACAGCCTTCATAAATTGATATTTTTATAGCTAATAATGCATGTCTCTTATGATAGCATACTCATTAATATGTCTTAATATATTCTTTTTATTTTATTTCAGGTAAGTTAAACGACGTTGAAACAGTTTTAAGATCTTGATCGACGGGTACACTATTACGCGCAATACTTTCGTAAGTCTTTTTACATTTTTGTATACATTACGATAACTTCGTTCAGTGCTGAATTCGATTATGACTTGCCAAACTCGTTTAACAAAGGGGTAGCATGCTAACCAACTTTGACTAACTTTGATTAATAACACCACATTCTTGACTCATTACGACAACGCTTAAGTTTACCAAAATTATACTTGATACGTCACTTTACTTTTACACGGCCACAGCCATGTAAAATTTCTTGTTATGAAATAATTGCTTATTACTTACATAAAGTTACAGTGTGCGTGACATCATATCTACAAATTAATTACGCCGTTTAAACGTTGTAATAACAAGCAGGGGTACTCAAGCGCTCGTTAAATAGTTTGTCACGATTACAAGCGGAGAGATATTATCCATAGTGCGATATTAACGGGTAGCGGCAATTCTCACGGTTTGTGTATTATAAAGCAGCGTGTATCACTTCCTGCGGGTGTGCGGGGGCTTTATCCGAGTAACGAGCACCGTTATACTTCGGACACTAACACACTGTGCTAGACAAATTCACTCCACTTTCCATTTTTCACAGGCGATTTTCTTGTACCACGCAGACGATGCTAGTGCAGGTGTTACGCGGAACAAGATGTAGAACGCCAAGGCTGCCTGCCACATCACCCACTTTTGACTCGTTATAAATCTTGTTGATACAAAATACACCTTCACACGTCGCGCAACACGACATTCTTCAAAACTCATGCGCATACGCCCTCGCCTACTTACGGAAATTACCGTTTGAAAACTGAAATAGCCCGGATGGTGATTGTTGGATCGTAAATAAAATAAGTTTATTCCGAATGCAAATTATGGCTAAGTTAACTAGATGACAGTGCCGTTAATGATAAATATATTGACAATTTGTATCAGTTAATGAGATCCCTGCTCGTTGTTGTGTTTGCCTTTTTATTGCTATATAAACTATTAGACGCCGCCAGCGGCTTCGCCCGCGTCAATTATACATATAAAACTTCCTCCTGAAACATTCTATCTATTAAAAAAAACCGCATTAGAATCCGTTGCGTAGTTTTTAAGATTTAGGCATACATAAGGACAGACAGACAGAAGACAAACTTTGTTTTATACTATGTAGTGATCAATCCCAATCAAGCCGTGCATTCCTGACTTCTGCTTCTGTCCATATTTGGAGTTATATACGACGAGGGACGACACCTGTGTGTCCAAGCGTCGACACTAATCCGGGTGCTCGTCGACATGACACCGAAATAAAAGAAAGCCTGACTGGTGGCAGCGCCAGCGCGCTTTACCGCCACAAACAACTTTATGACTCATTCGCAAAATCAATCGAATTATTCGCTCCGTTTTAAGTCCAATGTTTATTTATCAATGTAAATGTGATCTTGAATTTATTGTCCACGAACAGTTATTCAAATATCGGTTTTCACTTCCACTTAAGAATTATAGGTACTTTACGGTTTATTGTCGCTTAATCAGATTAAGAAATAATTATTACTCTGCATGGACATTTTGGTAATATATTAAGTATTGGCAGAGCCGTCATCAAAAGCAAAGGTGACAATATAATAATAGAATTAAATTGATATGTGTGGCTTATACTCTAATGAATCTAAATTAATAGATTAAAATACTTATATACTACAACTTCATTTGACTATACTCTAAAATTTTGCCGCAACTATGATCTCTTTTACTTGATAATAATTTCTCATCTATTTGACATCTTACCGATCTAGACGTCTGGTACTTAACCACCACTTTAATAGGGTAGTTTCCAGGGTCAAAATAATAACATTTTATTAAGTCCGTATTTTAGATTATAAAAAAAATATTGGAAACGTATTTTTCTTTTTTTGATTAAATAAAAAATAACAAAGATATAGCCCATTAAAGTTACGTGTGACGTCATCTAGTGCTAAAAAATGCAGCACGGCGTGACGTTATACGTAACTTTAATGAGCTATATCTTGGTCATTTATGGTTTAATTTACAAATAAAAAATACGTATCGCTTATTTTTGAATAATCTAAAGGACGGACTTATAATTTTTTTTTGTCAACTAGCCTATTGTCTGAATACACACAGTAATCTTTACAAAAAATACGACCATCCGTTTAGCTAATAAGGGGCCGATGTTCTCACATTATTTATATAATAAACTAGCAGCCTGCTTCCTTCGCTGTGGAAATGCATTTATGCACGTATGTGGAACTCGATGGCTGGAGTACATGGCAGTTATACCCACTAAAACCACAGCGCATACTTCAACGCCATTTTGGGGGCGCCAGGGGGTCGCGTTAGCATTTTACTCTTGACACCCCGGCGGATAGCCCGAAGGCCAGACCAGAAGACCTCCTTGGCGGCGGATGAAGGTATTGGGCTCCTCCGCCAAAACACTCAGCGGCTGCAGAGGAAAAGGAGGACGGCAATCTGACAACACCTCATCTCGTCTTCCCCTGCGGCCCCACCGCGACGCAACAATGGTGCCCCCCATTTGGTCGCGGGAGATAAGGCGCGCGGCAACGCAACACCGACACGCCTCTCCTCCCGCGACGGCGCCCGACTGCGAGGGACAGACAGAGCTGTCCCCAGCAGCCGCACCCTTGGGCGTCCAAAGGTGTGGCGCAGGATGCGTATCCTGCGCAGGCCCCCTCCAAACCCACGCGGAGCGTCCACTCGCTCGCTAAGAGAGATCCTGGATCTCTCTAGTTTCACCGCGGGTGTCCAAGCCACGGTTACTAAGCCTCCCCACCACGACAAGGTGGAGATCCCACTGCGGGGTATATAGACCCATTTCCGGCAGTGGTTGTCTTTTTCATCTGCTCATGAGCAATAATATATTTTATGACTTATTTCTTACATTACCGATGTATATTACCTACCTGATTTTATAAATTATTTCTTAACCTAATCCGTAACTTTCTTTAAAATCAAATCAATGTGTCACAGAACCCATCCGTGTATATAATTAACTGTCACCATGCATATTGTCAACCCGAAAAATAAAACTCCAAACTTTTTATTAGATACCTTTTTTGATTGAAAATATAAAAGCGGTTAACATATGTACTTGTCACACTGCCAATCAAAAGTACTTCCTTTGATTTCTGCGGGTTTCCGTTATTAATAAATCAGTTCGTATTTATATACGTATCTATAAAAAATGTGGTCGCACTTTTGTCACATGTCATCTATACATATAAAGAATATTAATGATATTATAACGTTTTAATGCTAATGAAATAATACTAAAATCGTATATAAATTTGTCATGTGGAACCGGTGAAAGACATTAAGTAGCGTTTTTTACTGTTATCTACTAAATTCTAATAAAGATCGGTTTCACGTTAATATTTTTGTATTTTCGCACCATATTGGCTTTTTAATATTTTTTATCGTATTCAAATAAAACTGATTAACCTAGAAACGAGAAAACAGATAAGCAAAATTATTTAATTATATGTAAAAACAACTCCTGTTTTGGATTAAAAATAAAGGCTGTATTTTCTTTGCTTTTCCATGTAGTTTTACATTAAATTGCCATGACACAAATTGATGCATTGACTCTAAAAAGTGGAGAGGAGCTCAATTTTATTTTGAAAATTTTTCGTAGCTGTCACGTCTAATTAGAGAAATAGATGTGTTATTACAACAAAATTATTATATTATATAAACCGTTTCATCATAATCACTAGACCACAGCTACCGAGCTTCATTTATGTTTAATTCAATAAAGACAATTGGTATAATTACTATAAACCCCTTTAAAATATACATTTTCCATAACCTGCCAATCTACCTTTACCATATCACATGTATTATACCATAATTATTTAAACATATTACCGTACAAAATATTACCATCAGCATCACATCTAGTTGCCCAGTCAAACATCTTTAGTGTTACTTTATTATTCAATTACCTTATATATAATTGCTGTTATTATTTTAACAAATGAGGCAGCGTCAATTTGCAACGGTAAATCCTTATTGCTAGCCTATATAAGTAATTACGTTTTACCAAAAGTGCAATAATTGCATATTACAAATGCGCATCGTTAATGTTTAATTTACACTTCAGTCAATAACACTTTTACTACACTTGCTATCGTTTACCAGTTTGCACTTAGCGCCACTAAATTGCCAATCATTTTAATTAATCTAAAATAATAATAACATGCCTAAATAGCTGAGCATAAAGTAACCGTGTAATTAAATGTTCGATGTATATTATTTTAAGTTATTATTCGCACACAAATTACTATAAAAGAACGCTTTTGGTTTTTTACCGTATTGTATTAGGATTAAAACCATTAAATTAAATTGCAAGGAGTGTCGCAACTATTAATCCTGCAACAGTAAAAAGATCTGTTACCATAAAATTAATTTAATAATCCTCGCACGAATTTATGGTTTAAGTGCATTTACTGAAACGTTTCAGTATAATTATATCTATTGAAAGAAGTACGTACTGCGTATGGTTTAAGTGCATTTACTAAAACTTTTCAGTATAATTATACCTATTGAAAGATGTTCGTACTGCGTATATTGAAGCGCCGAGCTTTGTGCAAGTGCCAATTACTCCATTTCGATAGTGTTCACAGTTCGGTGGCAGGTAATAATAGAAATCAATCTGGTGTAAGGAGAGCAGTGGGCAAAAAAACCCGCTAACCGAACTTGGTGTTAGAACGTCAACTCATTCATTACCGGGTTGCTCTCTGGTTTAGTTATTTAATGAAACGTTACTTCGACACTGATAGGCCACATCAAAAACGGCATATATCAACCGTGCTATGATTTGCTCACAAATATTATTTATAATTTTGTCGGTACTAATATTTTTACAATATTTGCCATGAAGAATATTTACTTACTTATTTATGTGCTTGCATTTAAGTGCACGTAAAAACCGCGGCGTAACAAATGCAATATGTTGTTTTAGAATGGTATATTGCGGTGTAAACGAGGTGGACGCATAAGTCGTGGTCAAGGTGACGAGTGCACGACGAACAACGAACTGCGACGACCACTACGGCCACCGCTGACGAATGTCAATGGCACGTCGGCACCGTTACTCGATCTCGCGTCCGCCGAATTAATTCGCCAATGGAAATCCGTACAACGATTGATTCTTACATTGAATAACTTAATGAGTATGTTTTTTTGGCGCCGTGCTTCGTTATCGGTCACATCACCCCGAGCCCTGTACCACTCACACGTCGCATGCCAGAAACGCAAATAAGCTTGTCATTATTTATCATATTTTTTACCCTCTTTGTCTAACTGTAGTGATCATCACGGTCAAAGACACTAGAACAACTGGTTGTAAACAAATCTGCGCGCCCCAGTCTAATACAGAAGTGTTGTAAATAACATCTCATTGATAGTGATAACTGGAGCTGAAACACGTCAGTAATGAGAACGCTCTACATTTCAATAATACACTTACTTCACGTCTTGTGAATTTTTATCAGAGGTATCTACTGACTTGTCTGAGGCCTCATGCTGTTATGCGTTTAATACCATTTGCATGGCTGCTCGGGCTAATAAAAAGAAAAAGGTCTTCATTTTTTCCAGTCAGCACTCATCTCATAAATAGAAATACTAGATGGCTGTCGATCGGCGCCACACTTTTACTTACACCAATCGCCATGCCCCGATGCCCGGTTCTGATTTATGTCTTAACATTTTAATGGCGTTAGTCACTTTGAACAGTAAAGTCCCATCTATTGATTTATTTCGCTAAGCATAACTGCCAATTTAAATAATAACCTATAAATTACAGAGTTTGAAAAATTCGACGCCTACTTTTAATGGGCTTTATTAGACATTTGTCATTCGATATCTCATAGATACATTAATATTTTTTATTCGGCTCATAAAAAATCGATCAATCACTATTGTAAATTAGCTCATAAATCAGTAATAATTAACTAATGCGCGATTCTCTGTAGATTGTAATCTTAATGTCTGCTCCTGGATATTTGTCGAAGCGCCACCGTACATATCAATTAATTTAGTGTTTTAGTCTACCATCGATCATCTGCCATCAACCTCTATGAGGGGTCAATATCTTTCATAAACTTGATCGCGTAGTCATTAAATTTGTATTGAACTGGTTCGAAAATAATTTTGCGCAAGTGTCGACGTCATACGAATATGGTTCGCTCTCTTTAGAATAGAATATAATAGAATATCGGTTTATTGTTTTCGGTATTACAGCAGTTTAATGTATTTACAGTGCATATAATACCGAAAGCAATGGGATCAAGCGTCAGCTTATGCTTGGAGCCCATAATAAGGCCCTTTTGTGATAAGGCTTGTATGATTTCAATATCAAGAATATTGAAATCATACAAGCCACGTCGGCTATTGAATAAATTATTTGTTTATGATAGATTGTGTTCGCTGTTAATATACCTTTGGCTGCATTTGTGTTTTTAATCAAAAACTTTTCTTCAGATCGCGAATTGCCATGACTACTAAAACTGGTACAAAAATTGTTTAAATTACACTTAGATACGTCATCGTAAGTCATGGCTGCTAATATTACTACGAGTCAGTTACTTCAAAACACTAAGATAAAGTCGTAGATAGTGGGATTATAGACTAGCCTTGTAGCGTTGTTTGTAGCGAAAAGCTTAGCGCGGATGCACTACTTCAATAATGTTCAGATTCTTCACGATTAAATCATTACGTCATTACGCTACATGTTCACATAGGCGTAGTGGCAGCAACACGAACAAGAATAAATTCATGAACCCGTAAAATGAATCTGCTTGCTCAAGGAAGTAAAAAAGCTTATGTGAGTTGTTGTGGTTTATGGTGCCCACCGTAACCAGTACGGCGATCCGTGTAGAACTACGCTGGCGAGTTCCAAGCCAGCTTCCGCGAGTCAGGAAATTGTTTATTTATGTTTAAACTGGACTTCGTTCGCAGTTCCAACCGCATTGGACCTTTTTCTCCCTTAGAGGTGGAATTGGCAGTAATACTCTCTAAGTGCTCTACAACAGTCTTTAAGAAACCTGCGTGCCAAAATTCAGCTTCCTGCGCCAAGTGATTTCGACTGTGCGTTGTCTGTTAGTCAGTTACTAATGGAAAGGTTTTAAGTATACCTATTGATGATGATAGGCTCAGACATGACAGTTAAAAAAAGTTTTGCACTCTGTCCAAAAACCTATTTTCTTTGTTGCGTTTTATCAAGTACCTGTTAAGGAGTTACAGCTAGTAATAAAAAAATAGAAAACCTTGATGAAAAAGAAATGTGGGAAAGACAAAATGAAGTTTCACGCAAGATTTTTTCATCGCATCTTGTTTATACCGTACGAGTTAAAAACACAAGTAACTTAATATAAATAACCTTAATTCTTAATAGCTCCTAATTACAAACATAAGCTCATTACTTTTATATATACAAGCTTACTCTATTCACCATAAAACCCATGGTAAAATAATTTGTGCCACGGGCGTATATATCGGATAATAATTTCCGACCATAATATAAAACATAGTACTCATAACTAAGATAACTTGTTATTATCAACGGTTAGTAATCTATATGTCCGCGGATACCAGTTAGTTATTACTAAATGACGTGAATTTATAAATAACAAACAAGCAAACTTGTGCAACGGGGTGACTGAGTCATCCCTGCATCGTATTTATAGCCGTATTATATTAACATACATACTGCACATCTGAACCTAGATAAAACTATAATAAAAATTCATTACATGCTTTAGGCACATTTTATAAAGGCGTGCGTAATCATATTATTCTTAAAAGTAATAACTAACGATTCTCGTTGAAGCTATATATTCAGCTTCAGCATACTACGTAACAAGCATGTACTCGTCAGTAACTGGAATCAACCAACTAGTTACAACCTTAAAATAAAACGTCGCAAAGGTAAACGTAAAGAAGAACGTGAAATGAGTCACGTATTAGTTTCTAGTGTACAAAAACTTTCATTACAAACTTTGATTTAGAAGTTTTCTACGATTGCAATAAAAATAACAATTAGTAAGTGTCATGTTCATCTGTGTGAGGAAAAAACGCGAGATCATTCGAAGCGAACGCATCGGACACGTTCCTGCAAAAAGCCCACTGTAGTGTCACAAAAACTGCTGCCACGAAAAATACGTGCACGTGGTGAATACGCGAGAAAATGTTAAAATATTTTGAAAAAAAGCATTATCTCCTTTTGAAATATTGCAAATTACCTACTCTTGAATAACCTTAGAATAACTTGCAAATAATTTACAAAATAAATAAGTAAGTTAGAAATCTCGCGTAATTCGTATACCATAAACGGTCCATCTAGAGTGAAATTCTATACAGACATAGATATTCAAAGATAAGATAAGATAAGCTGACCAGTCGCTGCCAGCCCAAACATGGTGGCTGTGTTTTAGACTGTTTACTAAAATAGTGCGTCGCTCGGTAGTGCGTAGCGACCAAAGTGCCAGTGTAAACTTGTCGCTTTATAATCGAGCCAGTGTATATCAGGCGCCAAGACCTACTACTACTTTAACTTATGGAATACCTAGAGTTAATTTAAACACGACTCGTGCCCCGTCGGCGAGCTCACTCGATGCTGGCACCACCTTTCCTGTCCGCTTATGTTTTATCGTTAACTGCACATTTACTACATACATTCCGACTAAATACTGAAGGGAAATGAAACATTATCGCCTTAGTCTTTATTTTGAAATTATTCAACCTGTTTTATTATAACTTCGTGACGATGCAATGCGGCGTGTAATTAAACACAAGATATGGATTCAAGTTCTACTTTGTGTGAATTCCATTATTTTAATAGTGTTAACAACCATAAAATCTTAAGGTATCTGGATTACTTTGTACCCTAAATGTTCTTAACGATCTTTTACCATCCGCGTCTGGTACAAAAACTATAGTTTTTTAATGATTTATCAATTTTTTGTTCACAAGTTGATTCGAACCAATTTATAGAAATTATTGTTTTTATTTTCGCATTGAAACGTTACGTACTTGTTGCAAATAATTGCCGTAACAGGTTTAAAAATGCTTCGGCAATTTTATATTTTGATCATTCTCTTCGGATCTTACAGTTAATAATAATGTTTAAGATAGGTAATATAACAGATTTTATCAAAATTCGATAATGTAGGTAAGTACAATAATTTATTTATTTTATTTTTATGTTTATTAAGTGTTAACAATAGACGTATGAAATGTGCATGTATGTAGTTATACTGACATGCACACTTCATACATAGAAGTATACCGCGACATACGCATGTATATTTATATACGAGAGAAACAGTGTAAGCTCCAAGCTAACGACATCAACGCGTCCTTGCGCCGCGTCCTTGCCACTCGACCGCTAAACCCTCTACTCCGCACTCTTTTAAACTCATCTATTTTCAAATGCCGCCGTCCCGCTCCGCACCACTGACGTCCCAGCGCCCTGCACTCGATACGCCAGGTGATAAATCGCTCCAACGACAGCCCTCGCATTGCTGCTTTACGGGACAAGTTTACCCATGCTCCCACCATTTTTATTTACTACTGAATGGATGCACCTCATGCGTATAAACTTTAATCACTGAATCTTTTTTTAGCTCACACATTTTCATATCTTGCATACGGTGCTGGAATACATTTTTTCCTCTTGTTTGTTTTGTTATCACAATGTACAGTTAGACGACAAGGCCGACCGGCCGGTATAGACAACATTGTTTCAGAGCTTATACAATAAATTTTAACGGTGTTCAATATTTAAATGTAGTATAAAAGGGATTCTTTACAATTTGCTGGCTGATGAATATTTAGTAGGGCGTATAGGGCGCTGGGCTACGATGCGCCGAGCGCAACCGTGTAACGGCCTAATGAGGAAGACCCTTATGGGGACCGAGCGTGTTAGAAAATCCCTAATTGTACGTAACTATGTCGTTGATATTCAAAACGCGTACTTCTACGTCCAATTAAACAAGCTTTGCACCTGTACATACTTTGGCGCTTATTATTGCTTTAAGTACGTAAAGTTTGTGGCTTTCTTGTTAAATCGATAATGATATGTACATACCTGTACTGCACGTAAAATGTGCTTTGCTCTTTATTCTCTCAACTATTTATAAATATTCAATAAATCGTTATGTACATAAGGACACTGTGCATTAAAGTGTTTTACAGTACATAAACAGTTATAGTTTTATTTTCATTTCGCACTAACGACTACGCTGAAGGAACATCTATGCATTAGCATACTATTATCTTTAAGAACCATGTAAAGCTGTACGCGAAAGAATGTGGAGTAATCCTGTATGATAAAATGTAAAATAAATCGTCTATCGCATTTTTAAAAGGTATTTACATAAATAGGTTACACGCTTTACGTTGATTGAATTCTAAGTTGCAACTGTACGCGAATATCTTCATGTTACTTTCGCGAATATATGTTTGTTTGTTCTTTTGGAAGGACATAAAAGGACCTGATATCCTTAACGAAGATATGCAGTTCAAACCCATAAGCCCATTATTTGGGACATAACACTGACAAAGCCGCGGGCGACGCCGAGTATTAAAAAAACCATACGCAATATAATAAGATGTTGACAGTTTAATTAACTCTTGGTTATTTCATTTAATTTATTGTCACATTTCTGTGGATATCTTATTAAGACATAAATATTCTTATCGTTAAGTTTAATTTGGTTTATTTGATTTTGCGAAATATATATTTTCAGAGTACATAATTTAAAAGTATGATATATTTCATATTTGTTGTGACGTTTGAGAGGTGTTTTCAAAGGTTTGTAGGTTAGTTGGTGAAGTGTATGGGCCTGGCTAGCCGCCAGCAGGCAGGGTCTCGTTAATGCGTCTATTTAAGGCGAGCGGCTCGCATGCCTCGAGAGCTGATTATTGGCGCCTCACTGAATAATGAAACGCCGATCTAGGCTAATCGATGCATCGACTTTTTACTGAACTTTTCTTCCTTTTGTCGACCACTCTATTTATTTATAATGATTGCGTAGATACAATGTTAGTTGGTACAACTTTATAATGTAAATTGGCATGGCTACAAAAAATAGGTACACTCGAATTTCACAGCTTCTTATATAGGTAGAATGATTTAAATAAAGCTAATAATTCATTAATTCAGCACAAATCTAATTATTTTTATTCCATCAATCTTGCAATGTCGGTATCTACGCATATATCTTCATTTGGACGGATAACGTCGGATAAAATCTTACCGCGGAGCAGTACAATAAAATTTAAATTCGAAATAAGAGTCGGCGGTGGTTACTTTTCAATCGTTTTGCCAGCGGATATATGTCGATGGTGGAAGGTATCGCGTCCGATTGTCGGTAGAGTTAACCGGGGATGCTCATCAACATGCGTTGCCAGACTCTTTAATGCGATGCCGAAGCCCCTTTTACGATCGCAGGTCTCGATGGAAACCATTTAAGGCTGCCGCGCGTGTTGCTCTGATATATAGGTGCTAGTCACGAGCGGAGCGATGCCACAAGCGAAGTGACAGAAAAATCTTCACCAAAGTAAATAATTGTCACTCATATAGTTATTTCTTTGTAGCTACAATTTATTAATATTGCAAATACTAGCTTTCTTTTTCATGTTTATTCATTGCCGTAAATGAGTTTCCGATTTATGAATTAAGTATATTGCTTCGAAGTTCCGAAAACACGAACAAATAGAAGCATTCAGTAGACGAAGACTACAGATAGCTGCAATCTAAACATAACTAATTGTCTGTCACAGACTAATGTTATGCCTTGGGATTTGTTATTTACTTATATGTTGTACTTGTTCTATGTCTGTGTCAAATAAATAGATTTATTTGTTTCTTTTTTCTTAAATAGTAAGATTTCATTATTTAGCTGCATACCTTTTAACTTGTCTCGTCTTTGCGGTTTCAAACAGCCTTGCAATGCTCACACCTTTACTCGCTCATATTCGCCCAGTTCAGTTCTACCCAGTAAAACGCGACGCGTAGGCGCCTTCTGATTTACTACAGAGCCAAATTCTCACATCCCTTGACATGTCACCCGGCAAATATGGATAACTGTTACGGTAGTTCGGTTATCTATTATGTATTCATTTATACTGATATGGCTTAATTTTCAACTTATTTCTTTATTTATTAACGGTAATCAAATAATAATTTTAAATCTGTTATAATAGGTACCTACACCATAAGGAATGTCAAACTAAAAGACATTATTAGAGACGATCACTAAATATTAGAAGTTCCTCCCCGTTTTTTTTATTTTTTATTACTGCCGATTAAATTGACTCCATGCTGCCTGATGTTAAGCAGTCAGTGAAGTCCCATAGTGATGGCCATCATCCCAGCAGCCAGCATGGCATTATGGCATGATAGCCATCACCTTGACGGCCTTGAGAAAAGCTTTTTCACGCCCCGCTTAAAGGACCCAAGATCATAAGTGGAGGGAAACACGTGGGCTGGTAAAGAATTCTTCATCATTCTGGTACGACAGAGATAAGAGGCGCCCAAACGTTTGGTGCGTGACGGTATCTGTTCTACCGTGTAAGATTGGCACCTTAACCCAGCCCGTGTCGTTCGTGATAGGAAAGGAGAGGGTGGGATTAGTTGAAAGAGCTCTTCGGAGCACTCACCGTGATAAATGCGATGGAAGACAGTCAATGAGGCCACGACTCTGCGTAATTGCAGTGACTCAAGAGTTAGTTTTTGTCGAACTTGAGAAGGTATATATGAGTTATTATCTCACATATAAAAATTCAGTCAGATAAGACAAATCCTCCTACATGATGTTTCGACAAGCCTTTCACACTTTCGCAATAATAAATGATGTTTATATCACCATCAACACGCTTAATAAGCCAAGTGCTATATTGCAATTCGAATAGTACGTTTTCATAATTTTTATTGACTAAACCTTCATACATTAGTCACGTTCGGATCCCAAAATGTAGGCACTAAAATATAACTGTGTTTCGTTCTACAGACCTCGTAATGTCCATTTGCCACTTAAAATAGCAACACATTTTAGTAAATAAGCTCTCATTTAATATAGCATTTGCATTCGAGAGTTCGGTGATCGCCATATCTTGATTTAAATATTTTGTTTTTATACTTTCCATTAAATTAATGGAAGGTAAAATGCTGTTCTCGCTTATTGTATGCGTACAATTTAATGATAAAGGCTGGCACTATTTTAATATTCATGACTTAAGTTTTAGCACAGAGCGCTCTTACCCGATTTAGATAGGTTAAAAGTCCAATGTTCTAAATTAGGCAATACGTGTTCGGGTCAACATTTTGACGTGACAACGTCTTATAAATTGGTTTGCCGGGTGACACTTCAAGAAACTGCGTTACGCTCCGCTCACGTTATGCGCTCACAATGAGAGCGAGTGAGAGGCACGCGTCCCGCCTAAGAGCGAGAGAGACAGACATAAAAAGTGAAAGGCACGCGTCTTTCATCCTTCTTCCTACTATACGAATGAATATTCACATTAAAATTATTTTACCACTCAAAGTCGTTGTCACGTAAAACTTTCGCCCGTATACCGACTTTACAGGCAACCAATTTTTTTATAAAAATTCTTATTTACCTCTATGAATCACAGTTATGCTAAGATTAGGGGAGCGTCGTATATTTGCATATTCTGATTTCACGGGTCCACGCTAGCAAGAGTGGTGTTAGAGGCAAATATTTGAATCTTAGTATTTGTTTCAAGCCCCGAGTGTCGTACACATAGCAGATAACGGCACATATGCTACCTAGTCTTGGTTTAGTGTCTGTATTTAGCTTTATTATAGGATAAAATGTTGTCCAAATTATCATAGTGCATGTAGGCATACTTGTAGCTTGTCCCCAAGTAGTAGGCCAGTAACGGTCTTTGTAATTATGTTAAATATCCTGATGCCAGTAAATCTATACGACCCCTTATTTCGCTTGTATTAATAGCTACGTAATACTGTCCAGACATAAAATGTGAAATATTCATCCGTTAATAAATAATGATTAAACTTAAAGAAAGCGTAATCCATGTCGCTGTTCCTAATTAACCTATAATTAAGTTTAAAAATTAAAAGGACTAAACTTTAATCATCTGCCAATTTGGTGTATCATTTAAAAATCGTAAATCGATTTGGACAATCTGTCCTGGTTCTTGTCTTGTCAACTGTTACACTGTAACCGCTAATTTCCGTTAATCTTTTTATTTTGCAAAAATAGCGTGAGAACGATGATTAAATTTAACTAATTCATTTTTGATTATTCGATATTTATTGCCCCTGTTTTGCTAACGTTATTAAGCTTAGATAAGAAAAATGTCCGTCTGTTAAATGTTTAATCAATTTTAAAGGTAAGTTACGACGTGATTACAGTCGCTCATCATAAACTGTTTGAATGTCTCGAAATACATCGATAGGTCGTAATGGCAGACTGTCAAGCCCGACCACAATTTCTTGTCGTTGTCACGTTACTTCCACTAATTGTATAATGAGGACTGTGATTGAGTGTGACAGGGCAGATTCTCTACGAGCGAGTCACACTTCGTCTCTTTGTTTCATGTCTAGAGCTTGCGCCCTCGACTCCATTATTTATTTTTTGTTACCTCACATTCTACCTATTCCACGTTTTTATTTTTAGTTAGCCTTAAAATAGTTCTACGTTTCGTAAGCCTTAAAATAGTTTTTATCGTACTCGACCTCGAGCATTGCCACTACTGCACCGGCTAAAGTATCGAACTAAATTCTCTCTTATTAATACTCTACTTTATTATACACTTAGCTGTCGAGAAACTTGTTCGAAAATTACAGATATTTAACCAACATCGAATTGGATAATTACATGAACTGTAATGATATGTGAGTCGGCATCGGGCGATTCACAGTTTTTTAAGCCCATTTTTAAACATCAACAAAATAGTGCTGGGCTTAATGGTAGGAAACTGTAATAAAGTTGTAAGCGCGTGGATTAATTGTCATCAAGACTATTTACATAATTAAATTCTGGTCGAAAGCCCTTAATCATCTTGTTGTACTGTCATTATGTGATCAGTCGGTGTGTGGTTAACTTTACTTTTAATTCATTTATAGTTACTATTTACCTTACAACCATGATATTATGGTAAAGGTCGAGGTTTCACCAAGCTCGTTATCATTTGCGTAATTAGTCTGTTGCTGTTGACATTTTGATGTTAACTCTTTTTATAAAATGTAACTGAGCTCGATCTTCGTATCTTTTTTTTTTAGTTAGGCCTCTACTTTACCTCTTTGGGGTCACGACTGATTTGTTCATAACCGTCAAGTCTGTGTGTAAAAGAACTTTAAAAACAACTTAGATATCCGAATACGTCCTACTTAAAGCAGTTTGCTTAGTAACGGCGACGTATTCAGGACGTTGCTTTTTGGTTATCCTCAAAAAGTCTTCATATAAAAATAAAATCGCGTACTATTAACAAAAAAAATATTTCCGACCCAATTTCGTAAAGCTCGCAATAGGTATAATTTCTATCGTATGTTTTACAGTTGGCAAGTCTGCAGTGCCATCATTAAACTAATTACTTACCTACAATTCATATAAAACATTCTATTCAATCTTTGAACTTGTGCTAAAGGTCTAAACAACACATTTGTCACACATTTTTGTCTACAATATAAAAAATTCGGGCAAGTGCGAGTCTGACCCGCGCACCGAGGGTTCCGTACGCATTTTACCTTATTTAATTTTGTGGTTGGTGCTAATTACGATAGTCCTCTAAATCTGTATGAGCGCCCATACAACTTAGAGGACTATCTTAAATGGAGTCTACTATGTATGTATGGGGACACCCTTAAATTTTCCTTTTTTTTATTTTTGTAATTTTTCCTTTTTTTGTGTTGAAAGACCCTGCTTTTGGCCAAATTTCGTGATTCTAGTTCAACGGGAACTACCATATAGGTATTCGACCCAAAACCTATAGGGTACTTACGGTTAACCTAGAATTGTCAATTTTGGTCAAAACCAAGGTCTTACAGCACAAGTAAAGGAAAAATTCCGAAAATTAAAAAAGTTGAAAATTAAGGTTAATTTTGGTACTTACAAGTTTTCGCAAAAATCTAATTTTGACCATATCTTTTTATCGGGTTGATCCAGGACCCTGATTTGTATACACCTAATAGGAACCATAGACCTTAGTATCTGGTATAAATTTCAATTTGCTAGGTCCACCCGTTCCTGAGAAAATCGGCGGTGACACACGGACAGACAGACAGACAGACAGACGGACAAGAAAGTGATCTTATAAGGGTTCCTTTTTTTACCTTGTAAGGTACGGAACCCTAAAAACGGTAAGTAATTATTAAAATGAGCGTACATATTTTGTTACTTCAACGTTTTTCATCATAATTTCAGCTAAATAAACAGAAATCTAATATTCATAGCTTTTAAATCAACGGCAACTATGTCAAACCATTACATTCAAATGTAAATATATTGTTTGTATAATAAATTATTTATTGCCTGCAGCAGTAAATATGGCCATTTTAGTTTATTATTGTCTACAGTATTTGATATTTATAACAAGATATATTTCTCAATTTCCTAACTACATTATTTACGTTGTAAACCGTTATGAATTTAACACGTACGTATTTAAATTTTAATTTATCGTATCTGATTCAAATTATCTCGCACATGAATTATGGTTTGAGGTGGGTGTTTGAGGCTGTTTAGCGGGAGTAAAGAATAGAGTACAAAAGCGTCACCTCACGATTCACCCTAACGTATGACGCGTTCGCTCTCTACTCAGGGGTGGCGAGCCGCGCACTCATTACATCATGCACTGAACATATGTGCCAGTCCAGGAGGGCCACGGTCTGTCATTAAGCCACCCAGCCCTGGATCGATCAGATATAAATCATGGTAATGGTAGATTATTCTAGATGCATCGGCGGAACACCCGGGAAATGCGCTCGAAGCACCGATTACATGGAACCCACTGACGTAATTGCACCGCTCATTGATACCTCACGAAATGTAATTAGGCTTTGTTCCAGCAAAATGCCCGTACAGGATTCGCTCTCATTCTGTTATTTGATTGTGGCATTAACTAAATGATGAGCAGCGAGCGACTGCAACGATGAAATGTCGTAAATGTCCAGTATTACTTAAATTATATACGAGATATGTGTTTATTTATTACGGGTCAATGTGAAGGGAACTGTATTTTATTTGGTGAAGTGTAAAAGCCGTTATCTGTCTTTATAATTATATATAGTATTTGTTTGCACGTCATGGTCCATTAGCATTATCAATTGAAAGTAAATTGACCATAAAGAAGGCGTGACATCGTAACTTTAAATTGTTTATATTCTGTTTAAGAAAATACGAAGTCTACAAGTTTAATATGTGCGACATCGATTTGTTGCATAAATATGCTTATCAACTAAGAATGGTTCTATCATCCTTTGTATAAAAATTCGGACGGTACGACGGCTGATTCATTTAGCTATTTCATTTATCTTGCTTCGAACGAAAATCCTTTAGCTACGTACCAACCGCTAGAAGCATAGAAAGATTCTTGCCGTTCTGTCATAATGAAATAGCTAAACATAACACTCTCATGCTGACATTGAAACGAAACATTTCTCATTTCTTATGCAATGCATGTAATACTCGTGAAATAATGCGGTGCCAATCAAAATGTAAATCGTAACTTGACATCTAAGTGAAATGTTGCGCCTTCAATTTGGAATCCAACGGTTAGACGGATGAGTAATTTGGAGCCGTTAATGCTTTTACTTTTTGAATATTACAGCTATCCAAAAATAATTTAATTAAAACGATAAAATGCTATACACTTTTTAACGTGTGTTTATTATAGACACTGATGGCTACGTACGCAATAGAATACACGTTTTATTTCACCTATAAACATTGTAACACCGTTATATTTTATATCAATTAATATTTAATAACTCATAACACACCACAGAGAAACGCACAATAAAATACATACTCGTGGCAATAAATAAGTACGAGCTATAAAGAATAATGTTGTCATTTTACACTTGTGCATTGTTCGCGGCGCAGCGGTCATAACGTTTTGCCATTCATTCATCAAAGGCTCCATTTATGCGTAATTAACTACATGGTTTCATTACTTCGTCTAATATCGGAGACTTACACGTAAAATTAATTTGCATAACCAAAGCACTCACTTCACAAACATATTAAAAGCTTAGCTGTAAAACAAACTTATTAATGCCAAATGAGTTACTGTAAATAAGATTATCGTGCGCGGTATTATGCGATGTATATCATAGAAAAAATGTCATTCCGTTAGATGATCTCGGCAGAAATAATACAGTTGTATGTTGGTTGGAACGATAACCTATCGGGGCGCAGCCTCATAGCGTTCGGTGGAGACGCAGCAGGCATTATCGTGTCTAATCAGGTTCGCACGCGGCGCGGTGGCTAAATCATCCGATTATTGATTTCCGATGTCGCGGTCGTGATCGGGCGCGGGATTCAACGTTCGGCGTGACAGTGCAGCCATTGTCGGAGCCGACGGCGGCTCGCGCGCGCATTCTCCGTGATTAAACGCTTGTAATTCCAACAATATCATCCCGACTGTCGGATTCAATCTGCACACGCCGTGCGCCGCTCATCTCATGTCATCTTCCTAGCTGACTGACCTTACAGCACGGACCACTAGCATGTAATAAGTCAGTTAACATTAAGACCCCGTGCCCTGGAAACGTCCAGGCTCGTAACATAAAAGAGAATAAACAAACTGCACTCAAAGTAGATATGAATCTGAAACAGTAATAATGTCTTGATTTATTATTTCGCTTTTGTGATTTATGCTGTAATTAACCAGATATGAACATCTCCGTGATCTAATTTTGCGTTAGTGGGCATTCGATGGAAAAACCGCTCGTACATCAGGTATGTTAATACACTGCTTGTGACGTGGTTGACAGTTAGCTTGTTGGTGATAACATGTAACAAAAAATAAGGAGTAGAAGTTTTATGTGATACCAATTTGATACTCTCGCAATGGAGATTGCTATATATAAAAATCGAGTGCACAATATTTGTTATCGAACTCGTCCGAATCGCCTATTGCCTAGACCGAATATTATATTGTTTTTTGTTTTTAATGCATATTTGGTAGCACTTCGAATTGAGCGTTGGCTATTTATTATCTGGTTTCATTTCATTTCTTATAGTTCGGCAATAAAAAGAGTATATGACAAAGCAACATTTTCCAGGTCAGCTAGTTAATCATGCGTAAAGCTACTTGAATTATACTCCTAATAAGTAATTTATTTGACCTCCTAAAATCTTCAGTGTTTGAAGTTCGGCTGAATAACAATTAATGCTTGACGTCTCTTTCAACTCACTCATCGATGATTTCATTTAAAAGTTCTTGTTCTCTCATTACAACCGCACCCTTGGTACCGGCTCGTAAACGTGTCAAAAATATTATGTTCATCCGTTGTTGAGTACGTCAATCTCAATATCTTTTAGTAAAGTCTTTTTTCAAGTGTACGACTATCGTATAAAAGGGCCTGTTCGCAAATTTTTGCTCTTATTGCGTACTTGGCCGGCAGTGAACAATAATAGGGGAGGCAATTTCTCGCGACATGAGATCGTCGGATGGTAACGAGCAGTCGGTTGTCGTTATTAAACCCCATTGTTGTGATGTGCCGTATAAAGCCTAACGCAGCCTAGTCCCTTTCTAATGCTGCCAATAAAGCATTGAAAGTGCATTTGCAGTGCGATTAACTCTCTCGGGCGGTTATGCGACTATGCACGATGTGAGTGCGACACTGTAGGGCTGCCTCTACCGTGGTCCCTAGTACCAGTACATAAGACCCTCTACTACTGTTCATGATATTCGTCATATTAAAGCAATTCTAGTCCGATATTTATACAGAACAGGTAGGGTATTGTGATAATCATGGTGAGAAACTATCATAATCATTTAGAACCCCCTACGAGGATAAATTTGTCCGATTCACATGTTTTCGACTAAGGTACACTTTGTATCCGTAACCCCCCGCAGACGTTTCCTGGTGGGTGAGTTGTTATTATTACGGCTTTTATACACATAACCTGTTTCGGTAAGGCACAACCCTAACCTGAAAGATGCAGAAAAGTATTTGTTTTTTAACTGCAATGTTTGTATAAATGATGTCATACTTAAAAATGTTGATGACTTCTGTGTGATGTTAGAAAGCTAGAGAGGGTCATAGGCTATATTTTACATAGATAACTAACTCCCATGCGGGTGGAGCCGCGGTAAAGTCCATTAATCATAAAACCATGCAAGCTGAAAAAAAAAACATTTATTGTAAGGAAGTACTCGTAATTACAGTTTTAACTCTGAGAAGGCTGGAGTGATAATTACTCGTGTGTGCACAATTTCCAACATTCCTCTCTTCATTTTCACATGACTATTTTCTCTTTGTTTACTATTTTGCTGAGGTGGAGTTAATTTCAAAGACGAGCCGCTCTCGTAGGAGAGGCCTGTATTTTACCTCAGGTGGAGGCTTTACATGACAGTTTTAAAAGCTCATTTTAGTGATCTTACAACTTTAATCATCGTTATTTCACTAATATAAATAATCGAAGATTTAGATTCATAGGAGTACTGTGAGTTAATAGGGAGTTTTTGTCTACTACACCCTGGCCATACGTGTTGATATAGGCTTTGATGAGTAAATGTTCTTTAGTCGTCTTTTATGCACCCACGAAATGAAATTGGTCAGTGATATTTGTATTCTTAATCCGTCATCACACGAATAACACTATAGGAATAACTTTAGTGGTCATTCAAACGTATGTTAAATTGTCTTTCGGGATATTCAGGGTGTCACAAGACCCATCACCAAGCCGAAGTTTACTCGTTGTGGACATCATGCCAAGTCATACTAACCAAAAATAATACCTGGGAAACAATTTTTTTTTTGAGTTTTCACATTTTTTAAACCGCAATTAAAAGCGCGTGCGTGCAATCCTCGAAATACCTACTTATCCATGGAGTTATAGAGCATCTAAAGAACACATTGGCGGGGTAAATGCACCGATTTTGTACCTAATTTGAAAAACTCCATACTAACTTTGAGCCTCAATATCTCCTAAACCAGTAATTTCCCAGGTATTGTGCCCAAGTAATAAATGTTCATAGTGATTGGTACAACATGGGCTTTCAGTTTTCGTTAAGGGTATTTTAACACCCTGTATACCACGTACCTTTGCTTGGAGTAACCGATATTTCGACACTGTTGCAACATGGCGCTTGCGCCTGCAATTCACGAATGTACTCATCATATATAAGTATACATACATCCTTGAACATGGCGCTTGCAGCAGTGCCGAAATATCGGTTACTCCAAACATAGGTACGTGGTATATATATCCCGAAAGACAATTAAAAAAACGAATTACCTACTCTGTTGTGTACCTGTCACCGCACGGACGTCACTATTTTGTAAATACATATCTGTAATTGGAAGAACTTAACAAAAAATCTTAATATTATAAAATCCTTGCGTTACTGACTGACTGACAGACAAGCTACAGCCAAAATTATTGGGCGCAGGAAGCTGAAATTTGGCATGTATGTTTCTTGGGAATCTTAGAGGTGCACTAAGAAGGGATTTCCCGAAATACCCACGGGATCGCTCAAAGCAGATAAATAAAAAAAATGTGCAGGTGTAGCTGATGGCGTCCTCTAGTATTTTATAAGTGTTGTAAAAACTCAAAGTACATATACATATACAGGATGTCACAAGACACATCATCAAGCAGAATTCTACTCGATTTGGACATCATGCCAAGTCAAAAATAATATAAATCCAAAAATAAAATGATAATAAGCAAAAATAATACCTGGGGAACGATTGTCTTTTCAGTAGACACATTTTTAAGCCACAATTAAAGTGCGCACGTGCAATGCTCGAAACACCTACCGATCCATGGGTGCATAGGACATCTATACCACAAATTAACGGCGTATATACATCGATTTTGTACCTATTAAAAAAATTGTTTGGTGCCCAAGTAAAAATTGATCGTAATTATTGGTACAATATGGGATTTCAGTTTTCGTTAGGGGCTTTTTACTCCCTGTATATACATATGTGTCTATTCAAATTACGGATATAACCACTTCTTGCCTTGGTGTGTAACGAGGTCACTTCTTAAAGCAATTCAATATACTAAAGTATACCATAGGATCTTACAGAACGAAGACTATATTTTTCTCGAATAAGGTTCTGTAGAAAACCAAAATTAACTGTTTATTGCCTTAAAGCTGAAGCTACCAAAAAGCTTCAAATTCGTATGGAATTGTGCATTTTGACCACCCCTAAGTAAGAAAGTTGTGAAATAAGTGTTGAATATATTTTTAACGAGGTTTTTAATCAAATGTGAGCAATAAGGATGTGGTTGATTTAAAGATCGAAGAGTGGTATTACATTAAATTAATTCATCACCTATTTCTGTTAAAGCAATAGGTAAGTACGTTAGTGAGATGAATAATACCAGACAATATAATATATGATCCCTTTATTTTCGAATAACCTATTGATATTTAAGAAAAGCTTGTTTACCTACAAAATTGTGTTTATAAATCGAAGTTATTTCCTGTGCAGAACATGCAGGAATGCCGATTATGCATCCCCACAAACTTCAGCTGCGGTCCTTATATTATCTCTTCACTTGAAGGTCAACTACGTGACATCGCCTAACAACGCCATGTATATTCTGACGAGTTGTAATGTGACACAACCTTAATATCGATATCGTTTGACCTTTAGGAGGTGGCAGCCCTACTAATCTATGTCTGAACTCTATTATCGACTGTTAATAAAACTAGGTAGCGCACGCGGCGGGGCGGCTGCTGTTGGTGCTAGATGGCGTCGGCGGGCGGTAGATGCGCCCGCACATTTGCATAAGGAATTGGGTGCGCACGCTTTGGTATCGTCTCGCGGCGTATTTCTCACGCTACCCGCGGCCATTGCACGCTCCCGCCATCACCGCCTCTTGTCTAATGGCTGTGTCAGCACGTTGCCCCTGTTCCTACATTTTTTCTAAATCATCCATCAAACTCCCATAGACAGCAACTGCATAGGCAACATGTAAACATGTTCCCAACTGGTTTCCACGAAACCATTTTGTAATATCACCTTTAATTTACTATGTTGGCAAAGTAATGGTGCATACCGAAATAAACAAGCGATGTAAAGTTCATAATTACACGAATCTAGAGGTCGTTAAGAGCCGAAGTCGGTCGATCATTTTTCACTATTAAAATATATGTTCGGCGCAAGTTTCGGCGGTAAGTGTGTTTAATTGCACGGTGCAATGATAGCGAGAGATAGGTGCCAGACGAGTTGTTGTCGACCTCGATCTGAGCCACGGTCGGTTCACCTGAAATGTTAAACGCCCAAAACCAATTCCCGTAATTAAAAACAAGATTTTTAAATATAAACAGGAATACCAAACAATTCGAAAGCATTAAATAAAACTAGTACTATCAAGACAAAATAAACGTCCGACAGCAATACTTAAACAAGTACAAGACGTCATTTCAGACAGTAAATAAAATCGCAAGCCGTAAGGGATAAAAGACAATAGCCAAATGAATATTTCATAAGGCTATTATTTAATGATGACGCTTATAATACAGTAGTGCTATCAATTAGAAGCGAAACGGCAGTAATTTCTTTTAGTAGATTAAGCACAAAGCGAGCTTTGTCCCATGACCTTTGAGGTCAGAGCTTATTTTATGAACCACCAGCGATTTAATACTTGCATATAGACTTTCTATAAATAAAATGTTACACCAGTACCTAAAGGTACTTTCACTATAGAATACGATGAAGGCTGTTATTGTTGTGATTGTATTTTGGCGATCAATGAAATTATTAACAATTGAAAAAGTACAAACCTGAATAACAGCTTTTGTTCTCACGAGATTTATAATACAGAGGCTTTATTAACCCATCTCAACGTGTCGTCGTCAAAAGAGAGAAATTCTAGAAAAATACTACAAGACGGTTTACGACCAGAAAGCACGCTTCAAACATTCGCACACCAATGTGCATATATTACAAAGTTAATCCTTGCCCAACCCAAGTGTAGTACTGTATCTCTAGTCATAAAATAATGAAATCGATAACAGTAAACCAACATTTGATTACTTCATTTTACGTCTTTTATAGCCGGTATATGGCATCGCATTATTCGTATTCGTTTCATTCGGTTCATAAAGAATATTTTATGATTGCATCGTGAAAGAATGTGTGTACGGTGTGCGCTTATGACTTGCGTCTAGGGTTTGGTCGCGGCGGTCACTATTGTAAGCAGACAGTGCGCAAGACATTCTCATGTAACATGTTGCCATGTTCCATGAAGTCGTCTGTGACCGTGCGCGACCACTCCAGGCCCACGTTAGCCGCGCACCGTACTTACCTCACCAGAGTATGCGTAACTGACTCGACCGTACGGACGCCTACTCGTAAAATCCTATTGAACCGTTCCTTGTAACTGCCGCCTTCAAAACGTATATTGTTAGGAAAATACCTTTTAGCACATACCTATATTATTCTAAATGGTAGTTTCATGTATGTGGATGAAACAATTGCTACTAGAAGAGTTATGCTTGCTAGTCGGCAAGTTAACTGAAGTCCTCGGCATAAAAGAATATTAAGCGTAAGTAGTAATGCTAAATTATTATTACGCACGACGAACACCGTTGAAATGGCTCCTTTAAGAAAATGATGCTGTCGTTTTCGTATTCGATTCATTCTCGGTATTCAGTTTTGTAAGGTTGCAGGTGTAAAATAGTGGTTGTAGCCGTTTCCAAAGAGCGTATAGTTCTACAACAATAAGCTAAATCCTGAATGTAAATTGGAAATACGCAGCTTTTCTCATAGACAATTTTATTAACAATGAACATTACTTAGAATTGACAACCATGAACAAAAGCTGTGGCGATGTTGATTTTCTGTTAAGATTTGACATAAAGCGACCGTGTAGGTTATAACAATGACAGGAACTATAAAAACTTGACCTGAGAAATCACCGTAGCATGTCCAGATTGATTGATAATCACTTAAAAGTACTAAATCGATGTTGGAAGAAGTAAACGTGCCTTTTCTTTTTTCTTGCCAATTGGTCATCAGCACATTGCGATATTTAAACATGACCAGAACCCTGGGTTGTAGCTTTATATATTCATGGACAGTTTATGTTAATAATACAATTATAGTACATATAGATATTTGGAAATCTTGCATTTGAAAAATATAGTTTAGGTAGGATATCTAAAATATATTTTTTGGCCATTTGATTATTGTAAAGTCATATGTATGTATAATTCATTTTTTTACTTTAAATTGATGGAGGTCATATTTGACTCTTGATATAACCGACAAAGGACGTCCCAATTTAGCTTTTGTTGTATATTTTTTATTATTTGGGATAAAACTTGGTTAACTGTAGTGTATTCGAGTTCAATATCACTGAAGGTCTTCAGAGTTCAGATCAGGCCAGATAATTTAAAGATCCGGCACAGTTAGACTTATTTTGTTTCTAACTAGGCACGACAAAAGTTTTATGTCCAAATACATGTATTTATTTAGGTACGTGGATAGATTTGGAGTTGGTGACTTGTTTGCTACTGTATGTGTACCATCATGGACTTGTAGTAGGCCTCTTATTGAGGGGGCCATCTAGCTACCACAGCAGTACCAATTATTCAGCGCCAAATAGTAAAGTAAAAATTTTCTATGCTCCGGTTTTGTATGGTACTAGTGAAATAACTGGGCATTTTCAGTGACTTAACACCTTACGTCACGAGGTAGGAAGCGGCTTGGCTTTGTCTTTAATATGGCCAAAGTTTTATACTTTCTCTCGTTTCACCTACTATCAGGTGGCCATCGTACTGCCATAAAGATATATGCAGAATGGGTGTGTGTTATATCTAGGGATGCCTAAGTATGAAATTACTTGCGCTGACAGATATATAGAATATGAGCCTATACTACGGGAGCTAGAAACTTGAAATTCCGGCAGTTTATATGAGGAAGTATTTTGCATAAGGGAATGAAATTTTAATAAGGTGTAGGTCGTCTTTATTTACGTTAAATCTGCTAGTCCGAAGCAAGACGATTTTAATAAAGTATTTAATTAGAAGTTACTCGATATCTGATATAAAACTTTTTATTGCCAAGTACTATCGTCGCAAATCCATGCACAACTTAAAAATCCATACATTTTTTTTTTAAACTTGTTCATGTAAACATAAAGTCTGATCGGTGTATATATGCCAGATAACGGACCTAAATCAACTACAGAAATTCATAAGCACGCGGTATTGCAAATTTTCATCCGTCTTAACAAATGTCTTCAAACTATACTCGGAATATTTGAAGGCGGATGCAACTTTTCACATCCCGCCATAGTTGTGGACATTCAGTGAGACATAGCATTCCAACTTTTTCAAGATTACCGTTGTACCGTGTGGTCTCAGCGTCAATGTGAAATTGCAATTCTAAAACATTTTTTCTATCCACCTCATGTGGTAGAATTTAAATTAACATGGAGAATATCCAATAAATCGTCTCCAGTGATATGTTTATTGGAAGTACATAAAATAATTCCAGTCATTTTACGCTTTTCTAGAACCGACGCACGGTGTGGACGTTCACACATAATGAGGCTAATTTATTTTAGTTTGCAAACAACGTAACGTTCATCACGATCCTTTTGTCTATTGCACAAGGTGTTTCTATAAATAAATATTAATTGCAACTCTAATCAACACGACTGCTCCTTATTACAAAGTACATGACAAAAATAGCTCTAAAGCGTCGCGATCACTTGGAATAATTGATGGTATACGTTAAATTTGTTCGAGTTGCGTATAAATTCTTGCAGTAGTCCTGAATAAAAATGTTTGCTACTTAAAAAGGTATAGAAATAGAAGGCACCTAGACTACCTACTAACTGTTGGTTGGATACATTTCTTTGAAATAAACGTTACTAAAAACACCTTTTACTTTTATGCTACTGCTACACCAGCATTAGTGTTAGCGTTAACGGCAACGCCCAACTACGCGTTAATTAACGCGTTAAAATATGCGTTGACTATTCGAAATTTAACGCGTCAAAACGATGGCCACATCTTCATAGCGCCCAAATTAACGCGTTAAGACGCAGGTGTAGCAGCAGCATTATGAGTTTATAAAACTGCACTAGTACCATCCCTAAATTTACATAGTATCAAGACACGCTTATCATAATGATACAGTATTTCCAAATGTCATCAGAATGATAAAACTAATTCAACTTGACGCTTCGTTTGAACTCGCGAAAAGCTTGTTTTCTCGACAGCACTTTATTAAGTCTAATGTGATGCCCTAATTTGATAAAGATATTAATCTCACTTACGCAATATATGTATTATATTCAGACAATATAATAAATGCGGAATCCGCATTACAAATTGCTTCCACAAATCACCTTGATTAAAAGGTTGTCTCCAATTTAGCGTTGTTAAAATGTTTTCGTAATTTAAATTTCCTTAAACTAAAATGAAACATTTTGGCGATAATGACACTATCACAAAAAATCAGCATATAAAAGAAATGCGTGTTGTGCCGCTTTGAATAATATTTATTCCAATGTCCAGAAACATGTTTCTTAGGGTGCTTGTACACGGCGCATGTAGCTTGAGCATGTTGAGGCACTTGCGCGGGTTACATGCACCGTAAACATATCGTTTAAAACAATGTGCGGGTCCAGCAACTCGAGCATGTACCAAAGCGAGCCACCCGCGCAAGTAATTCGCGTGCTCTGCGACGCGCGCGGGTCACTCGCGCATGTTATCTGTTAAAATTACATTTTTAACATATGATTTTAAAATAATTTTCGTTCGTCGAGACATTTGACGCGATTCAAGTCATAAAGCTACAGCGCGAATAGCATGCACATGTAGCTCTTGACCACGAACAAATGACTTGTACATAGGTACAGCTTGCGCAAGTAGCCCGCGTCTTTACTTGCTCCAGTTATTTGCACCATGTACAAGTACAAGCGAGTAACTTGATCAAGTAGCTTGCGCATATTACCCACGCGTGTAACCCGCACCTTTACTTACTCCAGCTACATGCACCGTGTAGAAGCACCCTTAAGGAATGTTTCCCGAGGACTCACCCCAGCAAGATTGATGAAGTTATTCATATACAAGATTATTTATCTGTAGCTATAATTACCTTCTAAACAGGTTGGTTAATGATGTTGTTTTCTGTTTATACGGTGCGAATCATTGTTGATATATTTCCTCGCTTTAAGTCACCTGGTTATCTCCTGCGTATCACTGGACCGTTAATATCTAATTTGTAACGCAGTCATCGCTTTATACTAAGTAAACATCCGCCGTAAAGCTCGAAAAATAATATAAAAATGGAGCTATAAACGTGCTGATATTTTTGCATTACTATCATATGAGTTTTATCAAGATATAAACTAATGTAGCTGCAAGTATGTTATCTTAGTACATCTTCGAGTAAAAATTATATTTACTTAATAAAGATCGAGTAAAAATAAAGTAATATGAGGGAAAATAATAACAACAACGCACAATATTTAGTTTCGTCTTATTGGTATTAAGATAGTTTTCAAATTAGTTCTTGAGTAACGGGAGCGATGATGATAGAAAATACTAACACAACACATTTGATATAAAGTTCACATTAGGAGTGTTTCCACCTAAAGCATACATTTAACGCACAAAAACTGTAAAGAGATAGAAACGTAGAGTTGTCATGCATGATTAGATCATTAGTGCACAGCAGTCTGATAAATTACGTTCATAAAATGGTTTAAATATTTTAATGTTATCTGATGGTGTTTTTGACTAATTACGCACACACTTTTCCAAAAACATGTTAAGTAATGTACAAATTTTTCATTCACGCCTTAGGCTGGCTTCCCACTAGAGCAAAAAGCAGATGAGCCAAGCGGAGTTGTATCAATATTAACCAATGCTGAATAGATTCCACAACAACTCTACTCCGCTTATGTGGACAAGGATTTGCGCACCATGTAGTCTTAAATTTAATATAGTTCTAAGGCTGGCTGTCTTCTGCAACGAAGAGCAGTGGACCTGGGTCTAATACAACCACAAGAAATGCGTAAAATATCTGTGTCGACCTTTAAACGTGGTGCAGAAAGCGAAGCTGGGAAACTAAACCGATCGCCCGCTTCAGTCACTCAGGTCTCAATTGAAGCGTACAGGCCGCAAGTCCGCATAACGTTGTCAGCTCCGCTGCCTCGCTTCACATTAAGGATAGACACAGCCTGCAACTCCGCCCTATATTAATCCGTCAAGAGACGGGTAGCCTAAGTAAGGTGCTTGTTACATATCTCGCGCTTTCCCACGTTTGAGAACAAATACAATCACAGGACGTGTCGTGAGATAAATTGATAAAGCCAATAGATATCAACGAATTATATCCAGTCTCCTTCGATTTCCTTATCTCATATAGATTTATAACACATTAATACCGGTATTATAAGCATCTATTTAAAACGATATCTGAACGCCAATATATTCGAGGAGACTACCTCCGTGTCTCTCGGCTATACCTAAAAGATGTGCATCTAATAGATAATCTATATTAACAACATTTAACCGTAATCACTTAATTATTTCCCCAACGTGGTCATTACAGCAGTAACCCTCGAGGCAGTTCGTGGTAGCGGTGCACCATTTATTTGTTACTACGTACCGTCTGATATGGTGTATGATCTATAATAAAATACATTTAGAACATTAAGATGTCCATTATTAACACCAATGAGCTTTCGTATGCGTATGCTATAGCTGTTTTGAGTAACTTGAATGTTTGCTGTGGCGTAGCACAGATGTGGCCCATATAAAATGGTTGGCGAAAAAATGAGGTTCAGAAAATTATTCATCATATTGCCATGCCTAGCATGCGCAGTCCACTGCTGGACAAATATCTCTCTTAATGCCACTATAGCATTGAGTCAATTGGTATAACGTTTAATGTCCAATTTTCCATGTCTTCTCAAAAATACTATGTCCTTCGTGAATTTTCCTTAGTCGCCTCTTGAGTCACCCACATATTAAAATGGATTAATGACACTTAGTATTCTTAATTTGTATTAAACCAATTTGTTAATCTTAAGCATATACACGTGTAATGCCCTATTTGGCACCTAGCGTAAGCGTTGTACATGCCCATTTGCTAGGTACTTAATGTATATATAATTAAATAACTGCTCTAACCACCTAATAGCATCATTCACACACATGCCTGTGCTAAATGCCGTATCAGTAGGCCTACCAACTATATAAAGATTTTCTCCCGCATTTAAGATCCAACAGTAAATTCTGCATTTGTAAAAAAGCTTAACATTTGTACTTTCTCTAAATGGCCAGATCTTTGAGTTTCACTAGTTGGTATAAAAACATTACCCTTCCCATAGGCTTCGCCGTAGTCAGGTAAAAAGGATATCCAACTACATTCAAAGATCATGAAAATCCGTCAGTTTTAAGGAGGAATTTGCATTCCTTTTTGCTGATTTGGCAAGGATATGCCATGATCTAGAACAATAGTATCTTGAAATCCAAATTGCCAAGATGCTCGAAACTATCCAAATACTTTCACACATTTCCGTAAGCAAGCTGGCTGCTTTGATATCATGGTAGATATTTGCTTTATTGTACACCTACATAAATAGCGTTATACAGTACTTTTGTTAAGTAACTTAACACTTGGAATAGTAGGTACTTACTCTAATCCTTTCAAGCTCACAACTTAGTTGCGGATCTTTTGTTCAGCTATATCTGTTGAAAACAACTTGTTGTTTCTTTTGCTCCCATTTAGCTGTAAATAATCCTTTCATCAGAAACTAAGAACACTTTCACTTTTACATTTTTTCGTTAAAATATCACTATATACAATAAGTTTTTATCGATATACTGGTAATAAAAATGTGAAAGTATCTTGCAATTCTTACAACTAATAATTTCTATAAATGTTGACTGTGTGGCAATGTATTTTATGCCCCCACAATGCGATAAATTTAAAAAGTTAGAACTAAGGTTCTTTGAGGGTTTCTGATCTAAATTACCTAAATATCAAGATGTAGGTGGGATGATAAAAACACAGAGTAGTTCGGTGTATTTATAATGGCGAAATTATAAACTAAACTTTATGACTGTTATTGATTTTTATACATAACAGCAATATAAAACTAAAATTTACTGCGCATTATAGCTTGTATTGTTGTAAGAAATAATATGTTGGTCAACAGAGATTTATTTTAAACCTCTTATTTGATGTTAAGTGTGCTGAACAGTTATTCAGATGAGCCTCAGTAAAAAATATTTGAATAAAAATTTTAAATACGGTTTGTCCATATATCATACAAGTAAACTCGCGCTCATCCGCCGGCGCCCATATAAAAACCACGCAGAATTTAAATCAGACGTGTTTTTTGTCAAACTGATTTATGACGTCTATGCGATCATAATCTGTGCATCCAGCTTTATTATTTTTATAAGTCTATTTCATAAATAAATACCTAGTTTGAAATATTGCACAGCTGTGACTGATGCTGAAAAATAGCAGACCTAATAACGTTTTAAATCGGTTCATTATAAATGCAAAAATAAAGTCGTCCTTAATCCATGACAAAAAATAACGGAACGTAATGTTCTTGTCAAGCGAAAATGTTTGGAAGGCGACTGCGCCTTCCAAACATTTTCGTACACTGGTACAGACTAATATTAATGAAGTAACTTATAGTTGGTGCCACGAGAAGATAGACTTTTTGTAAACAAACATTCAGGGCTTCACAATCTTTTTTCAAACAGTTGTGGTTTAGGTTTTATACTTTTTGAACAGTCTTTTTTTTCAATGCCTAATTATGCCACTACGTTTTTAAATTTATACTGTTAAATTTTACTGAAATAAAAATATTTGATTTTGTGTTTGAATGGTCGAATGTTCATAAATTTGCCGATTTATTTGTCGTTTTACACGTAATTTATCCTGCAAATTAAGAAAATTGAGTACCAAGTATGTTAATGATAGAGTACATACATGTTACTCTACTATTGACATGATTTTTCTTAAATCATAGACAATAAATCATTTGCTCAAAGTTGCCTAACTATTCTAAAATATTAAATTATTGACCAACAATGAATAATATTACAGATAACTAACTAATACATTGCATAAAAGTTTCTAGGCATGGAGATTTTACGTAGTCTGTGAATGAAATCGTCAGAATGAATTTAAACAAAATCCAATAAAAGTCTGTAACATAAACGCAATTTCTTTTTTAGGTATAAATAATTTTCCATTGCCATCTGCTATTCTGCACCCGGCACCCGCTTTATCGAGATGCCGACGATCCTATAAACTTGTATTTAACTTTACATTTACACAACAACAAAAAAAATCATTTTATCCTCTGATAAATGCATGTTAAGCCCAAGAATGTAACATTTCAATGAACTAACGCCAAATGTTGACATTCTAGGCGTCAGTACCTCAAAACATTAAAGATCCTGTTGACAGCGCGCAATATCGATAAAAACCCGATTCATTGACATATTAGTTTCCAATGAGACGTATATAATGTACCGTTGCGCTCATTGGATTTGACATTATTTGTTTTTGACAGAACTATCGCTAAGTCACTTAGTAGAAATTCTTTGTTTACAAAAAGTCTATGTTCTCGTGGCACGGACTATAGATATTTTTCCTCAAAAAAATATCATTATAGATGACGGTATGAATGTCGCTACGAACGTATAAATCTTAATTGTATCAATTGGTACAAACTAATCAAAAATATATCCGAATGCAAAAAGTGCTCAAGTCAATTTAAATGAATATGTGGGTGACTATAAATCTCCATTATAGCTTGTTTTATTTTTAAGATGAGCATACGTGCTAGGAAACTAATGTAACTAAGAACAGTCAAGGACTTCAGATCACGTTTGTTTTTTTTTAACCGACTTCAAAAAAAGGAGGAGGTTTACAATTCGTCGGAATCTTTGTTTTTTTATGTATGTTCCCCGATTTCTCTAAGACGCCTGAACCGATTTCGAAAATACTTGTTTTAATTGAAAGAGTATACCTTCTAGTAGGTCCCATGATCATTAGGTCAGGATCTGATCATGGAATCCTGAAAAATCGAAGGAACTCTTCAAATTTTATAAGCACACTTGAAGCGATTTGACGGTAACAACCCAATGCCGCCGAGTTTGGGCTCGTTGAAGTCGTCTTTACATGGACTTTGATGCTGGATGATTTCCATGGTCTGATGATAGAGTTGGAAGGTAACAATGAGATCTTTGTGATACAATAATCCAATCTCATCGAGTTTGGGGTCATTTGATTCGTCTTTACATGAACTTTAGTACTAGATGTTTTCCAGGGTCTGTTGATGGAGCAGGAAGGTGGCCATGGGATCTTTGTAATACAAAGACGCAATCCCATTAAGTTTGGGCTCGTTTGATTTGTCTTTACATGGACTTTAGTGCTGAATGTTTACTAAACTCTGATGATGTCTACATTTCAGAATTGAGGCACGTAAGGAAAGCCTCCCCATCATGTACCACCTACACTATCCTATGTACCTACTTACCACCTATCTTACCACTAAAAAGCAAAAAATAAAAAAATATTTTTAAATAAAAAAAAAACCAACTTCAAAAAAGACTAAGGAACTAAAAAACAAAAAATTATTGGTTTTGGGGCAAACATTTTTGAAGTCGGTGCCAAGGCCTTACGCCAAAAGTTACTAAATTAGAAACTACCTATTCTATCAACAACGAAAGTTATATAAAAATTTGTAGAGGTTTTATAGTCAGATCAGAAATACTTGGCTTGGCACCGACTCCAAAAATGTTTGCCCCAAAACCAATAATTTTTTGTTTTTTAGTTCCTTAGTCTTTTTTGAAGTTGGTTTTTTTTTTATTTAAAAATATTTTTTTATTATTAACCATACACTTATTTGACTTGTCTTTTAGTGCTTAAAGTCCTCGGTTGATAATTTGGCGATCGTAGCTTCCATTCCCGCCCAAGAAAAATCTTTTTGATGATTATGATTATTTGTTTTATAATTAATTTGTATCATGTATAATTATATTTAACGATATTCATTTATATTTATCAGTTATCTGATTAATAAAGTACAGTTTCTGCCTAGTTTGCAAGCAGCTAACATTGCAATTGGAATTTAATTCATAACGTTAATCTTTAAATCTAATATACTGTATCCGCATCGCGCATCTAACTAGTAAGATATTATTATATTGTAATCCTATTTTACACTCTATAAGCCGCACCAGGACCACCTAGTATGGCTTCTTTAAAGCATAATATAAGATATGCATAACGTTAATCAATTTTATTCAATTTTCCACTTAAATCGTGTACATTACGTGCGAATTTCTGATTTAACAGATACGCTGTCACGCGTAATGTTTAACTTCATCCTCACACGTTGAACTCTTTTGTACTAGAAACGTGTAAAGATATAAACTGACAGTACAATATTAAAGTTGCTTTTACCATGCTCTGGTGATCTTTAGGTAATATTATTCTTGATTTTATATTACGTAATATGTCTTACTCTGAACAACTTATTATGCCACCGAATGGCGGGAATATTTCTTATATTTATTCTGCGAAGTTAAAATTAACGGGTGTTATTCGAAATTTTGCATTTCAAAATATCGTTGTATTCTATCAACAAAGCGATGAAAAGTCGAGCAACAAAGTTGCATGTATTTTGTTATATTATTATTTTATATACCTTAGTTACAAGAGCGATCTAAAATTCCAAATGATGCAGCATGTTACGTCAGGTTAATAACCCGTAACTTATAAGACCATACTATACTAGTTTTTTGCTTGGTGGACTTTTACGACTTATTTTGCCATTTTTTGCGTCAAACAATTTAAGAAAATAAACGCAGTATTAATAAAAAGCGTTTGAGTGATTAGTTCGTCGCTACTACAGCTGTACCAGGTGATTAATGATGTTCTTCCTTTGCCTTTGATATCACGAGGATTCTGGTAAAAACACGCCGCCACCGGCTAGATGATACTGACGCTCATTAATGTGACTCTTCTTGTTATGATACCAATTCAATCATGTTTTAGTTTAATATCGATGAAACAATTTATTGCTGATGTAATTGTAAAGATATTTATGTACTTAAAATACCGCTATGGGTGCTATGTGTTTCTAAAAGAAAGTTTTTTTCCGTATATAAGCGTAATTATATCGAATTGTTAATTACAGTATAACGTATTTTAGCTGCTCGTCGAAAATTTGCTCTATCGAACACAGCACTAGCACGACTACGTGTCTTTTATGAATTCACAGACGGCGATCAGTTAGTTAAGCAACTTCTTAGTTATAAGAAACTTTTTTTGCAGTTTTCGTGTGTAGCAAATTACAGATGTTATAAAAACACAAAATAAATATGGTCGCAGACACCAGCCTTAAATTCTCATAATTTAAACTTTAAATCCAAGAATAACAAGTTATTCTTCATGTAACAGTACCAATACCAAATTATAATGAACTCTAATGGGACATTTAATTAAATTCAGACATTTTAATTTCTTCTCCAACTGATTGTATAATTTTTATTGCTAATTTAATTATGCTTAAGCAGCTTATGTTTTGTAAAAATATATTTCGTTAATTAAGGACTAATGGGTCGTAATAACGGTGGTAAAACATGCAAAAAACTTTAATAAGCTACCAAAATAACTTAAACTAGAAGCTGAAGTATTTTAATTCCGTAAATTATATTTAAATAACGGTTATATTTACTTTGGTTCCTAACAGACGGTGAGGAAAACAGAATCTACCGGTACTAAGCTCGAACGTTTGTTACTCGTAATAATTAGTAACAGCTCTTTGGGAATTTCCCTTGACAAGTCAACCAATATATCAATTTGATGTGTTCACAAGACGATATCGTTATACAAAACGGTTTTTGTATGCAAGGCTGGGTTATTCACCCTAAAATCTAGAATTCTCAGTAGCAGCTCGGAGTCTGGTGATGTGCCCGGTAACGGCAATAGGCTCGCCCCCTATTACGTGAGACTTAAAAACTCATGGCGAAATGTGCGCGTAATATTACACCTCTGCGTACCCCTTTGGGCATACAGGCGTGAGTCTAAAAAAAAAAATTTGAATACATTCATTAAGTAGACAAAATACGTATCTACCGGATACGAAAACATTAATTGGAATACAGTATCACAATTTACGTCTGAATAGCTTCTTCACATCATCATTGCTTTACAGTAATTATGATTTTCTGTAGGATTACTAGCAATATGTATTACAAAGTACCTCGTTAACCTTTCCAACTTAACTAATTGGTTGCACTAGGCGCCTACGTTGGTAATAATAGTGCTATACATCCATGTTCTGGGTAAGTATTAGAATGGTCGGTGCGCGCAACACAACTTTTTTTTTATAGATTTTTTATGTGATTGTAATTTGTCTTCTATCGATTGTGTCACAATTTTGCTGTTTCCTCAATGTCATCATATATGTTATCCTTTTTGAGCTGATATTTGGGTTAGAGGTGATTGAAACGAACGAATTCTGATACAATACTGACTTTATTTCATGATTCACATAATTATATATGCTTACATACATCCACCACCACATCTCCCCCGGTGATGGAGAAAATAAAATAAGATGAATAATATTATTTTATTTTAACTTACAAGCTAAATACATGTTTTCAGTAAGTATAAGATTATAAACATTATATTGAATATTATACCTACGATTACATGATTATTTTATGTAACAGAATATAAGATTACATACCAATATTATAAAACATTAACATTTCAATTATTTTGTTCCATTAAATAAACTTGGTTACATTAATTTAGTGGGTATACAATTTAGTGCGGTTCTTATGTACTACGTCGGTTTTACCGTTTTTTAATATTTTCACGTTAGGTGACATATCTTTTATAACAACATATGGTCCTAAATAAATGTTGTCTAACTTATTACCAGTTTCATTCACCCTTAATAGGGCATAGGGCAAATGCTTACCACCTCATCTTTTTGACCATAGAGCAAGAGTCATTCCATGTACGCTTTCTTATATTCAATATTTATAATGCGTAAAGACCCTTAAAACTCTTATTAGTACTGAAAACAATGCTAACTGTCAAAGTTTGCGAACTACCTTGGACCTACTACTACCTTTTTTATTTGGAAAAAAATACTGATGAATTTTGACAATTGGAGGTGTTTAGTTTAAATAATTCGAAAATTTGTTTTAAGTGGTTTTGTGATATTTGTTATGATAACTGTTTATATTATCCTGTATGACTCATAGAACATGTTTAGAAATGAAGCTTTTCCTAATTGCAAAATCATCATAATCTCGGTGGTAAAACTCTTACCATTGCCCGTTTAAAGCAATATATTATTATTTGGTAGTAATATAGTTACCGTTACCCATTAGAGTGCTCGTTTTTTCAGGAGAATGTCAACGAAAAGGAAATTATCTGACAGTATTATCGAGAGTATTCTAGAAGATGATCTCTCCGCTATTGAAAGTAGTGATGAAAGTGACTCAGAAGAACCACTTTTGGCGATAGTGTACTGGATGACGACGATGAAGTTTCGCGAGGTCTTTCAAGAATATTTGGCGCAGAGTCCGAGTTGGAGACGAGAGGATTAGATGATTTTCAAGATCCTCCTGGGCCACGTGTTTTGGTAGAATATCTAGAAAACGTGGAACCAGGGACTGAAGAACCACTAAGGGTCGTACGATCGCTAAACGAATATGATTCGAACTTCTTTGTCAGCGCTCTTTCTGAACCAAGCCACCCGACTCCATCTCAGTCTGACGTAACCCAGCCTAATGAAGCGGCGAGCACAAACATAGTAAGAAGGTCTATTTTCGTGGCACAGTACTGGTCAGATAAGGTTTCAAAGCATAGCATACCAAAGTTTGATAAACGACTGACTGTAAACGCGCGTGTCACTCATAAAACCCCACCAATTGAATTTTTCGACAATTTCTTTCCTAGTGATCTCGTAGAGTTACTGGTAGAACAAACAAACATTTATGCGGCACAAAGGCAAACGCTTCACTGTAATCCAACATTTGTAGCTGAAATGCGTGCTTATCTTGGTATCTTGATCATGATGGGTCTTCACTCCTTACCTGATGTAAATTTGTATTGGTCAACTGATACTTTTTATAGAAATCCTGATATTGCCCAAACATTCACTCAAAAGCGATTCAAAAAACTTACTGAAAACATTCACTTGAATGATAATACCAAAGAACCCGCAAGAGATACGCCAGATCGTGATAGGCTTTATAAAATACGCCCTATGATAACAAGACTAAACGAAGTATTCCAGACTCAATGCTCTCAGTCAAGCACTCAATCGGTGGACGAAAGTATGGTAAAATTCAAAGGCTCACTCAAACAATACATGCCGAAAAACCCAATAAAAAGGGGTTATAAGGTATGGGCCCGATGTGATGCTAAAACCGGATACTTGTTTGTCTTTGATATCCATATTGGCAAAGCAGGCGAGAATGCATCAAGTGAGGAAGGCTAAGGATATAACGTCATAATGAAACTATGTCAAGGTGTTCCACGCAATACTCTTGTGACTTTCGACAACTTTTTCGCTGGTGTTCCTCTAATGACTGATTTGCTTATAAAGAAAGGAATATATGTTGTCGGTACCGTGCGTTTGAACCGAAAAGGCTTACCAAAAGAGTTGTTGCCCAAAAATAAATTCAAGAAGGAAAAACTTGGTTAGCATGAGTTCATGTAAGAATTCTATTCCACATGTGAGTGCCCGAAATTAAAAAACGCTACAGCCATAAGATATTTGGGTGTAATTTTGGATGATCGATTGAGTTTCGTACAACACATTGACTTATTGACGGGCAGAATTCGTAAACTTATCTTTGTATTTAAACACCTAAGACATGTGGCAGAGCCTGATATCCTTAAGACGATTTACTATGCTCTTTGCCAATCTTTGATAGGCTATTGTATCTCCTCTTGGGGTGGGGCACCCAAAAGCCATCTATTACGAGTGGAACGAGCACAGAGAGCAGTATTGAAAGTATCCACTTTTAAACCATACCGACACCCTACCAGGGAACTATATGAATACTGTCAGGTCCTAACAGTAAGACAACTTTTTATTCAACAAATTGTATTAAGACAACACTCATACCTCTCTAAATCCGGCCCTTCTACCTCATCTTCTTTTCAACAGCCAAATACTCGCAGCCATCAATTCCCACTTGATGCGACCCGTAGAACTTCATTCAGCCAACGGTTTTTCTGCTTTCTTGGACGTTTTCTTTACAATAAATTAAATAAAGTACTAACAATAGTTTACTATAACAAACATGACTGCAAAACCATCATAAGTGAATGGCTTCAAAAACTACCATATGACGAGACGGAGAATCTACTCCACCTCACCATTTAACACAAAGTCGCACACACACGCGCGCACACACACACACACACACACACACACACACACACACACACACACACACACACACACATACACATACACACACACACACACACACATACACATACACACACGCACACGCACACGCACACGCACACACACGCACACCCACACACATTCAAAATGCAAGGTTAATTTAAATTTAAATGTGCTGAAGGCAAATATTATGCTTAAAAGAAAAAAAGCTGTAAGTGTAAAGAAGTTGTTTCTTCGTTAAGAGTACAGACTCAAGAAAACCTTCCAGCTAATTGCTACTGTATATAAATGAACACAACAGGAACGTCTATTCCTCCCTGCAGTCGGAACGCAAACCGCTTAGCGACTGAAACAGACATTCTGTCTGGAAGTTTGACACCAATACCGCGATAACAACACGGTGTGTACCGTATCGATGGCTTGAGAGGACGCGGACGGCGGCAACGTTGCATACCAGCGCCACCTGCATTGCAGAGACAGGTTACAATCAAGATAACCCACTCACTGCTAAATTGATGTTATTTATAGTCAATAATTATTTTATGATACCCGCCGTTGCCCGTAGTTTAATACTGCTTCAGTTTTGAAATAAAGTTTCCATGCCCTCATTTTACGACTTAGAGGTGGTATGTTAAAATATCCTTCCTTTGATGCCTGCGTCATAGAAAAAGAACCCATGATCAAAAAATCTATTTCTAAATACAGTAATTTAGGCCCTGCGGTTATATAACAGGATATATATTTCTATATATATAATTTTACTTGTATATATATATGTAGGAAAAACACTACCTCTGGGAAACAGGAACTGAGGACACTCGTGAATCTTTTGTCATCAGTTTTCTCTCACGAACGGGTAAATGTCGCGTGCTTTCTATTCGCCTGATAAACAGATCTGATACCAGTAATGTAGAGAGTTTATGTTTAGCAATAGAAAATAAATTCCCAATCACCTTAAGCTTTTCAATGTCTTCTATCATTCAGAAATGTACCTATGCAATGACGTAGCTCAACCGTTGTCTTTCTTTCATGTAAACACATATTAAATATTTTCTATCACAAGATTAATTAATAAATACCTATGCCAAGTATCGGTGTTGTTTGTGTTCGTCTTTTAATTATTGTTATATAATTCCTTGCATCGCAATAATTATGGCGTGCGTAGGAGAGTCTAGTCAATAGAAATTATGAGAATAAATTATTCATTACAATTTAATACCCAAGACGATTTTCCGAGTGTAAATTAAATTGCGACATTAATTTCAACACAAAATTCCCGCGCCTACAAATTTATTATTTCTTTAATTTATTTTTATCATAAATCACACTAAAGAATTGTATTATAAATAGCTTTACGTACTTAAAAAGCCTTTCAGTTCTACGTCGAATGTTATGAAATATGACGGCGTCATATATGGATAAAATAGAATGTCTTTCTCCAGTGTGATTGCAAAAAAACGACAATAAACTAAAAGACAAGAAATTGTGTTTTAGACGCCCTGAAAGGTAAAGGTATAATAGAATTCTTGTGAAATTGCTGTTTGTGACTATATACGACAAATATTTTTGTTGGCATTTGTGGGTAATATTATCTATTATTGAAGAAATACATCATTGGTTTTGTTTCTTATTTATGTATTAGTAGGTTTTGTTGATTGCGTAATAGGACATAGAATTCAAACCCCCATTACGAATACAAAAATAAAATGACTGACTCAGGTATGGTGCCGTAGTTTCAGCAATCGTCGCCACCGAGTGTCGTGGGTTCGATTCCTACACGAAACCACACTTGAATGTGTGATCCACAAAATGGTGATCCAGTGATGTGTGGTCGAAAAGATGTTGGTTCAGACCTGGATGTTTTTTGTGTCCGTTGACTGAATGTTTGTAAAATCCCCGACGACGCAAGATGTCGTCTCATGCGAAGGTCGTCTTTATAAAAAAAAATTATAATAATATTAAGGTATTTACTCTTCCTATAAAATGCTTATATAAAACCATATTATTATTAAAAAATATGTAATTGTGTTACTTCTATAATATAACCCGACTTTCATCCATATAAAATACGTAAAGGCTTAATTTTGTTCAGGTCTAAAGAACTTCAAATCACACTTACTTAACAGCCCAGATACAAGCATAGACCACATAACTAAATTTGTTTCTATAATGAAGCGAACATGCTGAACAAGGTGATATTAGGTAGATAATAGAGCGTAGTTAAGTGGTGCGTAGTACGCAAAATACACGCTACGTAGGGTTGCGGAAACAGCCCGTGCTACCAATACCAAAATGGTGCGTAATGCGTGCGTGCGGGCAGGTAGTGAGACATACGCATCGGAAGTGCGCGGAAGCGGGCGCGACGGCGGGCTCACGTCGCGACTAGCGGTCCGCGCAGACGCGATGGCATCGCGGTCGTGCGCCACCGCTCACGGCAGCCGCCGGCGCTCGCGTCGCCGTGACTTATGGCCCCCGCGCGAACCTCGATCGTACGATTGAATAATAATATCCGATTCCCGTACACCGAATTTATGTTAGGAAGTGAGCAGTGTCCCGTATCGACGAGCGCATCGCCTCGCCCGCCCGCTATTCCCAACCACTTGTCCCTAGGCGCTGATGAACGTCCGATACTCGATAAATAAATTTTCGTGGAGGACTCGTTCCCTATGGACGTCGGCACTCGTTCCCAAAGGCTGTTGTGGTACGCCGCCCCTCACCAAACGTTAGACACTTCAAACAGCATCAAGTCTCACGATGTTAAATTATGAACCAATTCTAAAAGAGGCATGCGCCGAAACTCCATCATTCATTGGACGTGGAAGAAATTTATATAACGGGACGCCAAGGCATCCAAATGTCTTCAGCGCGAACGAGGGTCAACGCGTAAATAACATATTCACAGCTGTAATAATAAATGATCAACCAAGAAAAACTGTCATCAGTGAACCACAAGTCGGCGTGTTCACACTTGATAATGTTACTAAAATTAGTTCCATTGAGTGCTAATCTCATCTCTCGGCCACTTATTAAATTACTCAAAGTTCAATGGTCTTCAAAATTAGTTGTAAATTATGGGTTCACACACCTAATGTTTTCACTTCGGGAAGTAATCGTGACCGCTACATGTAACTACCACTAGATCGATGCATGTAAGAATTTGGTTGATTTTTTACCGTTACATATTACTTGCCATCTCTATCCCAATCCTAGCCTGTCATTACGTCTAGTTGTTTTATAATTTAATATTTTCCAAAGTCACGCAGTTTGTCGGCCTCATTATGTAATTCTAAGCAACGTAACATTTGCTCGCAATCATATCTACGTACTAAATATAATTCACGATGCGAGTTAGGAGAAGAAGTCAAACCCGACCGTACTCGTACGACCATATAGTTCTCATTCAAATAAAAAAGTTCTATAAGTACCATATTTCATGCAGTCATCGAACGTTCATATACCTAAAACAGACGGTCTAATTTGACGAAAAAGACTCCGTTATTATGTGTAATGCGTCTTAGATTATAGACTAGAGAAGCAAATTATATTAGGAACATTTGATGGCATTCTTCGCAAATATGCATCTTCAGTATATTACATTAGCATCTCAGCCTACTTTAAGATAAATGTTACTGTATTCGTACATACCTATATCCGTATTTTTTGCACGCAACGCAAGCTATTCTTTATTTATCATCAAATTACTGGTACAATAGATGGTCATTATGTGATAACGGTTTTGTCAATTAATATGATTAAATCGAGCAAATGGCAGCAGCCGATCACGTACGGCGACACTGCCGCGTTTATTGTTCGTTTAGTTGCAATGTTGTCGTGTGGTCTTGACTATACAGCCAGATAATGTGCCAGTCATTTCATTACAAATTTAAACACTAGCTAAACCTACGGCTCCACCTGCGTTTCGTCGTGAACCGTGAGAATATAGTTAAAAAGCAGGCGGTGTTCAAAAATAAATTTTGTGAATAGCTTAAAGTAGTTTTCAATCTAGATTGTTATGGTTTTTTTACTACTGGCCACACAATATTATAATAAAATTGATATCATTTCTTATGATTACCTTATATTTTTATAACCCCCATAATTTTATCACGTTTATCTAGTTGACCGACTGTCCTACTGCCCGTCAAATGTTATTAAATCTCACTGAGGGTTTCGTTTTGTAAAGCCAAAATGAAATCATCAAACACGTATACAGGCCGGTAGGTGACCCTATTTTTTATCAGAACATAACACTTTATCTTGTACGCACAGAAATAGTAACTCTCTACGCAGCATGAAGATTATAAATACATGTTGGTGTTTAAGATAAATCATCGATTTAATTCACTTCTACGTCTCTTAAGGAAGCCTTAGGTTAGGGTTAATTAAAGCTGGCTAACAGCGGCCAGGCTCGGCTAGGCGTATAATTATCGAGTTTCGGTACATTTGGCCAATACACAATCGTACAAATGCTTGTTTACGACACAACACGCCCACTTAAGATTCTTCGACTGGGAACGCGCACTGTGAAACGTTGAATTGTCACTTTACGACCAATTGTTTAGCAAAGTTGCGCTGTGCTGCAGGCAAACCGATATTAGTGGAATGAATTTGCCACTTGGACATTCAACGATAAGCTCAAACTTATTATTTAAAGATTGAGAATTGATTTTTAATAATATATTACTCTAGCAGTTTATCTTCAACGCAAATTTATAATAGCAGATGCCGAATAAGCCGATCGCATAATCTTACCATAACTGTTAATCTTTTGCAATGAATATCTTCCTATCGACAGCAAATATTCAAGCGCTTTGGAATCCTTAGACTTCAGTTGATGCCCATTTAGCTAGTGCGGTCATTGTATGTGATTCTGGTATCACGAGGCTATCGTAGAAACATTAGCATTATCAAAAGGGCCGCGGGCGTCATGCTCATATCGGCGGGGACACGCGACGGTCGCGGAAGCGCCGTGTGAAGGCAAAGGCCCCGACGGACGAGCGGCGATAACTCAACTCAACATACCTGAAATACAATCGTGTGGATACCATGCCGCAGAGGCGTGGGCCCGCTTTTACTATATGTTCCTTTTGTTTCCTGTTTTCTTACAAATATTCCCTTGTATTTGTACTTGTATAGCTGGAATGCTACATGCAGAGAATACCTGTATAAATAGCAATAACTCATTCGTTGTGACATCTCAATATTGATTCACGTCGCTTATAAAACCAGATGCAAAAAATATATGGAGCATAAATGTTTTTTGAGTGCGTATTCGCAAGCGTCTAGTGCGCGTTCCTCGTCACATATTTTTCAACGTCAATCATTCGCGGGCTCCGCAGCGTACACACAGTTTCTATTTTATTCAGATCCGTGTAGGTCACTCTCTAACATTATAATGTTGAAATTTATTGTTTATGCTCGTAATAAAAATATCATTGTGTAAATGGTGCTTAAGATAAACTCAATTCCACAGCAACTATATATTAGAATATTAACAGGTTTATCGTCGATGACATTTTAAAATGTCCTTACGGATAACATTACGAGTGTAGTTTACATTTGAATTGGTTTTATCACCATAGGCTTATTGTCGTCTGCTTTTGATGAAAGTTTAATGCATTCATAAACGTTGTATACAGCTAAAACTAATGCGTTTTCTAATATCCTTATAAGCCAATATATTGTTCTCTCTGACATTATATATGTACGTTTTATATACAGGATACGTTATAGCAATAATCTTAAGATTAAGGTGAGTTTTATAAAATAGCATTCGTTTTTTAAATGTACAGTAACTTATTATTCTCTACGGAGCAATGAGAAGTATTTTTCATGACTTATATTGTATGACTTCCTTGTCCATGTGATGATGGATTACAAAATGCCAATACACCATTTCATTCCATGCGTGTCGTAAGAGGCGACTGAGGAAAATACACGAAACAAATAGTATATTTGCGAAGAGTCGGAAAACTCGACATCATTCCTAATCTTATCCTAATACTAATATATAAAGCTGAAGAGTTTGTTTGTTTAAACGCGCTAATCTCAGGAACTACTGGTCCGATTTGAAAAATTATTTCTGTGTTAGATAGCCCATTTATCGAGGAAGGCTATATGCTACAAATAACATTACGCTATGAGCGACGGGAGTGGAGCAGTAGCCTTCAATAACGCTGGTGTAACCGCGGGCATCCTCTAGTATATAATATATCTCCAACCCTATACCACAGATAATGTAATACTATACTAGTACTCTACCAACCCGTTTGAAGAGCGTGGTACAGTAGATCAAATCTTAATACTGTCTCCTAGCACTGTGAAGCAAGTTAGGAGTGATTTAAATCCAGCAGTAGACTGCGACTGTAAAGAAAGATGACTTCCCTCTATTAGTAATAAAGGGCAAGTCTATTAACATAAGAACTCATTAGCTTTAATGTGTAATTAAAGTCTGATCTGGACTTAAAATACGCGCTTTGCTCGACCAGGAAACGAAATCTAGGGGCCCAATTCTCCTAAATAAATACAGTTTCGATATAATGTCAGTGTCAAATATCCGATAATTTCGAAGACGCGTTTTGTGATGTACACAAAAAGCGTATTCTTCGAAATTATCGGATATTTGAATGAATTTGTAACGAGGGGCCCAATTCTCCTAAATAAATATAGTTTCGATATCATGTCAGTGTCATACTTACGTCACAAAAAGCGTATTCTTCTAAATTATCTGATAATTGAACGTAGTTGTAACGAGATCGTAAATTGAAACAAGTGTCAAAATATGTGTCAACGACGAACTGTTTAATTCGATTTATACGATAATGACATTAGGTTATCAGAATACCGCTTCTGAGTCAATTCAAAATATAATTTCAATGTCATATAAAAATACGAGGATTGGCCTCTAGGTCCTCACAGTAGACCAACGTGATCGCAACCTTAGGCCACCAGATTCCAATAGGCCACTAAGAAGAAATAAGCATCTATAAAATGTTAGTACGCTATACCGCAATTCTATTAAAAGTGATAATTAAAATATCCAACAGTATTTTGTAAGTAGTATCGTTTAGATCGACTAGCTACTTGTGGGCATGCGCTAATTAATTTTCAGCTATTTTTATTCGGTTATAAAATCGAGTTGGCGCAATATGCTTATACTTCCAATCAACAAGATTAATTATGTCGGTATGTGGAAGATTTATAGATGGATAATGGTTATGATGAAAGATGTTTAGCTAATGCTTACGTCTTGGAGTTTAAAGAAGAAAATGTGTATGGGAAATTAATAGTTTAACATTTTCGCCGTTATGGGATTTTATATCTAGATATTATGTGATAGATAATAGTCTCACGGATGATACATACATACATATACGCCTTTTTCCTGGGATGAAGGCAGAGGCTACGGAACGCCATTTGCAACATTGTCATGTGACATATCTCTCTTGCTTCATTCACTCCCATCAAATTCCTCATGCATGCTCTCGGTTCAGGTTCTTTTAACCTGATAATATAATTGCTATTTACATACTTACAGCATTCATGCTTGTAGTCTTCCTAGAACTCATACCGATGAAACTCAGCGTTGTGTTAAACGATAAGCACTGAACCACTACTAATTGTCATGTACTAGCCAGATAAACATCGTAGCCTTGCAATCAATGCGTTATGACATACTTAGACACAGTTGTCGTCCATCAAAGACACCCAGCACTGTAGTGGGCGTACCGCGGAAGCTTACGCAGCGGCACCCGAGCCGTTACCGTCACCGACCATTACTCGACCACTCTTAATTATCAACAGTTACCACAGCCGCACCACTCGGCCGCGACCACACCGTAACTAAAACACCCTATGTTATGTATGTGATCGGACGTTTCTTTATTTGAGTCAATAAACCGATGAAAATACAAATAAAGGCGCGGTTTTATAAAATGCCAATAGTATCTAAGTAAACGTCTCTCATGTCATGATAGATAGCCCTAAAACCTTTGTAATGGCTTATTCGATATTTGTTTGTGTATTATGAAATCGTCCAAAGTTGTCTCTTGATCTCCTTATTAACAATAGGTTTCAAAACGTTATAGTAAACTCATCAAAAGGATTACCTATCACCCACAAAAGTACGTCGATGTAAAGACGCGACGGTGACGCTTATATTTAAGTTATTTTTGCAGTAAAACACATTAATATCGTGTTATCAAGTGACTACCGTAAAACATGCAAAATGTATCCATTAATGTAATACATGTTTGAACAAGATTAAGGTTGACAGTTGAATACGTATCTCTACAGTTAGATAAAAATACACAAAGAAAACACCGTCATCCAAACACGATACTGCACCATAAGTTCACAATATCTTCGGTATCCCCAACCGATAGATTAAAAGCCAACAATACTAAGTGGGAAAGCATATGATGGTGCGATTGAATTTCCTTATTAATAGTGCGTTAGTTGAATCTGGGTGCGCGGTAGTGGCGTGGCATCGCGGCCCGCACCTCGATCTCTCACATGATATAGAGTGGCGCCCGCGTCGGATGCGATAACGTCGCGTTAGCCTGCTTAGCCACAGACGTACTATGCTATGTTGCTATGAACAAATTTGATTTATAATCATATTCAGTGGCCTCATAGCTCAGCACTGCTAGAAACGAGTGGAATTATATTATGATATGGATGCAAAACATGCTCCGGAGGTGTGCTCTGGATGTGTACTCTGGACGTACATATAACCTCGTTGCGTGTTAGGTATAGGTAAATGCGTGCTCTGGTTGCGTGATATAGATGGTCACGAGTAGTGTAGCTGTGTGCAGACCAGAGTATGCACACATTTGTCACCAAAAGTCAGCATATTATTGTGGAAGCACATTTATATCTCGCCCCGTAAAATATCTGAGCATTATTTGAAACAGTCATTTAGCATTATAGCTTAGCTTTCGTATTCTCGTAGTATAGCATATCTCTGGTGGAAAATTGGCCTAATCCCACCGCCACACCGCCTCGCCCGTACCCTCAGCCGACTATTCTCTAATTACAAACACTATCTCAAGTGCAGTGTGAGGATGTGCCGTACGAATACCCCGCGTATTGTCTGACTACCACCGAGTCCTTCCGGTAAACATGGCCACGATCTTAATCTGTATCCCAGGCTCGTACTCATGCGATTGTGATGCGTTACCTTTAACGTTATTTTCACGTTGTTTAAATGATATATCTAAGCTTTTATTGCTTAATGTTTTTATTATGCGTTAATGGCTTCCGTCTGATGCTCCGTGTTCGCAATATTTCTGCCAGAAATTAGTTTGAAAAGTTGCACTGTGTCATCGTTATAATTAAAGCAATGAATCTTTATTGTTCGTAATTACTATCTTAGTAAATGTTGTATTGTTGGAAGCGCTCAATGTTGGCATATGTAAATATATGTGAACTTCTAAATACAGCCTCAATACAATGTGTTTATTCAACAAATTTCCAGAAGTCACATTGCGATTAAAAGGAATCATTTAGGCAAGCATTTCTCTACTTTACCGAAATTTAAAATCAGTTTATATATGCCTACTTTGCTAGCTCTAATACCTCGAAAGGTTAAGCCTATTCTGTACCCAATCGGAATCATGACTATGAAAGCAGGACAGACAAACGTTCGATAACATTTATTGTGTTAATAATATTTTTTATGCTACGTTTGTCTATCAATAGGAGTAATATTATACATGATCTGTGTGTTTTCTATCATATTTCTCTTTTTTTAAAAGAGACTGAAGTAGAATGATAAGAAATTTATTCCTGCTAAGTTTTCTGCCAGTTGTTTTTTTGGTGACAGGCTGAAAACTTTTACGTTTTATAAGCATTTGCAATAGCTTACTTACACGTTATAAAAAGGTATACGTCTAGACATGAGGGAAAAATATTGTAAATGTTTTGGCACATCGTACTGAAGGAGACGTCTGAGATTTGACATAGTTGACATTTTTTATTGATAATTGAGATTCTTGCAGGCGGAATAATGAAATCTAGTGTTAAAAGACTTTTATATAGTATTATACGTTCGCAACGCATCTGGGTTTTTATGTAATTTTACAACAGTAACAACACTTATCTTTAATACAGTTGTTCCAATTCCCTCCCTGTATCAAACGTAGAATAATTGATACCTATTGTATAATGTGGGACGTAATTAGGCGTCTGCGTGTAGACTTTGCGAAGTGAACGGTAAACATCGACCACCCATGATGGCGGCCTTTACTCCGACATCACACTCGTGCCTGTCAGCTCCTTAACTTAATCAAATGTATATAAACAACATGAAACTACTCGCGTCTGACGTTTTAATACGTCCACGTACGACGTATGGTAATGTAAGCAATAAAATGCTACAACTTCTGTATCTTTGTAGACAGCTATTAATAGCTTGCCGTACTATCTTTTTCTGTATCATGTAGAGCATATATTTATAGCAAGTTACTCAATTCGGTGTTACGAGTAAATTAAAAGAGGCCACCTGTGTCTGTATTTTATTTATTGGTGTGTATTATAATTATACTTCCATATTATTTATGTTTCTCGCGGTAGGCAGAGGCCAAGAGAACACAGACAGATTTATTATTGACAATTTGGTTGTACGATATTGACTACTTGGTGAACCACAGGCACTTCTGCCTTAAACCTAGGATGCTGGAGTACATATATATCGTAAATATAAAAATAATACATAAATATTACAGCTGCTGTACCATAAATCCTGAGCGCATATCGCCTCGTTATTACTAGTAACATAGTAGGATCATAAATTGTTACTCTCTCTCTCCTTAGATATTTATGCATTTGCATACAACTTTACAATACTTATTACTTTATTATAGTTAATATTAATTTTGTACACATTTTGTACACAATAAATAATATACCATATTCCAATTTTAATTTAGGCCAAATTAAAATGTAAATACAGATGCATTAATTTTATCCGTCGCAATTGTATATACATGATATAAACGCAAGCCTTATTTTACTTCTTTACTCAACACGCTCACGTCTCAATGGTGATATAGCATCTTATTTGGCAACAGCTTCAATAGATTATAAATTAAACAGATCTTGATAAGCATTCGTGTGTATCTTTGTATTCAAAACGAGGTATTTATTAATAAGTAGTTCGAGCCTTGATTAATCGTTCGGCGGTTAATCAATGTTGTACCGAGCGAGTTCCTGATCGATGAACATTGTATTGCCCATTGAGACATATCTCGGTGACCACGTTAATTAGTCCACCCCTACAAGATTGCGGTCTGGCTAAAATTTATGATAGCGGCAGTGGGAAATGTCACCTGTGAAAATAAATTGACAACTGGCCTACTCTAGCCTACCGGTATTTAATTGCCCTGACAATTTCAAGCGTAATTAATGTGAATTCTGGAAATCAGCTCAAAAGCTTTAATTAAAAGCAATCCTAGTATGGAAAATGATCGTGATCAAAAAATCATTAACATCTAAGCGCCCGAAATGTAAGCTTACATCCTTATTATACAGTTATAACATTCTTAATAGGTATACATAAATAAGCGTATCTATTTATTAGATGCGATAAAAACTGTGATGAATTACTAACATCATCCTGTATAGTTCTTTGACATCTAATCTTAGTAGTAGTTGACTAGCTGTAGGTACAAGTGCTATTGATACCTTATGAATATCGATAAAGCTATTGTACCAGTGACAAAATCAATCATACTAAGTACTTTTTTTGCCTCTCGACAGACTTAAAAAATACCTTAAGTGAGTTGCAATAAACAAGCAACAAGTTTGGAATCATATCGTGTTTGTATAAATGACACGGCAATTTATGCTACCGTGCTTTAAGGTACCTTCGCTTAGTTGACACCACAGCCACTGCTTTCCCTGACCCCCGCTAACAAGCTTGCAATTTATCCACACTGTTGTCAGATTCATCTTTAAAATTCCGACACAAAAGTTTGAAAGTTAACGTTAGCAGGGAAATTAGCACTAACTTAGTTATGGAAAGGTGCAACGGTAAAAGTTTTATAAAGATATTTCTGCAGCATTTTACAGTTACAAGATATATTTTTCAATACATAATTTTGTATTAAAAATAATGTAAAACAAAAATGGGTGTCTGAGTGTATTTACAATTTTTTGTTTAGTTCCGGCGCGTGACCGATTGGTCAAACATCATTGTGTACAGTTTCACGCTCCTTGTCTCTTGACAAATGATGTTTTTACTCTAACATTTTAAATAGGTAAGTATTCTTATTTTTTGTTTGTACGATATAAAAACTGTATTATAATGTCTCATTTTTTTATAATAAATATGATTGATTTTTTCACGGAGCTAACTAGCGGGTACTTGGCAACCGGCGGGGTGCATGACTTTCACAGACGTATGTACAGTGTTGACGCGTTCATTCACTGACTATTCATGTCTTCAAACAATTATGTAGCACTTTAACGTCTTTCTTCCCACGATTGTATCGTCGCGGGGCGAACCAAGTTTGCAGATTTATGTTTACCTACACAAATGAACGCAGAATAGGTGTCGCGCGGCTTAAACCTGTACTAAATGCGCCTGTGGCGGTGCCTGTTCTTAATATTAATGTTTACTATTAAATTTCGGGTTAGTTTTGTATCTTTGATCCATAAATTGTTAAAAACTTTTAATATAAAGTAGCTGAATATTACACACTGGGCTTCCGCGTGGATAAAAAAGCTCATAGACATCCGAGAAAACGCCAGTTCTGCGTAGAAGCTCGGTGGATGAATGTCGCTGCTTGTCATATTTTGAAATAAAACATACTAGATTGAGTTACTACGCATCTCTATGAAGCTGTGGATGTGTGTCTACTAGATGTGAGGGGATAGTATCTTAAAATGCTCCGGTTTCATGCTGACAACGCCGTGGTATCAATAGACTAACCCATACAAATCCCCAATATAACAACCACGTAAGAATATGTACCCAACGCAGACTGTAATAATATGAATCATTGAGCTTTTGTAACCCAGTGTACTCGTACAAGTTATACAGGGGCAAAGTCGTTCTGACTTTAAAAATAACCTCCACCTACGCATCCTGCATTTTAATACAAACAACTCTTAAACTATTTTAAGCAATCTATAGAAATCTAAAAGTAGGTAGTTTAAATGCTTTAAAATAGATAGTACATAATACATAAATATTTCAAATAAGTCAGTCTGTCGTTATCATTCATAAAAAATACTTTCTATACTTATATCGGTATATAATTTTTTTATTGTACAAACATTGTCATACTATTCTCGATGTGCCTGTATGAATGTCATTACAATATTTATCGTCAATATATTAGAGACTTATCATGAAAGGCGGTTTGCATTTATTTATTCAGCGTTAAAGGTTTCTTCGTAAGCGCACGAGCATAAAATCTACCCTGTAGCGCAGAATATTTTCTCAGGGTCATAAAAACATCAAGAGTTTTATATTGACGACATGCTTTAAACTGAGTTTGAATTTGACCAAAACAATGACACTTAGTTACGGTTGGCAAAATTTTCGCATGTACACAGACGTAATAACTGTTTGGATACACTTCCGTAGGTCGAAAGCTTGAGTATGTGTGCGAAAAAACGCGTACAGGTGCGATTTTCGGTATGCCTCTCGCCCTGGTGAGCTTCCCAGTTCCGCACCGTTAATTCGATGTACGGAGGCAGATGGCCTCTTACCGATAACGTACAGCTCATTCGCCTTCCGCAGATTACTGCGGGCCCAAACTTGTGATGCAGCGCTGCGTGCAGCGTCAAGAAACAGACTTTTTGCTGGTCCATATGTATAAATTAACATTTCTTTACTGACAATGTCATCATCAATTGAATGTCAGGACATTTGACATGCAGATGATATGTACACAATATACATGACTTCACATTATTAAATTGTCATTTCTGGTGTCGGTTCTTCTGCTACTGATATGTTTTCTTTAGTTATTAATCTAAAGAAATGATCTTGTAGATGTGTAAAACTGGCGAACAGAATCCTTACTCATCTTGTTTTGAATTAATGGTCTTATTTGTGAACAAGTAATGAACTTGGATCATAAAATTCTTACGACGGAATCCTCTACAAACTGCCTTGCTGAATTCTAATGCAGATGTGACGATATAATAAATATGCTTCACACCTAAAAAACGAACGGGAAGATATTTTAAATTTAGCGTGCTGAAATGAAAAATCTAGTGCTACTAGTTTTTGTATCCTGTCTTACAATAGATAAAATCGAAGTTAACTGCAAACAAAGCAAATGGATTTTAATATTGAATTTATGTCGTACAAAAAATAATAGACTCGTAATTATAACTTGGACTCCAAAACAGTATGAAAGTCAAGTGCGGGGTTGTCAGTTAATTTGCATTTTGATCCAGTAACGGGTTGCGAGATAACGCTTTAATGCTCGAAATCTTTTCCCAGATCAACTATCCTACATGTCTCAGCGCCGTTCATCAACAACTTCTTTTGAACTCTGCATACTAACCATATAAGGTGACAACAACACATTGTTGAATATAAATGTTGTCACACTAACCTAGTACTTGTTGATTTTTATCATTAACAAAGTTCCCACCAATTCTCATTTTGAACGAATAATTAAGAACCGTAATATAAATGTAACATAACAAATTGGTACGTATCATTCAGTATTTTAGTGGGTTGGTAATTATACTTGAAAACTCCAGGAAATAGTCAATCAGTGTTCTGTTATTCGCCGTATAAGAAGTCAAAGACCGTTCATATAAAGAACTTGTAAGATGCCAGCGACGTAAGGCACATTAGACACGGCATGCATGTGATGATTGTGGTATCAAAATTCGCTTCGGCTGTTCCTTTCAACCGGCATTGAGTCTTTCTATGTATTTCGTTTCTATTTTTCCTTGTCGCTGTTTTAATGATCTGCACATCATGCACAGTAACTATGAGGATCGCTCATGCAAGCTGAAGTTATTAAAGCTTATAGTGGCGTTAAGAACACGCGTCAGTGTGAACTGATTTAGGATTCATTCACCTCGCGTTACGCTAGGTGGGCGCCTGGACTGCGCATTGTCTCACACCTCACACGAAATGCGAATGATCCTTTGTTCGCTACACTTTGGCTACAGTGTAACCCAAACCAATAGCGGAATACTTAGCGCCCACCTCTAACCGTAACGTTCACACGTCTGAGCTCAAGTTCGAGAGCCATTCCTGACTTAACGATATTTACTCTGGAGTAACAATACGTGTATACTGTTCTGACGTTGATAGCTCTCCAACTGATACGGATTGATTGTATTCTCACAAGCTTCGTGCATTTAATAGTCCTGTGGCATACAAGGAAAATAATGATGCGCGATTTCCTGTTCTCTAAGATTACTTTCCTACAAAAAATAAATACAATTATAGAACTTTCACTTGAATAAGAAAATAAATTGCAAAAGAATTTGATATCCCGGTCGTTCTACTTTCAAGTAAGAGTGGCCAACCTATAATTTAATAAATAACTCATTCAAATTACTTATGCACGAAACTTTAAGCAAACAATTGTTTGATTTTTCTTTGTAAGAACTCTCTATTCATCGATTATCACCCATCGTATCTTCGATGATGCATAAAATGTATTTTTACTGACATATGTATTGGTAACGCACGTTTGGATAAAAAGGTAAGTAGAAATGGTAGAAAGTCAATTCTTTCCTGTCAATGTTATTAAAGATACATACGTACTTTCGCAGTCTGATGCATGTATATATCAAAATTTTCAAGCTTTTGTAAATCCTGTTACAAGTACAGGAAGAATGAAATCTCGTAACATGTTCTTGTGTAATTATTCGGTAGTTGTTATTCTTATTTTCGGACTTTCCTCAAATAATTCATGCAGAAAAATCTTGGTACGATCGGCCAATCAATCTAAAAACCGCTCCATGTAATTTTAAATTAAATTAGGTTTAAGATTCGTTGATAGCTTGCAACAGATAATTAGGTTTTACAGAAGGAATTTATTTACCTGTTAATTTGGTTACCCGCATTAGAACTTAAGGGCTTTATTCTTTTTCTCAGCTCAAGTCCACCGCTGGACATATTCTTGTCATAAGGCTCTCTACACGGCTGTAGTTCTAGTAGAAGTACAAAACTGATCTGTCTAGATTAAGGGTTTTTATAACGTTGAGAAAATTATGGGATGGTATCGAATAGTACGACGCACTACTATGCACCAGGCCTCCCACTGGGTGGATCTGGTTAAGATCGCGGGAAGCGGTGGGGCCACAACAGTGGATGTGTATAGTCTGAGATGACGATGATCTAAAAGTACAACCTTTTATCTAAGTGCTACAGTTCTAGACTTCCTTCTAATGAGATTATTATATATTTACTAGACGACGCCAGCAGCTACGCCTGCAATTTTTTTAAATTTACCCGTTTTGGCCGATCCCGTGGGAATTTCGGGAAATCCCTTCTTAGTGCACCCCTACGGTCTCCAAGGAACATAAATGCCAAATTTCAGCTTCCTGCGCCCAATAATTTCGGCTGTAGCGTGTCTGTCAGTCAGTCAGTAACGCAAGGATTTTATATATTAAGATATAGACTCACGCCTATAGTCCCCGAGGGGGTAGGCAGAGGTGTAATATTACACCCACATTTCGCCATGAATGTTTAGGTCCCACGTAGAAGAGGGCGAGCCTATTGCCGATACCGGGCACATCACCAGACTCCGTGCTGCTACTGAGAATTCGGAAAAACCCAGTAACACTTTGGCAGTCTAATGAGATGCTAACCTAAAAAACCGATGAAAAATATGTACCAGTATAATCACCAGCATTAAGATGGCGTCGTTGCAAGTGCAGAAGTAGAAGAGATCCGAATAAGCAGTACTTTGTAGGCTCTGCTAAAGAAAGCATTTTCTTTAGTTATTTATTACACTGTGATCATAGTGTGGCCTCTTGAAAAGCTTATTTCTAATTTCACTTATCGCATTTATCACTCCTACCTGGTCCATAAATTAATAAGTTAATGTTTTAAGTGGCTACCCTTTCAATTATATTTACACTCCAGCCGCTACAGTTAATTTAATAACTATACAATTAATACTTCAACAATGATACAAATTCCTTACCACACACAGTCTTAACTTTTTATATGTTTAACACGTACAAATTAGATAGTTAAATCGTTATATTAACAAATTGATAATTTTTTATGACATGTCACACATAAATTATTTCTTACTAATTATAACAGCGTTGTTTTCACAACACTTCTGATAATAAAGGTGTTTAATTGGCATCATAAAATAATGATCAACAAAAAGTAGATTGATATCATCCGGTTTGTTCTTAACACCTTTAAAATATTATCTAAACACTATAAGTCATTGCCACGGAGTTCGTAGCTCTAGTCATTTAATATAATGACGGAAGCGGATCAATTAGCTATCGCAAAATATTCATTACACAGTTCTGGAACGAAATTGATGCTATAGTTCCTTTCTACCTCTTAAGAAAAATATATGTATATCTGTCTATTCAGTGTGTAGATTTTTTCGTAAAGTAAATTTCAATCAATCATTTTATTGCGTTAAGTCATAATTGAAATGGTTTAAAGAAGCTCTGCGCTAAACGCGTGCCTCACTGTTAAGTGGTTTTATAATTTGAAGCGCCCATGCGCCGCCTGCACGCTAGCCTACATTACAACATCCGAACGAAACATTGTATCATAAAATATACATTGTTTATATTATGTTGAACACATTAGCTCATTCAATTTATTATACCGTTTAGATACAGTTACGAATAACGCGAGTAAAAAAAACTCATATTTTAATGGAGTATAATAAAGATAGCCGACATCTGAACTATAATTTGAAAGTTAAGTATATTAACACGGCTAATAGCAAAGACAATTGCAAGTTGGTCTATCAATTACTTAGCACTCTCACGATACCTCCGATACCGCCATTATAACAACATTAGAGATGGCGCAGTCACGCCATACAGGCATTACATCCATCTGTAACACGGTCACATCGTTTCTTGACCGCCCAATTTCTGTTTTTACTGTACACTTTTATAGTTTGTAAGCAATTTTTACATGAGCGTGCGAAAACAAGTTCGAGCGATTCGGTTGTAGATTTCTGATTTATCGAGTTACGACATTCACTGTATCAGTAATTGAGTTTACCGTTTTCAATCAAAAAAATCTGGGTGCCTTATGAAATGCAAGACAAAGTGATTAGACACAATTTGCGTTCCCATTCCTCGAGCATGAATCGACGTCATGCAAATAATGTGTAACTAGACACGGTTGTGTTTGTTGTTTGGTTGGTATTCAGTGCTCTTCCTGGCTTTCTACAATAAAATTAAGGTAGTGTATGTTGAATGTAGTTCGCTAGTAATGCGGCTAATATAAGATGAATTAACATTTTCATGTGGTAGGGTCACGAGGCAGCGCTCCCACACATAAATCGGTGAGGATGTCGCGTCGTGCACCCGCGCCGTCGTCGTAACCGCAGCGCCGCGCCTCCATTACCGCAGTGCAAACAGGCCTTCTGTGCGTACTGTCATCTCTATCATTAATATACCCGACTTTAGCTTACACAGTTTAATAATTATGCAATTCATCGCACGCGAAGACACACGCAGTCCAGCCATAAGCAGGCGCCATGCAAAGTTCCATAATACTAAATGTCATAAAAAATAATATCGTAGAAACAGCTATAAAATGTACAGCGAGCCTAAACTGCTCAAGCCACTATTTCAAAACTTTTGTAGTTTCTCGTTCGTTCGTATTTTATTTTGTAAATATCCTTTTGTCAATTTTGTTATAATATTAATAATTGACTGTTGTCTCAGAGACTAGTCCTTACAACAAGTTAAAAAGTTAGTAAGAATCATGATTGCATTATACTTGCTTCTGGTTAGCTATAATTCGTTCTTCATCATTGTACTGCAGAATAGGCTTTTGTCCTCAAATGTAATTAGCGATTGATTTGTTCCTTTATAAGATGTTAAACCGAAATAACATTACTAATTACGGCTTTTTAATAACCCATTTGAATTTCACGCGATGACGCTGTAAACCATCATGGCGGTTGAGTGACGACACGAAGTGCAAAACAAAACAAACCGTGAATGACGTCTGGTCTGATGTACCAACTTTTATTTCTTTTAATTTAATTAATAAATGAATGCCACGTTTTACAAAAAAGATTTTACTCGGATGCAGGTACAAAGTTTGACGTTTTAGTTGTATTTACTACCAAAACGTCAACAACAACAATGGCGGACGCACCGTGTGACGAAATGCTTTCTGATAGGTGTTCACTGTCACAAGAATAAAGATAATATTATTTTAAGTTTTAAATCCCCGAAAATTACATTAATCTTAATTTTTATAATAAATAATAAACTTAATTGACATCTACACATCTATTAATGAATCTATAGATACTACAATCAAGCCAATTTATTCTTAGTGGACACAAGCCTATTAATAATGAAAGATTTTAAGATACACATCGGCAAATCCGCCAGTAAAAGCTCGTTGACATTTATATTATATATACCACCATATAAAATCTTTACATTTTACTACATTGAAACGGGGTAAGTTTGTCCGTTTAAATACAGGTAGTTAAATCGTGTTATTTGAAACAAATTGAAACATGGACACTGAGCAGTAAAGACCTCTGTTTATAGTGCTATTTAACCTTAAAGTTACTTACATATCTTTTCAATTAGACGGGCGAAATGTTAACGACCAATGAGTAAGTACTGCGAGTGTGTATGTACTCTGCGCTGACATTAGCCTCGCGTTACAGCCGTTTCCGCGTGGCAACTCATTACTCATTAACGCATAACTAGGTTTTTCTTCAACTACCATGAATTTATAAGACAGTGATAGATTTTTCATTATATTGGCTCCAGTTGACACTACAATGTTTAAGATAGTATCAACAAATGTTATCTTGGTGGAATATCTAGCAGCCAAACAGAGAGGAAACCCAGCGAGCAGACAGGCGTACATCGCGACTCGCGAGTGCAACACGGAAGGGAGATAAATTAACTAATCAACTGGTTTGCGTTTATAGTGAGCGGCGTTTGTGACAAATAGAGGTGTACCTCGTGCATACAGTGTTCAACGGTCCACGCCATAGAGATATTAGAATAGAGTGGCAGAGTGGGGCCTATTCGTGTCCGCCGGTGGGAGAGAGAACGCAACATTAAAGGGGGGCCTTTCGGGGGGGCATCTCTCTCTAACAATACATGCACAACATCAACATTACGCAGTGGCGTGCTACCTGTAACTATTATTTAAATCAGTTTATTAGTAATCAATAGTTTAAAAGTTGTTTTTATTGATACACGAAGATAGTTTGAAGTGACAAAAATGTATATATATATTTAAACTATTGATTACTGATAAACTGATATTAGTTACAGGTAGCACGCCACTGCGTAATGTTGATGTTGAGCATGTATTGTTAGAGAGAGATGCAGGGGGCCTTTAATGTTGCGTTCTCTCTCGCACCGACGGACACGACACAGTATTGAGTTAGGTACTGTTCTGCCACTCTATCCTTTATATCTCTATGGTCCACGCACGGTACACCACATATTTAGTTAATTGATTAACTGTAACCCGTTGTAGTCAACATACAGTTAGCTATGTATTTAATCATCCGTAAAATGATTTATGCCACTTCTTGTTGAATGAGTGTCATTAATTTAACATGGTTTTCATTTTCTAGTAAACGATAAAATACCTCGTTAAAATATTATTAGTTGTAATTGCGTTAAATGCTCAGCGTTCTCCGCTAAAATTTACGGTTAATTAAAATCACACGTTTATGTCCTTATATGTGATTGAATTATTAAGCCTACAAATAATTAAGCTAACAATTTATTCAATTTCTATTAATTTTAAGTATCGTCAGTTTCGTATAATATTTAAGTATAATTTGCGTGGTCTTGGCTCTATATGCTATAATAAGATTGTTATTGCCTTTAGTTATTAACATTTCCATTTACTAAGGTGGGTCGGTAAATTAGTGCATGTCTAGTGTAATTAGTAGGTTATACTATTATAGAGACCCAACGTTAATGAGATAACATTACTTGTATATTCGAGTATATGTGTGTGTTAATTTCAATGTTGTGCTTGAAAGATCAAATTATTGCTAAGGTGCAAATTCGAGCTACATTCTTAGAGTTTCCTGTACATGTGCTGTAGAGGTAATATAGCACCACTCTAGCTATGAAGTTTGATAATATCGCTAGCAGTATTTAAAATTCTCGATACCTCATTAGTTACACTTGCCACTTCTTCACAAAATACTACCGCAGTCAAACTGCGGGATTGAAGTCACCGCACTCTAAAGTTTATTTCAGTTCATTCAAGGAATTGCGATATTTAATCATCATATTAATGGGCCATCAAAGACTTCATAGCTACTTACGTAAAAGCTGGTGCTCAGAAATGAACTACCTATACTTATTGGTGTGAAGTAAATGTAGAGATGTGGTAGATATGAAATTAATTATGATTATTCTAGAAAACGTTATCTTGCTATCACTCATAAAGAACATAATTTCTAAAATGTATATTCTCATGTAATGACAAAAACTATAGTTAAATTTAATGAAGATGTGCGGGAATTGAGTAATTTTATCAAAAGTTTATTATAAAGCGTTGTGTGTAATATTTTATTATGACATTGATGAACGCCTATTACGCTGAACTGCCTAAAGCTCAAAATTGTTTGTAATTAGTGTTAAACGTGTTATTAATCAATTTACTGTGTAAGTGATTTTTAAATGCTCGACGTAAACGATATAAATTTTTAATTGTAATAGATTATCATAGTTGTAGAGGCACGTTTACAGAATTAATAGGCTGGCTGTGGTAGTAGCTACCACTGTCTTACAAAAAATCTGGCGTTCATTGCAACAAAGTTTGTTAGGGCGGTTTCAAATTAGCGTATTTTTCTGCGCGTTTTAAACGGTTATTTCAGCATACGCGCGCTACATAACGCGCTTCAAAACACCGGACTCGCGCAAACGGGCATATTTCGGCGTGTTCGCTCGAAACGGTAGTGACATCATGTCAGTGTCAACATGGATTCTGACGGCTCGCGTTTATATACGTGCTTAGAAGCGCGTCAACGCTCGTACAAATTGCGCGAGTGCCAAAAGGCGCGCCTATACGCGCCTACATGCGCTTCCAAAAAACAGCTTCTACGCGCTTATAAAACGTTAATCTGAAACCGCCCTTAACTGCAATTTGTGTGGCTCTACTGCTAGCCCACTGTGTCAGTCGACGGACACCGCGGTGATTTTAGTGGGTAGGGCCCGAACGCCCTTAGAAAAGATTGGCACAGGATAAGCAAAAAGAGAGAGAGAAGATAGACGTAAAGTGACAGTAACCCTACTTTTATTACATTCAGTTCGAGCGCTCAATCAGACGAAGGTATCTGTGGGTGTAGGTAGGTAGGTGCTGTAGACTTGTAGCAAAAAGCCGCAATAAAAATGTGTGTAAGTTATTAGGCCGCTTCACTGCAAACGTAGTCGTGTACAATCGATACTAACGCGATGCAATCACGCCACGGCCACCGATAATGTGAGAATTAATCAATGAGGATGAGACCGAGCGACAACTAGATTGATATTGAGTATTTCTGATATTTATTATGTGAACTTTATAGCCTGTTGGACTGAAACATTTGGATGCTTTTTACTATTTCAGACTACCGGCCTAACTATCAGACTACGCCCACTCCGCGTGCGTCTATTTTACCACCTTAAAGTGGGTATTGCCCAAATTCCTCTCTTAGTGCTCCCTTGCACTTCCCAAGGAACATACATGCGAAATATCTTCTTGCGCCCAATAGCTAGTTTCGGTTATGCATTGCCTGTCAGTCAGGTAAGCAAGTCAAAATATTATATATTGCCGATAAATTGACGTATGTCGAGAAGATAAATACAAAATAACTTAGATTTAGAAGACTATTGTAAAACATCACGCATGTTTTTCTCTCTCTTCTAAACTAAACTTTAAATTACGGGGTAACATTCATTTATTAGCAGGCCCCAGGCTCCAAGGCGAGAGCGTTAATTTCGCAAATGGGACAACACTAAGATAATGATGATTAATGATTTAATGTTATTCCGAACTAAATTTGGTAAAGGAAATTGATTTAATACTTTTCGATTTGTAGACATCATACAATTTAAGTTTTATTAAACATTTCTTAATCGCGATAACTAACTGATTGCAGTTAAGTAAAACCTTTTTTATGGCAAGCATGTTCCTTGGGGATTGCAGGGGCACTAAGAGAGCAGTTTCAGATATTATGCGGGTGTAATAAAGCGAAAGCTAGTACATAATAAAAAGATAATGCTCAGGCAAGCCGGTATTTGTTTGGCGATGCTTTTAACTTACAACATTCCAGGGCACGAAGACTCCTCCTGAAACTGTTTAAATGCATCCATTAGAGTACAAGTGTGCACAAAAGCTAGCGCCACGTAACGTGAACTGAACTCATCGCACATTAGAATAACAACCCCGCCGTCGCGGTAACATCATACGACAACTTTATGATGCTCAAACGCTTGAATTCACGGAATACAAAATAAAATGAAATTGTACATTGTAAATACAAATAAATACAATTGTATTCACAACCTACGTGTCCGAAAAAAAGTACATTTAGCGGGTTATATTACTTATTTTCAGAAACAACGGGTTATGTACCAATAACTGCAAAATTCGAATGCCTATAAAAGTATATGCATCTGAAGATACGAATTTCATAAAATAATATTTATCTTTTAAGACATTTAAATATTTTTAATGAAGGTTAAACATAAAACATTTTTTCTTCTTTTGATTTTGTCTTTTCAAAACTATGTCCAAGTATACTACGAATTTATTACAGCAGAAATATCTGAAAGTTAAATTCCCAGTCCGTTATTATAATGCTCAGTTTCGTTAATTTTAAATATGACATCTGTTTTTACATTTACGGGAACAGAATGCTATCTCTCACGTTATTGGCAGCTTTAATATATTAACAAATTTACGATCAATAACTTACAAGAGTTATGATTCTAGGCACTTATTTCATTTATAAGGTGCTGTCAATTATCCCGCTTAACGTATATTACAATAAAACAGAATCAAACCCGCGATCTAATCCAGTGACCCAAAACGAAGTTACGACCGAAAGCACTTGCTTTACCTTATTCGCGTAAAGTATAAACCCATATACAGACAGAACATATAGCTGAATTTAATGAATAAGCTTTATTACCAAGAATTTATAACTTGCCAGCCATAGACATCATTAATTACATAGATAATAAATGTCATCTTTGCCGTTTAAAACCCTGTGATAGTATATATTTCTGCTCTCACACAAATTTAACTTAGATTAGTTTTGCAATTCCCTGAATACAACTAAGGTGCTATGAAAATTTTACTGTTTTTGCACTCCTTTGCCTTCTTGCAATTGATTAGGTACCAAAAGTATCAGTGCAATAAAATTATGCCCGAGCTATAATGTTAAAAGTTCTGTTAATATACATAAATGATCTGTTGAATTCACCTTCTGAAATATTATAAATTAAAAGAAATCATGTGGCTGCTAAAAGATATTTATAAAAAAATATTTTTGAGCTTTATAATCGCCTTGTAATAACAGACAAAATATATATATAACATAAATTATGCATGTTCATCTATAGAAGATTAACTACTTACATAGGTATTCGGCAAGAGGTACTTACATACAAAATAGTTTTAATTGTTTTCTTGTAACGGCTGGCAAACTCCCACACAGGATCCTAATTATCCCAAGTCGAATTAGTAAAATACTTATGAACGCTTATTTAAGATCGTTACGGACGTAATGTTTGTTACAAAATGAACCGTATGCTCCCGTATTTATAGTTCAAAATTTCATAGAAATGTAAAAGCCTGTTAATAAATTATTGCACGAGTCTCTTCATCGTAAATACGTACCTATGCTCTGTTAAAGTTTAATAAAAAATATATCATTCTTTTAAATTGTTATAATTGCATGCCTTAGCTTTAATTGTTCAGACGCGTCAAGACAGCGTTTCTTAATCGGAATCTTTTAATGGTATTCAGCCACAGGCCGATTATACTACATTCAAATTAAATGCCAACAAACTCTAGCAATTATTTTACTTGTTTTTGGCTTACGATTTTTTATTTTGTGAAAGATTGTGTTTAATATATAAATTTACCTATTCACTATTTACTCCAAATGGTCAGCTAGTTAACGATTTTCCAACGCAACGGTAACTTGAGGCCCAATTCTCGTAATTATATTTGTTCAAAATGCCTTCGAAGTCAAATTAGACGATTATGACATTAAGTTAGCACAATTCCGTGGAATTTGTGAATCAATTTCAATCTAATGATCAAAATAAAGTATCGATGTCAATGAAATACTAGAATTGGCCATCTGATTAGGTATGTCTATCTATCTATAGTCACGGCTGTCTCCCATTGGGGTAGGCAAAGACTATGGAACGCCAAATGCTCCGGTTCAAACACACCTCTTTCGCTTCCTCGACATTCATTAACCTCATCATACATGCTCGCCGGTTATGGGTACTTTTAATTTGACCCTTTTTTAGTACGTCACCTATTTGGTCGGCGTACGTCCGTCTGGGGCGTCCCCTACCAACATCTCCATTCATTCTTACACGATACACTTCTTTCGTATTTCTTCTTTCATCCATCCGTTCCAAATGTCCAAACCATCGCAACATTCCTTTTTCAATCTGTATCACTACATCTTCTTTTAGACCACACTTCTCTCGTATCACGCTGTTTTTCACTTTATCTATCAGCCTTACTCCTCACATACTCCTCAAAGCTCTCATCTCCACAGCATTGATTCTACTTTCATGCTTCTTCTGCCATACCCATGATTCGCTACCATACATCAGCGTTGGCGCCAAAACTCCCTGCAGTACAGCAAGGCGAGCCTTACTTGGGATAATTTCGTTACTGATGATGTACTGTGAGGCGCCATTCACACTATTTCCTGCTTTCATTCTGCTTTCAACATCTCCCTCACATTTTCCATCTCTCGTAAACAAAGACTCTAAATACACAAACTCATTCACTTATTCCACTTTTTCATCTCCTATCATTATGTTACATTCAGTTATACTGTCTTGCCTCTCTATGACCATGACCTTAGTCTTGCTTACATTCACTTTCATCCTACCTTCTTCTTATACGCCTCATACATTACGGTGACCATCTGCTGTAAATCAGACTCTGACGACGCAAAAAGAACCTGATCGTCAGCGTATAACAGGGTCTTAAAAACAGATTCACCCATTCTTAATCCACATTCAGACTCTTTCAGATCGGTGAAACAACTCTCCATGAATAAATTGAACAGCCAAGGAGACGCTACACATCCCTGTCTAACACCACGATCAATGTTAAACCAGTCCGTGTAGGCCCCGTTTATTCTGACACCGGCACTTGAATCCCTATATAAGGATTCAAGTGCCCGTGTCAGACTGCTGCTCACTCCATACACCGAAAGTGTTGACCAAAGTTCATCCCTCACCACTTGATCGTAAGCCTTTTCCAGGTCAATAAAGGCGCAGAAAACATTCTGGTGATTACTTAAGATTTTCTCTGAAATGCACCTTAAGGAAAGACATGATCCGTACATCCCATTCCCTTTCTAAATCCTGCTTGCACATCCCAAATCTTATTGTCCGTTTCAGAGATCAGTCTTTCGATCAGTATCTTTGCATACAATTTGCCAACAACACTCAGGAGGCTTATACCGCGATAATTTTTGCATTTGATTAGGTATGTCATATGGAAATACGAAGCACTGTTTGCGGCGACACAGTCCCGTGTTGTTTTCAGACAAAGTGAGACTGTGTTCTGTGTGTAAAACTTACCTTGTTGCCGATAACAGCTAACTGACGTGGAAATTACACGTACCTAACCTTGAAAATGTGTACAACAGTTTACCTGAACATCTTAATATATAAAATCCTTGCGTTACTGACTGACTGACAGACACGCTACAGCCGAAACTATTGGGCGCAGGAAGCTGAAATTTGGCATGTATGTTCCTTGAGGACCGTAGGGGTGCACTAAGAAGGGATTTCCCGAAATTCCCACGGGATCGGCCAAAACGGGTAAATTAAAAAAAAAATGCAGGCGTAGCTGCTGGCGTCCTCTAGTTTTATATAAATTTTCACTCCTTGTCTTCATCTTATATTTTTGCTTATAGTCTTTTGCACTGATGGTCATGTCTCTTGTCATTATGAGAAGGGTTAAGCCATAGTACGCTACACTTGCCAAATGTGGGTTGGCAGACTTTAAGACTATCGAGAATATTTTGGAGAACTCTAAGGCATACAGGTTTCTAAAATGGTATAATTATTAGTATGGTCACCTGGTGAGAAGCTTGAAGAGAGACACCCACTATCAATACTCTCTGCTCTAATTCGTAGGTTGACTCTCGTTTAATATTTACGGAAATAATGTTATTGTTTTAGCTAAACTTTTTAAATTGCTTCACATTTATGTTATACTCTGAAAATCGAGCAGATAAAGCGCTCAGCAAACGAGTTCTGACTCCTCGTAATACTCAGAATATTGAATTAATCAGTGAGAAAGTTTCTGATAGACCATGCATGCTGTCTGCAAGTTCCACACTACCTTGCTTTTATTGTACTGTACACCTTTAATATCAGCAATTAAAATTCCACCTTGAAATGCCTATAAATAATGTAGAGACATGACATGTAAAGCTGGCAACTTAACGCTCACGCACGCCTTCTGAAATGCTAATTTAGTGTTTTGTAGAAAGGATAAATAGAAATATATAGAAAGGTAAATAGAAAGGAGCAGTATTCATGTCGGATGTTATTTTGACTATGAATATAATAATGTATTACTTTTTTTATTAATGGCGAAATGTGGGTGTAATATTACACATCTGCCTACCCTCTCGGGGATATAGACGTGAGTCTATAAATAAATAAATGCATTACTTGCTGGTCATAAGCTCGCCGTTTCGAATACAGCGGCGAGCGATAGAGGGAGCTTCGCGATTATGCAATACGCATAAGGGGCAGTCCTCAACGACAGCGGGCAGCGGTTATGATTCGGAGAGCCTTACGCTTTTCTCAAACGCTATACACTATCTCTTTCTAGCTTTGGCCGAGGACCCATCCTAAGAAGCAGGGGCTGTTAAACAACCTGCTATATATTTTAAATCGCTTTAAGAACAGATGGTAACACGTCATAAATAACAACATATCTGAGCCGCGTATTTCTTAACACACATCTTATTCAATTTTACATGCGATCGTAGCCTCGGGCACCAAATAAATTGCAATACTGTTTTACTTTCATCGGAATCTCGAAACAATCTATAACTATTAAATCTTAAAACATCGATATCATCCATATTCAGCGTTTGCATTTAGTTACATACAAAATAGGGATAAGCTAGTGTAGAACAGAGCCAGCTTCATGAAAAATTGTTGAAAAATATTGGTCGTAAAATGTCATGTTTTAGGCAGCTGTTAAAGTTTTCACTGTTCCTCAGCCAATAACATTCTATATGCCTTGGGTTGTCCGTGTGGTGACGGATTAAGAATACGGAATGTTACTACCCCATATCATCCCATGGGTGTCGTAAGAGCCGACAGAGGGAGCATATTATGCAGAGAACAGCACTGTAAGAAAAGGAAAACTTGATACAAACCCTATACCAACCCGTCTGGCCAGCGTTTTATAGTAGGCCAATTCCTCCTTTCAAAGGAGAGGCTTAGTCCAGCAGTGGACTGTTAAAGGCTGATGATGATGATGATGATGATGATGCCTTGGGTGCTTAATATGTCTACTAAAGTGTGCCGGTTTTAATATTCGATCTATCAATGGATTTAAAGATTCGAGATACATCACCATCATTGTCTTGCCCTGGTCCCAATTTATTTGGTATCGGCGCAGTATGTCCTTCTCTTCCATACTTCTCTGTCACCAGTCACCCGATCACTCACCCTTTTCTCTTTCATATCCATCCTCACACAGTCCATTAATTTTTTCCTTGACCGTCCCCTCCCTTTTCGTCCTTCTACATGCATATTCATCACTTTTTTACCTACATACATCTCATCTCTCCGTATAACATGTTCATACCAGGCCAATCGACTCCCTTTTAGCTTTTCAACAGTACATGTTTGATATATTTTGTATGGAAATTAAGTCAAATATGAATCTAAAATAAAAAAAAATGGATAGATCGAACGAAAATTTAGCGGTTCCATGGCAACGATAGTGAGTTATTGTTTCAAAGCTTGTTTCTTGTCTTCAAAGAACCGTTCTATTTCGAATTGGTTGGTACAATCATAATAGCAAATGTATGAATTCCCTATCTCATTGGCAATCACAATGGAGTTTTATAACTACCGATCTTAACCATTCTCGGGCTCTCAGGAGGCCATTGGCCTTCAATATTCTGTTATACCCATTACTTCTAAACTAATTTAGAATTTCGCTGCATGCAAATTAATGGTATGCGTAATTACTCACCAAAGAATAAGAATCAAACTCGTCTTACTCAAACAGCAAATTACCATATAAATTCATTTAGCAACATTTTATATTATCATTACTTCGCATAATAATTTTAAAAAGGCTACGACAAAAAACGCTGCATTAAATTAATTTAAAGAGCCTCTCATTTGGAATGGACATTTCTTAAGTCATCCACATACCTACTTATTATATTTTGATATAACCGTTATATTATGTCTCCCAAATTGTTTGACGTACTGTTGTGTGAGTTAGGCCGACCTCACATTGGGCTACAGCGTTCCTCGAGCGTACGCCCGACGTGCGCTCGGCGTTCACTCTGTAGTACAAAGTGAACGCCGGGCGCACGCCGAACGGACGCCGACCGTACGCTCGAGGAACGCACATGAACAATGTGAGGGAGGCCTTAATATTAGGTTTGATTAAAATAAAAGGTGGCATGTCAGTGCCATTCGTTTCTTTCCTTTTAACGCAAATCCCACAGTAGCAGTCATTCCTGTGTCCCGTAATTTACAAACATGAAACAACGGACAAAAAGAACGCAAACACAGAACAACCATTCGTGGTCAACAAAAAGAATGTACCCTTAAGATAATTGAATCCAATGGTCAGTTTGGCTTGTTAATAAAGAATACTTATCATTAACCTCACATGTTCCCCATAAACATACGAGTATAACATCAATAGTAAGTTTTTAGGATGAGAATCTCTCAAAGAAATTCAAATAGATTTTAAAAATAACATACACAATTTGTTGTTTATTATACTTGCAAAGTAATTTAACTAGCATAAAGCACGAAAACACAATATATTATCTAAAGTCAGTGGCACTAGTAGGTAGCTGGGCTCTGTAAATAAGTAACGGCAGCAGCTCCCGGCGACTGCTAGTTGATTGCATCTGTTGTCGCTCTTCATATCGCGTACACTGCTGTGATTTAACCGCCACCTGTCGTGGTTTATGTCCCCCGATAGCCGCACACGAGGAAGTACATGGAACTAGAAACGAGGCGTGACACACTACCTACCTACATTTTGCAACCCACTCTATATAAACATGCTGCTTCATATTATTCTGCACGCATTTTTGACGGTTTCTTAAATGATGCTAATAAGGAATATAAAAAAGATAATCTTTAAACGGACGTAGTAAAAACCGGCGCCTTCACGTTTATCATAATAAACGACATGAGAGTATTTTTGCAGCTCACCGTTTCTGCGATGCTGGCTGTCTCCTCTGATATGTATCATGATATCAAAAAATAAGCCTCTTTATACGCTGCTCATGCTGATAGCAGTATAAGCATTCAAATGTGAATGAGATGAATCAAACCGCAAGCACAGTTTTTGTATGTTATCTCAAATTTTGTGAATTCGTTTATTTATCAGGCTTGAGATAAGTCGCGTATTCAGTAGCTAAATGTGGATACTTTATAAATGGGTTTAGTGGTGTAGCCAAAGTAATAAGTTGTGTATTTCTGCGCAACGCACCGCAACTGGAATCACTAATGAGAGCGCAATTCAAATCAACTGATTTATAAGGAGTAAGTTATTTCGCCGGCCGTGCTCGCAATATTTACTTATGTTCTAACGGGTGCACAGATAACGTGCTCTATTATTGCGATAAGTATAATATATACGGATACGCAACTTTGTAAATTGAACCCAATATACATCATAAGATTATTCTTCGTCATTTATTTGTTGACCATTATGGAGTACAGTTGCGGCGAAATAGTCCTAATAATTTAGCAATGATGAGATTTTGGCGAAATGTAATTATAAAACAATGCTCCTCGGAAATTAGCTTCCTTTCGTCGGTGAAATGATTACATTTTATATTAGATATAAATGGGCAATATCGAATAGTAAACAGTGGGCGGTCTGCTCAGTTGAACAAATATACAAACGTCAGGTAATATTAGCTCGTTAGGAGTCGGCTGCCGTTGTCTGGATGATATCTCGTAACCCCCTCAATTAGTGTGCCCTGACTATCGCGCGGCAATAACCCGAAACAGCATATAAGCTCCCCGCACTCGTGACGCGACGAACGAACCAAATGAGTGTACTCTTAATTAGCCGTTATACTATAAATTTTAAAAGCGATGATAAGGTCCCGTTGTGCGCTCGCCAGGAACACTACCCGCCGGCTAATGGTGCCTCGAGAATTAAATTTAATTAATTCCTCCTCGCCAAACGTGCTCGCTGGATTGAATTTGGCTAACAAATTAATACCACAGAAAGATGAAAAGAGAAACATACATTGTACGTTAACCATGCAACATGATGAACGCCAATATAGTTGCGCACTTTTCGGTAGGTACATCAGATGGGTAATAATACTCAATATGCAGACATCTGATTACTTTTAAATCTGCTTCACTCGAGGTGCTTGGGGTCAACCCCTCGCGGTAACGTCATTAACGTCTTTATTACTGCCATTTTTTTTTTTTTTTAGTATAATATTTGTATGGTATCGAAATTTGCAATACGTGTTGCTATTTATACTTAAATAATAAGTATCTGTGCAATAACAGTGATTATGATAATGGCTTAACATGTTAGCGGTATCTCGAGTGGAAGCAAAGCTTTTAGGAATCGTAATGAGGAAATTTCAATTAGTTGGCGATGTGCCTGATTCTTAGGCGGGCGGAAAACGCGTGCACTACCCGGCGGTTTTAATTTACATGAGCGTGTGGCGGACGAGTGCAGAACGTTGTGCAGTATGCACTCAGCACCGCACTGTGCGTCTCTAGCCTTTGTTTATGTTACTGTTTACTGTACATAAACGGAATGAAACTTGTCGAGTGTGCCGTCCGATAACGGAGTGTTTTGTCTGTAATTAAGAACGGCGAGAGCGGGTCAGCCTTCCACTCGAGCATTACCACAGAGTTATGGAGACACTTTAACCGTGTCCGGATAGTTTAACAACTATGCTGTCATGTTTAAAATATACGCGTGTTGTAAATCTGCCATTATGTCATTATTTCACTAAGATTGTTTGTTCATTGCTAGTATTATCTACATTACTCCCTAATGAACGCAGTGCGTGGTAACAACTCACAACGCACCTACATTATGAACGTGTAATATGCTAATATCAATATTATGCGCCTCTGATTACTGAGACTGAGAGACTGGCGGGACTCTTGTCGTAAATAATATTTGTTTTACATTACAACTACCAATTACTATAATTTAAATGGTTTTGCTAAGTAGCCATCGTAGTACAAGCGTGCTTTGAAAGCAATCACGGAAATAACTGTGAGCCACTTACTGTTTACTCAAAACGCATTACTGTGTTTAGCATTATCGTAAAGCCGGGAGTCGTTTACAACCTGTGACATTGAAGCAATTAATAGGCACTTTAGATGCAAGTAAGCTGCAAAGATTTCGTTCGTGAGACATCGATTCGGTGCAGTGCAGTTAAGTGAAACTGTGTGAAAAGATCACGATGCTATAAAGAGAAGACAATAATCGTTGTTCGTGGCGAACCGAGAGCCGCGAGACGGGGCCGGGAGCCCGGAGCCACATGTAAACTTCTGTCGACGTCGCGCGTCGGCAGCTACCTGTCAGTAGCGCCATTTGCATTTTATTACACAACGGCGCTTCATCGATGTACTCCCAGCTTATTATGTATTTCACACTATAATTTTATTTTATTGCCAATTAATACGAACTAATTTAAATTCTATTACCACGGTGAGAAGCCAAGGCAATAGTAATTACTACGAGTAATTTTTAGTAGTACATGGTCCGTGATAATTTTTACTATAATTTGATGTAAATTTTCTATAAATTTTGTATTCATGTTCATCATTTTGTTGCAGCATACGCTGACGGGCCACAGCGGTAAAGTGATGGCAGCTAAATTCCTCGGCGAGCCCACGAAAGTTATCACAGGCAGCCACGATAGAACGCTTAAAATATGGGACCTCAGAAGTAAAATGTGTAAGTAGTACTTTAAATCACGCGAAGAAAGACATTATCGAAGTAATGTCTGTATCAATAAAACAGTGAGACAATTTCAGTCCACAAGTCAAAGACTGACTGCCTCGTTGGTCTCGCGGCATAAATGTGCGCGTGAGATTGGGAGGTCTCTGGTTCGATTCCCGGGATGGGCAAAGTGTTCTTGGGATTTTCCGTTAGGAAATTCTTATTAGCAGCGCGGAGTCTGGTAATGTGCCCGGTACGGCAATAGGCTCGCCCCCTATTACGTGGGACCTAAAAATTCCTGGCGAAATGTGGGTATAATATTACACCTACCACTTCGGGGATACAGGCGTGAGTCTGTAAATAAATAAATAAATAAGTCAAAGAAACTCTATTATCGACCACATTCAAATCTCACCCACGTTAGCCTACATACGACTGTTGCTTTGCATTACATGCGTTACATGCCACAGTGACATAACTAATATCTATATTTTTGTGTACGTTACTTCCTATTAATGTTTTTTTATGAAGCTGTCAAGTTGTAAAAAATACTGTATACCTAAATGAAAATATAAAATGAAAACATTTTAAGTATAAAAGCTTGTACTAAATTGTATAAAGTTAATAAATTGCCGATAACACCAAATTCAAACAAGTTTTGATAAGTTCCAATAACTAACTGGTAATTGATCTTACATCTATGAATATTTCAAATTGTGTACGCAAAAAATGTTTATTAAACATCTTCAAATTTGAATACACGTTATTAATAACGTATTCAGTAAATCATAAATCATCCTTACGCTTCTTACGACTTAATAATATAGCTGCATCATTGGTCGGCATGTTCTTTAAAAGCTATTCAAATCTTTTACATGATAAGTCAAAATATAGATAGTTTTGGAAAGTTGCCTTAAGGTGGTCTTCAATAGACCCAAAAAAGTCTACGAGTACTTATGTATAAAATGACAACTAAGATTAGTTTTTTGTCAATTAGTTAATTATATATTTAACTATTAACGTTCAATAATACAGATTTAAGTTCCTGCTTGTAGACTTAGATGCCTGTTAATCATAAATCTCTTTGTGTAGAGAAAACGGTGTATATTTGGCAAGCAGTATTGTATGACGGTCAGTGCGTGCCACTTATAGTATAGCCAGAAGACAAATATCTAAAGCGTTGAACTTGTTTAAACGATGTGTTTTCGATCCATAGTAGAACAGCCTTAACCTTGCTTTGGGATTGGGACACCTGTGGAAAGAAGCAATATGGTACAAAAGTTATAATAATTATATGTCTCGCGCCCCTAATTAATTCACCCACGGACTAAACACGAAATCTCGATCACCATTATTTAATACCTAACGCATTGATAGGTAAGTAGTGTATAGGTATTAAACGTCAGCTGGTTTCAGTAATACAACCCTTTAGGGGTTTGAACGAGGGATGCCAGATTACATATAATTCATCTCGCGAAAATCACGGCAGCGGCTTGTATATTAATTATAATTTAATGGCTCTGCGGGCGATAAAATATCCACTATAAATTATTTAAATACTATAAATTGATCTGCATTATGCTTCTCAACGAAGTGCCATTACTTTATGTTTAAGAAGCCTCTTCCTGTTTGAGTGTCGGAAAAATTTGCATTTTATCTAAACAGCGCCCGTGCATTTATTTGATACGTTGCGTATCTACTTGGTTTACTACCGAAACACTATCTACCAACGATTTGTATTTGCGTGAGCTTACTAACACTTAGTGTCCTAAGTGCTGCTTTAGTTAACATAAGTTATTAGCACTGTTAATTTGTTGAAAACTGCTAGAGCAATAATTTATTTCAATTGGAACTAACTCTAATAATTTACAAGTATTTTAGCAGACGGGAATTTTTACTGACAATAATTTACTTGGTCAATATACCTGGCAATAATATCTAACATTAAATACTAATCTGTATCCTGTATCGTATCTCGGTGCATAAGTCTTCACATTTTTTAAATCGCAATTAAAAGCGCGCGCGTGCAATCCCGAAATACCTACTTATCGATGGGGTCATAGGGCATCTAAAGAACATATTGGCGGGGTAAATGCATTGATTTTGTACCTAGTTAGAAAAATTCCATGCTAACTTTGAGCCTCAATATCTCCTGAACTAGTAATTTCCCAGGTATAGTGCCGAAGTAAAAAATGTTCGTAGTGATTGGTACAACATGGGATTTCGTTAAGGGTCTCTTTATACCCTGTATAATGAAGCATTTTCTTTATGACGATCGAATATAGCTTACCTAAGTACTCAATAACGACTGGCCGATTGGCACACAATCTTAGTACAATTATGGGTGTGTTTCAGTCATAAATGTCTGGAAACTTACGGCAATAAACATATTATTATTATTGGATCTTGATGAGCACCAACATTTATAGCTTAAATTGTACTATAACAAGCACGGAGAGGCCTAGAACGCAACGTTTAGTACATCCCATAAACATTTTGTCAAAGACTAATTGGTACACACTATGTTTATTTATATTTCCTTCAGCCTCAATAAACCTGTGAAAAAGGAAACCAAATAGATTTATTTATTTTCACAATCAGACGAACAAATACGAATTTACTACAAATTCTAGACTACTTGAGATATTTTCCTAAAATTATATATTTAGGATTTTATTTCATTGAATAACAATTTAATTCCGTCAAGATCAAGAAGAAATTTAATTCCGTCGGAAGCTATTTAATTCCATCATTCTCGAGGGTAAAACGCCACAGGCGTGGCACAGAGGTGTGGTGGTGCTTTTCTTTAAGAAAGTGGATATAATCCTGTTAAAGAACTACAGACCCATCACACTTCTGAGCCACGTCTACAAGCTGTTTTCGAGGGTCATCACGAATCGTCTCGAGAGCAAGCTAGACGACTTCCAGCCTCCCGAACAAGCCGGTTTCCGTAAAGGCTATAGTACCATAGACCACATACATACGCTGCGGCAGGTTATACAGAAGTCCGAGGAGTATAACCAGCCCCTATGCTTGGCGTTTGTGGACTATGAGAAAGCCTTCGATTCGATCGAAACCTGGGCGGTGCTACAGTCTCTCCAACGGTGCCGGATTGACTACCGATATATCGAAGTGTTTGTATGAAAACGCCACTATGTCAGTCCGCCTCCAGGACCAGAGTTCGAAACCTATTCAACTCCAGCGAGGGGTGAGACAGGGGGATGTCATATCCCCGAAACTGTTTACCACTGCGCTGGAGGATGTTTTCAAGCTTCAGGACTGGAATGGACTCGGCATCAACATCAACGGCGAGTACATCACTCACCTTCGATTCGCAGACGATATCGTAGTCATGGCTGAGACCATGGAATACCTAGGCACAATGCTCGATGGCCTCTGTAGAGTCTACCAACAAGTAGGTCTTAAGATGAACATGGACAAGACGAAAATCATGTCGAACGTCCATGTTGTACCTCCTCCTCCTGCTCCTATTCAGGTTGGGAACTCTACGCTCGAAGTTGTCGACAAGTATTCCTATTACCTGGGACAAGTAGTCTAATTAGGTAGGTCCAACTTCGAGAAGGAGGTCAATCGTCGAATCCAACTCCGTTGGGCAGCGTTCGGGAAGCTACGACATATCTTCTCGTCCGATATCCCGCAGTGTCTCAAGGCGAAAGTCTTTGACCAGTGTGTGTTGCCAGTGATGACTTACGGATCAGAGACGTGGTCGCTCACTATGGGCCTTATCAGAAGGCTCAAGGTAACTCAGAGTTCGATGGAGAGAGCCTGCGAGATCGAATCAGAAATGAGGAGATCTGCAGAAGAACCAAAGTCGCCGACATAGCTCTTCGGATAGCCAAGCTGAAGTGGCAGTGGGCAGGGCACATACCTCGAAGAACCGATGGCCGTTGGGGCAGAAAGGTTTTGGAGTGGCGGCCACGTACCTGACGACGCAGCAGTGGTAGGCCCAAGGTGGACCGACGATCTCGTCAAGATCGCGGGAGGCGGTTGGATGCGGGCGGCTCAAGACCGGTCTGTGTGGAGAATCTTGGGGGAGGCCTATGTCCAGCAGTGGACATCGTTTGGCTGATATGATGAATAACAATTTGAAATCCGGCACTCCACATCCATCATCAACTTCTACGCGGTTTTTTACAACAGATGACGTATCCACATAGTTTTCTTCATACCCAATCATACCCAGTGGCGGCTCGTTCAAAGGAGCGCTGGAGCAGTGAACTCCCAAAATTATAAAATATATGTACTTATATAAACTTTTTCTATAAACATGCTCAATATTTTAATACACACCTAGTCTCTTTTCTATAATGCATATCTACAAATAAGTATTTGACTACAAAACTGTTTATCATAATTTTGTCAACACTCTTGAAACATACATAGGTATTTTTGTTGAGTGGAGCGCTCATAACAGCGCTCTTCGTTGACGAAAGCTTAGTACAACGCTTAATACTGAAATGTAATGAGTGCGAAAGAGAGAGCGTTCTATGCGCTGGGCGCGTGAGACAAAAGATTTGTATGAGAAATAAGGCAAATACGGAGCGCCGCTCCTGGCTAGCTTGACGAGGTGCGCATGCCCGAATATATTACCCGACTAAATGATATGACCATTTGTCACGAAGAAAAATTAAAAAGTATGCGCCGTTTTTTTTTCAATAGTGTTTTGCCGGTATCATTTGAATGTAAACAAAAGCAAAACATTTCTCTGCAAGTGCGTTGGTAATTAGAAAAGAATTGGTGTTTCAAATATTGTTAATTGTATGTGATTGTGTGTGAATTTAAATGTTTAAGAAAGACAGTTAAATTGTGTAACTAATATGGAATATAACAGCGTAAACTTTATAAACGGATGGATGAAAGAAGAAATACGAAAAGAGTGTATTGTGCGAGAATGAATGGAAATGTCGGTAGGGGACGCCCTAGGCAGACGTACGCCGATCAAATAGGTGACGTACTAAAAATGGGCCAAATTAAAAGTACCCATAACCGACGCGCATGCATGATGAGGTTAATGAATGTCGAGGAAGCGAAAGAGGTATGTTTGAACCGAAGCATGTGGCGTTCCATAGTCTCTGCCAACCCCAATGGGAGACAGGCACGACGATATAGATAGATAGTTAGAACTTTATAAAAAACTGTGAAAAAACTTAAAAAAAAGACCAATATGATAAAACGCTTTGGTTATGTGGTTGCGAAAATGCGAAGGAAGTAAGAAGCCGTTTTCTTTTCCGTGTAGGTATTTTGTTTAGTGGCGCTGGAGTTGATACTGCGTGGACGGTTCAGGTAGGTATCGATGATTTAGCACATCTTACTGTTAATTGTAAAAGCATTCACAAAATAAATTGTAAGCAGTTTCATCTTCTTTTTTAGTGAACAGCCAATATAATCTTTCACGAGCCGCCTCTGATCATACCCGACACCCGAATATGTGTGCCCCGTCGCGCTAACAATATTCAATCTATTATATTAATAAATATTATTTACCCAACCACATTATAACATCACAGCAGATTAACATCAATAAATGTTGACGGGCCGTATTCTAATCAAGTCATTACGCAATATGTTTTAACGATTAGATGTCGATTAACTACAACACGAAACCCTGGTTTTCGAGTTACTTGAAGTTAATCATTACAACTGTTATATTTATGGTTCCCGGAATGTTTCACGAATGTTATGAATAGTATAAGTCATGAATTAGATATATTATATTTCTATGTAGATTAGGGTCGCGTTAGTGTGCAACCCGATTTGTTTGAATGCTAGTACAGGCGAAATTACTGTCGCCTCAACTCGACTATTGGGGTCATAGGAATACTAGAATATGGTCATTCTTGTAGCTGTTTGTGTGGGCTTTACTCCATGTGTCCTACATGTTCAAGCTTTACTACCTACCACAGTATTACATTATATAATAATTAGGCATGACATTTTTAAAGCGACAGGCTTTACATTACCATTGACGTATAAACTAGGGACCTCGACACCAGCTTCTCTCAAATTAGTATTAGCTTTGATATATATATATATATATATATATATATATTCGTTTAACGAGAAGAAATAATGAAAGATTATTATTATTGCAAAAGTATAAATCATGCAGCTCAAGGCTGACGTTGCACTGACGAAGTAAAAATGTTGGATTGAAGAGGCATCGCGAAGTATGTATGATGAAGGGTACTAAATAAAATATAATTGGACGGAGCTTGAATGAGCTTTAGTGGTTTTTTTTAGGTTTTCATCAACCTTAAGTTCTGCATCGCAACCTAAATTTCACAGATACGTGCAATGTTTCATATGAAGATTTGCAAATATGAAAGTTTATATAAGACGATATTAATAAATAATATTGTTTTTGCAGTTATTGTGTACAAATCACTTAATATAGCATAAGTCAATGACATGTTGTCAATGCAAAATATCAGAGACTGTACAAAAAAATATAATTGCCTATTTTTTATGATATAAATTATATGAATAATATAAATGTTTTTGTAGTAGTTTGCATTTCATGTTACTTTTAATGCTTTCGCCAGTTAATTAATTCATTGTCTTCAATCTCACGAACAAAATCCGTGTGCAGTAAGCAATTTTGAAGCGCAGCCAATTTTAAATGTCATTACAGTATTCATTTTAAAACAATAGACAGTAAAGCAGTAAAATACTGACGCGTACATGAGTATAATAATATTTGTAATACTTTCAAACTAAACATTGTAACTAGGAATGACTGTTAGCGTTAGACCACTCAAGTGATTTTCAAGATATAGCTCTATAAATAGCTTATCGTGTTACCTGTCATTTTCAATAAATATTATAAGACTATCTTATTTGAATATTAGGTACATATTACAATACATTAATTTACATTTACGGCTGACTTCGGACATGCGCACAATAAATGATATAGACACATACTCGCACATGCATGATAGTAGACATTATAGAGTGTCAGTCACGTTCATTGCTACTAGAGCAATGAGCCGTCTGATTTACTGCGTAATGTAAACCTACATAAAGTAAATCATAGCACTGTTGTGCTCTCAGCCATAAATGTATTCACGGGAGAGATGGGACGCCGCGCCGTGCGGTAAACCGCAATCAAATGACGTACGTGTGCTTTTTGTACGTCATGAATATATCCAAATAATTTATCGTCAATTTGTTTTTTATTTTCTATAAGGAAAAAATGATACGTATCGAGTGTTCTAGTTTAACAGACAATAGAGCCCATATTTATGCGTTATGTTACCACCGCACTTTAGAAACTCATTTACTGCGGTCAATTCACTTGTTGTTTTAAGCAATTGTAACAAACTTCGTGATGTTATGAAGTTTTATCTTAAAGCAATAAATATTTACGTTTTCCTGTTCATAAAAGAAAGCCTTTCTGACTAATGGCACTTACTTGCGAATTACATCCCATCCGTTTTAAATATTAATGCGCACTGTTATATACAGAACATTTGGAATTGTGTTAACAGGTACAGAAACAAAGTTCGCTGGATCATCATGTAATGACCTGGTGACGTCAGACGGCGCAGGCTCAACGATCATCTCAGGACACTTTGACAAGAGAATACGATTTTGGGACATCAGGACAGAAATGTCAGCAAACGACATAATGCTACAAGGCAAAGTAACATCACTCGATCTAAGTAGAGGTAAGTGAGTTTACAACATATTTCCCATAACGCGTATAAATAAAGACTAGTTTAAGTAAGAGCCATTCTAATGTGTAATCTGATGCATTAATTTAAAGCGCATGCTCAAATGCTAAGGTGACCTGTTAAAACAACAGTAGTTAAGATACACATCTCAAGTATCTACGGTTAGATTTAACGACGGCAACATTACATCAAAAGCGAAATAGCTGTTTATTCGATAAAGTACTTGTAAACTTTCGTAATTGAATGCATCGCATATTAGTATCGGTATTCGTGTCAGCACTACAACGTGACGGGTGCGCAATGCCCATTTCCGTTACGCGTGTCTCGATTGATCCCTTTTTTGTCAATAACGGTCTGTGCATCGCACGAAACGCTGAGATTGATACCTTCAATCAATCGGAGTGTCGGGACGTCACTGCCTCGGAAACTGATTAAATCACGTCGATTTCATTGGACAAATGAATAGGGAGACAGTTCACAGTTAGCCATCACGGCCGATCCAGATCCATCAGCGCTATCGACAATCGATCATGTGCGGGATGCCTCAGATGCCTGCCGTTATCATAAATATGTCAGTGCACGAAAGCTTAATGAGCTGCTTCACCATTATGCCTCGATGTCTTATTTTCCTTCAATAAATTTGTGTTAACAACCGTCTTCGCAGGCAATTATCACTCTACAAATTACAGATTACCGGTTCAAGTACCAATGTTAGGAGTGTAAGTGCATTCCTTGTTTAGGCTACCAAGAACTAGCTGTTGTAAGACGTGAAACTTTATCGTTCAGGCATTTGATTGCTCTTTACATTCGCTGACAGCTTATGAATCGAAGATACTATCATACACTTAAATCTTCTCGACCAATAAAACGGTGTTCCCGATCGGATAACATTTTATTAAACTCGAATTGAGAGGTTTAAGGTTAAACATTACCTCCTATTATCGGAACAGCAGAGAAAATAGCGGGTTTACCGTTACTAATCATCTAAATTAGAAACAACCAACCATATGTCCCTTTATAATTCAGCCATATTTCTTATAGCTAATTTATCCGTTATGGAACTCATAATCTTCCTTATTAAAGTGTGTAACTGCCTATTTAATGTTTAGTTTTAGTGTTGAAAGTTCATGTTTTTATTGTGTTACTTGTACGTCGATTGTGATTTCAGACAACAATTATTTACTGGCATGCGTCCGCGACGACACAATTCAACTAATAGATCTAAGGATGAACACGAATGTACGCTCTTTCAGGTACGGCTGCATTGCTAGTTATTGTCCTTACTTGTAACTCACCAGAGGTAATATAAATATTTATGTGTTTTCCTATAATGTGATTGTCTGTCATATGTTTACAGTTAGCCATTTTTCTTTTAACGACTAGTTTTAGTGTACTTTCAAAATGCTAACTGCGTATAACAATTATGAGTTATAACTTTCAGTGCTAAATTTCGAACGTGAGAAGTAGTAAAGTCTATTTTATGAGGTTGTGTTGTTAGATAATGATAATAAGTGTGTGTTGATAAACAGTTTGCGGGTGGGTGTGTTGTTTTTCAGTCACGAGTCGTTCAAGGTGGGTTGCGACTGGTCGCGCGCGGCGTTCGGTCCGGGCGGCCGGCTGCTGAGTGTGGGCGCGGCCGACGGATCTGTCTATGTATGGAACACATACACTGGCAGACTCGAGACTATACTCAAAGACCACACGTATGTACCCTTTATCTTTTTATTTAATAGTAGTTGTTTCCGCAGTTTTACCCGCATTTTTCGTCACTGAGTCAAATTACAGCCTATATGTAGGTAGCCCTACAAAGTCCTCGCTTTGTCTGCCAGTAAAATTCCCGTTAAACTCGGTTCAGCTATTCCAGAGATTATCCTGCACAAACAAAAATACAGACAGAATAAAAAAAAATGATGTTGTACCTATAACTTGGTATCGTGTAACTAAGTATACCTATATTATGCACTTGAAAAACATAGTTAATGTGAAATTGCAGACAGACACTTATTTCTATTTATTATTATACATAACATAACATAACTTCACGCCTTTTATCCCCGAATGGGTAGGCAGAGTGTGTATTACACACCCTATTTTCGCCAGTTGTTGTCTGTTTCGGTCCCAATGTAATAGGGGGCGAGCCTATTGCCATCTACCGGGCACATTATTAAGCGAGCGATAATTAACATTATTAATTTAATAAACACAACTTCGAAAAGTCAGAGGTGCGTGCCCGGGGTACCTGGCGATCGAACCCAAGACCCGTCTCGGCAGTCCGTTACGTACACCACTGCGCTATCGCCGCCTCTTATTATAAAGGCTGAAAATATCGTCTGACTTGAACTAAACTATGATACTTAAATGTCAGTCAGTTCGTGACCACTTTTTTGTTTTTGGCATTTGCCCGAGCGATAAGTAAAATATGTATTTCGCTTCGGTACCAAAGGGAAATTCCACCTATAGATAAGCAAAAAGGCGTATTAATTTACAAATGTATAAAACAATGATCAGATCTAGTATTCTCTTTTATTCATACTGTTAATATAAACACAGCTTTCGCATTTAGATAACGGTTATTATAACCAATTATATATCTATTTCCGTTTTTCAGATTTTACTCGTAATATTATTTGAAATTGGTAGTGCTGAGTTACCCAGAAATAGCCGTTTTAAACATGATCACACCAAGCAAGTGGCTTACTACGCAATCGCCTATTTTATATTGCGGATATATAAACGAGTTAATGTCCGCAGTTTCCAGCTCTGAAGCACCATTATAACAGCTTCCAACCGATACCAATACGTTTTCTACTAAGACATTGATCTCTAATCTTTCCTCTTCGTGAATAAATAAATCTTAACATTTGCAAGTGGTTTATTACACGACTCTACTTAGGTACTTAATCCGTACTATTTTATCTTTTCGGAGTTATTATACTATTGTTTGGAATATTAACATTTATAAATACAATAGGATTCGTGGTACTCGCCTAGCGATTTGTTGTGATTCTTTGTAACTGTAAAGCTGAATCATGGGCGATGTGACCTTTCAGATTCGTAATAAATTTTCAGCGGACACAATTCTGACCTTGAATTTAAAACTGGAATTGTTTTACTCGTGACATCGTTCGCTATCCCCGTAACATTTCGCATGGACAATTGAAATCGTGAGGTCAACATTGGCTCGGGCTGTCTAACCATTGCAAATTTCTCTTTCCCATACCGTACACTGCATATTTATTTGGCATTAAGCTATCGTCGCACCTGCTCGATGCGATTAAAATGAAGAATGACGCTTGAATTTATTTGAATATAAAATTGAAAATTATGTGATTCTACCGCATTCACCCGGCTGTTATTTATGAACGTGCATTTGGATGTTTAGCGCTGATAAATATCAAACGAGTTCAACTACTCGTTTTCAAATTCGTTCCGAGACCGCGCATTATTAACAATTCTTTACACATTTATATGAATAACCTGGAAAATCTAATAATATCAGTATTTTATTATGTACCTAAATATAACAATGTATGATTTTGTGATGAATTTATAAATACGGGGAAAATCAAAAAAGAAAATATAACAAAAATAATGCGTTTGATAATTATTACGAAAGCTATTTATTAATTTTAATAAGAAAGCAGACTCGCCACTTTAAATTCGACAATCTATTTATGGATTTACTTACTTTATCACGAATGATCGTCACGTAATAAATTCAAAACGAACGGCCCAGAATAAAAATTAAATCGTTTTGGACACCGCAGTGTGAATGTTGACGGAAATTAATTTATTTACTACCTACATTACTTAAACGTTCTGCGACCTCCCGGGGAAAGTAAACATAATTATGTCAACAAGAGAATAATATCTGTACTTAATACAGATATTATAATTATTTATAACCGCTGGTTTCCCTATAAATCGAGTCATAATTCAAGTTTTTTTCATCCGGCTGAATCGAAATACAATAACAATACCTATGTGTATTAAAACAATGCTCAGAATCATGCATAACGTACGTTACAATCGTTTAGTACAGCGGTCGGCAACACGTGGCCCACATGTGGCCCGCGAGAGTCCTACTTGCGGCCCGCGAATGTTTTGTAAAAAATGTCTTATAAATCGAACTAAAACGGCCTATGGCTTAAAATAGCACAACTGAATCGATTTTAATGAAAAACATCAGACAGCCTTCTAAGACCCTACAAATTCACTCTTCATACATGCTACAAAAAGATCTGGAACTAGAGGCGAGGAGCACGGGGAAGATGGAGTGGCCTCTTAGCTCCTAAAGGCTGAAAGAAAACCTGTACTTGAGGAGCTTAGAAGGCTATTTACTTCTGTAATAATCAATGGGACTAAAAACTCAAAGGCATGGAGCAGATGTGCTGTGACGTTGTTTTTCAGAAAAGGAGATAAAACTATCGGCAGATCATACCATGGAGCCATGTTTATAAGCTGTTGTGTGTTTCAACAGTCGTCACGAATCGTCTGGCATCAAGATTTAACGACTCTCATCCGTCGAAGTAGACTGGGTTTTGTAAAGGTAAAGCTTATAGTACCGTAGACCACATCCATTCTGTCGGCAGTTTACCCAGAAATCTGAAGAGTACAAACGGCCACTGTGTCTGCCCTTTAAGGACTACGAAAAAGCCTTCAACTTCATCAAAACCTGGGCTGTTCTGGAGTCTTTGCAGCGCTACCAAGTCGATCGAAGATAAGTGGAGGTGCTGAGGAGCTTCTACCAAATGGCAACAATGTCCATTCAATTTTGAGAGTAAATTCATCATAAGAGTGCAGCTGGGCTGGATAGCATTTGGGAAGCTGCTTCATATCTTCGAGTCACCAAGGTGTTCGGTTGAATACCTCGGTCTTGCCAATGTGCGCTGCCAGTCAAGACGTAAAGAGCTGAGACGTGGAACATGACGGTAAAGCTATCCCACCAACTACATGTCACTCAAAGAGCTATGGACCGGTCCAAACAAAGTACGGAACGAGATTTTTCGGCAGAAGTCTACTCTATTCACATAATTCAGAGGAATAGCAAACTGAAGCGGCAGGTGACCACATCTGTCACAGAAGGAATGGGCGGTGAAGTAGGCAGGTTCTCGAGTGGTGGCTACTTCTCGACAAGCATAGTGTTGGACGCTCTCCCACCAGATGGACTAACGACTTGAGGAAGGTAGCTGGTAGTGGCTGGATGGCGAAAACGCGAGATCAGGTCTTGTGGCGTACCCTGCAGGAAGCTTACGTCCAGCAGTGGACTGCAACAGGCTGATATGATGTGTGTGTGATGAGGCAGAGAAGCTTTTTCATCTGGCTTTTGTGGATGCTGAAAAAGCTTTTGACTCCATCGAAATCTAGGCTGCACTGTATTTGTTGCAACACAGCCATGTGTATTGAAAATATGTGGAGGTGTTAAGAGAACCAAATGTCAATAATTTCTGTACGAGCCCTGAAGAACAAAAAAACCATCCAATATTTTCAAGAGATAGCACGAAGTGACACAACATATATCCCCGAAACTCTTCACCAACGCTAGAGGAGATCTCCGCTTTGCTGATGATTCAGTGTCAGAATTGCTGCAAGACTTGTAAAAATGCTGTCTAGTTATTACCAAAAGTGCGGCCCGCCTTTAGTTTATTTTGTCTCCTTGTGGCCCTTGCCTACCAAAAGGTTGCCGACCGCTGGTTTAGTATGATCACATCTTTGTATTGGTCGTATCTAAAGTTGTTTGGTGTGTTAACATGAGAAAATATTTTAATGGTGAGGTATATTTACGACACAACTTCCTGGTCGTTGGTGCACTTGTGCGACAGTCAAAGGACTGTTTTACCCTTAGGTCTTGTCTAGCGTCGCAGTGTTATCGGCGCGCTCGCTGCAATAGGGCTTGATCGAATCTTTGTCAAGACTCCCGCGCACCCGTCCGAGGGGCCCATTCTCCTGCAAATCGCCGCAAATAGGACATATTGTTCCCTCGCAGTATCCACCACAAGCGGATGCCGCGATGCAATCGCACTTAATTCGCGCCGAGCCTCCTCACACAATAGTGTAAACAATTTTACCGTAATAAGGACAAAAGTAACGCGGCAACATCTCCCCGCATCTCAACATGCATATTTTTGCTCAGTAATACCTACCGTATTTATGTTAGTTTGTACAGTATTCAATGTTAGTTTGAACAGTTAAGTTGCTCGCCCACTTTATTGCCGTATTGTCGAGTCTAATTCAATATTGAAACTAACATTACTACGGTTTCGTACAATATACCGTTGCGACATAAAACTCTTATCATCTCTGGTTAAAATCAATTTGACCACAACAATATCGAAATAAAGTGAGATGAGCAATAAAGATTGCTTTCCTTTTGGAGCAGCCATTGTTTCCTATTTCATACTTGCCTGCGACTACAAATTATTCGCTTTTAACCGCGAACCGTATATACATATTTCATGGGTTTGTAGACGTTCTGGAACCACACTAACATTAATTTCAGGGGTTTATTTCAATCAATAACATAGTGAGTTTATAGTGTAATAACTAGTCGACACTTTTGTTCCACCTGCATTATGTCGTAAAGTAATCCAATCATAGAATATTTTAGAAATCTGTCTGGTGCACAACATCCGTATTAGACTTTATGCGTTCCGTTAATCTTGCACTTAGTATTAATATCGGTCGCCGAGCATGATATAAAATGTGATATTACAAAGTAAGCAATATGTATCACAAGAAAAGTATTTATCGTACAAAGCGTAGTCGAGGCCTAACATTTCCGGAAACGTACAATAGAACAGCGATGAGACGGTGGAGATGGTGTAGGTATGCGCCAGCGCCTTTGTACGTATCCGTACTTTACGGGCGTACGTATACGTGTACGCATGTACGTGCGTGTGCTGTGTTCGCGTTGTCCTCTCCTTCACGCCCAGCATGCGGCCGCAACACAAAATTAGCCCTTACATGTGCGACACAACGTTATAGCTGTCGTCGACGGCTCACATGATTTATCTCCAACCGTCCTACAGTTTAATGTCACCAATTGTACAGCACATAAATAAATGATCCTGTGTGGTCAATGTTCCTTTGCAAGCATTTTCTTCTAAACATGCATTTGATTTATTAGTTAATACATGGTAACGCAAGTGACAGAACGAAACGTATCGCTATATATTTTAGCGCTATCTGGACCTGTATGTTATACTTGATGGTCTAATAAGGAAATGTTTCAGACACCTCTGAGTTTTGTAAAACTGATATCTTATTTTAAAGTGTAGGTCGTAAAATGACAATATGCAATTACTAATAGTTCGCGTGCATAAACTTAATAATTTCCGCAACATACGGATAAGTGGTACGGAGTTATTGCCTAATAAACGTTGACAATTAGCGGAACCTCGTTCACTGTACGGAGGAAAGAAAATATAGTGCAAGCTATTACTTGTGCAGTGAATAGGACTCGGCGACCGTTTAATCTTCATGCTAACCGAGTGCGGCCAGTAGACTCGTTGTTTAAATAATTACCATGGCTGTTACCCGCGCTTAATGCTAACTCTTTTGTTGCAATACTTACATCAGTGTCAACTACCCTCTCAATCACACGCATAAGTATGTCGTCAGTGCTCAGTACGTAGTGTACGGACGGACATTGGTCCCGACTAATCGCGGTGCATGCTTTTTGTAGCGGAAAGGCTTAATGGCCGACGTAGATAGGTTCTTGAAATTACTTTATTGGGTAACCTGTTTACGAACACGGTAGGCGTGTAAAACGATTATGAATCAACGCAACGCAAGAGTAAGATATACGATACACACGTTGATAAAAATTCATTTGTACCAATATAAAACCCATCAGGCAAATATCGGCCACGTACTAATTATATTTTCATGTACAGAATAAATCGATCAATAAAGCCGGTTTACAGCTTTTATAGCTTTCATTCAACTTTAATTATTATTTACAACATTTTCCAAACGGTGCCCTGTAGGTGGAACCATTAAAAGCCATCTCTTAATTAACTGCCGATGAATTCCAATATATGAAATGGAATAAATTAACGGTTATTAAGTTTCGGCGGAGATAGGGAATCGGTACAGTGTTTGTACGCGCTATTCAATAAAAATAATGGCGACGTACATTGGAATGCAATGAGGAAACAATTGCTAGTTCTGGTTACCAGATTTGTTCGTGCTGAGCGCTTCCTGGTCCCGTATTGGAGACCCCTGTAGTTGGTTGTTATACGCGCGACCGGGAGCGGTATGTGTAAACGAGCCGAACAAACCCGACGCTAATTCTTGTTTATGAGAAGCCTCGCCCCGCATAGATACGATGTAAAGCCTTTAAGCGGCCTCCGACAATCAAAGCTACGCACAAACAGTTTGTGAACCTTCTTGATATTGTACGTCTATGGAATAGTTCGGCCACAATCCCTCCTTATACGTTAAAATGGACATTGAGCCCGGGCAATATATTATTACAGACGACGTGACCGCCTTCCAATTTACCGATCATCCTCTATAAACATTCTCTAATGCGGTATTTGATATTTTTTGTGAGATTATTAAAAGTCCGTGCATTATTAGAAACCATGATGAGTATCTATAAGTGCCAGTGACACACATTTAAGCGCCGACATAATATTCGTAATGGAGGACCGTATACAGAGTGATACCGTTCATACTCTACTCATATAATATTCCGAGAAGCGTAACGGTTCACGCAACACACAAAAACGCTCCAGTTTTATAATAAACTTTAATGCTGTATCTGCAGTCGTTTTATTTGATGACTGAGCCTTAGATTTTGTCAACATTTCTATCTAGGAACTTTAAACTTGACGTTATTTTTACTGAGAGAGAATGTTTTTGATGAAGATGGCCTTGATGATGGGCACTGTAAGACGTTTTGTCCAAACATTTTTCTCGCTAAACGCCAATTTGTTTCAATCATTGCCATCTTCAGGCATTTGGTTGCATAAAACCTAACGTTTGTTGTGCTCATATATTTAAAACTGATAGCATGTACCGCTACTTAATTTTTGTTGCACATTATAATATATTTTTATTTTTGTCCACAACAATCCAAGCTGCCATTTTGAAAATCATTACATTTGGTGTATTTTGTTTGCAGGTCGGCTGTGACGGCTGTGTCGTGGCACCCCCAGTCTGGCCTATTGGCATCTGTGGACCGCGGCAAGAGGGCCATCGTTTGGGGGGATTTGTGACAAGCCTGGGAGGCGCCCCTGCCCGAGCCGCCCGTCGAACAGGTTCATATTCTATTAACCCATTAAGAAGTTTACAGAATACCCATTATTTTAAATTAATGACACCTTAGGAATACGGATTGCACACTTAAAATCGGAGGTCAATTACACTCATTTATTGCGTTTGGATTAACTGTTATAGATATTTGTCTATTCCGCATGACAAAACAAATTACGATGACAACCAAAATATAACGTGTCTTCTTATTATTATGACTAAAATGCACATGTGATCACCAGAGGACTGTCCAGACAACTTTGTCCACGCGAGCGGACAAAATCTAGTTTTTGTTGCATTTTTTTCTATGGTATACATTTCTTTTGTGCTGTTTGTTATCTTCACGGTCTTGTCTCTCACGGGTTGAGCGAAGCGTAGCCTTATTAGCAATAAGTGCATCAACACCGCTTAGAGTCAATGCCAGTAATAACTCGTTTTTATTTAACTTGATGTATCGCTCTTTTATACTCTGCATCAAGTAGATTTAACGCTTCTGAGGTCTTGGATACAAAGTATTGTGTGCAAGTTAATTGGAGAACATGCAATAGGTTGTGGCAAGCTTTATACTGGGTACTTTGAGAATTTAGTATAGGGATGCACGGTGGCGTCTACATTCAGATCTGGATAAGAACGCATAAAGAAGCTGTTGCAGTGCTCAACTCGCTACTACAACTCTCGAAGTGATGCAAGTCCGTTCAACGTATAAAAATGTTTTCATGCTTATATTTTTCTGTCTGTGATGAGTACTTTCGTGTCCTCTGTTTAAATATTTGTTAAGTGCTTTGCAACACTAGTACCTTGCGAATACTATTCTAATGTTGATAAAACATAACAAGTCTTTTTAATTTCAAGTTTTCCATTGCAATCCTATTTTCACCAATGCAATTTAATCCACTTCTGTTCTCTAAGTATCTGATTTAAACATTTTACATCAGCAATAACGACGTACCTAACTGTTCTCTAATTACGAAAACAGATTGGTTATACTTACTATTATAATTAACGACTATATCTACGTAAAGCTTAGTCTAAGTATAATTATTGTTATAAATATAAATCTTATCTAACTCTTTGCACTTTCAAGCTTCACTCAGAAACTGACTTTTATACTTTTTAGCAATCAGCAGATTTAAATGACACTAGCAACTTGATCAATGTATGCTTTTACTGCGGCCGCCAACATTCTCTCGGCAAATCCTTGCCGGTAATCGGCTTTCATTCATACCACCATAGGATAATGCATCTTAGCCACTTTAATTACTGCGACCAGATAAGCCGCTCACTCAGGCATTTTCAGATCAACAAATATACAGTGCGCCGGTACTGTTATGTCCACAGTACTAGAAATGCAAGCGGCCAATACCCCCCAGCTCAAATTTTAATTATGCCTGTGGCACTGAACTGACCCAGCCGGACTGACTCTCACAGACCACAATGCAAGCCACTCAGCACCAACGTGGGGGGTTAAAAGGTTTACAACTCTGTGAATTCTTGACATCATTGTCTGGTTTTGCTTTCGACAAGTGTGGTGATACCGAATTGTTAGCCGCCATAACTTGACACGTCTTCCACATAAAATATTCACATTAGATGTCGTTAACTAGTCGGCAACTCAACACAGTCGTGTCACCAGGCGGTTTTATTTCACATGTATCTAGGCATAAGTTGGAATTGAGTTTTACGTTTTCTACAATATATTTCGGGCACGTCTGTCGTCCATTATAATCACGTAGAGTCGCTTTGTTCTGTGTTGTCACCTCACACCGCCGTCTGTTAAATGACTTTAAACAACCCATGTGTTACACGAATATTGTCAAACAGTTATTTATATCCATGTCATTTTTTTTTACTTATTACACTCGACGCGCGACGGTTTAGTCATGCTAATATGTATAGATGAAATATACCAGTAAGAAAATATTATTTAACATGTTTTCGATATCGATTTGATATTTGAAATACGCAATCTATATCATAGACTAATCTTATTTTATTCTCGTTTTCATGCCTCTTTCTAAAGTCGATTTTAGATATATCTAGACATTTTTGCAAAAGATTTAAAATTAGTTCTACCTATATCATTTAATTATAACACTGTGCGTACGTCGCCGTCATTTCGTGCAATTTAAATAATTCAAATGTAAGTTAATAATTTCTAGCGTTATGTCTAAAGCATGCCGAAAAATTCTTACCTTTGTAAATGTAAGCATATCACCATAGCCAAAAAGTTATTTATTATTAACTGCTGATGTAGTATCTCAAGATTTTTATCGTTGTATTCTATGTGTAGCAACTCTAATGTTAAATGTAAGTTTAGTAGGGCTCTCACGCTTCCCGCGAAAGCGTTGTTTTGAATTAATGTGTTGCCAACACTAGATTCCTTTGACAAAATGCCGAGAAAGCGCTACAGTGCTAGAATTTTACAAGTGTCTACGGGTTATGTATCCACTTCGAATGAAGTTGGCCGTAAGCACGTTTACCTCATATTAGTACTATAAAATGTGCAAAAAAAAGTACACCGTCACCCTGATGGTGTTATTTTGATTAACGTCTATACTGTTCCGTTTCGTTCGGTGAGTGAGAGTGTTGGAGGGCCCGCTTTCCTTCTCTTTATCCCTCATCACACTCTTACTATCAGGTGATCCATCCGCCCGTCTACCCATTTCTACAGAAACTGCACGGACGGCACTGTTAAAGGTTTTTGGAAAAAGAAATGCAGAAAGCTAAAATTAACAATGATTGGTGATAAAACAAAGAGCTCGATTATAGGAATTTGCAGAATCACAAATAATCTTAAACTGCCTTTCTTTGTTCAAAATATTAGATACTCTAGTATGTAATATTTTGAAAGTGAGCTTAGTGAACGCCGTGATATCAGATTACGTCTATACAATCAAACGTAGCACCGAGGTACATAAAATACATATCCCGAAATACAAATTAATGTTATTGTTAATCACCGCGTAAGTTTATTATTAATTTCACAATTTCTATAGCCCTAAAATTGGTTATGGCGTGTATGTTTCATTAATTTTATATGAAACATGAACATATCATCACCAATTAGTAACTTGTTATTGAATGTAATAATTTAACCATACATGTTTTCTAAGCGTGATCGCATACGCTAGTAACAAGATGCAATTTAATTATCAATATTGGTTCATAAATTCATATTAAAACATGGGCACTTAGATAATAGTACCTCGCTAGCCAGCATAAAATGCTAATAGTTATAAGGAAGGCCAGTGTGTTGGTACAGAGCATTATGTTGTAATATTTACTACTACGCCCTATCGTTCATAACATGCGTATATGGTACGTTATCGCTTTATATTAAGTGATCATAAAGTACCATCGAACTCGTTACATTTTAGAGACATTGATTGGAAAGCTTTAAAATTATCTATAAGTTAAATATGTTGTGGTGATTTCAGCAGGTAATAAAACAGTTTGATTTCTATGACAAACAAATTTTTATAAAAACCTACGTTTTTGTACAAAAAACTACGTTTAAAAAGGCGACTTAATAAGCACCTTACAAATTCAAACTATCATCATCATAAAAAAAGCACAAGCATTCAATAAAAAAAAGACTTCAAATCGGTACACCAAGTAAAAAGTTCTGAGGTAGCATAAAAAGATAATATCGAAATGAGAACTTGTCCCTTTTTGAAGTCGGTTGAAAATCAAACAAAACTGAAAAGCAATACTAAGTCTTCAAATATACAATACTCATAAATGATAATAGTTTTTTGCCTAAACTATACTTTACCTACAATATAGATCTATACAATAAACCTAATAACACTATGAGTATCTGTCGAAGGCAAAGGCTTGAGAAATGTAGTTATATTTATAGGTAAAGTAAATACAGAAACTAATTAGTTAATACGAAGCTATCAGAAGAAATTTTCTTTCCAATAGGTAGATGCTCTTTGCTCACCAGAGTTGTCTTAGTACTTTTATTGTTTTAAGTAGACACTTCATAAAGATAAAAGCAAATTATCATAATGACGTATCTTTAAAACATTTCAATCTACACTTACGCCGCGTCAGTCTACAATGTAGTTGTAATTTATTCACTTGCGTTACATTTTGCTTTTGTTTGTCGGCTCACGGCAAACATACATATTCTTCTAAAACTTTCCACCTGAACGCCTGCAGGTACATTTTTTTAATACTCCTCAATTACACCTTAGTAGTGCAAACCGTCAAAAATAAAAATCAATGTATGTCGGACAAGATTTTCAATATCTGAACGCGTAAATCATACCACTTACTGTCGTTCGTGTTAAACGCTTGTCACTCAATGTTTTCGCAATGCGTGAGCCGGTAATGTCCGACTTACAGGTGCTACCTGTCGCTATTGTCGAGGCATTACTTGCGTTAATACATGCTTTACGGTAACCACTCGGTGATTTTATGTACAAATTATATGCAGGAATGTCTGCTACCCACTCTTAATACTGCTTTTACATATACATGCACGGGACATGTGGTATTCGTCTAACCCCGTTGAATGACCAACAGAGTGAATAGTGGATTTTTTTTTAAAGGCTTTTTGCTTGTATAATATTTAGCATTCCATTTTTGGCCAAACAAATTGGCTGATAGTGCGAGTCATCTTTTCTGAAAATTGACTGGTATTGGTTTATGGGGCATATGATACCCTCCTTTTCGCCAAGTACCTATCTGCTAGTTTGAGAAATTTATGTTATTAACAGCCGAGGCAGGCAGTGTCAGATTCGCGCACAGAGGATTCTGTACAAAATTTTAGGCTACCTATTTAGTTTATCTATGACAAAGAATGTAATCCGGCTTTATTTAGCCAAGAGTCACTTCCCGAAAAGAGAACTGGCATTAAACGTCTAACTTAACTTTCTATATTTTCCTTCCTTTTCTCGTATATTGAAAAATCCGTGCTCTGACTTTTTAGTTATCAGATGCAATACTGTGCTCGCGCTTGAAGATTTTATTTCTTATCAGAATTACATACCCAATTGATTTTAATTTGCATTTGCAAAAAGCGTGGATATGGGTTAAGAATTACTTGTAAGTGTATCTTTCATTTGATTTTTTATTGAAGTTATTTTTTTTAATACCAAGGGACTAATTTTCATGTAGTGACCGATTAAGAATACAAACTATTAACACCTCATTTCAATCCGTGGATGACGTAAGAGGCGTTTAAACAAAATATACAAAGCAAATAGTCTCTTTGTGAAAAAATCGAAAACTGGACATCAAATCCTGCACCAACCCGTCTGACCAACGTGCTTTAGTTGGCCAAACCCGCCTTTCGGCTCATAATCTATTGTAACGCAAAATAGGAGAGGCCTTTGTACAACTGTTGAAAAGACTGTTATGTTGATTGAAAGGACTACAATAGTACTATTTTTTTTTATTGTAATAGGCGATAAACGAGCAGACGGATCGCCTGATGGTAAGCAATTACTGCCGCCCATGGACACAAGCAACACCACAGGAGTCACAAGTGCGTTGCCGCCCCTTGGGGTTGGGAAAAGGGATAGGATGAGGAGTAGGATGAGGGAGAAGGAATAGGGGATAGGGCCTCCGGCACTCTCACTCACCGAACGAAACGCAACATTTTAGCTACTGTTACTTTACGTCGATTTTCTGTGAGAGGGTAGTACTACCCTGGTCGAGCCGGCCCATTCATGCTGAAATCAGCAAGGCTCTACTACCTTTGAACTAGTCTAAATATCACATCAAAATTTCAGCTCGATACCTTTATGCGTCGATTATTAAAAGGTTTTGACACACATACATGCGTCAGATCAAGTCAGATGCACAACGAAGTGATCCTAAGCAGGGCCGTACCGTCCCTATGTGCAATGTGTGCGGCGCACACCTGCGCCAGGGTGACAGGGGCGCCGCGCGCCGAGATATGCGTTAATTATAACAGTTATTTACGAGAAAGGATGGCAAAAAAGGCGCTTCACAGATTTCGCACACAGGCGCAGTGGCGTAGGAAGGGGCGGAGGCGTTGGCAAAATAAAAAAAGGTCATCCGCAACTTCCGGGTGCCACTCAACAGGCGCTTCATGGATTTCGCACACAGGCGCTGGATTGGGTCGGAACGGCCCTGATCCTAAGCGTTTTGTTGTACCGTTGCAGGTACCTACGGAACTCTAAAAAGTGAGATACTTTTGTAAAACAAAAAAGTGCAAGCTCGCTACAGGCCATTTAAGGCAGAATGTATATTAAGCGTGAAATCATCCTCATTATTCGAAGAAGATAACAATTTTACGTTGATTTCTATCTGCAGTGTGTACCGAATTGTCTCAATTCGCTTATTTTCGGCGATTAACTTTATTATTGTGCAACATTTTAGCCTAAAAAGTCGTTTCAGGCTGGCTACTACGTGATATACAATAATATTATTGTTCCTAAGATTTTACTTTCTTCAGTGAGAACTTTACCCAAATATGTACATTTGTCATCTCACATCTAGTGCAGTTATAATTTTCATGAGATGTTTAATGCATGTACTAAATACTGCTCTTGACTATGTGTATAATATTGCCCCTGTAAAACTGCTCGTATTTGGTCGGCATTGAAATAATTTCAATGGAATTTGGTTTTATAAACGTACCTCCTAGTGATTCCCCTTATTTCCCAAAGTTAACAAAATACTATAAAATAATACCAACTAAAAAAACTCCAGCCGTTTTGTAGTCTATATTGGATACATGTATGGGTTTTATCTTCTCTTAAAAAGCTTTGACCATAAAATCATTATTTCACAAAGTTTCTTGTTAGAACATAATATCACAGTATAAAGACATACAGTAGTTTGACGCCTTTGATCTCGTAGAAAAAGCCGACAACGTCTAGACAAGGGTAAGTAGGCTAGGGCTGCCACATGTAAACAATACCTACTTATTCAAACAGCGTCTATTTATTTTAGAAAAATATTACAATTGCTACGCTACATGAATAATATAGTGTAAATCACTTATCTATACATATAAATAAAATTGGAGTGTCTGTTTGTAATATTAAAATAACCGCTTTTTACTAAATGTATATGGATGTATACACGGTACATACACCGAAATGACATTTATTTTCAATTTTTGTCTGTCTGTCTGTTTGTTCTCGCTAATCTCTGGAACGGCTGGCCCTATTTTGACGGGACCCTCACTGACCTGATGTACCAAGGAGAAACTTAGGCTAAAAATTAACCGGGTACGCGAAGAAGTTTCCTCAGGACGCGGGTGAAACCGTGGGAAACAGCTAGTTTATTATATTACAATAATTAACGATAAATAATTATTATAAAACAGATTTGCATACAAAGTGTCAGTCAGCACCAATTTCATCCCGCAGCTGTCGTGGGAGGCGGTTAAGAATATAAAGCATTTTTCGTAAAAACCAAGTTAAAATAAAGCGATTGACATAGCGGTGATTTAATGAATGGGTAACCTTGGGACCAGCTTGCAGAGCCTATGTTACCGATATGAAGTATTTTGCAGATTTTTTTCGTGCAAACTACGTTAATGTAAAGCAATGGACATCACGGTCATTTTATGGATGGGTGACCGAGTTATGAGATTACGGAGAACATGTGTGGGGTTTATAAAAGGGGGCCAAAAATATGGTTATTTTTGAGCTAGGATGCGTCGTTTCCAAGATACATAATAATATTTGATAGGTAAGTACTTACCTAATGCGAAGGTACTAGGTACTTATTGAATGAAATTAAAATCACACCAGAATCGAATATTACCTTACAACGCATATTTTCTTACGTCTGCCATGTTGTCTACGTACAATAATTGCTACTTTATTCTGTGATTTGGCCAGACATGAGATATTGTAAAAAGTTAGTAGATTAGTAGGAATGTGCACATTATTTCAAGTGGTTATAGGTACATACATTTCAAAGTAATATAAATAATTATAATTAATGAAATTTTATTTTATGGTATAAGTAAATTGATGAAATCGCAGATTTTTTAAATCCTTATTTATTTAAATCTTTAAACAGCATAAAGAATTTCAATGTCTCACAGCACAAGTCGTATGCACCATCTTAATTAATATTCATAAACAAATAAATAAGTAACGAACAAAAAACAAGCACGTGCCAGCCTCCAAAAACATGTACCTAGTTAGGAACTAAGGCGATATACGTAACTAGGTACCGGTCTTCCCGCGTCTCACCTCTTGGCCCCCGCACGATTGACCCGTCTAGACGCGTTCGTCGAACGACTGTATGGATTATTTGACTGTGATAATATTAAGCATGTGTGAACACAAAAATGGTGTTCATAAAGTGCACAAGGTGCTGAAGGTATTATGCTCACCATAAACAAGATTTCTTATGTTCCGATTTTATTTGAGATAAAGAATATCGCAAATAAAATCGGCACATCTTTAGTGTCAGTGCATTCATGTATGCTTGGCTCGCCTAGGTTTTAATATTTCATACAAATCCCAGACGCATTCTATTCAAAACTGTTGAAGCTAGCATGACTTCACTCAAAAATGATAATAATGTTATCTGGAACATGTCGCATTGTGTGCGATACTTGGTTAAAATTTATGCTGTGGCTAATTCTGTGCCATTGACCGGCTAGACTGCTAATGCACCGTCTGGGAGTACGCCACCCTTGTTTTAAAAAACTTTAAGAAATACAATTGTGTTGTATACAATTGACGCACAATACAATAGCCCCGACAAGTGAAAGCGTACTTTCAACTTTCATTAAGTTTTTGTGTAAGTGTATGTATGGTCTCGGCGGCCGGACCATATTGTCTCGCGACATAAATCTGCCGAACTATTCTAAATAAAGAGCTCTGCGTAGGTATTTGCTCGATTTTTACTTTCAAATGAACGCTGGACGTGATGAAAGCTTTATACCTAATTAGACGAGGATCTAAATCTCATTACTTTCATTCTATTGTAGCCTTTGAACTGAGGAAGAGGTTAATCTTGGCGTGACTTTTTAATCCTGTCGACTTATTAGATTAGATTAATTATTGTTAGTTTGAAACGTAGTGTTTCTGTACTAAGCCGACTCTTTCAATCACCATTCTAAAAACGCAACCCCTTACTTTACGTCCTGGAAAGATAGGCTTCTAGGCACGCAATATTTTATTCGTCGAATACAAACGCATTTTTCGCTATTATTCGTACTATGATTTATTTATACGTTTGGTTACATCGTAAAGATTTATTTCATTGTAATAATTTTTAGTTTATTTATTCGCATGTAGACCAGTGTACCAGAATTTCTTTTCGGTCCCACGCACGTATAATCTTTCTCCCAACAAAATACTTACTATGGATAAATGCAGATGCGACAATACCCAAAGGGATTAGGATATTCTTAGATAAGCAATGGCTTCAGCTGAGAATATCGTTATTCCTTGGAATTACAGAGGTAAGTACACTATATGGGCAACAAACGACCGTAAATATCCTGGCATAATTGTGTGCTATTTAAATATTAGGTCCCAATATCAACTGGTAAGGATCGTCCGATACATGACTTTATTATAGAACTTATTTTTCTTATTTGATTTTACAAATACTCGTAGTACCGTTGAGCACAAAGGTTTGCTATTAAATAAATATTCCCCGGGCTCTGAAATGAAAATAAAAAAAGCCGAAAAGTTTCCTTTGATCGGTCACAATGAGATTACGACTATTTATACAGGGTGTAAAAAGACCCTTAACGAAAATTGAAATCCCATGATGAGATATTGAAGCTCAAAGTTAGTATGGATTTTTTCTAATTAGGGACAAAATCAATGCATTTACCCCGGCAATATGTTCTTTAGGTCCCTATGATCCCCATGCGTTTTAAAATATGTGAAAACTTTAAAAAAAGTCGTTTCCCAGGTATTATTTTTGGTTAGTATGACTTGGCATGATGTCCACAACGAGTAGACTTCGGATTGGTGATGGGTCTTGTGACACCCTGTATACTTACTCTTAAATGACAAATCAATACTGTACTAACGCCAGAGTGATCACAAGTTAACGGCACTAGTAAAATTAAGTCAAGGGTGGAACAAGGAGACGAATACCGCAGGTGGAATGAGTAAAACTGGTAAGTAACGGTACTTCGATAAAGCTTATACACGTGTATCAAATTTAGCGACTGGGCAATGGTCCAGTAGTGGTCGAAATTTGACCAATTTTCAATTAATTGCCTATCACTTGGTTTCCGCTTTACCTATGCCAAATTTCACACGTCTCGCACGCACGATACGCTTTAAAGCGTTTACAAAGTTTTCACAAATTAAGGGCGGGTTTATTTATACTTTCAGATCCAGTCCGATTCTTTCCGGCAGATTTGGAACCGGTCTGATCACATTTTACACACTCTTTTTAAATTGAAAAGACATGGAACCGTTGGATTTTCGATCATCGATGGAGATAGTTGTTATTCGATTTTCACCGAATGTAAATTAACTCTATCGACCAGTTATTAGTTCGTGGGTTCGATTCCAACCAAAACGAATGTGCTATTAGCAATATGATTTTCTTCCATATCTGGATGTATTCATCAATTATTTTGAGTACTTCGGCATATTATATGTACTTACCTACTTATATATCCGATGTCTATCAGTTTTTTATCGGTTTTGCCGTCTGATTGCTATGCCAGCAGACTAGGCCTGGTTTGAAAATGGTTTTGAAAAAGGCTAACATTAACATCGCAGCGGCTAGCCGATGACATGACGCAGTTCGTATGTTACTGGGCTTGCCTACCAAACCGGACCGGGCCGTAGTGTGTAAATGAGCAGCTGAATAACCTTTATAAGGGATTCTAGCCCTGGAACATGGCTATTGAAGGAATTAAGCCTAAAATCGAAGCCCATACTTAAAATATCTACAAAGATATTATATAACTGACTGCCACCGTGGTCCAGTGGATAGCGTATGCGACTGCTGCTCGGAGGTCCCGGGTTCGATTCCCGGGTCGGGCAAAAGTGTTTCTGGGTTTTTCCGAATACTCAGTAGCAGCCCGGAGTCTGGTGATGTGCCCCGTATCGGCAATAGGCTCGCCCCCTATTACGTGGGACCTAAAATTTATGGCGAATATAATATTTACCTACCACCTTTGCCTACCCCTTCGGGGATACAGGCGTAAGACTATACAAAAAAAGATGTTAAATAAGTTTTGTATATTGTATTTCAAGCTCTACGGTAAAACTCTTGACTCACAAAAAACAATGCTAGGATATTTCAGATATAAAAGACTAAATTATTCAGAGTATTTATGTGATATTTGCGTACAAAATTTGTCAGATTAAATTAAGCATATCGTAGTCATCAAACTAATATCTACCATGTGGAAAAGTGTTACTATGAGACATTGAATAACAACGACCATATTTAACACAGGAGGTATCTATATAATTGTATGGTAGACTCTCTTGTTCGCTCGTTATCCTGCAATTTCTTTCTTAATTAATCTTATATTGTGGTTGACTACATTTAAGCGCTATGAAGGCATCCTTACTAATGCCACAAATACAACATTATTGTAGCAAATATTTTTTTACGCTTTGCACTTTAAGGCAGCGAAGTGATTGATCGCCTAAAATTAAAAAAAAACCTGCGTCATTTTTTGGACCACATCAAATGCATATTTATGTCTTTCTTAGCTATGTGAGTGTAATGTTCAGACAGACAAACACTGGAAAAAGATACTTTCGCATTTATCATATTAAAATGGATCGAGAAAAGAAAGATAAACATATACCTACAAACTAATTAAAATACAGGCGATAAAAAGTCAATCCAAACACCGGGGACCTAACGAGCAATAATACAATTTATTTTCAATGGTGGTTCGCCTACTAAAAATAGAATATTCAAATAGATATAAAAACAAATAAGGTGGAAAATAAAACGGGGCTGGTTAAATGGGTGTGTGTCGGCGAGACGAGGCGAAGCGAGGCGAGGGGCGACAGATCCTCGCCGCGTCATGTATTAGATGTTGTCGCTCCAGGCTATCGACACCACTCCTGATTGGCGTGTGTGTGGATTGGACAGTCATCCATCAATTGTGTTCACGTCCACCGATGCAACATTTATAGTGCTAACCGTTTAAATCGACTAACAACATCTGATAACACTTACTCCAATAATAGAAAACTATTTTAATGAGGTGATAGCATTCAACATCCTTGCATAAAAGTAAATTAAAATGCCATCTATGTAGAAAATAAACATATATTACACAATTAATTATGTATGCCGGTAAAAATAAAAATCAATTATTTTATCGTACATCAGTATAGATAACATGTTTATCAATTGGCAAAAGCCGCTGCTCTATATCACGCCCACGGAAGATATATTGCGAAAAAAACATTAAAGTATTTAAGAGTAGTTTAAAAAAAGTCGCAGAAAGTGCGGCGGCCATGGCGGACGGCGGCCGCTTGGCATTACTCGCCAAATTGAAGTGGTCGCGAGCGCAACACGCGCTGGACCGTTCACTAACCGTTTGTCGCCAAAACGAAGCGGAAAATTTAATACTCCAGCTCTGTACGTGATCGGTATCAGTCTTTTTGTACTCAAACTACGGTGGCACACTTTCGTTTCCCATCAGAACAGATCCTCTTCAACCTACTGACTTTTTATACCACTCAATATTATAGTGATTTTAATTGACTGTTGTACCCGGTATTCAATTATACCCTTTCTTTCTAGATCTGCCGAATTGATGTCAGATACCTACTACAGAAATTTTAAAATCTGACACCGATCTATTCAATGGGATCTTCAGTTGTCAATCAAACTCAATGTTTGATTATCGATTTATGAAAAACTAAAACGATTTTAGCATCAATAGTTTACCGATGACCGATAGACGTCCATTAGCCATTTCATCTACCTAGTTGCGCCGTTCTAAAAGTTGCATCGAGTTCCCAAAACGTCTATCAAAAATCACAGACCATCGTTCATCTGCCGCTAATGGCAAGGATTAATGATGTTTAATATATTAAACATAATTAAATGATCGTTGTGGTAAATTGGGCTTAATGACATTGAATTTGTCCCAAAACACGTCGGCTAGTATCGGTACCGTTGCGCGCGGCGGCGCGTAGATTCGGCGTAATGACCTGCGCAGATGCCGCGCCGCGCGACTATCGTATAGATCTAAATCATCCACAGTCGTATGTGCAGCCGCGCTAATTGAGTCAAAGCCGCATTCCTGCCAATATGCATTTATGAAACTATCGAACAATTATTTTATTTCACCTGTATTGAAAAAAGGCTTTTAAAATGGAGAACCACCATAACGTTATTTGCAATATTTAAAGTTTTCTATTTGTATGGCAATAAAAAATATACATTCAGCCGCTGATGTTTGTGGTCTCTGTAGCATAGATTCTATGTTCGCATAGTGGGAGCTACACCGATTGTTCTGTAATTTTACGGTCTGTAAATTTCGATGCGAACCAAGACTACTCCGGCTAAAAACAAGCATAGGTGTAGTATTACGTAATGATTGAAATGTAATAACATAGTTACATGCACCTTTTATGCTTATAACAATTTGATTCAAACAAGATGTTTTAGATCTGATAACGACTAATTATAGTACGTAGCATATCTGGTAAATAAGAATAAATCAAATTTAAACTCGCTGGCTGTAAAGCATTATCTTTATTGGTAATTAAGCTTTCACATATAAAATTAACGTTTGTAGCTTATCGATACATTCACTACTTTGCGCGGACACTCATGCGACGCCCGAATGTCGGCACTCGAAAAAACGTGACACTAATTTTACCGTAAGACTATCTACACATGTAGGATCAATTAAGTGTTACCGTTTTAGGAATAATTATATTTTTTGTGTATGATAGTAAGGCCGGTAGTCGACACGCAACACGGCGGGAGTTGACCGGAGGCGGGCTAATAGCCGCTATTAGCAAATCGCTTTGAGAAATCGCCAACAATGAACACGAAATATGCTCATCGCCGCGTCCCATTCATTAAACTTTTTGCGATACTATCTCTCCTGTTTTAAATGTGTGTCACACTCATTTTTTCTTTACTTTTGGTCTCTAAACGGCGCGTTTTGCCCTCGAGCGCGGCTAATATCGTGATTAAATTATTATCTTGGCGCGTTTATGTGCTATCATTGAATCATTTGCTTGTGAACCTACAGTGATTTGCAACTATTACGTTTTTTAATTTCACCGTGTAACAAAAACTAGATATTATGTTCACATTCGATTTCGAATAGTACTTTAGCACGCACACACTAATAGTATCATTTGGCTGTTGTATTTTGACCTGTTTTCCTTATTAGTAAAAGGCTCTACATTTTCGGCATTATATTTGACATCTAACGATATGTATTCCCTTCACATAGATCCTATCTGATCAAGTCACGCAAGTCTAAAATTGAGGATATTTCGCAGACGAGACGTGCAAGTATCCTTACGATATTTCGTAAGCAGTAAAGTCTTGATGATTTCACTACGAATAGGCCGGCTCGACCGGGGCCATACTCTGACTCACTCCTGCCCGGGAATACCGGAATAGAGAAACATTTGTGTTTCTAGTATTTCATTTGGTGATTGAGAGCATTAGATGCCTCATTTTATTTTTCTTCAGCCTATTGTCCTATTATTACTTCTACATGCGCACTCCTTCTGTAAGGCTAATCTAACACAATATAAATCATAACAAAAATGTTGACTTAAAAGCGAGAATTCTATTAGCTTTTTGCAATGCTACTGAAAAATCAACTTAGAATAGAATACTGCCCAATATTTTCACTACGCTGTCAATACACAATGGTCTCAATTCTCAGATGTACAAATTTTATCGTATATCCTTTTAAAAATAAAACAAAAAGTTGAAAACATGTTATTTCAATTAACCTTAAGTGTAAACCTCGCAGTTAAATATGCTGTTGGATGTGGTGGCACCGAATAAATAATAATTAATATCCGATCAGGATATTTTCCAATTAGTGCCAGCTTCATTAATTAACGACCGTTAAACGTACTATGTCGCCTGTAATTAAGTAAATTTTAATACACATAATTTACCATAATTAATGTCCAGACATATGTATTTTTATATTAATAAAGACGTAAAACGTATATTAAGCTAACTGTATCGATTTAATTATAGGCAAGTTCTCCAAAATTAATTAATCTATGACAATTTTAATACATATTTTTAAGAAGCAGTGTGTTATCTTACCTATGTACACGTAGGTATGCTTGCTAAGTTCATGGCGCATATATTTTTGAAGAACGGGTTCCTTGTTGCAAATATTACTAGTGGCCACTCGATCATATTTCGTGAAATATTACATTTTTATTCATGGGTTATTTAATGACAAATAAAATTAATAGTTCAATATAACCAAAACAATATTTATTATTCAATCTAAAGCATATGCTCGTCTTCGCTAAATTATGTTCAAAATTGAAGACCTCTGCATTCTTTATGAAATTACTTATTCGACATGTACCTACCTACTTAGTTTAAGTTACGGGAAAATATTAACAACCCGTCGGCTACTCGTCACGCAACTTCCTCGAATCTGTCTAGAAGATTGTTTCAATGAGTGACTGCTACATTTTTGTACCTTTTCCTTCATAAGCTTATGCGAATCTTAAATACAAAAGCTTCTTACAATTTCAAACCATGTAGGAAAATGGATACAAATAATGATCATACAAACGAAACAAATACCGTAATCAGAGTTATCAATAGTTTAATTAATCTTAACATACCTACATATCAACAATCGAGTAACGATGTGTATAAATCGCAAGAACCGATACTATTTGAAATACAACCACCTAATACGAATTTACGAGAACTATATAACGGGCGCTCGTACTTAACCCGATGAAACATATTTGAATGTCGAGTAAATCTTAATTAATTTATCAGTTAGTCTAATCTACACTGTCATTAGCTGGCGGTGATAATCATTATTATATTTATTGTTTTTACCTACTTTTTTAAAAACAAAATGAATGCCTTATCATATTTTTTGTGATATTCGTAAAGCGACTAATTAATCAGGTGTTGAAACATCGTTATTACTTTTTATTCAACATCGCAGCACATTAGTATCCCCAGAGCGCGTGTGCATTGTACAGATAGTAATATTTTTCACAAGTCAAGTTGGTTTATTTAATCGTGAAATCGCCGCCTCTTCATGTTTTTATCTACTGTTGATCTCACTTAGGATTACTAACACCGATAAATTTTATTGCCTTTTATTAGTATTAGTAAACACTTTGTACAGTTATGTTTACACTGAATGTATTTATAAAGTGAGAAAAACTTTGGTTCGCAGGTTTGCAGAGATGACGACAAAGCAGTGGCCGAAAACGACACGGGGGAAGTTTTCGACTTTTTGCTTGGAATCACTACGGACATTCTTCATAAGTTCACGTAACAGACAACTACTATTTACATTCTTCGATATTGAATGAGCGGATCTCGCCTCGTATTTCATAACGGACGAGTACGGATACTGTACCGTATTGTCACGGTAATAATATCTAACAGTATTGTAACTCCATACAAACGCACGAAACTCGAGTTATACCTACGCGCCGCGAGCAGAGTACCCATTAGACTGGGCGGACTGTACCTACAGTACCCGCAGCCGCTATCGTGCCGCAGCTCGCATGCGGCGCGTCTGGTAGGTATATAACTCACAAAGACGGCCGAGTTACAATACTGTTAGATTATATTACCGTGGTATTGTGGAGAAAAACACACCGAAGCAGCGAATTGTCGATTCGTTGTCATACACACTGTAAATACAAATGTAATTATATATTTTATTATGGAGAGGTGCTACGTGTTCCACATTTTAATACAAATTATCTGCTAATGAAGATGGAGCCTCAAAGCTGCGGGTTTTTCCGAGGCATGTGTGTGATTATATGTGCTTCGTGAGTGCTGTGTGAAGTGAAAGCAATGTGCTGCGGTCTGGTGTAGAAGCTTCACCGATTTAGATTTTAAGCTGTCTTCCGTCAATTGTAGCTATAGTATGATTTCATTCCTGTATAAAGTCGCGTAAATAGTTCTGTGGTGACCGATATAGCACACGAAGCCTGTTTAGTAATGATTTGTTTATGACTAGCTCGCTGTTTGTGTACCTATTATATTTATTGGTGTCGCTTGAGCGCGACGCGTTATTCCTACGTTTGCGTTGTCGGTAATTTGTGAGTTGTAATAGTTTAATGAGATAGCGGTAGCGCTATTACGCATCTTGAAGTAACAATAAGATTATAAACGTGAACAATAGCTCCATAACTCGCTAGTTGTTCGAATATATAACAAAGTTATTCTAGCTACTTACTACGCGAGGTTTAAGATAAATTAATAGAGGTCATATATTATTGTCAACATGACATCATATTTGTTTAAGTTAACTGAGGTAGATGGTGGACCACCTGTGCTTCCTGAAGTCTCATTAGCAAACAATGATCGGGCGTCGGCGACTACCGAAGCTCTCGCGATCAATAAACTGCTGAGCCGATAAGAGTACGTCCGCAAACAGACCTAGGGCTGACATCCTTTATCACAATCTAATATTTCGGATAACTGTAATATTTTCCAGGAAATGCCATCCCTTTTTACGCACTTTTCTTTCTTATATTCCGTTCTTAACTTGACGCATATTGAGTAAGCAAGTATTTCGCGACAACCCCTGTCTGAATTTACTTCGATCCTCGCAAACGCGACCATTTCCATGTAGCGCTATCCACATTGATAAGCGCGTCGACAGCCCTAGATAAAGCGCGCGCGCCGCAGGCGACACATCCATATTCCTGTGACGTGTGTTTTGACAACCAGGCCAGCCGAGTTTATCGACGTCACTTTTTACGACGATTTTTTGCTGGACGGGTCGACGACCTCGCTCCGCTCATAAGCATTATTTTTACGTGTAATTACACACATAACCGACCGCTTAATTACTCGAAACAGCTGCGACGTCCGGACCTGGAATCCGATCAGAAAAAACCTAATCTGGCGCCGCTCTTAAATTACGCTTCGTTAACCTTCACTCGACTAATAATAGCGTGCAACACGTACTTTGCATAGGACGCGAGCGGCGCCTTGTCTCGTCTCTCTACACATTACACTATTCTTGCCAAAATCATGTCATCTCGTCGACGATATTATACTTACTCGTACACTCTAGCCACTACCACTGTAAGCAAGTCACTTCTCGTTCTAGTGGCGGCGACACTCAATAATTATTATAATCGCCAGCCATTTTTATAACTAGTCACTTACTTATCTTCGACGTTTAAGATTTTTCACTTTTATTATACGCATATGTGATAATTTTATATTAAAATTTTGTTTACACTCAGCGGTATATTTTCAAGAATAACATGGGAATATAAAAATGTAAATGAATTGTCAGATGTAGGTAAGTTAAACACATCACGGACGTAAAAGGATGAAGGTTTATTTTAAATGTGAGCGATGACAAAACTGTGTTATTTTTGAATTTATTAGTTGAGTCATGAGGTTGTGTCGGTTCGCAGTCATTAGAAAATGAGCACAAGAAATGGCACCTATGTTTATAAATTATTGTAATATATTATAAATACTTTATTGATTTGTTTCTTGTTGTATTGGAAAATATATAGAATTATATATTACTGTAGTTGACGTATTGTAATCAAACAAATATGGCATGCGGATTTTTATGTCTGGGATATCGTCATACAATCGGAGTATAGGCACAGCAAGGCCGTAAATGTGTAGATGCAATTAAGATTTAAGTGTCATGCCAATACTGACAACAGAGACATCAAAAACCGCTAGCCATCTGAAAAAATACACGATACGATAACTGTTTATTAATGAACGGTAGTGGATGGCACTCGCGCGGTGTGCGGCCACTGCAGTTTTGCCCGAACTCACCGCCCGCGCCGCGTTCTGTCATATTATTATGTCGCCTCCGCCAAATTTAATATACTTTCCTTATCGCTCATTTCCCCGCTATTCGTAGCTTCACGTGGCCGATTTTCATTTATCTATGTCTAGCTTATATTTATGAAAGTATGTGCCTTTTATTAGCTACTAAGCGAGTACCTATATGTATATGGTATAATTTTTTTATTAAAATTATGTCATAGAGTAACAACGCGTCATTGAAGATGAACATTCGGCTATATTCCACGTTTTAATACTTCGTAACAAATAGTTGTAAATATTAAGTGTAGGTTATTATTATACAGCTTTACAAGACTGTTGTCCTTAATTTAGAGAAAAGTTACATCACAAAGATAAGTTTTATGGTGTCCTTAACAGCCTGACTATAATAATAAAAAACATCTTGCCATTTTGCGGCATTTTATTTGGAACAAATTTATATTGGTAGTCTTTGAAGTTGCTTAGGAAAGAAGTATTTCCTATGCAGGTTTTTTATTCTTCTCGTCAGGCATACATAGTTATAAAGTTACAAGCTTTTCTTGATTACATTTTCTACGTGATTTTTTGGTAATTTTGGTCAGTAACTATGTACATAGAAGTATATATTGGATTGCATAATAAAGTTTTGTATATGTAGAACGTGATGGGCTCTAAATATGTCTACTGATATTTTTATACGAATCGTTGTACAGTACAACCGTTTGTAACTTAAAACGCCAATTGTTCAGCCGCATAAAACATATATGTATCTACTTTCGTCACTTTTATTCTACGAATTGTACCTATATTCAATATATGAAAATAAATGTGTTATTATTACGGACCTTTTTTGTTCGTTGTAATCGAATTAATTTTTTGCTAGACTCCTTTGTTCGACATAGTGTATTATTAAGTCCACACATTCATTCGGGGCTTGTCAAATTAACATTAATTTGGGTGAAGAATATTAACCGTTAGTGGTGATTTATTCAGGTGAAGTTATTAAGTGCGCTATTAGTTGCGAAGTGCGGTCATCACCCATTGACCTGGCGGTTTCTCCAATTATAGCAGCACCCGAGGGGAGACGTCGACACACGAACAATAACTCATACACAATACTCATACCTACGTGTCGAGTGCTGAGTGCCGAGTGCTTAGTGCCGAGTGCTTGGTGCCAAGTGCCAAGTGCCCAGTGTCGACCTAGAGCATAGATATTTACATAGAGGCGCATTTCTTATGGGCGCTCTGTATACAAACTTTCTGTGACCCAAATTGCCGCTTTGCGGCGTGGCAGTCGCGCTGTGACAGCTGTCTCTATGAGTGCAAGAGAGACGAACGTTCCTCCTGTGTATCTTAACTACGAGAGCAAGAGAGACGGAGAACAACGCCAGCGCCGCCAACGGCGCCAACTACGTACTACATTGACGACAGTCGCCAACTCGCCACTTGGAATCGGCACACGAAATTCTTAAAAAATGCGCTTCTATATGTAAATCTGTATTCATTGGTGTCGAGCGCCAAGCTGCGCGTGCTTCTCGATGCAGACATAGGTATAGGTTAAGTGATTATCTTTATTTAGTTTCTGTATGTTATTATTTACTCACATTTTGACAGCGCACTTTATTTTTAATTGTATTGTTTTTTGCTGGATTCGATGCGGTTTTTATGTGCCAAAACTTTTTTGTTGTGATGTGAATGTGTGCAACTGCTGCGCAAAAGTTGAACTACCATATCTCACAGATCTTCGCAATTTACATCCTAATCTTGACACATGGAAATTAGTGTGTTCTTTGTTTGAAGAAATTAGGAGCAGGCAGTTGAAAAGGCAGTAAGTGATTGAGCCTTCTGAGATCTCCCTTACAAAGCGCAGTAGTATGGGGTATGGCCTACTATTCCACGTCGAGATTCTGTGAGGATGGTGCGTAGTGCTAACGTCTCGGTCGAACCACCACAGTCACGCTGAAACCATCAGCTCTCTATCATTTTATACAAAGTTCTATTACTGCAGCTAGTTATCATAAGATAAAAGATGGTCATGAATTTGACTTCGTTTGGCTCCTATGGTCAATCGGCGGATCCTAGAAAGAGGGACATTTCTCGGAGCGGGACAGAAACTCAGGTCTTCCCAAGAGTATTTGACGTTTCCACTAATATTTGAAACCTTCATCATCGTCATCCTTACGTCAATCCAGTTGCATCCAGGCCTTTACGCGTTGAAGCCCGGAGTCAGCTTATAACCAGATTTGATCGAACATTAGCTTTTCCCCAGAGCAACTGTCGTCTGACCTCGGCAACTCAAAAGGATACCAATATTTCATTGTGTTGTGATTAATGTCAATTTATATAGAATGAGGTACTGATTCCACATAACGATTAAATGTCAGTGGTGCGCGCTGTAGATTTACACCCGAATACCCTCTGTATGACTATTTTTTTTTTATGGTAGTAGGCGGCAAACCAGTAAACGGATCGCCTGATGGTAAGCAATTACCGCCGCCCATGGACACAAGCAACACCACAGGAGTCACAAGTGCGTTTCCGCCCCTTGGGGTTTGGAAAGGGGATAGGATGAGCGAGAAGGAATAGGGGATAGGGCTTCCGGCACTCTCACTCACCGAACGAAACGCAACAGTTTAGGTATTGTTACTTTACGTCGATTTTCTGTGAGAGGGTAGTACTTCCGCGGTCTAGCCAGCCCATTCATGCTGAAATCAGCACGGCTCTATTACCTTTACTGGTACTACACTTGGCCATGGGCATTGTGGGATTGGTGGAGATCCTTTATTAAGAGCAAAAAATTTAAGTTTAGGAAGGAGCATCAAAGATCCAAGAGACGCGGTGGTAAACCTGGCTCTTTCCGTCTTTTACACTTAACTGTTAATTTGACTGGTCTCATCGTCGCAGTCGTGGGTTCGATTCTCTCCTGGAACAAATCTTTGATGTAAAGGACACCAAAGAGTGCGCATTTTGTAAACTTTTATTTATTAAAAAATCAACTTTACAATAACACTTTGTACTTCTTATTAAATTTAAACTTTGGTCATTAGGAACATAATGTTAATTATTAATTTACAGTAACAGTTTCAAATTAATTAAAAATAGTCTTAAACTTAATACTCGTCTCGTGCGCACTCTTAGGGTGCTGTATTGTAAAGAGTACGCAGTGACAACCCTTCATACAAGCTAAGAGTGCGCATGAGAGTAAGGTTAAGTCATCAACCCTGACAATTATCACAGGTGAAGGCCCCAAGACTCGGGAACGGAGTCGGCTTTTAGCCTTTTTCTTAAAGTTGCTTCCGGAATATTAAATGATTCTGCAATAGACCTCTTGCTTTGACCTCTTGCAATTTTTTCCTTTATTTCCTTTAAGATGTCCTTCGTAAAAAATAAATTTCTATCAGATTTTCTTTTATATTTTCCCATCTTGTTCGTCCTGTAAAATAATAATTAAAAAGTCTCAAAACACAAGCATGCTGTTAATTTTCACTTCATACTAGCTAAGAGTACGCATGCGTACTCTTTGGGTGCGTACTCTTAGCTAATACGCGTTTTTGAGCATAAACCTTATTATTTTACAAAGCACGTGTAATGGTGACATAACCTCTTAAAAGAATCAAAGTTCGATACACAAATGTCTAGTAAAATCACAGTCGATGAATGCAAAATAATTACAACCCTTACAAATTATGTTTAAAAATGATGAATATTATGATCAAACACCACTAAAATCAATTTTTAGCTATAAAATTCATAATAAATACCTTAGCGATGCAATTTGTCGTCCTTCACCTTGACTTGACAGATGCTACTGACATGTGGCAGTAAGGTTGCCATTTCGGAAAAAATAAATCTACAGAAAGCACTGCGTACTCTTTGGTAGCGCGTACTCTTTGGTGTCCTTACTATATAAGTAAATTGGTATGTTTATCGAAAGTAACTTGGGCCATAATAGATACAGGCTCTACATTGTAAGAGATCGGATGCCCTTGTGTGATTTGTCCTCATCAAAACATCCTTTGCCAGTCCACTGCTCGACATATGGCCTCTTCTTATTTGCATCAAAATAGTTTGTGAGTCTGATGAAGAGAGTTTACCCTACTAAACCAGTACCACATTGTCCAGGCGGCTTGGTATATCGTTTGAAGTCGAGTGTTTTCTGTCTCTTCGAAAACATACTTAATATTTGCTTTCTATGTTTTTCTTAGACGCCTCTTACGAGAATGAAATACGAAAATGGTGGGACTTGGGCTTCCGAAAAGGAATTGTTTAATTGAGAAGGTATTAAATGTGACAATTTACGTAAGTATCAACGTACCTGTGTAAAACCGTAAGAAGAATAAACTTATCATACAACATAACACAAACCTATGATTATTTTTGACATGCAGATCAGTGTATGTGGCACGGGTCGTTGGCTGTCGCAGTCACCGCGCGGCTCGTGCGCGCCTAATGGCCGCCACTATTACGCGTAATGCCACAATACGGCCAATTAGTCCAACCAGCCAAGATTTACCACCACCAGAACAAACCACATTGCGTCAACCGCATTACCCGTACAATTACCTTTGTTACGACTTCATTATCCCTATGCTAACTAATTTTAGTTATACTATACGCCAGCATACAGGTTGGGACAGAAAAGTTCAGTGAGTTATATTTCTGTAGATATCACAGGTTCACCATACAGCCCTTCGCATGCCACTGCACATGTCGACTTTCCCTTCTCTTTTCAAATATACTATTTCCCTCGTTAGCTACGTGTGTTTTCTTAGTTTAGAGCCCTTCAGACTAGCCTTTGTCCAGCACACGCGTTTGATGAACGTATGCGTAGCGCAGACGCGTAGTAGACGCCGCGCTAGCCTGGCGCTCAAGTTACTGCAGGGAAAACGCCGTGAAAACTAGTATGAAGGGGCTCTTATATAGTTATTTTCGTATAGCAGTTGCGATAATGGACAGGAACTCTCATCGGAGCCTGCTAAGGTAGCCTTAGCAGCACGCTAGCTTAACAGGCTCGTAGGTAAGTTTGCAACCCCCTTGACAGATCAAATGCAGGCGTGGTTGAATTCATGGTCTATTTATTTATTTTGCTAAGAGTCTTCACTGACACAATTATAAGTTCACGACTACATCTTTCCCATATTGTTTATGTAGACCTACTTGGGTAAAATAAGGTGACACATAGCCATCATATAAAACTTTTCCCTTCCTGCGGGCCTTGGAAGAATTCTTGGCATTGTTTATATGCAGCCGTGTACCTTGGTGAGTCACGGCTACTACTGAGAATCAGTTAGGTTGATTACTATAAAGCACCGTTATTTCTCATGTCTGTTATAATTATATTATATATTGTTTGCAAACATTGATTGATCGCCATCTCAAAGATCAATGATCGATTACCTATTTTGTTTTCTGTGGTTATTTTCAATCTGCAAAAAGTTTGAAGAAAAGTAAATATGCAGGCGACAGAGTTATCCTCTAATTGATGCCGGTCCCTATATTTGATCATTCATCATCAGTTAACAGTCCACTGCTGGACTAGGCCTCTCCTTTGAAAGGAAGAATTGGCATACTATTCCACGCTGGCCAAACGGGTTGGTATAGGGTTGGTATCAAGTTTCCCTTCTCTTACAGTGCTGTTCTCTAAATAATAATGCTCCCTATGTCGGCTCTTATGACACCCATGGGATGACATGGGGTGGTGACATTCCGTATTCTTAATCCGTCACCACACGGACGTTATTTGATCAATATGTCAAATATATGGTTCTTCTGGCACATAGCCAGAAGAACATCATGGTATCAGCAATCATGGTACCACAAATTGTAAGATTAAGATTCTGATTTAAAAAAGAGTGGCATGAGTTTCTTCCAGGCTCTTCTCATAGCCCTCATCCCGAACTTGGTTGTAAAAAAGAAATGACGTTCTTAAGTGTTGCTTTTGTAACAAGTTTGAATTTGAAAATTCAAATTCAAACTCATTTATTCATATACGAACCGATGGCCGTTGGAGCAGAAAGGTTTTGGAGCGGCGGCCACGCACAGGACGTCGTAGCAGAGGTAGGCCTCCCGCAAGGTGGACTGACGATCTTGTTGGGGTCGCGGGCAGCGGTTGGATGCGGGTGGCTCAGGATCGGTCTATGTGGAGAGCCTTGTGGGAGGCCTATGTCCAGCAGTATACGTCTTTCAGCTGATATGATGATGATGATGATGATGTTAAATATGTATCTCTAGTAGTGTCGTGATGCTGGAATATGATCATACTTTTCTAATACACTCTGTATATAAAGGCATTATCTTATTAAGTGACATGAAACAGCTAGTAACAGGACAATGTGGGTCAATCAAAAGGCCTATTGTGGATACTAATATTTATGTAACGGGACTCCGTCGCGTAGGTAATTATTTTAAAGGAATAAGTACTGAAATAGCTTTTATTTTCTCCGACGTTTTAGCATGGATTACGGATTTAAAATAATTACCTGATCGACACCCGTTGCATAAATACTCCTATTGTTATGTTACTCTGTTACTCCTTATGAATAAAGGAAACTTTGTTAATGGTACCGTTCGGTGTAGATCAGCAAAGTAGGAAAAGCAACGTTTGCACATGTCATCAATCGGATGGATGACCGTTTGTTGTGGCATTTTTATCGCAGCGATACTGCCCTTCGGTGGGCTCGTAAAGTCAGTTCTTGTGTCAGACATGAATCGGAAGATGGCTTCCGCAGGCTATGAGTGAGGCCTAACCTGCGTCACGGGTGCTAGCCACTCACTGACACAGTGCTTGGACGCAAAAACCTATGGTTTTTGTAGCTAATGTTTAACCCAAATTACAAAATATTTCGTACTAGAGGACGCCAGCAGCTACGCCTGCATTTTTTTTAATTTATCCGTTTTGGCCGATCCCATGGGAATTTCGGGAAATCCCTACTTAGTGCACCCCTACGGTCCCCAAGGAATATACATGCCAAATTTCAGCTTCCTGCGCCCAATAGTTTTGGCTGTAGCGTGTCTGTCAGTCAGTCAGTAACGCAAGGATTTTATATATTAAGTTATTCTAACGCAATATGTGCAATTTGTGTTAAACTTATTAGAAGTAACAAGTATTTTCAAGAAAATGTGGCGATAGTTGCTTGTGCAAGTTTAGTCAAACTACAAAGTGATCATGAATTTGAATTTGAATTGACGGCATAGAATACAAAAGTGTCACCACCCCCTATCTTCCCGTGGGTGTCGTAAGTCGCCTACTAAGGGATAACACGATGCAAATACCATCTTTGCGTAGAGACGGAAAACTCGACATCAAACCCTATACGACTGCCTCGTTGGTCTCGCGGCATAAATGTGCGCGTGGGATCAGGAGGTCCCGGGTTCGATTCCTGGGTCGGGCGGAGTTATTGGGTTTTTCGGTCACGAAATTCCCAGTAGCAGCACGGAGTCTGGAAATGTGCCCGGTACGGCAATAGGCTCGCCCCTTATTACGTGGGACTAAAGTATATCTGGCGAAAAGTGGGTGTAGAAAAACACCTCTGCCTACCCCTTCGGGGATAAAAGGCGTGACGATATGTATGTATGTAACAGCAAAATGATGCACTGGATGACGACAGTTCCTCAACAGCCCCATAATATTATAGCTTTCAGGTATCCAGGTAACTTTAACTAAGGAGCTTCGAGGCAACCAGGAACAATAGACAAGATCAAAAATACAAGCCAGTGCTTCGCCAAAGACTATCTTATAGCTATAAATCATCATTCGAGGCTGATGAATCTTCAAACTTCATTGTGCCCAAATGATGTCGACAGTCAGTGAGTCAGGCTCTTGTTTATACACCGAGATATGTGCTTTAATTAACTGTTACTTATAACTGTATTGCAGATACATATTACATATAGGTAGGTGTGTACTTACCTTTTAAAAAGTTCTTTGAGATCGACACAGAGATGTACCTACTTCAGTAATATTGCAGATGACATGCAATGCATCAAATTTGATAAATTCACATTTATTAACAACAATAAAACAGATGTAACTTTGCTATAATACAAGTTTGGTGCCTATTGTGTGAATATCGAATTGCTGGGATCTTCGTCATTACATATCCCTCCTACGCGAACAACAGGTGCGTTTTAGTCATTAGTTTATTTTATCGTGATAGGATCTTGACGGATATAACCACCGAACATCATTACAATAGACTCGATGTTTTCAGTAATGGACATACCGACATCTTTTAGAGCGAATTCTACATAGGTACGTACTCTCAACGGCTGGAGATGTTAACGAAACCGATATGCGAAACAAAACAAAAATAAAATTATTGGCACATCGTTTGTATTAAGTTTTTGTGCGAACAAAAAAGTGGCCGGCGTGAACTTATTACGATGAACAAATTAGACGTCGAGTCGTTGGTAATTACAACGAACACGGTGTGTAATATTTCGGCGATGATTACTGCGCGCGCCATGCGAAAAATGCCACCGCCGCGCCGCGCGCCGCACACTTGACAGAGCGATCATCGACCGTGACCCAATGACAAGTAAACACTTGTGGCGACAACCGGCCGAAAGAGGACTCTCCACGGTTTACGGTCAATACCAGTACAAGAACGCAGACCACAACCTACATCAAGCATACACATTACACGTACCTCGATACGCTTACAAATGGAAAAATATCTTTGTAACCGAACGGAAACAATTGCAGCTCTACGTGCAAAATCGATTCTAAATTAATGTAATCCGTTAGACATAGCTAGAGAAAGGTCTTGTTCGCATTCCTCCAAGACAAGTTCTGACAAATTTTATTCAATAAAATGCAGATATTTTAGCTTAATTGTTAATAAAATGTGCTAATTAATTATGTCTGTATACAAAACAAATCGAACTAATATTTCAATTCGGAAACAACGTGTAACTTTGTCAACACTATGTAGGATATTCGAAAAAGGGTAAACTCACCGAATTGCGTGATAAAACTTATTTTGCATGCAAATGCCTTATTAAATGCCTTATTAAATAGCATTTATATTTTTTTTTATTTGGGTACATGAATTAGACAATTGTGCACAGCTTTAAGTATCAAAATTAGCAATAAGTTAATTGTCCTTTAAATTATATGTGTTTTTCATTATAATATTTTTTTAAGTAATTCCGTGACAATCACATTTCCAGTCAGAAAATAAGGAATTACTTATAAACAATCTGTGATACGCGAATTATGTTAATTGCAGTACATAGTTCGCACTTACCTCAATAATATGTATTAACTGTTGTCGTAATCCAATCACTTCTTCTATTAAATTTTGATAAAATACGAGAGATCACAACATTAGCGACCGCGAAGTAAACAAAACTACACGTGTAGTTAAAAAAGTGTGGATTGTTACTGTCTCGCTCGCTCAATCGAATGAGACTTTTGCATGCGATTAGAGGATTTATCACGTCGTAATTTGGTTGACTTTAAAAGAGTTAAATCATCTAACATAATTTATTAATATTATGAAAAGAAGTTATCATAGAATTAGGTATATCACGTTATTACGTGAGTTTACTAAATATATAGGACGTACCTAGCTTTAAAACATTAGCTTAGAACTATGGTCATTAGTTTATAACTTATAGGTACATGTTGATTCTTGACATGATGCAAGATTAAATATCAACTATTAGCTCTAAACATGTACTTACAGAAACAGTCATTTTTAAGTACGATAAAAATATATCAAAGAGAAGCGCTGAAAAAAATCTAGGTAGAACATTTTTCTTGTTCAAGTCGAGGTGGCTTGTCTAATTAGAATGTTTGCGTACCGGGCGTGGGCTCTCCGGGATAACGGTCTACTTATTAGACACACTTGCTTTCCAATCGAACGGCTGATTTATCATCTACATAACATAAAAAAAACATCTACAACCGAATTCGAGACGACTGTCAGTTATATTTTTTTACACTTTAGCAAAAACAACTTTTTTCCATTTTGTTTGTCACTTATTGATGTCGAAATTAGTTTGAGTCATTATTCTCTTTTATTTGCATTAATTAATTTCGTTCAGCTTATTCAGAGAACTCCTACAGTACCTACTATTTAATTCTCAATTACTTTTAAATTCGAAATTAAATCGATTTCATCACTTTTTTACGGTACGATCGGAAGTACCTAGGTCTCTTTTATTTTTATGATGTAAGTGAGCTATTGCAGACAATTATATTATTAAAGACATTTTCATCTTTCTTTACAGAATGTGTTAATTGCCCATAGTAAAGTAAATTGCACATAAGTCGCAATGGTTTAGTTGCAGACTCGGTGAGCGTTGTGGGTTCGATTCTCATATTAATCTAACACTGTTTGGTGCACAAATTGTTAATTGTACTGCCGATATTTTTTTACCTACATAGGTTCGCCCGCAGTGTCATACCTCGGTGGCACCCGTTGCCGCAAGTGGTGTTTTCATCCCATTAAAGCGGATCCGAGGGTCTTTTCCCTCGGATCCGCTTTAATAATGGGCTGACAGAGGCTCTTGCCTGACCTTCTTTTAACAAACTAGCGGATGTCCGCTGCTACTACTACATATTTTTATGTAATGTATTATTGTATGTGCTGCCCGATCCCGTGGGAATTTCGGGAAATTCCTTCTTAGTGAACCTACGCCTACGCTACCAAAGTAATCTACTTACATGCCCCAGCTTGGTGTACCCAATAGTTTAGCAGCTCCGCCTGAACAATATGAAGTCTATAAGTGAGCCAAAAGGTAGCCTGTGTAACTATATATGACATACCTAATGTAGTTATTAGTGTCAAGTTCATTAGTTTTTGGTGAAAGAGTAACATACATCGATCCGCCCATACTTATAATATTCGCCTTTATACTACTGCTACACCTGCGTTAGCGTTAGCGTTGATGGCAATGGCCAACTACGCGTTAATTAACGCGTTAAAAATGCGCCTTGGCTACATTAAGGTTACAATGCCGTTAAGCGTTAATTCCTCGTGAATTCACACGTTAAGGACTTTTCAAAAAACGAACCTTTAAAAATCGAATATGCACGCTTCTTAAAGGTTCTAATTTCGAATTGTAAGTTAAACAGTCCTTAGTTTGCGCGCGCATCCCGTCGAATGAGACGGCGTTAATGTAGCCAGCATCAGTTAGCGCGTTAAACTACGCGCTAAAACCCTTTGATGTGTCCAAAAAACCGACACCCGAGCTATCGCTTAACGCTTAACGCCATTAGTAATGCCGTTAGTACTTTGACGCGTTAAAACGTTGGCTACATCTGCGTAGCGCCTAAATTAACGCGCTACGCAGGTGTAGCAGGAGCATTAGGCGTACCTAATTGTAGTTAGTCAAACTATATATAGGTATGCAATAGGCTCGTCCACTATTACGTGGGACCTAAAAATTCATGAGGCGTGACGATGAAAAAATACATAGGTGTATATCTTACGCACTATACCTACCTATCCACCCTAATTATCATTGCCAATAGATACGTCCTAGTAGAGATGTAGAGATACCCATTCAATTCAATTAGATTTAAATGGGATACAAATTGTGTTTGAACTGTTTTCTCCATCTGAATGATTTATGATGCATTAATAAAAATATATATTTTTATTATACCTGAAACCCGAACCATAAATATATTTATGATTCAGGGTTCAGGTTCCCTAAACCATAAATAATACTCTACGCAACAATAGAAATGTTGAGAAACTCTGCCGCAGGGGGTTCCCTATCTGAGTTTGAAAATTGTAGATCCTGTTTTTATTTTATCAAACACGGTGAAATAACATCATACAACATTCAGTTGTGTCTGTCGACACAACTGAATGTTGTATGTTTTTTTGCATCTAGGTATGCTTTATTGGTGCGATGTATGTACTGATTTACCGAACTTCTTCTTCCTCTTAGCGTTATCCCAGTTTTAATCTGGGGTCCGCTTTCTAGTCTAACCGGATTTGGCTGAATATTAGCTTTTCCACAGAGCGACTGCCTGTCTGACCTCCGCAACGCGAAGGGATAGCGATATTCCATGGTTTAGACTAGTGTCAGTTAATTTAGAAGGTACTGACGCCCTGTAACGACTGTCAAAGATCTTCATGACAACCGGGACCGACGGCTTAACGTGCTCTCCGAGGCACGGGACAAGCGATAATTAACAATTCAATACGCACATAACTCCGAAAAGTCATTGGTGCGCGCCGTGGATTCGAACCCGATACCCTCTGCATTGCAGTCTGTTGGTATATCCACTCGGCTATCGCTGCCTTTACCGATTTACCGAACGTTAGTGCGAAAAATCTTGTTGCGAAGTACCCTACAGCTCATTAGTTGTAACTAAGTATATAGGTTCGAAAGACCTAGGTACTTTGCCGTGACATTTAATTCTTTGATGCTGTTTTGGGGGAAGCTTTGCATGGTCAATAACATCTTGAGACAAAACACACCTAAAAGAGACAGGACCTGATAAACATACTCATCAAATCAGCCTGTACTTGACCAGTTTTACTTGACCTGTACTGACACCATTTTAACAATTTGAGACTGAAATATAATGTAGGTATACATCTGTATCTTGTCTCTTCTACCACTGGAATCCTCTCAGGTAAAGTACAGGTATTTCAGAGCTCGTATGGATTCAACCCACCCTCAACTCAAATCATTTAATTTTTTATCACTTTACCGTAAGTATTTTTAGAATGCCATAAAACTTTTATCAGTAGGTACTTAGGTAAGTACTTTAACCTAAAGTATACATGTATTTCCAATTAATTTACCGTTTTCTTGCGCGTATGTATGTGTGTGTGTCCAATAAGTATAAATAATTACATCTGAAGCCTAAGTCTACGAGACAAACTACCCTGGGGATATAGAGCAACAACAATAATAATACTATAACGGCGCTTTGTAATAACCTGCCTATAATAACAATTATTTCAATACCTAGTGGTATTTGTTATACCTACCTAATTTCGCGGTGACACAGCTATCTTGAACAAGGTAATGGAGCCACAGATCAGTTGCATCCTGTAAAATGCTCGCGCATAAGATTTCAGTCGTTTAGGTTACATTCACGTTGAACTACAAAGTGTGTAAGTTACATACATGCATACATATCGTCACGCCTTTTATCCCCGAAGGGGTAGGCAGAGGTGTACTCCTACACCCACTTTTCGCCAGATATACTTTAGTCCCACGTAATAAGGGGCGAGCCTATTGCCGTACCGGGCACATTTCCAGACTCCGTGCTGCTACTGAGAATTTCGTGACAGAAAAACACAATAACACTGCCCGACCCAGGAATCGAACCCGGGACCTCCCGATCCCACGCGCACATTTATGCCGCGAGACCAACGAGGCAGTCGTAAAGGGTTTGATGTAGAGTTTTCCGTCTCTACACAAAGATGGTATTTGCATCGTGTTATCCCTTAGTCGCCTCTTACGACACCCACGGGAAGATAGGGGGTGGTGACACTTGTATTCTATGCCGTCAACCACACGGATAATAAGTTATACCTGTACATTAGCCCTCAAGCGCCACCAGTTGTTAGGTCATTACTTCTACTGTTCAGGCATAAGTTATCTCTAACTCGTTACAAATACACGCAGACAATATAACTAATGTCAATGCTCAGTAGTCAAATCACACTGCTTACTCTACAGAACGTTTGAAACAAGATATTGTTTGGTAATAAATACAACAATAATATTGATAACTCGGCATTACCAGCAGGCTGTTCGAGTTGACGGATGCCTCGAGCGCAAGACAAAAGCGCGATGAATTTGAGGTAAATCGACGAGTCGTGACCGAGTCGTTTAATCATAAGCATCTAAGCTAATTAGAGTAGGTCGCGAACTCTTGGGACCAGTAATGAAAATTACAATTGAAGCTGGTTGCGGTGGAAAATTGCACTTGGCGTGGCATTCCTGTCGACATTGCCAGGGGCTCTTGAGTCACTGGTTGTCAACTCGCCACGATACTGCAATTATTCTCCATAAATATATGTATGTACCCTGCGAAAGAAATGCTAAGATATCTCAGATTTGTGACCATACTAGTATTCTACCTAGTCTGGTGGGATAGAGCATAATCGGTATTTCAAATGATTTCTTAATGTATTTCTAACATCACAATTGCTATCTGTTCTTAGAATTCTTCGAAATGGGTCCTTTTGTAGTGCCTGCTATAAGTTATGAGATGGCATAGGTTGTTAAAATTAATTGCCCATACAACCCTGCCATTGTTACTTTATAAAATTTCAATCAAGATAGCTATCTAGGGAATAATAAATAATGCATTTAATTAATCTTAATATATAAAATCCTTGCGTTACTGACTGACTGACAGACATGCTACAGCCGAAACTATTAGGCGCAGGATGCTGAAATTTGGCATGTATTTTCCTTGGGGACCGTAGGGGTGCACTAAGAAGGGATTGCCCGAAATTCCAACGGGATCGGCCAAAACGGGTAAATTAAAAAAAATGCAGGCGTAGCTGCGGGCGTCCTCTAGTAATTTATAAAACTTGTCAAAACATTGCAGTAATTAGTTAACCTTTTTCGTTCATTGAATACTCCTAATATACCTACTCCTAAACTAGTAGTCTAGTTGTGGTATCGTTTCATCACAAATGGAATAATTCTACATATTATCTATCTGAAGCTTAAGATGAACTAGTCTCATAAACTCCTTATTATCTTTGACATATACTCTGCTACATTCTAATAACAGATTCAGAACATGCAATTATGTAAGCTGGTCCTTCGCTGAGTGGACTAGACAACAACAATAACTGTAACGAAATATCAAGATGGAGAATGTGTACGCAACCATAATCTCGAACTCACTGGGATCTCCTTACTGGTCCGAAGTTCCTGTCCATGTATGGGCACACGAGAGAACTGGTAAAGCACTGATAAAATTTATAGCTACCGTTATAATTACTTTCATATACAGACAATAATGTTAAATCATAAAGGGTCAGAGATCGCTTGCAATATGTAATAGCCTGAGGAACTGTTTACGATACTTATTATTCAATAAAACTGTCCGTTGCGAAATTTAATACATATTACGTGTCTATTGTTTACTTTTGAGTTTAAGTAAAGCACAATTACCTTCTAGATTGAAATCATTGCTTCATCTATGTATTTAGATAAGCCCTCGCAGTCTTCAATTACGTTTATGGTGAGTGCTCCATTTCTTCGGGTCGTACTGGCACTATATGGCCCATAACCTTCCCCAATAAACGTAGAGTTTAACGTGGCGCTTTTATTTCTGCGCGCTTTATTATTTCAATTGTGGCGACAATTCTGTGTCAGCGACTGTTTTACGATAAATGTTTGAGTGAAGTTTCTAATCGTTATGTTTTAAAGGATTTACAGATTTTAAATAAATGCTCGAGACTGCTGTACAAAGGGCGTTCGACTTGACTGAATATTAAGGAAATAATTTTTGTTCAGAATTCTGGCTCGCTGAAGTTAGCGTCGTAATGATTTATGTGCGTAAATTAATCATTTTATGATGCTGTCTTACCATAACGTAATAGACACAAAAAAGAAAGAAAAAGAGCGCCATGAACAACCCTATGAATAATCCACTGCAACTTACAGAATTAGGTATGATTTTTACCTATTCTCTCGATCATACTATTTTAGATTACTTATACATCGAGTCCGTGTGGTAATGGATTAAGAATACGAAATGTCACCACCCCATTTCATCCCATGGGTGTCGTAAGAGCCGACAGAGGGAGCATATTATGCTGAGAACAACACTGTAAGAGAAGGAAAACTTGATACAAACCCTATACCAACCCGTTTGGCCAGCATGGTATAGTAGGCTAATTCCTCCTTTCAAAGGAGAGGCCTAGTCCAGCAGTGGACTGTTAAAGGCTGATGATGACGATATACATCGCACACGCGTCACAGTACCTACCTAGTACTTTACTAGACGCCGATTATCAATAAAGGTAGGTAGGTAATTTATTTATAACTTGCTTTCCAATTAAGTTCTCTTGAAGTCCATTTATTAAAAAAAATAAGTTAATGTTGTTTTATCGTTGTACCCCTAAAAGCACTAAGTACAAATAGACGGAGATTATAGAAGCGAAACTTATTACTTGTAATCAGTGTTAGTTATGTGACATGTATGGTAGACAGGTCATCCGTCATCAATGCAGAGTTCGAATTACTCAGCACCACCGTCACCGAGTGTAGTCATGTAGTGCAATGTAACAGCGAACGGAGAAAAATGTGTTGACATAAAAATCATTAGTATCCTTCCAACACGAACACTTAATCGTGATCTTTCACAGTATTGTACAAATATATCGCTTGACACCGTGGACCCTAGAAAAAGATTGCCATGATAAGTCAAAACAAATTATGTAAATGCGCGTAAAAAGAAGAAATATTAGTGGCTGTTGCCCGCTTAGTTTACTATGCAATTTGTTTAAGTCGGTTGCAGAAAACGATGGTATTAATTTAAGCGTAAGCAATGAGCTCGCACCTTGTCACCATCTCAGATTAACAACAGTGTTGCATTTTATATATTGGACAGCTTATTATTCAGTTGTCAGCATAGCTGGGCAGTTGCCACCTCTTGTTTGCTTGGGGCGTGTGCTAATATCTCACGAATGTATGTAAAAATAGTACTCTGTGGTGCTAATTGTAGGTTGCAAGATAAAATTGTTCTAAGGTATTACTCATCGCTGTACTTAGTTTTTTAGGGTTCCGTACCTAAAAGGTAAAAAACGGGACCCTATTAGGTACTAAGCCTCCGCTCTCTGACTGTCTGTCACCAGGCTGTATCTCATAAACCGTGATAGCTAGAAAGCTGAAATTTTGTAGTTTTCACAAATTATGTAGTTCAGTTGCTGCTATAGCAACAAATACTAAAACTAAAAAATAAAAAAATATTAAGAGGTCCCATACAATAAACTTGATTTATTTTTCGTATTTTTTGCTCAAAATTACTGACGGCAACAGGTAGACACTTAAACTTTTCACAGAATATGTAGTTGTATATTACCTTTCAAAATAAATAATTGAATAAAATAAGTAAAAAAAAAGGGGGGCACGCATACAACAAATGTATTTTTCTTATTTTACTCCATTTTAATAAACAGGTAGAAACTTAAAAAATATTTAAATATAGGTATACTTATAACAAACGCGATTTTCTTTTATAGATGATGGTACGGAACCCTTCGTGCGCGAGTCCGACACGCACTTGCCCAATTTTTTTTACTATCTTCCTTTATAGATATGTAGGTATATTACTGAAATTCTCGGCAGCTCAAAAACAGTGTAGGTAGGCTTAGTGTAAGTAGGTACTTACATGCTGTCTCTGATACTTTTACTATGCTTTCACTGTCGCGTGGCGTCGGTATGTAGAGCCGTCTACATGTACTTAGTTAAAATTTATCCACATGTTTTAAACGTAGCTCATCTCTAAACTGGTAATGTTAAAAGGTCAATTTGGAATTAATTTCAAGTTATAGTGAGTAAATTATGATTACGTTGAGCATGTACCGTAATATTAAGTAAACTTAAACAACGCCGTCATGTTTGGTCACTACAATGATTATACATAGTTTGACCTTTGAACAAATGGTTCAAGTTTATAGCAAAATACCTTAATCACTCCGGCTGATGATCCCTTTAACGCTATATTAATGTTGCCTCGAGGAAAATTATAGATAACAAGCTTTTGCGCACGCGCTATGCTGCCAATCAGGACCTACTTCCTCGCCGTACGCAGGAAGTCCACAGAGGTAGACGAACCGGATCGCTCAGTTATTTTTACTTTTTCTCACAATCTAGTTTACATAATGAGCTTTCCTGTTGACTTATATAGCGATAGGGAACTACTATGCTAATCTCGGCCATAACATTATTTGACGCTGCAAATAATATGATTGCAAAATTATTGTTATGAGCTTTTAGTGCGGCGTAGCGGTCCAGCAATGGGTTGTTGTCCCTTTGTCTCTATTACGGGTTGTCGGGCACCGTCCTTATCTACACGTGTATCTCGTGTTAGTATCACTCTATAAGGAGACCGTTGGGTATTATCACATCAGCGTGTTCTCGGCGCGGTCGCACGGTAAGGGCCTCCATTTGCATACAAGCAAATATCTCGATCTACGGGCGCTGTGCGGGCAGATTACCGTCGCAATGCTTCCGCACGCTGTATTGAATTCGGTACCAACGGTCCCGACTCCCATTACCAGTTCACGGTTACTTGTTAGTGTGATTCTCAAATGATAACGATCGCCCTGGTTGCAGACGGAGCATAATAACTACCAGGAATAACTTCAGCTATCCTTTGAAAATAATGATTTAAACGAAATCAATAACATTTATATGTTCTACTAGAGACACTATTAAATATAGAACGCGTTTAGTTATGTTAGACTGGTTGCCATTCTGGACTAGTTTAATGTAAATCATCCAGTAAAAAGTGGATTGGTCTCCGACTGCCATAGCCTAAGCTTAGGTATCTGTGTGACTCCGATACATCAGGCGCAAATCACACTTCGCCCGTACCTATCAAATATATTCAATTTACCTACTATGCTAAAGCCAGTCTCTCCAGTCTCCGATCAGTTCCATTTAAATTATATTGATAGATAAAATCATAGGTAGGTAGAGGTACTAATGGTTTTCAGTAGGTATGATAACGCCATTCTTGCTTCCATTGGTCCTAGTATATCAATATATCGGTCATACTCTGAGAATATTGCTCACGTGTTTACATACATACATACATAGACTCACGCCTGTTTCCCCGAAGGGGTAGGCAGAGGCATATTAAACGCCCACTTTTCGCCAGTGGTTTGATCCCACGTAATAGGTGGCGAGCCTATTGCCGCTTATCGGGATATTTTGTTTGCCAGAGCCTCGTACGTTGATCGGCAGGTGCACCACTTGCAGGTGAGGTTGGCTTGGGACCCTAAGTTCTTGGTGGGAACACTATATGCACCCACGTGTTTAGGGTACATATAAATTGTACCCTGCCAGGTGGCAGCAAAGGTTAAGAGCAATCATTAGTGTTTCCTTACTGTCGGTACTGCGCTTTATTAAGGAGGCTGGTCTCTATATAGGCCTTTAGCCTCTCTCTGAATACGCGGAGAGAGGCTAAAGTGCCGTACCGAAAGCAGCTAGGCTGTTTACCTACTTCTAAAGTCAAATTATGTTTTACTTGGTATTTCGCTAGGTAAAACCTTCACCAGGTCACAGATAAGACAATACCAGCCCAGGTTCAAGCGGCCTTCCGCCAAAATAAGCCTACTTACTCCCTACACATTAAACAAGATCTTGAATCCCCCACTGACTAGGTACACAATATAAAACACGCTTTAATGTACATACCTATATAGTCCAGTCAAATTAGGCAAAATTAGGTGCAAATCTCGGAAAATCGACATACCCAGTATATTACCACGTAAAAACTTTTCACACACACAAAAATCGATTTTTTTAACATTTTTTGCAAATATCTCGTTTTCTATGGGTTTCACGCTATTTGTATTTATTATCAATATTGCAGAGAATTAAATTCTCTACAACTTTTCTTTTTAACATTTTTTTATACCTTGAACTGTTTTCGAGATAGAGGACGTAGAGCGCGCAGTCAGAGAATTATCTAAGGTCAACTGGTAGTCTCGATCAAAAACTCGTAATATTATAATTTATTGCTAAACATATAATTATCATTTTTATTAACTTTTAGTCAAAATTCAATCTTTCTTTATAATAATTCTTAAATTTATCAATTCAATAACACTCATAATCTCTTTCGGTAATTGAAAAATGTGGATAGTATCGATCATCTCCGTTATGCACTATACGTCAAGTTAACAAAATCGAATAAGCCTGTGCAGTTATCAAATATTCCACCATCGTGTGGAGCAGCTCACCAACATTTCAATCGCGTTTATTATCAGATTCAAACTTGGTTAGGGCATGATTTAGAACCTCAAGATGGGGTTGGACTATGCGTACCGGATTTCTGGAACTTATCATGACCCTGCTCCAGATGAATTACTTAATACAATCTTTCTGTAACTGCAAAAGTGGCTGTGGCTCAAGATGTGGATGCAGGAAAGCGGGGCTACAGTGCTCTTTAGCTTGCGGCCGGTGTAATGGACAAGCTTGTCTCAATGCCGCACCATATCAGACCGATAATGATGATACAACCTTTGACCCAGAAATCATGAAAGACTTGGGGACAATTGATGTCGTTGAAGACGGTAATGAAGAGGAAATTCTACAGCAGAAGGACGATGACGACGATGATGAAGAAGAAGAAGAGGATTGAAATTAGAACTTGATCATGAAATTTTTATTAATTTGGACTAAAATAAATCCATAAAATGACGTTAGATAAAATCTTCAATTAAAAATTTATTTCTTTTCTTCTTTATTTATATAGAAAGTCATTAATATAAATTAGATTAGAATTAAAATACAATTTTGGTATTTTCCTCAACAATTTTTTTAATTACATGGCTAGGTAGGTACCTAAGTGTTATTAAATACATTGACCCTTAATTAAAATTTGATAATTAACCAAAAAAAATGAATTTAATCTAAAAGTTAATAAAAAATGATAATATTATGTTTAGCAATAACCTTAATATTACGAGTTTTTGATCGAGACTACCAGTTGACCTTAGATAATTCTCTGACTGCGCGCTTTACGCCCTCTATCTCGAAAACAGTTCAAGGTATAGAAAATGTTTACAAAGAAAAGTTGTAGAGAATTTAATTCTCTACAATATTGATCATCAGCCCCTTACAGTCCATTGCTGGACTAGGCCTCTCCTATGAAAGGAGGAATTGGCCTACTATACCACGCTGGCCAAACGGGTTGGTATAGGGTTTGTTTTAAGTTTTCCTTCTCTTACAGTGCTGTTCTCTGCATAGTACGGTCCCTCTGTCGGCTCTTACGACACCCATGGGATGATATGGGGTGGTGACATTGCGCATTCTTAATCCGTCATCACACGGACTAAGTATACCTACAATATTGATTCTAAATACAAATAGCGTAAAACCCATAGAAAACGAGATATTTGCCAAAAATGTAAAATAAATCGATTTTTGTGACCTTTGACCCTTGAATTTAAAACTTGAGGACATCCAATTATATGTAACTTTTGAGAACAGTTTTAGGATGCCAAAATACAAGTTTTTACGTGGTAATATACTGGGTATGTCGATTTTCCGAGGTCAAACCCTAAATTGACTGGACTAATAAATAAATACTATCCAGGCTGAAGAGCGCTACTTTGTCTAGTGAACTATGACTCGGGAACTATTCTATTTTTCCTTTTATCATACTTACTGCCTACATAGGCGCCGAGAGTGGATACAACAGGGTGCATGGAAAATTATACTGGTCACCTAGCCTCTGTCAAAATGAATTTCTGCCTGTAACATTACGTGCACCCGCTGGTAATAAGCATATACCCTTTTTTTGTTAACTACGGTGGAAACTCTCCTTATGAACCATCTCAACTCGACGCAGTGGCGGTAGTTGGCGAATGACTTTTTTTTTTTAGTCGACACCTAACAATTCCATGCTAACTCTCGTAGTGCTAAGCTAGTGCCTATGTTTTTGTACATTGTTCTTAAAGTTGAGTTTTGGGTGTCACCCCTTTTTTTGGATGGGTGGCACCCCAAACAGGGTGGCACCCGGGGCGGACCGCCCGTAAAATCAATTACCAAGTGTATAATAATATGCCTATCTAAACGTAGGTACCTACACATTGTGGGTGGGATTAATTATCTGAATATATTATCTTAATCAATTATAATAAATCAATCAAGTTTTTGCCGCATGCTATTTCCTAGTATCGTTATTATGAAACTATTAGGATGAGTTTAGTCTAGCCAAGTGAGACATTGACTCCACGGATCGGCTGTCACACACGACGCACGACTTCATCAGGAACTCATGACCAGGAAGACATGACTAGAATATTTCCCGCCTATATATAAAATTTCCCGCCAGCCTTATGATAGAGACATTAACAATTGATATAACAATTTTATTTGCGTGGGAGCTGACACTTGAGAGCAACAGTACAGGAAATAACGCCTGTAATCAAAACATTAGCAAAAAGCTTTTACAAATAAAGCTCCAATCATTCAATCAGGATGCAATCGTTGATAATTGATTTATGTTCTCCATCGCTTAATGCTTGGTTTATCCTAGTAAGGTGACAATTCATTTCTTCGTGGAGGCACAGCGATCCTTAGAGAGTCTTGGCCTCCGACACGACATGTCTCCATCTTTCCACGTCATGGATAAATTCCTTCCATTCCATTTTACGAAGTCCTGCTATGTCTTTAGGGTCTTCTAGTCTAGTGGTTGACGCCCGGTGGGTCGTCCTAGATATCGCTGGAATGGCGAAGTCCTAAAAGTAAGGTGACAAGCAATTTCCAAATACGTACCTAGGTGTTGTTCCAAATGGGTTGTATTTAACTGTTAGTCAAAAATACTAATTTTCCACCAAAAATACTAATTGCACCACTAAGCTAAGTTGACGGAGCCCTGCTTCGCAGGGCTCCTATTTTTGGGAGCAGGGTCACAAGAGAACCTAACATAACCTATTAAGTTTTCTGAGTGGATAAGTTTCCCGAGCGGACGAAACTTTTTATATCAAATGATATTTTGTAAAAAGATCATCATATTTGGTGTACAAATAGTATTTTAGTGTGCAAGTCAGTATTTTAGTGAAATAATAAAGTTTTTTTGCATAACTCACTTTAGTGTGTTACATAACATTTTTGATACGCTGTTAAAAATATCCCGTTCCAAATATGACTTATGTCCGTGGGTATTGGAAAACGAACAAATGCCACACTCGACATGAGGCTAATGTCTACTAGAAACTTATTGAGTTACCAAAAAACAGTCGCTTTTGGAGCTGAATCAGAGCAGATACCTAAACAACACGGTTACTAGATAGGTAATAAATAAATAAGGGAGTTGCAATAGGTTTATTTTCTCTTATTTCTTTATTGCCATACTATATTTGTAAGGTACTTACTAACACACGTTCATCGTTATTGTTTTTTAAATTTTGAACCGATTATATATTTCATACTTGCTCTTCGCAATTTTTTGTAAACTTAAAAATTCCAACCGCAGCCGTTGTGACAAGGATAGTTCCCATACATACTTACTTACATAATAGTCTTTTATTTTTACATTTCCTTGACATTTCAGGGTGTAGGTCAATCGGAAAACCGTAAAATGTAGGTAGGTACATTAATTAAAGATAACACCTCCAAATTCAGATTTTTTTTACTGCTTTTGTAATCTTTGTATGAACTAAGCTTCAAGCTCTTCGAGATCGAAATTGATTAGAACCAAAACGAATGCGAGACACCACAGCTTTTTAATTCATCATCAGCCTTTAACAGTCCACTGCTGGACTAGGCCTCTCCTTCGAAAGGAGGAATTGGCCTACTATGCCACGCTGGCCAAACGGGTTGGTATAGGGCTTGTATCAAGTTTTCCTTCTCCTACAGTGCTGTTCTCTTCATAATATGCTCCCTCTGTCGGCTCTTACGACACCCATGGGATGATATTATATGGGGTGGTGGTGAGGTGGTAGGTAGCTATTCCACCATACGAGGGGTTAAATAAGTATTTTAAAAGAAAACGTAGAAAACCTTTAGGAAATGAACTCTACCATTTCTAAAGAAGTAAGTAGGTAGCTAGTTTTTGATAAAAGGTTAATAATCCTAAATAAATAATAATACTTAGCCAATACAAAGCCGTCACACAGACACACACGTTTCAGTAGACTCATTCAAGAATTGATTATACATAGTCTCACGCCTATAACCCCGAAGAGGTAGGCAGAGGTGTATTTCTACACCCACTTTTCGCCAGATATACTTCAGTCCTACGTAATAAGGGGCGAGCCTATTGCCGTACCGGGCACATTTCCAGACTCCGTGCTGCTACTGAGAATTTCGTGACAGAAAAACCCAGTAACACTGCCCGAACCCAGGAATCGAACCCGGGACCTCCCGATCCCACGCGCACATTTATGCCGCGAGACCAACGAGGCAGTCGTATAGGGTTTGATGTCGAGTTTTCCGTCTCTACGCAAAGATGGTATTTGCATCGTGTTATCCCTTAGTCGCCTCTTACGACACCCACGGGAAGATAGGGGGTGGTGACACTTGTATTCTATGCCGTCAACCACACGGCTAAGAATTGATTATAGATCTTACAAAGATGTCTTGAGCAGAAGATAGGTTGGTAATACAGTGTGTAAGTACAATTATGTATTTGTAATCTATCATAAATTTGTACACCTCCTACATCCTGGTAAAAATGAAGTTTAGAAACCTCTACTTACGAACATTATTTTTTACATGTACCTATGTATGTAGAAGCCCTCTTCTCCATGAGGTTAAAAATACAACCTGTTATTACCCCATTTCATTCCGTGTTTGTCGTAAGAAGCTACTTAAGAAAATCATCATCTTCCTGTGGCGATATCCCAGTTATAACACGGGTTCCGTTTACTAGGTAGTCTAACCCGATTTGACTGAATACTAGCTTTGCCTTAGACTGACTGACTGTCAGACCTCCGCAACCCAAAGGGATATATCCAAAAGTACTTATACTGACTCCCAACACAACGACTGTCAAGGATTTTCATGACTACCGGGACCGGCTCGCGGCTTAGCGTGCTCTAAGAGGCACGAGGTAAGCGATAATTAACAGTTCAGTAGGCACATAACTCTGAAAAACCAGTGGTGCGCGTCGTGGATTTGAACCCTATACCCTCTGTATGGCTGTCTGGTATCTCTCAACAAAACGACTGCCAAGGATTTTCATGACAGCTGGGACCGGCTCGCGGCTTAGCGTGCTCTACGAGGCACGAGGTAAGCGATAATTAACAGTTCAGTAGGCACATAACTCAGAAAAACCAGTGGTGCGCGTCGTGGATTTGAACCCTATACCCTCTGCATGGCAGTCTGGTATCTCTAATATGCTATCCCACATTAATAATAACTAAATAGATAGTAGATGGTCTGAATACTCACTTATTTATCTATCTTCATCATTATCCATCATTATCATCATCTTTATATGATTATACCACTTTACTGGAACGGAAAACATGTTCAACATTAAGATATTAGGTATTTTCTTAGAAAATGACAATATTTTACATCTCAGGCTCGCTTGTTAAAACATTCGCTGTCATGTTGCTTTAAGTATTCAAGTATACGGATAGTCGTGTAAATTTTGTCTTACAAGCACCGTGCGGGCCTTTTATACTGTAGTAAGGTTATCAACATGTACTTACATAAGTCCATAAAAATTAATATTATTCTAAGATGTTGCTTATAAATGGCCGATTTATGGTTACCAGATAACAGTTTGGGCTAAAACACGGCACGAGAGGCAAGGGTAACAAGATAACGGGGACATTAGCGCTCACCGTGTACTGAGCTAGGGTACACAGGATTCGAGATGTACCGAGTGTTGGGGAAGCTAAGGTACGCAGCAAGGTCAACTGGAGTTGCGTGGGAAGCGGGTGCCACCATACATACAAACCGACAACTTTGTAGCCGCCTTTCTATACAGGGTGATTTTTAAATACTTACCTACATAAATAGAACGTTAGCTAAACTAAGCCGTTTTGCCGCATCGTATCAACTTTTGGAAATCTGGATGCTCTTATTTTAGCCCGTATCATACCTGAAGAAACGCCACATCTTCAGTCGTCAAACAGGCAACAGAGTCTTATCAGCTCTCGATCAAATATGACATCGTTGGTTGAAATGTAACCTTCGTCCCGTAGCATTTCATCGTTCAACCTAAAATACTGAAGTTTCAACCAAAAATCGGAAAAAGCAAATTATCTTTTCAGTGTATGTACCTATATTTTAATATTTTCGTCATCTATTACAAAAAAACATGTCATTTGTTTTCTTCTTCCTACACATGCAAGGCAACTGCAATGTTCTGTAGTTATGTAGTTCAACAGATCAATGGCTCAATATTGTTCGGACCTTATATACATAGGTCCAAGCAATATTGTTGACCCTTGAAAGAAATACCAAGAGCGGGAGCAACGCTTAAAGAAGTAGTTAAAAATAATAAAGCAGGCGACTAAAAAAAGAAAAATCATCCTGTGTAGATATGTAGTAAGTAGTATGCATCCGCGACTACGACGAAACCTGGAGGTACCTACATATATGTAAGTCGCCATAATGACTTCAATTGCGTAGAATTCGATGAGCTTCCTGTAACCAGGTAGGTACCTTACTACACGCGTTTTGCTACCTTGTAAGTGGTGGACTTGTAAGGCACACAAAGTAACGAATAATTAACATGCACTTAGAAGTTGATTGCTACTTAGATGTACTCAAGTGTAGTTACTTTCATTTAATAAGTAGTATTATTAAATTGAAACAACGGCAACATTTTAGATATACCCAGTTATCTACATCGATGATCATCCTATGACAAAGTATCGCCCAAGAATATGTCGGTAAAGTATACTCGATCGTAAAAGAAACAAGATTAAAAAACATATATCATTATAATAGTGCAACACATTGTAGAAACGTGTTGGTATAAAATTATAAATATAATTATACCAATACGTTTAGTATAGATTGCAGACAAACCCGTGGTGTAACCCATGTAGCAGTCGTAACATCAAAGAACTAAAGGACTGTTGCGTGTTTAACATATTAGTTATGAACAAATAAATTTTACCAGAATGTACGTAAATTATACACTTAGGAAGAACAAGGCTCCGGTTTATTATTAAACTTAACCTACTAAAAATATACACACAACGTTCACAATCTTGGAAAAGTAGGTAATTGATCGATGCTTGCACTTATGAAAAGCGATGTCGAAGGTCAAAGACCAAGTATGAGTGTTAGGTAAAATTATAGAGGGTGGGTACATCTATTGTAGGTAAATAAAGTGTAAGGGGAAGGTAGATAGTAGTTGACAGAGGTCAAAATCGTCTGCCTGGGGCTTTAAGTCTCACCCATGCCCTATTGACCCAAAGCGCAAGCAGCTCTATAAATCGTCCAAGATGACAACTAACTAGCGACCGCCCATCTAAGTAGGAACTAATACTCCTGTGTGTATGTATTTAATAACGACTGAACATGTGCCGTTTATTATGGCAAGTAAATATTGTACTCAATATATTTTAGGAATACAGATTTATGGCGAAGTGCTTAGGTCAGAGACATTGTTGCGTAAAGTTGCTGAATTATTATATTATGTGGGAATTTTACAGTTCCAAAACATTTCACAATTTATTTGCAATGTTATAATTCTGGTCTGATAGCCTAATAACAAAACTTCATTTTAGACCTATATCTAGTTACTTATTATTTTAATTTCGATGAACGGTAGATATACGTGGGTGTACCAAGGTGAGTAGTTGAGGCAGCTTGTGTTAATAGAAGTTATTATTTTTTATTAGGTACCTGTATATAAAACTCTTACGCTACTGACTGTACTGGGCGCACGTAGCTCAAATTTGAGATGTATGTTCCTTGAGAAAGGTCTAGTACCTACAACCATTGAGGTTACAGTAATAGCTTAGATCAATGCCTACAACATGGTTTAAGTTTGAAATCCATGGCCTGTGTAGAGTCTCCCAACAAGAAGGTCGCCAAGTCTAAGGAACATATTGTAGCTGAGATGAGAAAATGCCAAAATTTGTGTGTTGCAACCAATTTTGTCATTTTCTACCTCGTCTACCAAACAAAAAATGTATTTCAATAGCCCAAATATATTAAAAAGGACATGCTGCGGTAACGTTCCAAACATTTACCCCAGCAGGAAATGATTTTGTAGCATAATAAAATACTTTAAATGCAACTTTAAAAATGTGCGCAACATTCACTTAGCTATATCATTTGTGCGCTGCCTGGTGACTAAAATTACTTCGAAGTTTATGGCAAGTAAATACGAAACCATGACAGAACCCTGGTTGAACCCAGTGGTGATGGAGAAAGCTTTTGTGTCGCCAATAGCGGTCTAAATTACGGAATCGAGTTTGAGTAGGTAACATGTCTCGGATGATGTCAACTCGTTTCTGGTACTCCTTCTTAGAGCCCACAAAATTACCAGCCGTGGCACACAGTCAAAGGCCTTCTGCATGTTGAGAAACAGAAGATGCAGAGGCGTGTCCTTCGGCCTGTACCGCTTCAGGGTGAGCCTGAGGACAAAAATTGGGTCCATGGTTTCGTGACTAGGGCAAACCCATATTGATATTTCGAGACAATGGTCTCTTGCCGCATCAATTCCTCGCTCAAAGAGCTTTAGGGTGTCGAACACCTTTGCTTTTGCAACTCCTTTGCCTTGGAGACTTGAGTAATGATTCTCAGCTTGCATTGGTTTGGAATTTTAAATCAGTAAGGGTGCCATTACTCTGAGGGCCCATCACCCTCCGGGTCTCAATGGGAACTCTATCGGCTCCAAAGGCTTTCCTTTTCTGCATATGACGAAGAGCTCTCTGGACTTCTTCAGGAGTAACAGGTGGCACTAGTCCTTAATTTAGAGGGCGGCGCGATCGCTGCACGTCTTTGAGCCGCTTGCTCAACAACTTGTGTTAAATTATGACCAACTTCGCGAATTTGAACGTTTTTACTTCAAAATAATTATGTACTTTAAGTAAAGTTTGTGAATAATTCTAGGATATATAACAATTTGACAACGTGAGACTCCCAAATTAGTTTCACATTTTCGATACATCGATCTCTTGAACGTGCGAATTGGTTTGGTAGCACGTCACTGCCCATTGCATGTAATTGAACTGAAATTTTTAATTTAAAAAAAAACACCCTAATTTCAATAGGGAAGATGGTTGGAATGTTCCTCCAGCTTGGGACCCTGTCATAAGGCTAATGAAACCCAAGAAGGACAAAGTCACCAGAAGACCTAAGGACACTGTGAGCTCATTCTGCGTAAATAGTCACACCAGTAGATGAAAAATGTTCGGGTACTTTGAGATAACTAATACATTCAGGAAAAAGACAAATATCACCTCAGTCTGCCGTGAACATGAATTCTGTAAAGAATTCGAAACGTCGGCTAGTAATAAATATAGTTCTAAATCATTAGTTTCAAATGTAATAACTTAGTGAAACCAATACATCGCGATAAAATCCGTAAACTGTAGTTTAATTTCAATGTGTAACATTCGCGTAAACCCAAGAAGATACTACCCTCAAATTGTTACATGATTAGGACACTAAGTCGGTAGACGTCGACTTCAAGTAACGTTGTATCGAATACGATAAATAAATGTCCACACATTTGGGCAGAACGTCTGTTCACGTCAACGCTCTGAAACGTTGCCTCTCCAACAAGGCGTACAGCTATATTGTATAAGAAAACAACGTTTATAACGTCGTCGTTTATAGACGTTGTGTCGCATCTAATAATCCAATAGAGTCATAATAAAACTCAGAACGTGAATAAACGTCACAATGAAAGGCACTATTTTCCTTTTGAAAAGTAATGAAACAGGTTTATTTGAAAATAAACTTTTATTATTTATTACTATAATAAAAAACAAAAATGCAACATTTTGAGATCAACTTGTTCTAATACTAAAGAGAATAAACATCTGTTGATTGAATAAGGCGTTACTTGTTGGAACTCCATTGTAACCTAATGGAAGGAAAGAGGAACCCACCACGCACCCTCGGATTGACCACCCCAACTATTGCAATAGAAAAAGGTTGACAACACCGAGCTCTACTAAAATGCTAAGGGATATAGGAATGGTATGGGTTCCAGGAAGATATCTCACTTGCAGTATCTTGCTGTACCTATGCGCCGACTATTCTTGGACACGTGTTTCGTCTCTGCACGAGGCATCCTCAGGAGCGATGAGCAACGACTGAGCTCAGTCGTTGCCCATCAGGAGAAGTTGGTAAGTGGTCATACTCTGGAAGCAATGCCAATGTGGAAGGTAATGAGCTGTTTTGCACATCTATTATCGGTGGTGGTGGTAAAGGAATAGCAGGTAGGTAGTCATTTAAATCTAAGGTTATTGGAATATTGGAATATCGCCCACTTCTGCAGCGATGCAAGACGTGTATTATTGTTTATATTGGTATCATCCTCTGAGAAAAGTTCTATCCACAGAGGAAATGTCTCTTCGGTATGCATACTACGATTTGATGAAATTTTGCGCTTCCATACAATAGATATGAGTATCAAAAATACAACCGGAACTGCTGGAGCATTCAGAATCCACGTCCGATGCTGATGCCTCAGTCTTCGACGTAGATAGTTGCAAATTACGCTGTGTGACACTTACGGAACTATCGCTGTTACTCTCATCACATCGCACCGGTCCAGGATCATAATTGCGATCTTTTCCATACTCTCCATCATCACTGAAGGGATCAGGCGTTGATTCTTGGGACGAAATGTCTTCAAAAATTCTTATTACACTGCCGCTATTTATCCATCTAAAACAATACAGTTTCCTTCTGTAAAATGTTTAGGTAACTACGATTATTATACTAGGTTCAACGTACCCTTATAGGTAATTAGCATAAAAAAACATAGAGTTTATATGAAAATAAGTTTGAATTACTTACGATTATTGTAAAAAGATGTCAATATCATACGCGCGGTCACCAAATGCAACGAGCACCGACTTATGAACATACGCAAAAAACGTTGCCAAACCACATCCACCAGTGCTGCGGCGCACGGCAACCCGTGCGGGCAACGTTGCCGCATTGTAAGACGTTGTCAGACGTTGCGCATGTCTGCGTGCGCACATGTACAAGTGTGATAGATGCCAATAACAAGCCACCAAAAAGTGATTTGTTGTGGCTCTAGATGGCTGGGACTTGCAAGTGTTGCGGCGCATAAGTTCGGGATATTGTATTTAGTACGGCTTCCTGGCGTTATGGGACGTAGTGCAAACAGTATCATATTTTTTATAGACGTGATAAGACGTTGTGTTAACCATAGATGTTATAAATCTGACGTCATAGGACGTTGCTGGTCCGAACGTGTTAAGACCCTTTTTAATATTCTTAATGAATATAGGAATTTAAACTTTCGTGGCCATTTAAACTTAATTTAAATTGTTTTTCGGGATATATACCACGTACCTTTGTTTGGAGTAACCGATATTTCGGCACTGTTGCAAGCGCCATGTTCACGGATGTACTGATGGTATTGCGGGTGGATGAATGTTACGAGCAAGTATGACGGTCTACCCGCTTTCTTACTCGTTTTTTGCGTTCAACACCACTAGCACTGTTATCACTATCACATTGTAGCGCTCATAGCGAGACTTGGCTTGCGGTTCGTAACAGATCGGCAAAGTTAAGCAACGCTTGCACAGGTCACCACTTGGATGGGTGACCGTGTGTGGCATTTTCATCTGAGCGCTACCGTGCTTCGGAGGGCACGTAAAGCTGTCGGTCCCGGTTCTTGTCTGAGTACAAGGATCGTTAGGCCATGTCGGAGGCCTTCGGGCGGTCTGAAAACTCCGACACCAGAGTTGGCCACACACTCACACGAAAAACAAACAAACTATCACATTGTACCCGATCACGACATACCACACTCACTACGTCAGCTCGCGGTTTGATTTTGTTCTTTTCACGGGTTTTACATAGACGTACCACTGGATGCCAGATACTCGACAGTCCCCATCCTCTCTATTGAAATTCTTGAACTTTTTAATTTCAATAGCCTCCCTAACCATTCGAGGTATGTAGTGGCGTTCTGTCGAAAGTACCTGAGGGTTATGTAACTCAATCCAGTGGTCGGTACCCGAGTCCAAGAGGTGTTGAGCTATGGCCGACTTGTGTGGTTCATTATTTTTGACTGCCTTAATGTGTTCCTTTATTCGGCAAGAGATGGTGCGTTTGGTTTGTCCTATGTAGGAACTCCCACAGCTACTGCAGCTGCAATTTTGTATACACCTGGCTTTTCTAAGGGAAGACTGTCTTTCGGCGTTCTTATATATTGCGACAGTTTCTTAAAAGGAGTGAAGATAGTTTTAACTGAAACCTTCTTAAGGATGTTGGCGACCTTATCTGTCACTCCTTTGACGTACGGTAAGTACGCTGGGTGTCGTTCAACCTTGTAGTCCAGGTGTTTCTGAGTATGTCTGGGTGGTCTAATTCGCCTACTGTACCCGTTCTTGTGTAGAACGTCGCTTATATGTGAAAGTTCTTTATTCAAATGTTCCTCGTCACACAAGCTGTATGCCCGGTCGGTAAGCGACGCTATAACGGAATTCAGTTGACATGGGTGATGATGTGAGTCGGCGTGTAGATAGCGATCTGTGTGCGTTGGTTTTCTGTATACGGAGTGGCCCAGGGAACCGTCATCTCGTACGGCGATCATAACGTCAAGGAACGCCATTCTTCTATCCCTTTCCATTTCATACGTAAAATCCATTTTACTGTGGATGCTGTTTAAATGTGCCAAATACTGTTGAACAGCTGATTCATCGCCTTCCATAACACAGAAAATGTCGTCCACATACCGTTTCCAAATTTTTATACTTAACGGGGCAGTAGCAATGGCTTGGTTTTCGAAATGTTCCATCCATAGGTTGGCTACCACTAGAGCTACCGGGCTGCCCATCGCTACGCCATCAATTTGTAGGTAGTACTCACCTCTGTATAGAAAGTAATTTGTGGTCAGGCAATGATGCACCAGGTCGGCATATACCACAGCAATATGGTCCTCGCTGATCCTACGTCGAATTACCTCCATGCAGTCTGCTATCGGCACGTTCGTGAAAAGCGATTCCACATCAAAACTGACCATCACTTCTTTTTCACTTACGTTACTCTGACGTAAAATCTCAATAAAATGTCGGGAGTCTTTGACATACGATGTTGTTCTACCCACCAATGGCCGCAGGACCTTAGCTACGTGTTTAGCTAGTTCGTACGTAGGTGAATCAATTTGACTGACGATAGGCCGTAAAGGAACGTTGTTCTTGTGAACCTTTGGCAAACCATACAGTTTAGGGGGTAGAACATTACGAGGTCTTAGTAAATGGGATACCGTATCTTCACCGATCGCGTGCTGACACTCCTTGATCAGCCTCTGGGTATTACGGTTCAATCGAGCGGTCGGGTTATAATTTACCTTTTTGTAGGTGTTGACGTCACTTAATAAATGACGCATTTTTTCGTCATATTCGCTAACGTTCATAACTACCGTCGCGTTCCCTTTGTCAGCTTTCTGGACAAGTACGCTCTCGTCTTCACGGAGTTCCCGTAATGCGACACGTTAAGCGACGTTTGTGGTAGGCTGAGGAAGCTTGGCTCGACGTAAACAAACAGCGACGTCTTGTCGCAAAACTTCGGCCTCTTCGGAAGGTATTTTATTCCGTCGGATAACCTCTTCAACCGTGCCGATCACTTTTTCGTATGGAACATGACTAGGTGTTGGGGCGAAATTTAACCCTTTCTCTAAAATATTGAGTGCAGCTTCCGTTAACGTTTTATCGGATAGATTGACAACCGTGCGTTCAATATTTGAGTTTTCTTGGTGGGGGGTAGATGGTTTTTGTTTCTTCAACAAGAATTCAAATTTTCGATCTTGTTTCAAGGCACTAAGTTTTCTCGATCGCTGTGCCTGTAGATAGGTGATGCGATCACAGTTATCGAAATCATCTTTAATCAACACCTCTTGGACTCGGGTACCGACCACTGGATTGAGTTACATAACCCTCAGGTACTTTCGACAGAACGCCACTACATACCTCGAATGGTTAGGGAGGCTATTGAAATTAAAAAGTTCAAGAATTTCAATAGAGAGGATGGGTTTCAACTGTCGAGTATCTGGCATCCAGTGGTATGTCTATGTAAAACCCGTGAAAAGAACAAAATCAAACCGCGAGCTGACGTAGTGAGTGTGGTATGTCGTGATCGGGTACAATGTGATAGTGATAACAGTGCTAGTGGTGTTGAACGCAAAAAACGAGTAAGAAAGCGGGTAGACCGTTATACTTGCTCGTAACATTCATCCACCCGCAATACCATCAGTACGATCGCGGTCTAAAAATGTTTACCACTTTTCAAATTACATTCTTTGTCACGCTGGGTTCAGCAAGGTCTAAAATGCTATATCTGAGTACTTATTACGTTTCAATCATTGGTAAGGCATCGAGTCAAACAAAAAGAGTATGAATATTTTTAGGTCGATGAAATAAGTTGCCATAAAGACAGAATTGCATTTATTTTGCTGTAAAAGTTCTGTATTTTAATCTAATATATAAAATTCTCGTGTCACAGTTTTCGTTCCCATACTCCTCCGAAACGGCTTGACCGATTTTGATGAAATTTTTTGTGCTTATCCGGTATCTATGAGAATCGGCCAACATCTATTTTTCAAAAAAAAAAAAAGAAAAAAAAAATTACAAAAAAAAAACAGCAAGTATTATTATAAAAACACTTATTGTAATAAAATGGCAAGTTTAACGGTGCAACAAAGAGTTGAAATAATATTATCATTATAGCTCACAGTCTGATTTTCGCTAGACGATATCATCATCATCATCACCCTAGCATTTTCTTAGTTGCCTACCAAGCTTGCGCTTCGGAACCCAGGGCCTGCCTATTACTGGTCTACCAAGATTTGTCTGAATATCAGTTTTTACACGGAGCGACTGCCATCTAACATCATTCTAAGGTTAGACCAGTAGTCAGTAGGTATATTTTAGGGCACTGACTTCCCACTAATGACTGCCATAGATCATGACAGCCGAGACTGCTTAACAAGCTTTCTGATGCACGGGGGTGAAACACCGCCAACTTCGAGCTAATTAGGAATTTCTTGACAGAAATTTCTAATAATTTGTCACTAAGAAATTCTTAACAGAAAACCTTAGCAACATTTTCCGAGCCCGACCCGCGAATCGAACCCGAGACCTCATGATCAGCTATCGTATGCACTACCGCTAGACCAACGAGGCAGTCTTACGCTAGACGATATAAATATTGTATTTTTTTCAAAAAGGTTTTATGTTCAGGATGTCGTATTTTCGCCATGCCTTTCATTATAATCTGTCAATGTAAAAGTCATTTGATAAACTTATTAATTACAAATACCAAAATCGTAAATAGCAAGTTTAAAATTACATTATTTGAAGACTACAAATATTTTAGTTTCAGTGTAAATATCACGCTTGTAATTAAATGAACGTATATTATAAATAAGGAATAATAAATCGTTACTGACACCAGTTGCTACGCAACGCATGTTATCATAGATTGGTTGCCTAGTACAATATCGTCGTCCTTGTGTCATTGATGTGTTCATGCAATTATAAGCCTTAAGGTGGTAAACACTTTCAGACCGCGACTGTACATCCGTGAACATGGCGCTTGCAACAGTGCCGAAATATCGGTTAAGTACTCCAAACAAAGGTACGTGGTATATATCCCGAAAAACAATTTAAATTAAATTCTTAATGAACATCTAAAAATATATAATCACAAGTACGCAAACATTCGGTGGTAATCATTTTACCATTGCCCATTAACGTTTAAGTGTTGGTGGCAATTATTTGACCTTAGCGTGTTATCGTAGGGACTAGAAGCATAGCTGCTACTGTCCATGATTTCTCCTTCTTCTGGAGCAATATGAAAGCTTTTGAAGCTTGGTGTGGCACATAAAGCTACTTTGCAGACATCGCAAATGATTTTGATCGTTTTTGAGTATTTTTCGTGCTATAAAATCGGCATCTAGTACATTTCCGTTGGTCTTCTGGATAGTGTGGCACAGAAGAGCGTCTAATTTCAGCGGGTACTCCGAAATTTTCACCTTGTTTGTTCCGGAAAATAATACTAGTGGTTCGTTTTTTGACCGTGAATCCATCTATAAGACTGCGAGCCAAACGAAGTCTGAAATCTCGGTGTGTGTGAACAGTTTGCTTGTGAATTTGTATGTAGGCCATGTACGCGTTGATGATAGCTGCATCAAACATGAAATAAAATAGGCGCAACCAGTTGCGTCTTGACTTTCGGCCGATTGGATACGAGGCACGGAAGTGATCGAAATGATCCATGCCTCCCATGTTTACGGTATATTTGTTTTCTTGGAACCATTCTTCTGCGTTCGTTTGACAGTAGACACAGATTTAGGGTTGTGTGCTGTTGTCAAAATATTCACCAGTTGAGTATCCATCCATTGTACGACAGAAACGGGAACTTTGGTTTAATACATGAGCTCGTGCTTTCCAAGTTTTTCTTTCTTGAATTTATTTTTGGGCAACAACACTTTTGTTAAGCCTTTTTGGTTCAAACGCACGGTACCGACAGCATTTCTATTCCTTTCTTTATCAGCAAATCAGTCATTAGAGGAACACCAGTGAAACAGTTGTCGAAGTCACAAGAGTATTGCGTGGAACACCTCGACATTGTTTCATTATGACGTTATATCCTAAGCCTTCCTCACTTGATGCATTCTCGACTGCTTTGCCTTCGCTCTGGCTTTGCCAACATAGATATCAAAGACATACAAGTATCCGGTCTTAGCATCACATCGGGCCTTCCTTATAACCCCTTTTTATTGAACTTTTCCGGCATGTATTGTTTGAGTGAGCTTTTACCTTTAAACTTTACCATACTTTCGTCCACCAATTGAGTGCTTGATTGAGAGCATTGAGTCTGGAATACTTCGTTTAGTCTTGTTATTATAGGATGTATTTTATAAAGCCTATCACGATCTGGTGTATCTCTTGCGGGTTCTTTGGTATTATCAATTATATTATCAGAATCTATGGTATTATCATTCAAGTGAATGTTTTCAGTAAGCTTTTTGAATCGCTTTTCAGTAAAGTTTTGGCAATATCAGGATTTCTGTAAAAAGTATCAGTTGACCAATACAGATTGACATCAGGGTAAGGGGTGAAGACCCATCATGATCAAGATACCAAGATAAGCACGCATGTCAGCAACAAATGTTGGATTCCAGTTAAGCGTTTGCCTTTGTGCCGCATAAATGTTTGTTTGTTCTACCAGCAACTCTAAGAGATCACTAGGAAAGATATTGTCGAAAAATTCAATTGGTGGTGTTATGAGTGACACGCGCGTTTACCGTCAGCCGTTTATCAAACTTTGGTATGCTATGCTTTGAAACCTTATCTGACCAGTACTGTGCCACACGAGTAGACCTTCTTACTATGTTTGTGCTCGCCGCATCATTAGCGTTACGTCAGACTGAGATGGAGTCGGGTGGCTTGGTTCAGAAACAGCGCTGACAAAGAAGTCCGTATCATACTCGTTTCGCGATCTTCCGACCCTTAGTGGTTCTTCAGTCCCTGGTTCAACGTATTTTACATAATCCCTGGTTTTACATAATATATTCTACCAAAACACTTGGCGCAAGAGGATCTTAAAAATTATCTAATCCTCTCGTCTCCAACTCAGACTCTGCACCAAATATTCTTGAAAGACCTCGCGAAGCTTCATCGTCGTAATCCAGTACAATATCGCCCAAAGGTGGTTCTTCTGCGACACTTTCGTCACTACTTTCAATAGCGGAAAGATCTTATTCTAGAATACTCGCGATAATACGGTCAGATAATTTATTTTTCGTCGATATCCTCCTGAAATAACGAGCACTCTAATTAGGTAACGGTAACTATATTCCCACTAAATAATAGTATATTCATATAACCGGCAAAGAGCTCAGATATTTACATAGAGGTGTAATTCATATAGGCGCTCTGAAGACAAACTTTCTATGACCCAAATTGCCGCTTGGCAGCGTGACAGTCGTTCCCTCAGTGTAAGAGCAACAGAGAGGGTGTATCTTAACCACGAGAGTAAGAGAGACGGAGAACGACGCCAGCGCCACCAACAGTGCCAACTACGAATTAAACTGAAGACAGACCCCACTTGAAATCGGCACACGAAATCCTTAAGAACTGACACAGTCTAATAATCCATAGTCTAATAATCCATCCATGTCTTTGTACTGTGGAACTGCGGTTCTATGTATAAATCTGTATTCATTGTAAGTTACAAGTATTGTAACCGAGCAATGGTAAGAGTTTTACCACCGAGATTACGATGATTTTGCAATTAGTAAGTTTCAATTAAAAAAAAGTTCTATGAGTCATACTGGATAATATAAACAGTAATCATAACAAATATCACAAAACCACTTACCGGAATCTTGTTATAAAACAAATTTTCAAATTATTTAAACTAAACACCTGCGATTGTCAAAATTCATCAGTATTTTTTCAAAGTGTTGGTAGTTCGCAAACTTTGACAGTTAGCATAGTTGCCATTCCGTGTGGTGACGGATTAAGAATACGGAATGTCACCACCCCATATCATCCCATGGGTGTCGTAAGAGCCGACAGAGGGAGCATATTATGCAGAGACAGTGGCGTAGCGTGGGGGGGGCCGGGGGGGCCATGGCCCCGGGCGGCACATTTAAGGGGGCGGCAAAAGAGGCCGCGAGAAATAAATAAAAATTCAAATTTTTAAATACTTGGCGCGCGCACTGACACTATCCCAGCAGGACCGCATGGCGGCGTGGGCGCAGTAGGAAGAATAACAATCGAAAACAAAATCATCATCATGTTCATTACTTGAAGACTTGCGTGTGTCCAATATTCCGGTGATCTGCGAGCCTGACATAGACTCACGCCTGTTTCCCCGAAGGGGTAGGCAGAGGCATATTAAACGCCCACTTTTCGCCTGTGTTTTGATCCCACGTAATAGGTGGCGAACCTATTGCCGCTTATCGGGATATTTTGTTTGCCAGAGCCTCGTCCGTTGATCGGCAGGTGCACCACTTGCAGGTGAGGTTGGCTTGGGACCCTAAGTTCTAGGTGGGAACCCTATGCACCCCGATGATGCATGGTCTGCGAGCCTGTTATGAGTAATTAATTAATCCATAATCAGGGCCGAGCCGCCCCTGCGTGCGATGTGCGCCGCCCCTATTATCATGTCGCACTGGCGCCTGTAATCTTCATAGTAGAATATGGAAGAAAACAGGTACAGGTCTCCTTAGACAATAATCACATCTGCGGTTTAACTATACGCTATTTGAACTTTGACTCCAATATTAACAATATTTGCGTTAAAATCAAAGCCAATTATTACACATTCGACAAACGCCTTCTGCTAATATTTGGACGCAACCCTGTGGGACGAGACGCGGGATTTGTTCAGGAAGGCGACTTACTCTCTTGGGTGGTGTCGGATTCCTGGACAGGAGGAAACATGTCAACAACGTTGTGGAAGTCGATAGTGTGTCGAACCAGGTAGCGTATACCTACCTGGTACTTAAACTCTACAATAGGCGTTGCCTTAAGACGATACAGGTATATGCGCCGACCTCAACTCACCTGATGAGATAACCGCACAGAGAAAAAAAAAGGACAAGGGCAAGGACGCGAGTTGCCACTGCCGATGGCCGCACCGTCAACCCAAAGTTCGAGAATCTCGAGAAGGTTGAAAGTTTTAATCCACAATTGTATACCTCGCACGTAAACAGACTAATTGCATCTATTCTTGACGACCACAGAGCCTCACTGACGCGCCACTACACCGAAGACATCCCGGATGAAAGCCAGGCAGGACCATAGGACTTCAAACATTTGTAGTCATTACGATTGCTTTTACATTTTCCTTCGGGATATATTATTATTCCACGTACTTTTGTTTTCAGTAACCGATATTTCGGCACTGTTAAAAGCGCTATTTTCACGGTTGTAGGAACTCTACAAACTCTACAAAGGTACGTGGTATATTATATCTGTAAAAGAATGTAAAAGTAACACAAAACACTTGATGATGATCTATTTTTTTAAAAGCCTTCCAAGTTTTATTTTTGAAAATTCTACAAGCCATATAACTACATAATTATATTGCAGCCGAGAAACGGCCGCTGCCCTGCGCGACATATAAATACCGCTGAGACCTGCCAGGTTTCTCCCTTAAAAACATTATACCCTATGCTTCTTCATCGTGTCACTGGTTCAGATTTGCTGTTCTCAAAACTTGGCTACGGTAACGGCATTGTCTGAGGCCACTTTAAGACCTCGTTTACTGCAGGTAGATGGGCAAAGAGGGCATGAAAGCAAATTTGCCATGGAGCTCCGCAGTCGCTACACCTATACCCAATGCTTTATCATAGTAAAATTTACTATGATAAAGCTGCTACTATGATGCTACTTATAATTTAGATGAATCAAATGATAATTTGTTTAAATCGATCAAGCCGTTTGGGTGTATAAAGCTAATGAACATACAAACATACCTACCTCCGAAAAACCTTACACTTCTGGCAGATGTAGTGGGGTACCTAAAAGAAGAGGGGGCGGCAAATTTCTGATCGGCCCCAGGCGGCGAAAACCCACGCTACGCCACTGTGCAGAGAACAGCACTGTAAGAGAAGGAAAACTTGATACAAACCCTATACCAACCCCTTTGGCCAGCGTGGTATAGTAGGCCAATTCCTCCTTTCAAAGGAGAAGCCTAGTCACAGACTATAGGATGGGCCTAGTCCAGCAGTGGACTGTTAAAGGCTGTTTCCAGAACCTACTAATAAAAGTTTTAAGAGTCTTCACGCATTATAAATATTAAATATAAGAAAGCGTACGTGGAATGACTCCTGCATTATGGTCAAAAACTGAGGTGGTAAGAATTTGCCCTATTAAGGGTTATGAGAAGGAAGCATGCTGGATAACGTGATTTTTTTTTAGCCTAATAATCTGGCTAAAATTGTTACAAGCGGCTAGAAGTCTTGCGAAGGTTAAACTTGCGCCACTCACACTCACTAAAATCCGAAAATAGAGTGCTTTATAAAATAGTGTGTTGGTTATTGGCGTTATTGCGCACTAAGTGCGGAATATTTTAGATTTGAATATCAATATTCGCTAACAGTAACCAGAGTGACTTGCATAAAATGCATAAGATATAAGCTCAATAGCCCATTAGTAAGTAGCATTTAACTATATAATATGGGCATTTAGATAGTTGGAAAACTAAAATTATTGGATGTCTTATCAATGATTAATGCCTAATTATATTAATTAACTAATCGATAGTAACTTCTCGATTAAAAATTATAATTGACTAACATCTAATTACTATTTATTTTGATGGAAATGGAAATTGTTTTAAGTAAGTATTACGTTGCTTAGTGAACAATAATGTATTCAAAATAAATAAATTCCTAACTTACCAAATATTCTGTGATAATTTCTTTCAATGAATTAGCCTAGAATATCGTCTCCAGGCATCGATTGTAGTGCGTCAATATTCTGTAATGTGTGATATATATGAAACGTCATTGACGTATTAAAATGTGTATGATAAAAATGGTGCCCGTTTACCAGCTGGCATCCAGTCTTTATTGCTAAAGAATTGACATTGTGATGATAAAAATCGTGTAGCATGGCGTCGGTTCTCGATTTAGTGAAACATTATCAGTCTGCTATAGAGAAATACCCGAATGATGAACAGAAAGTGAGTTTTAAATTTTGCTCATCTTCCATTTGGTGTAATTCCCACAATAATTAGATAATTTGCAATTATTTGATTTTATAGATCTACGATAACGTAACAATAAATAATAGGTCAATAACAAGTTAAATTGCGCTGTATAAAATTACCCTAAATATATTAGCTATATTGTTAGTGCATTCTTGAGAACATATGTATGAATGTAATACCACCTTTCCCTTTGCAATTATGAATAGGAATTGAATTTCCAATCAGCTGTGTATTTGCTAAAGATAGTAATATATTGAATAATACTTTTGTAGGTTCTAAAATGCATAGACAAGTTGTTCAATCTGGGTGTGACAGTCCAGCACCTCCAAGAGACTGGTGTTGGTCGTACTGTGAATGCCCTGCGCAAGGAGCCAGGGGACGTGGGACAGGCGGCTCGGTCCCTCGTCTACAAATGGAAGTTGATGGTGGCTGCAGAGGAAAGTGACACTGAAGATCAAAACAATGACAGTGAGCAAGCCACATACTAATACTTTAAATAGCAATAATTTATATATATCCAATAGAGATTGTGCTTTATTATTGACTAAGTGGTATATGTGATAATGTATGTTTATGTTTACCTACAGCTTCAGGACTGAGGAATATTTTTACTTTTTATTAATATAGGCTCTCAATTGAAGGATGAAAGTTAATGAATTCTTCATCACATCATTCTTTAAGTCGATTGCAGCAGAAAATAACTTATATATTTATACCTAAAAAATATTGTTGTAATGCATTAATAATACATTTATAGTAAGGTTAAGTCTTGAATTTTATGTATATTACAGTGGTTATTTGTTTTAAACATGTGTTTTTTATTTAATCAGTAATAACACAAGCATATCTTGAAGCTTATCATAATCTATTAACTAAATATGATTTATATAGTGCTACAGAGCTACAATATCTCATGTTTTGGTAAACATTGTTTGTTTTTAAAACTAAATGGAAGCTTATTCATGTTTTGGGTGCATAATGATAACATAATGTTAAAATTTTAACTAACTATATTACTTATATAAAAACAACTAGCAGCCTCAAATGTCAAACAGAAGTATTACATGGATAAGTGTGTTTGACTACTTTTAAAACCATATAAAATAGCAGCACAACTTAATCTAGTATTCTAAAAAGCTTTGCAAATGTCACTATCTACTTTCTAAACATAAACCTGTGTTCTAAGCATATATGAATTGATAAACAAAATCTTGTTTGTGTGTGTTTACTATTTTTATTTTTTAAATGTATTGAAAGTTACACTAAACTTGAAATAGCTATTCAATTTGATGCTATAATTTGTAATAAAGCTTCTTATTGGAACTCATTGAATTCTGATCAGTGGAAGCAAGGACAGTTTAAACGCAAGGTCATGGCATTTTATCTCCCTGAAATACACTCTATTCTATCACTGATGGGTTATTACTAGTGGCGTAATTAGGTCAGTGCTCGCAATGCCTACATATAAAATATTCCCCAAAGGTGCAGTTATTGAAGGCCACCCCAGGCAAATTGAAGCTCACATGTAGCTCATATATGGCTGATTGCGGCACTGAGTATTACTATTGCTATAATAGACTACAGCATTGTATTGTCAGACTATAGTCAACCGGGATTTAAATAGATAATAATAATTATTGTCCTTGAACAAACTGCAAATTAATTTTAGACTTTCGATTTAATGTGTAACTTTCTTATAGCATCAGCATGTAATGGTCATGGAAGTGGGAAAGATTCAGATGATAATGCTCAAAGGTCTCAGAGTAATTCAGACCGTTATGAACAGTCAAACTCAACTTCAAGATCGAAGGAAAACAAAGATGTGAATGGTAGTTACAGTGGGAGTAAGAGGAAATACCATAGTAGTGAGGTTAGTACAAGACAACAAATATCTTTGTGTTTATTTACAGGACAATTCTGCATAAATGACCCTTGTAACATGAGGGCTTTACTAACATTGGATCACCTGAGAAAACCCATATCTGGACTCAAAACAATTTGGGAATCGCACAAAGTGTTGTCTTGGGTGAGATTGAATTCACTTGGTTACTAAGCCATCCGTTTATAAATTGTTTTTTACCAAACATTAAATATGATAATAATATGATGACACCAACAAGTGACATTTTGCAAAGCCATGTGTTTGATAAAACTTCAGTATATTTAAGTAGGTTATCTATTTTAACCACAGAAAAATCGTCATTTTAAAATACTATAACATGGATTCATAATCATTTCTTATAATGTAGGTTAGTTGTATTATAAAATGAATAAAATCTGCAGAAGTAATAAACCAGATTCCAGATATTTTTGTCTAAGAGTTTGATATCTTATTTTTTTTATAGTTAATACTATCAAAACTTATTTTAGGAAGAAGAACCGCATAAAAGACGAAAACAATCGAGCTCTAGTGAAGATGATTATAATAGAAAATCTCAAAGTAAAAATAAAAGGGAGGAATCAGAAAGTGACAGTAATGATGAAAGTGACAACTCACAGAGCGACGAAAGTGAGTCTGAAATGTCAGAATCATCACATGAAGAAGTTAAAATTAAACAAGAAATCAAAAAAGAACCTAGCAGTAGTAGTCATAGATCATCTTCATCAAAACATTCATCCCATAGTGAGCACTCAGATTCAAAGAGCGGTTCAAAAAGATCTCATGAATCTGACAAACACTCCAGGCACCACAGTCCCCAGGTGAAAGTAAATCATACAGAAAAATCTTCATCAAAGGAAAAGAGTCACAATTCTGACAAACAAAACAGTCATAGCTCTAGCAAACATAATAGCCACAGTGCTGAGAAACACAGTAGTCACAACACTGACAAACATAGTAGTCAGAGTTCTGACAAACATAGTAGTCACAGTTCTGACAAGCATAGCAATCACAGCTCTGACAAACATAAAAGTTCAAAGGAAAAGGAATCCAGTTCTGAAAAGAAGTCTAAAGCAGATCACAAATCTGATGCAGAAAAAAATCATAAGGATTCAAAATCCAGCAAACATAGTAGTTCTAACACAGACAAGCATAGGTCAAGTAGTGCCCACAAGACTGACAGTGGCAGTGACAAACATAAGTCAAGTACTGACAAACATAGCAAGTCTGAGAAACATAAAAGTTCTAGTCACTTACATGGTTCAGAAAAAGAGAAACATAAGAGCTCATCAGAGAAAGAGAGCTCTAAGCACAAGTCAAAGGAAAGTGCCAGTAATGGTACAAGCTTTGTAGAGAAACATAGTTCCTCTAGCAGAGAGAAATCAAAAGAAAGAAGTAGCTCCTCAAAAGAAAAGTCACACTCAAGTAGTGAGAAGAAACATTCATCATCAAATGAGCACAAATCATCAAGTGAGCATAAGTCATCATCAAGTAGTAGTAAAGGAAATACTGAAAAGCATAGTGACAAGAGTAGTGAAAAGAAATCTAGGGATAAGTCATCAAGCTCTTCTTCAGCACACAAAAGTAGCTTAAAGTCAAGCAGCAGTAGTAAGAAAGAAGATGTACCAAAGAAGAAAGTCCAAATAAGTGATGAAGTGGATAGTGATGATGGAATTGATTGTGGCTCAGGTATTGTCAACATTTTATATTTTTGTTTTATAATGCAAAGCTAATAACTAAGTTTTACACTGATACATAATTATGTTAATTTCAGGAGCCAGTTTTGCTGAAGCCCTTGGTATGATTAGTCCTGCTAAGCCTAAGAAGAAATCAGGCTCAGGGCATTTCAAGGATTCTACTTCACCAAATAGTGATGTAAGTATAATAAATTCTCTTGCAAATGCTGATGTTTTTGTCAATGTTTTGGTGATTAGTTTCTGTGTGTGGTATTGTTGTCTGTGTTGATGTGGTTCTTTATCGCTACGTATTATAAATAAATGCGAAGGAGAGACGGATGTGGTATTCCGCACAATAGAGGTACTATCCTGTCACCAGGCTTATTGTTATTGATCAGGGCTGGAAACCGCGGTCTTATGGAATTCCTTCAGAACTTTTGTATAATAAACTTTCATAGCGCGATTCGGAATAGTTCCGTGCGATCTCGTCAGCGTTGGTTGTCTTTGCCATTGAACAAAAGATTGTGCCAATATTAGTGAGACAATCAGTATATATACCTACTCATTCAATGTTTCCAGTGGTCAACAACATTTTCTCCACTCTACATTTCACTAAAATGTTTTCTAATCTGGTATTTCAGTTGAGTCCTGCCGCGTTGCTCGCGCCCACTGCTAAACTAGCTCCATTGCCAGCGCTGGAGATATCGGCCCTGCCGGAGATCTCGCCCAACTATAAGCCACGGCCGCCGCCGAAACCGCTTCCACACTTCAGCGATGAGGATGCTATGAATCATGTCATTTCTTCTAAAAACCAAAGGTATTTGAACAATTTCATCATCATTATCTCAACCAAAAGACGTCCACTCCACTACTGAACATAGGCCTCCCAAGGTTCTCCACATGGACCAATATTTGAAAATATTTGAGACTTGATATCTATTGTGGGTTCACATTACATGTAATTAATATACGAGTATAACTATTACTATTGACTATCAAATTATGTTCTGCCGCAAAAATATTTGTGTGGTAAGCAGTTTTTGCTGTCAAAATCATAAAAAAAAAATAATGTCAAAATAAAATCCCGTCTCCAAGTGATTGTTATCACACTCCACTGAAAAGGCTTGAGCGAATTTTGAGAAAATTTGCAATGTATTTAGTAGGCTATTTATTGCTCGTAACGAGAATCGAATACTGAATACGATCCTGAAATCCGTCCAATGACTTAAGAAATAACCTGTATGGCATTTACACACACGACTTTATGTAAACAGACAGACAAAAACGATTGTTATATAAATTATACTTTCAAATATGTGTGATAAAACAATTCTTAACATAAGCGTAAGCTGAATACATCTACATCATTATGTTATCGCGTTTATTTTAACGTTAGTTACCTACAACACTATCAGGTTTTCGGATGAGACCCATTGTAGCGGAAATTTGAACATCAGTTTATCCTTAATGAAACATTATCATTTATACTTTTTAACATTACTAATAATAACAAAACTGTTTTGCTAGAACTTTGTTTTATAGAAATACCCATTTATAGTATGTAGTTTCGAGATAAATTATTGTAAACCTGTCTCATGAATCACTACGTCCACTGCTGAAAACCGCATAAAATCCGTTAAATAGTATTTGCGTTTATCGTGAACAGATAAACAAATGCGGCTGGGAAATTGGTTTCATAATGATTACTAGAGTTTTCTCGTTCTCCGCCCGCGTGAGATTCGGTTATCACGTCGTGTAATCTATATCATCACATATGTATTGTATGTTAGCGTCTGTGTAGTCACTAGGGAACCAGTTGAAAACCAACGCTTTGTAAAAAGTATGGCATAATTATGCTGAACTAGGATCCCATTTGGCTAAGAATTTCACACTTTGATTAAGATGTTGCATTATTTTATGTCTTTATACTCATCTGTTTTTTCTTATTCGTGCATGATACATTTGTTTATTTTCATACTTATTTAATCTGTGTGAAATTCTTATTTGACCAAATAAACAATTTTTCTTTCGTTCTTTCTTTCTTTCTTTCTATATCACCCTTCAGCCTCCTAACTATCTTTACTCCACACAAAAATCATACCTACCAAAGCATCTATCGCTCCATTACGACCGGAAACAGTATAATATTCCATAATCTTAATATATAAAATCCTTGCGTTACTGACTGACTGACAGACACGCTACAGCCGAAACTATTGGCCACAGGAAGCTGAAATTTGGCATGTATGTTCCTTGGGGACCGTAGGGGTGCACTAAGACGGGATTTCCCGAAATTCCCACGGGATCGACCAAAACGGATAAATTAAAAAAAAATGCAGGCGTAGCTGCTGGCGTCGTCTAGTATTTAATAATATATTACACCGCATACACACAACACCATCTAGTCCCAAACTAAGCAGAGCTATTGGTACTAGACAAGATAATATGAATATGCTTTCATTATTATTTTTAAAACGATTCTTGCACTAGAATAATTTCTATGTTGCAAGAAACTTTACAAATATTCAATTGACGGACACGAGACAGCACTTTTTGTGATCCATAAATTGTTGTTTCGAGTCTGGGTGCTCATTGTGTCCGTTAGTTGTATGTTTGTGAAGTCCCCCGCGACACCGGATTTATTCCTAATGCGGGAAAACTCATAGCTACATGCTTTTTTGTTGTTGTTGTTGTATATATACAGAGTTATTTGTAAAACACCGTTAACCTGTCAGGACTACGCTACTAACATCATAATCAACAACTTTTGATGACTTTTTACAAAACATAATACATTTACCAAAAACAAACCTTCAAGATTTCGTTGTCCTATCTAACACATTTCAACTCGTGTATTTTGCTGTACCTACCTACGCGCACTGTTCAATTGCCCCCGCCGCGCGCCGCCCGCACCCCTCGCTATTGTTCTACCGCTTTCGCATAGACTTCGCAACATTTAGAGCGTTCAATTTAAATATGTTTATTTTTGTATGAAAATCTGATGAACTAAAATATGATGAATTTTTAAAAGTCATAGAACAAAAGTTGTTGATTATGATGTTAGTAACATAGTCCTGAGAGGTTAACGGTGTTTTACAAATAACCCTGTATACATAATATACATAGAAACACCCAAAGAAATACACTTTTGCATTTATAATATTAGTAGTTTGATGTAGGTACCAAAAATAATCCTTTTACACCTGCAATAATAGTGTGTTTCTTTATCTTACAGAACTAAAGTATATTCCGGCAACAAAGTTATAGGCAAGATCCCTTCACTGTATGAGATGTGTGTGCATGTGCTACAAGAACATATTGACGGTAAGCACATACGAATCTTACGATTATTTTTATAAACTAGTTTTTACTAAAATAGTTTTTATTTTATTGTAGTTTATTTAGTTCGTGGCATAAAAACTGTTCAGTAAATTGTTATTCTGTTTGGTGTATTTAAATTGTCGTTCGTGATACAAACCAGTTACCACGTACCTTTTTTCGGGTATTCGATATTTTGGCACTGTTAAAGCGCCAAGATCACAGTTGTTCTCGTCTAAACTAATATACACCTAATTATTACATCTATAGGACTCATTTAAACATATGCATGTCGCATGTCTCTTGCAACAAAGCAGAAATATTTGATTCTTGAGCTCGCGGCTCCGCCCGCGTATATAAAGCTAAACTTTCCTCAGGAATCAAACTATCTATTGATGAAAACCCAGAAAATTATAATTACATCGCAATTACAAAGTTATTTCAATCTTTTCCAGCCCTGGAATACACGGGTGGTGTGCCATACGAAATCCTCAAACCCGTGGTGGACAAAGCGACGCCCCGCCAGTTATACATACTGGAACACTACAATAACTACCTAATGGATGACACCGATCATTTGTGGCAAACCTTCTGCCAGAAACATTTCCGCAACAAGCCGAGACAAGAGATGGAAACGTGGAGGGAAATGTATGCGGTAAGTTTATTTTTGAAAGAAATTTTATTCTCAAAAACTTGTAATCATCATCAGCCTTCTATATAAATTTCCCGGCACGGGCCTCTTCTCACTATGAGAAGGGCTAAGCGGTTAGGCCATAGTCCACAAAAGTTAGCTATGTGCAGGTTTTAAAAACTAACAGTATCGTAATGAAATTGTTGAAACAGAATGTAGCAAAAAGCTTCTTGGTAGTGTGCTAAGTTATCAAGACGAACATTCTAGGTATTTCAATTTCTAGTCTCACTCTCAACACCTTGTAGAAAGTTATGGCCAAGATTTGTCTGTGGTATGGTTATTAATAAAGGTTCTCTTTCATTTCAGAGATGCCAAGAAGAACAAGAACATAAATTAAAATCGCTGACAGCAAATATCAGAATAGCACAGGAAGCGAAAAAGGCGCCCATTAAACAAACTAAAATGGCTTATGTGGACTCTTTCGCGAAGCCACCACGCAACATCGCTAAGAAACAGGTAACTTTCTAACCTCATATTATTTTGTAATGTTCGAAGATTGTATAGAAAATTACAGCAACAAATGTGTTTAGAAAAAACGGTCGAGAAGACGCAAAAAAATGACATGGATATTGCACTTAAATCACCATCTGCGATGAACACGTAAGTTGCACTTTTTTTGTTTTATGGTTTTCTTACCAAAATTATGCAAAAAGAAAAATAGTTAGAATTTTTGGTAAATATAAAAATTTTAGCATCATCATTTTGTTGTGCTTACACAGGCAAGGTATACCAAAAAATGCTAATACTCTGTCAAAACTAAGTTATTCTAGTGCTTAGTTGTAAAGCGAAAGTTTTGGATGCAATCGGCATAATGCTTAGAAGATGATGATGACTCATACAAGGTATAGACAGTGCCTTTACAACTGTTCGTGAGAACCATCGATATATATGTACTAAAGTACTAGATGTAGCATTCAGAACATTTACTTTGTTCAAATGCTTTGCATGAACATACCGGCAAAGCAATCTAGTGTCACTTTGACTTTCCTGCGGTGTGGGTCCGCTTCGTTTATTGACTGTGTGGCGACGATATATCGATTAATTTGAATCAGAACTTGTATCTGTAGTAGCGTTAGTCAATACTTTTAATTATTGATGTAAATAAAAGAGTTAAATGTATCATAATATCACATTAAAATGTATTTCTTTATTTTTATGTGAAGTCATTTAAGATCATAGACTAACTACTATGCAGAAATACATTGCAAGTGATTGTAGGTAAAATATATGACTAAGACCAGACTTTAAGAAGGTATTGGTTTTAAGAGTTTTTTAGTTTGATTAATGTTATAAAAAAAATTGACGTTGTATAACACTAATTCTGTGTTCTTTTTATTTTTTGGTATATTGATCGTAATAACCGTATTATCGAATATTTCAACACTTCATCATAGTAGGTACACATTTGCAGTTATAGAAAAATACGCAAAAATAATATTGAACCATGAGGCCAAAACAGATCCTGATTTCCATTAACCGACCAATAGACAAAAAACCACAAAATTAATTATGTTTGGTGGCAATTGAATAGTTATTAAAATATATTTTTGAGCATTTCTTGCTAGAGTAAATTTAACTGCAATTTAAAATATTTTTTTTAGGCAGGACTTCAACCCGCGACCACGACGAACCGTGTCGATACCGTACCGACTAAGCTACTCAGGCCACTTCGTCATAGTTTTTTTTTTAATAGTTGGTTTCCTTATGGTTGCACATAGTGCCATCTGCCACATGTGTAGGTTTAGAACTCTGTGGTCAGCAAGGGCATCTTTACAGAATGACAAACAATCCTGCCTTATATATTACGATATGTTTAAGCAATTCTCATAGTAAGATAAATATAAAGTTTAATGTGTATGTGTGTTTATTAGAATTATTCGTGAGGCACTAAGGCAACTCTTGAACTTACGCCCACGAATACATTTTTCTATTTTGTAATAAAAACATCTGAATATGTTTATAGATTCTATTTTTTTACTTAAGGACGCGTTTACAAAATTAGTAGGTACAAAATCGCGTCACTACAACGACACGGCGGCAACAGTAGTACCACAGTCAAATAATCCATACAGTCGTTCGACGAACGCGTCTAGACGGGTCAATCGTGCGGGGGCCAAGAGGTGAGACGCGGGAAGAGCGGTACCTAGTTACGTATATCGCCTTAGTTCCTAACTAGGTACATGTTTTTGGGGGCTGGCACGTGCTTGTTTTTTGTTCGTTACTTATTTATTTGCTTATGAATATTAATTAAGATGGTGCATACGACTTGTGCTGTGAAACATTAAAATTCTTTATGCTGTTTAAAGATTTAAATAAATAAGGATTTAAAAAATCTGCGATTTCATCAATTTACTTATACCAAAAAAGAAAATTTCATTAATTATAGTTATTTATAGTATTTTGAAATGTATGTACCTATAACAACTTAAAATAATGTGCACATTCCTACTAATATACTAACTTTTTACAGTATCCCATGTCAGCCAAATCACACAATAAAGTAGCAATTATTGTACTTAAACAACATGGCAGACGTAAGAAAACATGCGTTGTAGGGTAATATTCGATTCTGGTGTGATTTTAATTTCATTCAATAAGTACCTGGTACCTTCGCATTAGGTAAGTACTTATCACATATTATTATGTATCTTGGTAACGGCGCATCCTAGCTCAAAAATAACCATTTTTTGGCCCCCTTTTATAAACCCCACACATGTTCTCCGTAATCTCATAGCCCGGTCACCCATCCATAAAATGACCGTGACGTCTATTGCTTTACCTTAACGTAGTTTGCACGAAAAAATCTGCAAAATACTTCATATCGATAACATAGGCTCTGCAAGATGATCCCAAGGCTACCCATCCATTAAAACACCGCTATGTCAATTGCTTTATTTTAACTTGGTTTGTACGCAAAATGCTTTATATTCTTAACCGCCTCCCACGACACCTGCGGGATGAAATAGGTGCTGACTGACACTTTGTATGCAAATCTGTCACCGCACGAAAAATGCAACGTGTTTTATAATAATTATTTATCGTTAATTATTGTAATATAATAAACTAGCTGTTTCCCACGGTTTCACCGCCGACCTGAGGGAACTTCTTTGCGTACCCGGTTAATTTTTTGCCTAAGTTACACCTTGGTACATCAGGCCAGTGAGGGTCCCGTCAAAATAGGTCCAGCAGTTCCAGAGATTAGCGAGAACAAACAGTCAGACAGACAAAAATTGTAAAAAATGTCATTTCGGTGTATGTACCGTGTATACATCCATATGCATTTAGTAAAATGTGGGTATTTTAATATTACAAACAGACACTCCAATTTTATTTATATGTATAGATAAGTGATTTACACTATATTATTCATGTAGCGTAGCAATTGTAATATTTTTCTAAAATAAATAGAAGGTGTTTGAATAAATAGGTATTGTTTACATGTGGCAGCCCTAGCCTACTTACCCTTGTCTAGACGTTGTCGGCTTTTTCTACGAGATCAAAGGCGTCAAACTACTGTATGTCTTTATACTGTGGTAGTACGTACTGTTGCCGCCGTGTCGCTGTAGTGTCGTACGGTAACTTGCGAAAATGTAGTTCAACTAAATAACTTTGAGACTTTAGATTGTTTTTGTGATAATTATGTATCTATGTGTTATACGCGAATTACGTACAAATAAGTTTCTTATTTTTACATACCTAAATGGACATTATTACTTTATTTTTTCCATTCTGTTGATTCAGGATATATTTCGGTATTTAGATATTATTTTGTTTCTTGCGTTGAAATCTGGTAAGATTATGTGGACTGATGGTATACCATCCCATTCAAGTGTTGCGACTGGAACTCATAAAAGAGTAGACCTAGTTATGCCAGGTTGGGGCTAATTTTATTTGTTTTAGTGAGACCCTATCACTGGTACTAGTGAAGTAACCTTCCAAGGTTATTCGATGAGTCTTGCTGGTACTCATATGTGAGTAGAGCTAGGCATGCCGAGTTTGGGCTCATTTTGTTTGTACATAAAATACCCTACCACTGGAACTTATGAAGTAACCTTCCAGGGTTATTCGATGACTCTTGCTGGTTCTTATATGTGAGTAGAGCTAGGCATGCCGATTTTGGGCTCATTTTGTTTGTACATAAGAGACCCTACCACTGGAACTTATGAAGTAACCTTCCAGGGTTATTCAATGACTCTTGCTGGTACTCATGTGTGAGTAGAGCTAGGCATGCCGAGTTTGGGCTCATTTTGTTTGTACATAAGAGACCCTACCACTGGAACTTATGAAGTAACCTTCCAGGGTTATTCAATGACTCTTGCTGGTACTCATGTGTGAGTAGAGCTAGGCATGCCGAGTTTCGGTTCATTTTGTTTGTACATAAGTGACCCTACCACTGGAACTTATGAAGTAACCTTTTCCAGGGTTATTCGATGACTCTTGCTGGTACTCATATGTGAGTAGAGCTAGGCATGCCGAGTTTGGGCTCATTTTGTTTGTACATAAGAGACCCTACCACTGGAACTTATGAAGTAACCTTTCAGGTCAAGAAACAAAATGAGCCCAAACTCGGCATGCCTAGCTCTACTCACATATAAGAACCAGCAATAGTCATCGAATAACCCTGGAAGGTTACTTCATAAGTTCCAGTGGTAGGGTCACTTATGTACAAACAAAATGAACCCAAACTCGGCATGCCTAGCTCTACTCACACATGAGTACCAGCAAGAGTCATTGAATAACTATGGAAGGTTACTTCATAAGTTCCAGTGGTAGGGTCTCTTATGTACAAACAAAATGAGCCCAAACTCGGCATGCCTAGCTCTACTCACATATGAGTACCAGCAAGAGTCATCGAATAACCCTGGAAGGTTACTTCATAAGTTCCAGTGGTAGGGTCACTTATGTACAAACAAAATGAACCCAAACTCGGCATGCCTAGCTGTACTGACATATGAGTACCAGTAAGAGTCATTGAATAACCCTGGAAGGTTACTTCATAAAATGCAGTGGTAGGGTCTCTTATGTACAAACAAAATGAGCCCAAACTCGGCATGCCTAGCTCTACTCACACATGAGTACCAGCAAGTCTCATCGAATAACCTTGGAAGGTTACTTCACTAGTACCAGTGGTAGGGTTTCTTATGTACAAACAAAATGAGCCCAAACTCGGCATGCCTAGCTCTACTCACACATGAGTACCAGCAAGAGTCATTGAATAACCCTGGAAGGTTACTTCATAAGTTCCAGTGGTAGGGTCTCTTATGTACAAACAAAATGAGCCCAAACTCGGCATGCGTAGCTTTACTCACATATGAGTACCAGCAAGACTCATCGAATAACCTTGGAAGGTTACTTTACTAGTACCAGTGGTAGGGTCTCACCAAAACAAATAAAATGAGCCCCAACCTGGCATAACTAGGTCTACTCTTTTATGAGTTCCAGTCGCAACACTTGAACGGGATGGTATACCATCAGTCCAGATAATCTTACTAGATTTCAACGCAAGAAAGAAAATAATATCTAAATACCGAAATATATCCGGAGAATATAAAGTAATAATGTCCATTTATAGAAAAGAAATTTACTTGTACGTAATTCGCACAGAATACGAGAAGTATCAAATTGATTTTAGCGAATATTTTGTATTCGTATATTGCTTTTTTCGTCTTCGGGCTGCAGCGACAAGCGACATAGAGTCCACTCCCGACGGCGCTCAAGCGCAGACTGAGATCTCATTGCAGAATTTGGATACCTATAACCTTATTGCCACACATTAAGACACACGTATGCGAGAAAAATAGAAGAAAAATGTAAGATGTTTTTTTGCGTTTTTTGAGTCAATTTACAATATTTTGAAAAAAAAATCTAATTGTTTTTGAGTTGACTATATTTACTACCCTATTCTATCTTTGAAAATCTAAATAAATGTAAAAATAGAGAGAAAATTGTACCCAAAAATAGCAGTATATGCCTATTTTTGAAGTAAGAGGCCGTTTCGAATCGATTTTACATTAATATTAATTAAATATTTTTTATTTATTTTCAGATTGATTTATAGATAAAAAAGTAATCAATTTATCGTAATCATTAGTTTTATTAGTTATTATCTAAAATTGTCGTAAAATGTACCGGAAATATGTGGTTTTTTGATACAAACGTAAACGCGTCCTTAAATAAACCCCCAGCAATTAATTTCCTTTATTTTCATAAATAAACTGTTCTTATTATGTTGATGAAATATTGTAGGCAGAAAACATCTCTTTTGTGATATAAATAGTCTTTGCAAATGGCAATAAGCATCCAGTAACGTTAGAGAACTATTGGATACTCATTGGTAAGATGCCAGGACTGGTTGTTGTTGATTGGCTATAATAATAACTAGACACTGTAAATTATTGGCGCTGCTTGCGCCTGCGTGTTGCACTAGTAGGATTAGACGTCATACGTTAGACAATTTGAACAAAATATTTGTAGGGAATGCTCCGTCTATCGTTAGAGTATATGTCAATGGTGAGAACAGACTATTGATTTTCTCACTTATAGCACTGAGGCATCTAACATATCACATAATAACCTCTATTTTTTATTTTGAAGGTGCCTGTTATTGACCTGTAAAAATGTGTTGGTAGAATATGGCCATCTATAAAACCTCCCTATTTTATCTAGGAAAATATTCAAGCCTTAACAGTTACAATCATGTTACTATAATAGGGAAGTTTCCTGCAAGTGAAATAAATTATACAAGTATTTTTATCTAGTGACACATGTCAAAATAATAGTAGTTTCATTCATCAATTAATGTTAAAACTTTATTTAATATTTTTTATCGTCAATTTATTGATAATAAGTATTCTACTTGACAGCAAAATACTATGACGTCACTAAGTCATATTTCATACAAAACACTTGGAAAAGGACGTTTTTGACATTTCATTAAAAGTGCTTGATTTGACTACTTGGAAATAACCCTATTATATGTAGGTACCCGGAAAGTGTATCGAAATATTAGGTCCAGTCCAGTGTGGCTTCGTTTCTCACATAGAATAAGACCTCAGTGATCCACAAATGGTTGTTTCGTTTCCGTCGATTAAATATTTGTAAAGTCCCATGCGGCACAGAATTTATTCTACTGCGAGCGTAGTGTTAAACAGAAAGTCATATACAAGACACCAACTGGTTTCACGTAGCTTTTACAAAATTTAAATCGCACGAAGGCATATTCAGGCATATTTTTAGCTGGGAGGAACTGCAAAGTTGGTCACCAACCCCACCATGAAAATGTTATTTATTCAGCATTTCTAATGGTTTAAAAAAAAGGAGTTTCACTTTACTTCATTTAAACGGTCCGAACGCGAGTCATATCTACGCGCCTCGAGCTCTGTACACACTTGGTATTGAGCTCGGGGCGCGTAAATATTGCTCTGACACTTAGTATAAAGTTATTATACTGTATGAAATGAAATGAAGACTTTATTTCGTGTAAACTTTGCAAGTACTTAAGAAACGTCATTAAAAAATCATTTTATACAATTATTTTTGTGTGTCGAATTAGAACAGCTCAGTCCCATGCATTTTGGTCTTCTTTATATATATATATTTTATAATATGCTTTTGAACACAATTTCGCTTTTACAATAATTTTGAACTTATTTATAGATAGGTGTGTCTTATATTATAAGGGAGCTTGTTATAAAAGCGTATACATTGCCCCATAAAACAGCTACTTATTTTGTGTGGAGACGAGTGCTATGAACTACGAGATTATTCCTGTGTCTTGTATTTACAGAATGTATATCACATTTTTTTACAAAATTTGTCAATATTTGTATGTACATAATTATTTAATGTGTAATATATTGTAATACAACAGTTAGAATGTTTATTTCTTTGAACTTTTCTCTTAGAGAAACTCTTGCACCGAGGTTATAAATTCCCTTTACAGCTCTTTTCTGCAGAACGAATATTGTATTTAGGTCTGCAGCATTCCTCCAGAGAAGGATCTCATACGACATTAAGCTATGAAAGTAACTGAAATAAACCATTCTAGCTGTTTCTTAATCTGTGAGGTTTCTAATTCTCTTAACCGCATAAGCTGCAGAACTGAGTTTGCCCGATAGCCTTTCTATATGTGGATTCCATTGTAGTTTGGTGTCCAGCATAATACCTAAAAACATGGTTGTCTCGACGGGCTCAATCCTAGATTCATTAAGTTGTACATTGGTTGTCATATGTTTAACATTGGGCATTGAACATTTTAAAAGTTTAGTTTTCTTATTATTAAGTAGGTAATAGATTATTTACATTAAACCAATTAACAACTTTAGAGAGTGCATTGTTTACTTTGTCAAAGTTACTCTGTCGTCGTTTAATATTAAAAATCAAAGAGGTGTCATCCGCGAACAATACAATCTCATGATTATTCTTTACGTAAAGGTAAATCGTTAATATATATCAAGAATAGAAATGGTCCGAGAATTGAACCTTGCGGGACACACATATTCAGAGCAGAACCTGGAGATGTCTTACCATTAACCTCGACCTTCTGGATTCTGTTGCCCAAATAAGAAGTCAGGAGATCGAGAGTTCTATTCTTAATGCCGTAATGATATAGTTTCCTGATAAGAGTATCATGATGAACACAATCAAATACTTTAGACAAGTCGCAAAATATACCTAACGCATCTTGCGACTTCTCCCAAGCTGCAAAAATACTTTTCAGTAACTCAACTGCTGCGTCAGTAGTTAAACAACTCATCGTAACAGGTTCCACGGCAGTGTTATCTAATGGGGACCATGAGGTATCGGGTTCGATTTCCGAGTCAAACATAAAGTGATATTGAGTTTTTCTGTTAGGAATTATTCAATAGAAGTTCGGAGTCAGGGAGTTGACGGTGTTACACCTTCGTGCCTCGGAAAGTACGTTAAGCCGTGGGTCCTGCTCCCAGTCTTTCTCCGGTCGTGTCGCTTGTTGCGTCCTACCGGACTATGAGTGTCCGTATACGCAGCAGGACCCTACGTTTAATTCGATTGAAAGTTAACTTTTTACGTGCGTGGTATTTAGTACTTTTCGAATTGTATAAGTAAAAAAATAGTACCTTCATTGCTACAGCGAAATCTTGAATTATTACCCAGCAGGACCCTCCGCTGTCTGAAGGTTTTCAGACCAATAGTATATGTCACCGTTTAGCGATGTATTAGTACCTTTAAAATACCTTGGTTTCATTTTAATATAATAATTAGTTTATGAGGAAAGCGCCTGCAAAACTTTTATCATGCCAGCAGGACCCTTTTTTGTTTTGACACTTTCGGCCCCGACAGTCATATTTCTTGTTAGCATTTTAATAGTACTTTTCAAATAACCTTACGTTTAAATCAAATACTTTGTAATTTAACAAGCAATTTGATTTAAAACTTTTTTCACGACGACTAAGATTATACCTTTCCAATGATGCTATTATTTTTATGGCACTTAAATATTATTAAAATTGAGGGTAGATGCAAAATAAATAATAATCATATAACGGATTTTTATTCAATTGTGTTCATAAAAATTAAATATATAAGTACATCTAAAAACACCGGTTTAAATTAATAAAAATCTCTTTGATTAACGCCACCATGCTAAAAGTTATGCAAGCTCATACCTACATTGGCCAAACTAAACGTTAAGTCGCTGAAAAAATATTTAAAAGTTTTAAAACAATTTTTCTGCTATAATACAAAATATTTGAATTACAAGTAAGGTTATTTGAAAAGTACTATTAAAATGCTATTAAGGAATATGACTGTCGGGGCCGAAAGCGTTAAAACAAAAAAGGGTCCTGCTGGCATGATAAAAGTTTTGCAGGTGCTTTCCTCATAAACTAATAATTATATTAAAATGAAACCAAGGTATTTTAAAGGTACTAATACATCGCTAAACGGTGACATATACTATTGGTCCGAAAACCTTCAAACAGCGCAGGGTCCTGCTGGGTAATAATTCAAGATTTCGCTGTAGCAATGAAGGTACTATTTTTTTACTTATACAATTCGAAAGGTACTAAATACCACCCACGCAAAGAGTTAACTTTCAATCGAATTAAACGCAGGGTCCTGCTGCGTATACGGACACGGACTATGAGAGTGAGGGAATAGAGAGAGTACACTTGTGTCTGCGCACACACTTGTGCACTATAATATGTCCCGCGCAGTTGGCAAGTCTCATATAAAGACAAGCTGCCGTGGCCAAAATCGGTCGGACGACATTATAATTATTTTGACTAGATATGAATGTAAGCACGTTTGTTGGCAGGCGACTCACGGCACGGCGCGCATGGCAACAGGCAGCCCGGCCGCGCGTGTGGCGGCGCTGGCGGCCGCGCCCAACGTGCTACGCGGCGGCACCGCGGCGCGCCCCGTCGCCGCGCCCTCCTCCACCTCCTCCTCCTTCAACAAGCCCAAGAAGGCGCCGCTCATGGCCAAGGCGCTGCAGATCATGCGCGGCCGCAAGCGGTGATAAACCACGCCACCAGCGCCCCCTGTGATCTTCCTTCGAACTGTCGCAGGCGAGCGCCCCCTACGTTCGGCCGCCGGGGACGCTCGAACCGCGAGCTGTACGTGTTAGTGTTTGTGTTTCTTTTGTATGACAATTTAGTTCAGCCGCGGTGATCTGCCGACATGTGTACGCTTCGCCGCAGCCCGCGGCCCGTTGTGATTTAGCCGTAGATTAGTTTTAAATTAAGGTGTGAGCCCGCGTTCTCGCGGTCGACGGACGGCGATCGATGTTGCAGTCGATGCTCCCCTGTAACCTTGTGTCCGTGTTTTAAGCTGTAGAACAATATTCTGTATTTTTAGCTATTTAAAAGTATGGTAATGAAGTAGCGGTAAGTAGTTTTACTGTTCGTTTGTCTCTGTGTTTAATTTATTTTTCAATCGATATAACCATATCGACTCTACCTCGTAGCCAAATACACTATCGACTAAACTTCTCAAATCGAAACGTTAAGGTATTTATCTTATGCGAATCGAATATATTTCCGTATATTTATTCTGCCATATTGAACGACGTTCTCTTAGAATATTGATATAGATTCTTAATAAAATTTAAACACTGTCACTCTCTTGCTTAGCCGGTTTTTGTTACGATTTGTTCCTGTTCGAAACCAAAAAATAGACAGTGTACAAAAAAAATGTATAATATCTAGAACAAATAAATTTTGAGCTTATCAGAATTCGGTAGATTTTAAGTTAGTGTATACGCGATCTATTTCAGAATTTTCAAGTAAAATTATCAAGACGGCAGAGTGTCACGCTGATTCCTTTTTACCTTGTACAGAAAAATACGTGACATTTATACGCTGAAGTACGTATACTTGACTATTCTGGAACAGGTCCTTAATATAATAATATCGTAGGCTCTTTAATTAATAAAATTATAGTAAACAATATTACCTATGTTAACAAATGTGTACTTATAGCATTTGTTTGTGTCATTACAACTTTTAACCAGCATGTCTTAACGTAAGTCATACGAATAGAATGTCGAAAATGTACCAAAAGATTAGGTATGCTGTGATATGTTTGGAATAGAACATAAGGAACCTTGTTCATGAGACGGTTTTTCGTGGATTAGTACGGTGGAAAATCGGAGCTAAATAATCTGGGGTTAACATAGCAATTTAGTCCGATTTGTCACTGTTTATGGTACAAACTGGCGGTTTTGGATAAAAGTTTGGCTTATTTTTGGAGTTATACGTCTTGTGAAAAGATCGCAATTGTGATGTAGTGTTTTGTAAGAAACGGAAGGGAAGCGACACGGGGATGTATTTTAATGTGTTAGAAGATTTCGTAGGTGTTTTAAAAACACATCTACTGGTTGTATACTCTTAGGGACCAAACACAAATCTGTGGAGCGACGTGGCATTGCACCTATGAATAATCCTCGTGGCCTCTGCCGCGTCGCACATTAGACGTGTGTGAGGACAGTAAGTGTAAAAGGGTATTAACAAAACTTCGTGGAAGTCTGCATACCCGGAAGAGAAAGACAACTATAGCACTTAGAGTCATATAATGTATAAATGAAATAACATCACAATAAAATATAACACAATCTGGTACATTTAATTATATGCTTTACGGATTATTTAAAGATGTGACATCAAATTTGATTTCATTTTGGTGAACATTTTGTAATCAGCGCTCTACAATTCCTGTGGTGTCAATGGCCTTGAATATCCCTGCTTTAATTATTTTTATTACCTACTTAAACAAATATGAACTATTTTCGGTACGAATTAATGTTGTACATTTAAGTCTTATTTATAGTTTTATTTATAAACTGACGCTTGATTTTAAATTTAAAAAAGTTGTAATGGAAAATAAAATCAAATAAAAATTTAAAAAAAGGGAAAGTCGAATGAACATTACTTTTGTCTTCATCTAAACCTTCTTCTGCTCAAACTATTATTGATCCATTCTGTACTATTTCATCAAAATATCGGTTTGGCGACTCTCAAAATTGCAAATGATTCCCATCGGAGCCGCTGCAGTGGCATATGAATATTTTTAAGTCCCAAAAAATCCGTAAAACCTGCTTGATAAAAAAAATACAAAATTCTAGTGAGGTACATCGTGAAGAGAAAAGTAAAACGCAAAGGGGTTTAGTACCACTTAGCCATCTTAGTTTCACTCCGGTTCGATCGGCTGCCGGCACACTTATAGCCGGACTATGCAGCGCGGTCCGAATCAGAAAATGGCAAAATCTTTCCATCGCCGAATGACTCGAATGCGATCCATTGGTGTGCAAAGTCGGCCTGGGCACGCTGATCTTGAGGCGATCAATGCGCCGGACACTTGATGTAGCTAAAGTCATATTAAGCCCCCAATATACCGGAGCAGCTTTCGAGTACAATGCATTTATTACAAAAAAGTTGTATAGATTTGAATTAAACTGTCAAACTTGGTGCTTGACGTGTACAAATCAGAAAAAAATATTACTTCCACCGCCATTTGCACACTGTCCATGCTCGAAATCTCTCCGCTAGTACTATTAGTTACATTATCATATTTTTATATTATTTTGTATCAAATATGCTGTGTGTTGTGTTCTTGTATTATTTTTATAACAATAGATGAACTGCTTACATAATATTTGTAAATGAGCACATTAAGGTCATTTTGTTGTAATTTTTTCTATTTGTTAAATAAAATATATATTACGATTTGTGTAAAGGAATTCTTCTCTTAAAGAAAGACTAGCACGTATTTAATTATAAGTATTTTTCATCTGGTTATACTGAAAAATTTTAATTACCTTGACTCATATGCCATTATTTATACAGTGAAATATACTTATGTGGATTTTATGTACTTCATATATTTTATTCAATCAACATTTGCATTATTCCTTTTGACGGGATACACAACACCGTTTTAAATTGACGTCGAAAATTCACAAAATTGATCTTGTCTCACATTGTTCACAAAATAAACTTATTACTATATGGAAATAAGCATTTAACAACATGGCACATTATATCTGTTGACCATGGCGCCATGTTAAATTCCATTGTTTTTAATAACAAATACCTTGTTCTAATTCATGCCCTCCAACAACCCATTAACAAACATAAAAACCCGTCTGTATCTTTGGCGTTAAGCTTAGGCACACGTTAATTTATATCATATTCTCAAGGCAGTATGATTTAATATAAAACAACATCAATGTTTCTAAATTTAGATTTCAGTTGCTTCTCGTAATCAGTGTTTATAATCTTAGGGCACTGATAAACAGCAAGGAATTTTAGATTCTTATAATATTCTGAGATCACATCAACTATCACAGGTGAAATATTGCTGATTCTAGATAAACTCAAACTCTGAAGAGTTATAAGAGCAGGACTACCTAGAGTCCTTCGCAAATTAACTTCGGTAAAGTTCGAGTTATTCCAAATTTGCAAATGCTCTAATGATTTTAAATTTGTCAAGGTTATCAGTCCTGCATCGGTGAGATTCTCGCAGCGAATTATAGCCAAATCTTCTAACAACTTGCACTGTGACATCAAATAAAGTGTCTCATCATTCACAGCATCAGCCCCGTAAATATGTAGAGCCTTAAGAATCTGCATTTTAGATCTAATAAGGTTTTGCACATATTCTAAGTCAAGATTTCTTATCTTTTCTATAAAAATATGGCTCAAGTAATGACAATTATTGAGCAAACTATCACGGGTGATTGCCGGTAGGCCAAATTCCGACAAAGCTAAATATTTCAGATATTTGAAATTATCGTAGGAAATCGTTAAATCCAAATTGCTCACCAACATTAGAGAATTCTTCAAATTAATTTTCTTCAAATTTGGCCATTTTGTCACGTCTTCTTCAAAATCTTTGCTTATACGACACATCACAAGTTCCAGTGATGTAAGGTTAGGGCACTGCTGTATAATCGATTTGATTTCGGGGTAATTATACACGTACTGTATTTTAAGGCAGTGTATGCAGTCATTATGAGATTCAATGATACCGAGGTTCTTTTCGCTTACTTCTGTTTGACCTGGTTTCCCCGAGTACACGATCACTAGGTCTCTCCATAGTCCTGCGTCTCTTGCTAATTTCTTCCAACGGCTACAAACATTTTCACATTCTAGTAGTGTCTCTAAAGGTAGCAATTTAAGAATTTTGATCATCAATTCGTCTGGTAAAAGGTCTACTTGGTTAGTAGCATCTTCATCGCTTGGGATGGTCATTATTATGGACCTGAAATTTACAATAACATAAGTAGGTAAGTACTTACAGTTGTACAGAAATGTCATCAATACAAACACCGTCCAATGTAGGCATTTATAATACTTACCTTTTTAATTTATTTTTTTATTTGTATCACAATATTTTTGCCTTTTCAGTGTGAAACTGCGCCGCTTGTAGCAAATATGCAAATCATTTCAAGTAAGTATTTACGTTTCTAGATTTGGCTTCATTCCTCACTATTATGCGTATTTTACTACTTACTCCCTCTACTGTAGGTAAAACAAAAGAGGGAGAAAGGGAATTCAGCACGTATGACGTAGTTTCAAAATAATAGTGCCTCTATAAAATACCTAGCTTTGTTTACATCTGACATCGGTGCCAAAAGGTCAAAACGTGTTAATTAAGTGAATAAAGATTGATAATAATTAGACTTATTACTGGTATTTAGTCTTGTAGTAAGTTGCCGTTATAACATTTTCGTTCAGTACCAACAAATCAATAGCGTAAGTTAAATTATCGCGTAAAACAAGAAATATCTAACCGAAAACACTTGTCGCATTGCGCTGTCAGATGCAAACTGTAGTGAAGTTGTAGCGGACTGTCAAACCGACCGTTGACATTAGACGCCATGTTGACCATAGACAATTCACTTAAATCTACAATCCTACATTTATGTATTGTCTATGCTTCAATTAACTATTATTTGGTAGCAATTAGGTACCTACACTTAAATTTAACTATGTGACTCCGTTTGAATTATAGCCATTTTATGGAAATTCAAAGCATATTATTAAAATACTTACATTTCTTTCACTAAAGAGATTTATTACCAGATTGAACGTACATATGAGAGTGTAAATAAAGTTTATAACACGGCTTATTTCTAAAATATTGTTTTTGTTTGTTTATTAATTACCTATAATTGTCTTGTTGTATTTATTAATTTAAAAAAATATCTATCCAAAATGTACCGTCTGCCTAGTGCCTACCACATTTATAAGCTTCTTAGAAAATATACAATACCTATACCCAGACAGCGGTAATTAAATAGCATCCGCATTCATCCGTTATATAACATGTAGCAAAATAAACCTCCCGCTAATTGGAACAAAAATTGTTTTAGATTTTGTATTTCGATAATGGTAACCTCACTGTTAAGAGTTCATAATCTCCTTCAATAATACAAAATTTACAGCGATGATAAAATAAATGTTTATTACATAACCATTAACAACAAACAAATACAAAAAACGCTGTTACTTTTTTGTCAATTATACCTGTTATTATCTTCTCCGGTCTCCCCAATAATTCGATAGGGTTTTGTTACCAACTTCGTGGGGATACGTTATCTTTGTTAGAATATATACGTTAGAGTGAGAGCGAAAATCCGCATCAGACTTGGGGCCTTTTTATTTTTTGCCATACGCCGCCTTACTCCGCTCAGTGAGTCGGATTCCGTCGGGGCGGGTCGTCACTACAGTCTATTTATTGCGAATATACATTTTGTGTAATATAAATTTAGTGTAGAGTAGGGCGGCCCGAATTTACACCCGACCATTGTACTTAATTATAATAATCACAATGCTCCACCTCAGGAATATCGCTAAAACGGTAGCACCGTTAAAAAATAGCATCCAGAATGAGGCAGTCAATAATATGCTTAAACTTACGCCTGCTGGTGTAAATGTATGCTGCCGCACATATGCAAGCCATGAAATTCCAGACAGGCTTAAAGATATTCCAACCAGCGGAAACCCGAGATTCTTCGACATGGTGGAGTACTTCTTTCACAGAGCCTGCCAAGTGATCGAAGACAAACTTGTAGAAGACATGAAGTCCAGAGTTTCCATCGAAGAGAAGAAAAAGAAGGTAGCCGGTATCCTGAAACTCATGCAGCCATGCGATCACATTCTTGAGATTCAATTCCCATTGAGGCGCGACTCTGGCGATTATGAAATGATCCTTGGCTACAGGGCGCAACATTCCTCACACAGGACCCCAACCAAAGGAGGTAGGTGACATATTTTATAGATTTTAGCTTTGCTTACATCATCTGTGTACCTAATACTTATTGTTAATAGGAAGTGTTATTTATAGCTCACGCGACACGTGATGTGACTATACGTAATATTGTACTGTCTAAAATATGCTCTCGTGAATTTTAGCTTCCACTTTACCTGCCCACTAACTAGAAAAAATGTGGAATGGTATAATTAGTAGTCAACCAAATCATTTTTTCGGTCCTAGCTTCTAGAGTTAGGAGATTCTAACATAATAAAGTACTAATCTAACCTTAAATTATGCCGTCACATGCTATGCCTACCAGTGCCGAATAATGCCATTCACCTTGATCCTATGTTTGACTTGTTTAGACCACCGTCGCCCATTTAACCAAGTGGGTACTACTATTATTACCCCTCAGCTAACGTTACTGGTACACCATAAGATACTTACCATTCATTTCATTTGAACATTGTATGAATTTGTCAATAGGAAATCAAGTAACAGACTGAGTGAATATAGTCACAGGATTATAGCACAAACAATTATAGAATGTCAGAGTTAGTATTATTCAATATTGATTATGTTTTTTTTTGTTTTCCTACTAAATTGTGGGTCTGTTCCTTAAAAAAAAATGTCAGAAGTTTAATGTTCTGTGACAGGCAATCGTTGCTTTTAGGTACCTAACGCTAATATTAAAAAAATCGCTTAGAAGAATATCACAGGATATATAAAGATATACGATAAAATTTATATATATTCAAAATTCTATCTATAAAATCAGTTGCATAATAAGTGCGAAGGTAAAAAAAAATTAAGAAAAATTGTATCTGCTTGGTCACTAGATGTAATATCTATTAAGTAATCTGCGATAGATAACCGATAAAGTAACTAGGTAGGTACTAAAAGTTTTCTCAGACTGATTTATAATGGTGATAATTCATTGCAATGTGAATATGCGCCACTGCACTTCATATTAAGAATTAAAATCAAACCACTAAAAAAGAATTCCTAAAAATCTCAGATCAACCGAAAAAGTCGATTGACTGGTTAAAATGCGATTAATGCTTTTACAATATTATTGTCTATGAAAGCAAATTATTACTATCAAGTTAATGGTGTTATAGAAATAATTGTTTTAGAACAAAATAATAATGCGTTATTTTTGCATTATGGTTATCAGCATTGAGGCTTTAGTCTCTTTAAAAGCATCAACGACGAAAAATGCCTGCCTTTCGATAGATCATACAAACACTACCTACAAACGTTATCGCTCTGTTATTTTCAACCACATTGCAAGTAATAAAACTATCTTTAACAAAACAAACGTCAAAAGCTCTTCAAAATATGTAAAGTATAAAACGTATTATAAAGGATAACTCAAAAAAAAAGGCCGTGTGGTTGACGGGGCCGTGTGGTTGACGGCATAGAATACAAGTGTCACCACCCCCTATCTTCCCGTGGGTGTCGTAAGAGGCGACTAAGGGATAACACGATGCAAATACCATCTTTGCGTAGAGACGGAAAACTCGACATCAAACCCTATACGACTGCCTCGTTGGTCTCGCGGCATAAATGTGCGCGTGGGATCGGGAGGTCCCGGGTTCGATTCCTGGGTCGGGCAGTGTTATTGGGTTTTTCTGTCACGAAATTCTCAGTAGCAGCACGGAGTCTGGAAATGTGCCCGGTACGGCAATAGGCTCGCCCCTTATTACGTGGGACTAAAGTACATCTGGCGAAAAGTGGGTGTAGAAATACACCTCTGCCTACCCCTTCGGGGATAAAAGGCGTGACGATATGTATGTATGTATGTAACTCAAAAACTACCTAATTGAGCAAATTTAAATCAGACCACACGAGGAGCACCAGCAATTATAAGTATTAAAAATAATCCATCAAAATCGGTCTACCTAATAAAAGTTCTGAGTAACAAAGCACTAAAAAGCCTTCGAATTGAGAAATCGGTTAAAATGCATCCCCTCTTTGATACATATCCAAAAACATGTTCGGTAGGTAGGTACCTTGACTATACTATACTTGACTATAATCTTAACGTGTCTCATACGTTTATTATAAATCTTTTGATGCCGGCAGCTGCTCAATTATCTGAAAAATGGTTGCATAACGTGTATGAACAGTGAAAACGATAGGTAGGTATATGTATATCTTATTCTGGGATGCTGATAGCGCCGATCGAAAGATCACCCACGGTGAAATCTGAAAAATGATGAGGACTTCTAGTCTGACTAACCAATAACGTTAGATCCAGTTTCTGCCTCTGCAGCGGTTTTCTGATCTCTTTTTATGTTGCACTTATCTTCTGTATATCTACAATTCTTGCATTACTGACTGAATAACAGTCATCGAACAGCCGTAACTATTGGGCGCAAAAAGCTTAAATGACTAGGGATGATCTAAGATGCCTAGTGATTTCGTAAATTAATAAATGATTAAACACATTAGTAACAATCGAAAGGGACGTTCAAATACCCGAACAAAGAAACCTTGAGCAACAAATAAATCCCTATACTTCTTTATATACTGTATTGAAAACTATTGAGGAAAACAGCTTCAACGTAAAACCGGTTTATCTGAAGATATTAGAGCATTTTTTGTAAACGATCTCGAGTATTTTTTTGTAAATATATGTCGGCACATAATGAGAGGAAGTGGATGATTATTACACACGTTACAATGACGTCATACTGGTGTGGAGTCTGCTGTAGGAAAAGATAGCCTCATATTCATTTAGCAACAAATATTTGGTAGTTCCAACCGCGGTTTCATCCGCCGCTCCTTCTCGGTTACCTTTTTTTATTCTGCTCCTATTTTAATTTTTTATCCTTCCATAATAATAGGCTTCATAACTGGAAAATTATTTTTAAATTTGATTAGCATTTCTTGAGCTTTCAAAGAAACAAACTCCTCATTTATAAACTAGAGTTCTGCCCGACCTCGAGGGAATTCAGGAAAATCCCTTTTTTGTGCACCCCTACGATTCTCAAGGAATATAGGTACATAGCAAATTTATGCTTTCGGCTAATAGTTTTGGCTGTGCGTTGTCTGCCAGCCAATCGGTAAAGCAAGAACTTTATGTACCTATACAGGTAATACATATTAAGTAAAACCAACATATTTTTATAAGCATATAGAGAGTTTTTACAGGACCTATTATATGGTGCGTCTTAACAAAAATCCAATAACAATTTTCCTTAATGCGGATGACGACGAAAGTCACGTTCGCATTAAACACATAGAACCATAACCACAACATTTTTAATAATTATTTATACGAAATTAGTTCTAAATAAACATTAATATGTAAATAAATTTTTATCAGAAATAATTTATTTGCTAGAAATGTGGTAGGATACATGTTCACTCTTACCTCAACCTCTTTTGCCACACGGCCTGTTTACAAAACACATTAAATTTGTAAAGTCGTGACCATAGCTAACACCTTATTATTTGTACTTTACAAGTTACATAAATGTTTACTTATTTATGTAAGTCTCGGCTCGCTGCACTCTAATAACAACATAATTAAACTTGCTCACGTATAATTTGCCATAATTAGGTATAATAGATAGAGAATCGACTCTCGAGAAAAATTATAACAATACGCAATGACTTGCCACTAAAAAGTAAACAAACATTTGTTTTAATATTGTGATGTCGTTGTTTGTTTATTTATTTATTTATACATAAAATACATGTTCACATTGCCATAGTTATCTTATCCATGTCCTAACTACTGAGGTTGGAATTATACATTTTGAAAAGGTAGGTTTTATTATGAGGCAGGCACACTAAAGAAGGCATTTATATTTTTTATAGGGAGTAAAATATGGCTTAAGTTTTTTGAAAAGTGTTGATTTTGAAGCTAAGATCTGTGAAAATCGGGGCAACGGTTATTTACCAGTAGTTAATAAAAGTCCAATAAACAATAACATTCCAGAAACTAGTCTGTTATAGTCTGAAACACAAGATTCGTATACGTTGGTATCGGTATATGAAATCAACAATGCTCTTTGTGATAAGCGGTTATCGACGGATAAATAGATTAATGCTACCACTGTTTTAATGCCGAGCTCTCCAACTCTATTCTCATAATCAATACTTAGCCGATTATCTTTCATTCCTTATTTACCAAAATAATTGAATATTTTCACTATTTTACCTTCCTGGAACATATTTATAGTAAAAATATTGATATTTTATTTTAAACTATGTTAGATGTTCCTCATCTGTACGAGCGCACACATTAGAAGATTTCACAATCTTCTAATGTGTGCGCTCCAAATCCTTACAAGCTTACTGTGATCGGTAATTCAATACCAATCTGATGAGCTCACATTTTTAATTCTGTGTAATGAATATAATAATCGCAGGCGGTCAGAACTAGAGGACTTATCAGGCATAACTTTTATCGTCACTGCATAGTCATCATCGTCTTACCCAACTAATTTTATTCTTGTACCATATTAGATAAGAACGGATAAAAGTTTGGCTTGACAACAAAAGTAACAGCTAGTAATTCCCCGAAATCAATCAAAATCTTTATATACCACTTTGATATGTTACGAGGCTTATCGCACTTATATTCAAATTTCAATAGCACATTGGCAGATTCGAGTATTAGTCATATGATAGTAGATAATGGTCTTGAAGCTTATGACCAGCTTGGCAACGGGAGGCGTGGTCGTGACGCACACCAGCGTCAGACATTGTTACGCAATGTCTAAAATTAAATATATAGGTATCACTTGTTTTCACTTCTTGGTCGACACCCACATCTCATATTAGATACGTAAATATGTCAGCGAAAATTTTAAAGGTACACATACCGACATTACTCTAGGTACTAGATGTCACGACATATTATGCATTAGACTTATTACTTATTAACATCGCTTGGGTATTTCTCAAGGATACAAGTACCTGATTGACCTCTGTGTATAGTCAACAATATGACATGATGATCAAATTAGACTTATTCGAAATCAGTTAATCTAGGCGCAAAATATTGACCGATACCTATTTACCTACGTACCTGATAATTTATGCAAATAGCAAATAATATTATTACATAATATCAACTCAAATGCAGTAATGTTTATTATCCATCTGACGATTCAATAACCAATCAATGGAAGGTACAAAAGCGAATGATATACATTTTATTAAACGTCGTGGTAACTAAAATAGCAATGAGAGCAGCAAAAAATAGTCACTGAGCATGACTATGTGAATAATAACATCGTATTGAGCTCAATTCAGAACAATTCTGTTTCCTGCTGCAAATTCAGGCGGTAATTGCAGTTGCTACATAGGTAATAAACGTAGATACATTTAAATAAAAGTATTATCTACTTTTTTTCTAAAAACCGATGTTATTATAATTTAAGGAGATTTATAAATTGATTGATGCTTTTCAAGCCTTAATAACCCTGTATTCAGTTTTCAAAAATGTCTATGAACTTATTTGAAAACAGCAACAATGTTGACGAATTTTCGTAAGAAAAATCAAATACTTATTTCAAACCAGCAGATAGACACATTTTATTTCCGTCACTCATAGTTCGCTTCTATATATAAACACTAGTAAACGAGCAGAAGAATATACTGTAGGTAAGGTACTATTACATAAACACGTAGGTAATACTGCCAAACTAACAACGGTATCAAAAAATAATGAATTAAACTACTTTTTGAGACGAATTTGTGTTATGTAACATAGGTTATCGTATCTAGATCCATTATATAAGCAACTATTGTACTATTTACATCTAGGACAATCGGTTTTTCATATCTACAACCAGCAGTAAGAACAATGATCAAAGAAGTGATAATCGTCCATTCGTTCCGTCATAAATCGTGATGTCGCATTTTAATATTTTTAACAATAACCACTTCACGTGTTCTTGCACAATCTATACATCTTTAAAATTATCGATTAGTTACCCAGATATTTTACTATGCAAAGATGGCCCCGGCCCGGGCAAACTCAAGAATCCAAATACACATTTCCACCAATTTAAACTTTTTGCAATATATTTTTATGGTGTTTCTAAATTGGTCTTTTGCTGTGTATCTTTCCAATATTGATAACTTACTTAAATACCAATTTAATAGGTATCTTTTAAATAGAAGTGGTACATAAATAATTAAATGTACATACATTATTATATTTTGTTCGTTTCCTGAAACTATTTTCTCGAGCATGTTTGTGCCAAAAACGCTCGTAGTAACGTTAAATACCAATCATGTGACTAACATTGATGATATTACATAAACAACCTGTACAATAAAATGCCTAAGTTGCATAGCAAAATCATTATTTATTTGTTATGAGCTGTTTATTACTATTCCTAGCATGTGTAATAGTTAAAATATAGGAAAATGAAAAGTAAAAATTAATTTCGATCATTTTAACTTGGCATATAAATGGGCAATAAAAAGCAATAATTTAAGTTGAAATAAATACACCGTGCCTCCTTTTTTTTCTTAATTTAAATGTATAGTTCTATCTATTTCAGCAGCTGCGAAAATATTTGCATGTTTAAACCAAATTTTGTATAAGATTAAGACTTCAATGCCATAACTGGTTTTGCTCCCTATTCAGCTATGAAAACGTTATAGATATAAGTTGAGTACTTTGGCATTCGTATTATTGTTATGGATGAATAGCATTTATCCTTATAGAACATTTAATTATATTTTTATTAAAGATCAATGTCAAGGACGTTTTAAAATGTGGCCTCGTAGCATCTCAGTCGTGTGTAAGGGGGCGTAATTACAACTATATATCTATTTTTCTGCTGTATAATTTTGTAACCTTGCAATTATTTTCTTTGGTTCAAAATCACCATTGATGTTATTATTACGAGTGTAACTTGTTCTTCTGTTCTCAAATAATTGTTTAGGTAGTAAAAAATTTAAACATATGGTGTCATTGTACTACCCACCAGGTCATTGTTTTAATTAGTAAGGTACCACTAAATCTACAGCAATATGGGATTTCCGGCCTTTATCAGTATTTTTTTTATTGTTTGAAATAGTCATATTAGTCATCTAAGCTGTGAGACTCTTAAAAAATCCTAACACAAAAACTTATCGGACCATTCTGTATCAGCAGATAGCGTTAAAATCTACCTACCACCTGTACCTATGCTGGTAAGCATGATAAAATGGAGATCTTTCGTTCGGCAACTGTTGGCATCAAACGTGACCCCAACGTGTAGTGCCTATTTATTGACATAATTTATCAATCGAGATAATGTCGCAATGGTGCGATTGATAAAAAGGAAACAAATAATGTGATAAATATGTCATTTGTGATAGTTTAAACATATACCAAAACGCGTATATACGCGCTGTAGTTTGTCATCAGGTGCTTAACTACTGAAATAAATATATGAATTACATCAGAAATCTTAAAATTGATGTGTCGTTATCGCTTGTTTTAGGATAACCTCACAGAAATTATAACGCAAAGATTTTGTCTTAACCTGTCCATCTTATTACGAGATGAGACTTATGGACAAATTGAGAAGCTATTGAATGAGTAATTAAATAATTATGACATCAGTGACAATAAACAAGTTCATCTGCTCTTAAATTTTATTTACGTTCATAAAATATTTAAAAAAAATGGGTTTCAGTCGTTAATTTAAACGCGGTTCATAGATATGCACAATCTTAATAAATTGTAGAACAAGTTGCTTTAAGCAGAATGTTTTAATCACAAAACAGTGAGCTACACAGGTTTGCCGATATTTCTATAATTTGATGGTCATATTGTCGAAACGAATAAACTGAAGTCTTTTATTATGTTTTATTCAATAAGCAGGTTCTCTTTTGTTACGATAGATTTCGCACACAATTAACATTACTAATGGAAGGAAAGAGGAACCCACCTCGCACTATCGGATTGACCACCCCAACTATTGCAATAGAAAGAGGTTGACAATAGGTAGGTACTTAAACTCCTCTAATGAAAAAGGATAAGATTATATGGAATAATGTGGAAATGGGTTTCAGGAAAATACCTGCTCCCGCTCTGTACGCCGACTGTTCTTCGGCACGAGTTTCGCCTCAGGACGAATGCCTCAAGAAGAATGCCTCGTGCAGAGGCATATTTCAGAGCAACATTGTAGATCGGTCTGGCGTGCAAGTGTTACTTACTTACTTGATACTTGATGGCACGGACTGTTTCCGCAACTCCACGTCTTGGCGTGTATTTTGCGTGCGGGTGGGAATGGTGTCGTCATTCGAGCCACCCCAGCTCTTCGAGGAAGGCCAGCAGACTCTTGATGTGGCCCACGGCTTCCCTCAGGGTGCTATTTTTCGTCAGGTACTGCTGCCTGTACTGTGCGACCTCAGGTTAGTCGAGGAGCAGGTGGGCTGCCGTCTCGTCTGCTGGCATACAGGCCCTGCACAGCGGGCTGTCGGTGATACCTTAGTAAATAGGTGTTTATTAAAGAATCCGTGTCCTGTGTAGGCGGCCGTGACTGTCCTCAGTTGTTGTTTGGACAGCCGGAGGATTTGTTTGGCTATCTTACTGTCTACTGTGGGAAGAGCCTCCTTGGCCTGCCTACATGTGTCAATACCAATCCAGGACTGGTTGTATTGGGTCCTGGTCCTATTTCTTACCAGGTTGCGATAAAAACAGAAGGGACGGGAATAATGGGCTCGGGTCCTACCACCTCTAAAGTGGCCCCTCTTCTGGCAAGTATGTCGCCTGCGTCATTCCCTCTTGAGCCACTGTGGTCCTTGATCCATTGCAGTGTTAATTTGTTTTGTTTACCTACCTCTGTTAGTTTCTGGTGGCATTCGAGCGTGAGTGCCGAGGTGATAGTATGGCTTTTGAGGGCTGAGAGGACAGCCTTACTATCTGAGAGGATCCTAATGGATCGTTTCCTTACCTCACGTGCCATGATTGCTGTGGCAGCTAGGATTATGCCAAAACATTCGGTCCGGTAGACCGTGTTGTAGGCTCCCAGCGGTGCTGCTATGTTGATGTTTAGGTCCTCGGAGAATACTCCTGAACCCGTAGCTGTATCCGTTTTAGACCCATCTGTGAAGATCGTGAGCTCGTTGTGGTTAACTGCTCCTTCGTGTAGGTCCTTGTACAGTTGGATTTTGTATTTCTTGTCGAAAACAAATTGTTTCGGTATACGGTCGCCAATGGCTTGTGTGATAGGAACTTCTTTAAAGAGTGTATTTAAGTTGTTAGTGTGCGGTGTGTTAGTGTCTTTCCAGAGCTTCAGAGCTCTTAGCCGGACTGCCGACATCGTTGCTTCCTGTTGTATGAACAGGTGCAATGGAGGCAGGTCCAGCAACACTTTGAGTGCCGATGTTGGCGTTGTTTTCATGCAGCCCGTGGCCGCTAGGCATGCAAGTCTTTGAAGCCTTTGAAGCTTGTTGGCGGCCGTTATTAGGTTGGTCCGAGGCCACCACACTACTGCGCCGTAGCTTACCATCGGACGTATTATTGTCTTATAGAGCCATAAGACAATTTTGGGGGATAGGCCCCAGCGTTTACCTATCATCTTCTTGCACTGCCAGAAGACGATGCTGGCTTTATTGAGCTTATTTTCCATGTGGCTGTTCCATGTCAATTTGCTGTCGAGAGTGACACCCAGGTACTTGACCTCGGTAGACAGCTTAAGCTCTGTATCAAATAACCTGGGCAGTCGGTAAGTACCCAGCGCGCGTTTGTGTGTGAACATAACTAGTTCGGTCTTGGTCGGGTTTACAGATAATTCGTACTCATTACGCCACCACTCTACTATGCGTAGGACTTGTTGGGTGAGGTCGTACACTGTACTGGTTACCTTACCTGAGGCATGGGGTCTCATTCCTTAGAACATTTTCCGTCATTCTTAACTCTCTCAACAGATGGCTTTACTAGTATCGATTGTTATTGATGACTTCATGCATAAATGATAAATAAGAAAATACAGTTCTAAAATATGATATTTATTAATTAAAAAATCCCTTTATTACGATTAAATAAAAAAATGAAACATTTAATTGAATATGAATATTTTTGAAAAATATGATGTGCACTTCGTTGCTCTGGTGGCCAAAATACGTACTAGCTTGTAGTAAAACGTTACAATGAGTTAACTTTCACTCGGCATTCATAGATGGCGCTTTTACGTATGTATATATTTATTTTTATTTAATTTGGTATTAATCTGTAGATGGTAAAATAAATAAATATTTATTAAATAAACATCAAATATTTGAAAAAGTAAGATATTATGTTAACCAATGAACGGCCATGAGCATTTATTTTAAAAAGTACCTGTATCTTAGGTACCTAGTCGAGCGATTGCGTTTTGTTTTTACATTTAAGTACGTAAAAGTAGTGTAATTTAAATTTTATACATAATAAAAACATACTGTGTTTGTAGTAGTATTATATAATAAATTTTCATAAATTATGTTAATCAATATGCGTCTTACATTTATAGGTACCTACCTATAGTCTGTTCAAGATACGAAAAAATAAAATGTAAACAAACCATAAAATGGTTCTTTTAATGTGGCCTTCGCAACAAAAGTAGATTTAAGTTAAATACTCCAAGCGAAAGATGCAGTTAGTTTTACAAAAATACGCCTGTCCCTTCAATTCATAAATGATACTGTATATTTTTTACCTTTTATTTTTTTCGTAGGTATCTTGAACAGACAATAGCAACTAATAAACAGTTGATGTTGAGTATGTTGTAAATCAAGCTAATGAAAAAAAAAAAAAAATTTAAACTTTGATAGCCGACTTCTCTAGAAGTCTAGAACTCATTCGCTTGGTTCCCGATAGGTATAGTATTAAATTTATCTATGCCGATAGTCATGACTTCATGAGTCGCACAATTGCAAAATCGCGTACCAAGTACAACAAGTGCGTCTCTATAAAAATACCAGGGTCGAAAACCAGGTATCAAAGGCAAGTTTTTGGGCACTCGAGTATAGAAAACTTCGTGTGACGCCCTGGTAATGCAAGTTTGTATTGAAAAATAAACCTTATCTTAATATGAGTAAGGATGTTTATCGCAAAATTAGGTAATGGACTTTTCTAAATACTTTCATGGAAATTTATTCCTTACTACCATATATTTAAGGAACTTTGTCGCGCAAAACCTTGCAAGTTTTATATTCCTGAGTACTCAAATTACTTTTAAGTATTTTAGTGTTTTGTGCGTCAAAGTTCCGTAAATGTATGGCAGTAAGGAATATTATTTCATAAAAGTATCTGTAGGGTAAATACGCCATACGTCGGCCCCTCCCCAAACTTCGGCCGTCTGCACATTTTCGGCTTGCGTTCATTTAAAACGTATTGAAGTTACACATTTGCCACTCGAATTACAATCTTAGTTCATAATCTATATGTACAACCGTTACTTTCCGATTACGTTACACACTCTTCGCACACTGAGCGTCAGTAGCGATTGCGCCGTCGAAGCGTCAATTTCATATTTAAAGTACGTTACTTGCTGTGAATACCCACACTTCGAGGATTGATATTAGAACGGTCAGACATTCCTTTTTTATTGTTTTAAGCATTATTATTAGTAATTAGTGATTTTGACTATATTTTGAGATAGATTTTTCAATGTTTAACGTATTGTTTTAAGGGAAAATAGGAGGCCGCCAATAGAATACCAATTTTGAATTAAAACCGGATTCTCGGCCGTGGCCGACTAAAAGTAAATGCAGTCTGTTTTATAATTTCCAATTGTACTAATTCCATTGCCTTAATAAGAGAATTTGCAACGCATATAGGCAAATAAATCTATTTTACGTTTAATCGCCAAATACCGGCCGGGGTGATATTAGTTGAATCTCGAGAAATAATGTACACAAAAAATAGAGGCTGGCTTTAGAAACATTAAAGATCGTAATGTCGACCAGCCTCGAATTCGAGCCCAACTATACAGGCTAATTACTTTTCTTATTTTCTCAAAATTAAATATTTATTATACGTTTATTTATTTCGTCCGTGTGGTGACGGATTAAGAATACGGAATGTCACCACCCCATATCATCCCATGGGTGTCGTAAGAGCCGACAGAGGGAGCATATTATGCAGAGAACAGCACTGTAGAGAAGGAAAACTTGATACAAACCCTATACCAACCCGTTTGGCCAGCGTGGTATAGTAGGCCAATTCCTCCTGTCAAAGGAGAGGCCTAGTCCAGCAGTGGACTGTAAAAGGCTGGTGATGATTATTTATTTATAATATAAAGAGTTAAGTTTAAATGTAGGAGTTGATATTATTGAAAACATTTATATTAGCTTATTATGGTATAGAAATATAAGATATAAATTGCTCTTTGGAACTTGCTACCTTAACCCATGTTAATTACGTAGCTTAAAAATATAAATATATTCAATAATGATACTCTGGGCCAAAAATGGTATGAATTATTTTTGAAAAGATATCCAGAACTAATTATAATTATTTTGATGTTTACTTTGTTATAAATTGTAATACTTACCTAACGTTATTTAAGTGCAAATAAAAAATACTTTACCTACTATTAAACAAATACGATTAATAACGTATACTTAGTGAGACTCCTGCCAAAATAAATCATATTAGTAATATTTATCCGTCTTAATTTAAAACATCCTATACCCGGCCGATATTTGGGAAAAACGCGTCCGACCATGGCCCGTGAATGGCCGACTTTAGGGTTTTTTCGTTCTCGACGCATATATAAACCTTAGTACTTTTTCCTTGTAGTAGAAATGTCAACCTTATGCCCATAAACATGAAATAGATTTATCAAACTATCCAAAACCGCATCGGAAGCTATCCTTTCGTTGCAAATTGATGGTGCCAGACCGATTCCAAAACAGAAAAACCGTAAGGATGCCGAAATTTAGCGTATTTACCCTACTACGTTACCGTCGGGAAGTGATGGGTAGCACACTCTTTCAAAATGAGGATCGTGCGAGGCACTCTTTTTCCGAAGTGTGCTAGCACACTGTGCTAGCACGAATGAGGCGAGGCCGCGAGGTATTGATGGCACAGTGAGTGTGTGAGTGCACATAAGTGTGCCGCACTCAGGCGACATCGCATCGTGTGTCGTGAGTGACACAGCACACATTGGCACGCTCACAGAACATGGCACATTTTGACGGTATTCGCCGGCTCACCGTTTGATAAGATTTATTTGAAATGAGTAACTTACTGTAATATGTTTTGAGATTTGTTATATTTATATAATAACTTGAGTTTATTGTAAATATACTTAAGATTTTTCTGCATCTCATTTATCAAAGCACAAAAGTAATATTAACTCAAGCAACATCGAGTGTGCCACAACTGTGCTGTGTGCTAGCACGTCAAAATAAAAAGAGGGAGTAACTCACCACAACGAAGTGAGTCACTACAAGTGTGCTAGCACATGTGCTGAGTACCCAACACTAGTATTACGAATCCTACAAAATAAATGATTTTATAATAGTAAATTTAGTTTTTTATCTAATTCTGTTTATCCACTTTAATGGAGGAATAAAAAACGACCTAATTTATCAATTTAAAAATATTAATTTGCCAACATCTGGATTTCAGTTAATTATCTAAATAACTAACTTGCACGTTTGCATAACTTGCTTGTAAGGCCGAATTAATAAACCAATTGTAATGACTAGCTTTTGCGCGCGACTTCGTTCCCGTGAAAGTTGAAGATAAAAAATTCCAACGTTTTTGCAAGATTTTTTGTTAGTTGACGAGGTATCATGGTTTCATAAATAAAAAAATAAAATGAACTGTTGTTTCATTTCTACATTTTAATAGTTACCTACCTATTCCCCTTTTGCAATCTCGACGTTCGCTTCGCCAGGGGTTCGCCATTTAGGTTACATTAATTTTGCCTGAATACCAATTTAATTAAGAATATAATAATACAAATAAAGAATAACAATTTTCACGAAGCAGAACTCAAAGGAAAGCACCACCTAGTATAGTAATGTACCTATAATATTACCTGTAGCATGCACCACAGACCCTGGGACCACAGACCATCAGACCAAGGCAACCTCACAAGGTCATAGGTTTTGTCAAGTCTATTCAAACTAGCCCAAACACTACTAGTTTCTCATGTGTAGTTTAGGAGTTTCAGTGACCACCTGCCGGCTTCATCATCAGACCAAGGCAACCTCACAAGGTCATAGATTTTGTCAAATCCATTCAAACGAGCCCAAACACTAATAGTTTATCATGTGTAGTTTAGGAGTTTCTGTGACCACCTTCCGGCTTCATCATCAGACCAAGGCAACCTCACAAGGTCATAGGTTTTGTCGGTTTTATCAAGTCTTGTCAAACGAGCTCAAACACGACTAGTTTATCATGTGTAGTTTAGGAGTTCCTGTGACCACCTTCCGGCTTCATCATCAGACCAAGGCAACCACACAAGGTCATAGGTTTTGTCAAGTCTTGTCAAACGAGCCCAAACACGACTAGTTTATCATGTGTAGTTTAGGAGTTCCTGTGACCACCTTCCAGCTTCATCATCAGACCAAGGCAACCACACAAGGTCATAGGTTTTGTCAAGTCTTGTCAAACGAGCCCAAACACTACTAGTTTATCATGTGTAGTTTAGGAGTTCCTGTGACCACCTTCCGGCTTCATCATCAGACCAAGGCAACCACACAAGGTCATAGGTTTTGTCAAGTCTTGTCAAACGAGCCCAAACACGACTAGTTTATCATGTGTAGTTTAGGAGTTCCTGTGACCACCTTCCGGCTTCATCATCAGACCAAGGCAACCACACAAGGTCATAGGTTTTGTCAAATCTATTCAAACGAGCCCAAACACTACTAGTTTATCATGTGTAGTTTAGGAGTTCCTGTGACCACCTTCCGGCTTCATCATCAGACCAAGGCAACCACACAAGGTCATAGGTTTTGTCAAGTCTTGTCAAACGAGCCCAAACACGACTAGGTTATCATGTGTAGTTCAGGAGTTCCTGTGACCACCTTCCGGCTTCATCATCAGACCAAGGCAACCTCACAAGGTCATAGGTTTTGTCAAGTCTTATCAAACGAGCCCAAACACTACTAGTTTATCATGTGTAGTTTAGGAGTTCCTGTGACCACCTTCCGGCTTCATCATCAGACCAAGGCAACCTCACAAGGTCATAGGTTTTGTCAAATCTATTCAAACGAGCCCGAACACTACTAGTTTATCACATGTAGTTTAGGAGTTCCTGTGACCATCTTCCGGCTTCATCATCAGACCAAGGCAACCTCACAAGGTCATAGGTTTTGTCAAGTCAATTCAAACGAGCCCAAACACGAGTAGTTTATCATAATATGTAGTTTAGAAGTTCCTGTAACCACCTTCCCGGCTTCATCATCAGACCAAGGTGCATTCACAAGGTCATTCGTCACTGCATCATTTCAATGTTACCGTAACATAGCCACCAAACTTACGTAAGTATGTCAAATATCAGCTTTATGGAACAGTGTACAAAGTGCATTCCTTTTGAACGGAAAGACACGAAGTCATAAAAATATCGCTAGATGTTTTAACGCCACCCCGGTACATACGTAAAATAGGTACCTACTAGATCGGTTGATCGTGTTATAACCTTGAAATGAGGCACACTTGGGTGACAAGGTGAAATATCATATTGTTTACATTTTAGACAGAATGCTTTTTTATTATAGCGCCATCTCTCCTTTTTAATTTAAAATAACATTGCTTACAAAATGAGACGTAAGATGTCGCTACCATCGAATCCCATTTTTTCGTCGCTAGCGCCATCTGTTGTATTATTTACGGTATTAACATGTACTTATAAAAATAAAGGTCTAATATTAAGGATCTAACGTGGCCAATTTTTATGGACGACTTGCGGCATCTGTACTGTAAAGTATTATATTTATCTATGCCTGAGGTGAGAATGGTTAGATCATCTGCATAACCTATTGTGTAGAAGTATCTCGTGTTGAGTTTGTCTATGAGTTCATTGATGACTAAGTTCCACAATAGCGGGGAGAGTACACCTCCCTGCGGGCACCCTTTAGTTATCAAGCCTGTCTGAGTGTCGCCGTGCAGGCGCGCGTGCAAGTGTTAAAGTAGACGTTAAGAAGACTGCCTCCGTTTTGCAAGGTTCCTGTCATGGCCCTCCATGACAGGAACCTTGCAAAACGGAGCCAGGCGTCAGGTATTTCGCATTATTCCATATACTTATCACTTATTCTTTTTCATTAGAGGAGTTCAGGATTGTCAACCTTTTTCTATTGCAATAGTTCGTGGTCGTTAATAGTAGTCAAGCCGAGGATCCGTGGTGGGTTCCTCTTTCCTTCCATAAGTATACAATGGAGTTCCACCAAGATAAATTTACATTACAACTACAGTACATGGAATTAACCAAATTAATTAATATTTATGTATCTATATGATTACAAACAAGAGAAAGTTCAGCTTTAAGTCTGAAAAGTGATCGAGTTAATAACGCACCTCCAAAACCAGTTCGATAACCTTTATTCTAAGCCTTGCCCTGTCAAAGAGGCAGATTACCCACTTTTCTTGTGTATTAGTCCAGACACAAAAAGAGCACAAAATTTTGGTTGACTATGGTATGACTGCTCATTCTGTGGGGGATATATGTAATTCATAACATAAATCTAGTACGATCACAAAATGTTTGAATCATCTTTAACCATTATTGGGTTGGACTAACTGGTGGACTAAACGTAAGTGTACCTATAAGTACACTTACGTTTAGTCGGTATCTAACTATCTACATAATTCACAGTTAGAGCTGCAATTATTACGCAGTGTCCTCAATGTCCTCGTATCAGTCGGAACAAGTACACCGACAACCATTTCCTTCAACAAATGGCCTGTTTGTTTGTTGTCTTATTATGAACAATTTACAACAATTAACTCGATGTTTTCGAACAAGCCCGCATTCTAACACAATAAACTCATACGTGTTCTGTTAAAACAACACTAACGATAACATTTAAACTATTTGAACTCATTGGAGTATTTCTAAAAATATTCTCAGAGAAATCTAACGTAGGTTTTATTTTCTAAAAGAAACCAACGAGTTTAATTTGCCACTTGTAAATACTAGAAAGCGATAAAGTGGGTACCAATTACGACTTGCCCGGAATGAAGCTTCGTTGCTAAGCGCTGACATTATTCGGCTTAATAGGGAAACGATTAGGTATAGCATTCATAGACGTTCTACAAATCAATACGAAATAACACAATTAACGTACAATAGGATTAATCTTGTTAGATCTATGGCTTTCATTTTTAGAGTTTTGGATTTACACGTTGTTGTCATTTTGTAACTCAGTTCTGTTTGACCACAGGTATCAGATTCTCAACTGACGTCACCAGGGACGAAGTAAAAGCCTTGTCAGCTTTGATGACATTCAAGTGCGCCTGCGTCGACGTACCATTCGGTGGCGCTAAGGCCGGTATCAAGATCAACCCCAAGGCATACTCCGAACATGAACTGGAAAAAATCACTCGTCGTTTCACTCTGGAGCTCGCCAAGAAGGGCTTCATTGGTAAGTAGGTACTAGTGTCTCATATGCACAGACACTATGTAGTCTATTAGAGGTAGTTTGAAGCCATACACGGCATTTTTTTAAATGACGCATTGCGTCTTATCAGCTCTTCTCGCTGCATCTACGGCCCAATCGGTAGTTTTCCGCGTGCGTAATAAAATGTTATTTTAGTATCAGTACATTTAGTGTGTCAAAACACATAATTAAGTTATTGTCGTTTAGTCAGGTGTTATAGTTTTTAATACTTTACACTATGTATAGTTAATAATAAATTATACAGCGTGCGCTTCAGTTTTAAATTAACATTAGGTTACTAATTAATATTACATTGTATAAATTCGCTTTGCCTAGGGATGTTGTTGTTTACACAAAGCATTCTTAGCATATCGCAACTTTGTGTAATGCCTGTGATAATTGTGTGTATTTTACTCGTACGCACTACGGTACTTAGGTAAGCAAGATTGTTGGTTTAACCATTTACCTCGTCATAGGAGGTGTGTTTGTTTAGTACTTAGCAACAGATGGGCACTGATTTACGAGTAACGAAGTTCAAACTGAACACATTGCTATTCTAGTGCTGACCTTGTTCAGTTCATCGACTGTCAAGTATCACGTAGAGGGTCGATGACCGGAACAAGAAAATTATACTTGCCGCTTGCGTGACGATAATCATCCAACAACAGAGCCTTTAAAATTGAACTCCATATACCTAATATAGTTATAAGTTCGATATGAAGTGTTGGTAGTTGTATGGCAGTGATGTAATCTTCCCAATGAAAATGAATTGAAAGTGTAAGATCTCGTTAGGTAATCCGTTCGTAGCAAATGATAAAACTGTGCTGAGATATCAGGCACGTGTTCAATTAGCACACACTAGTAGCACTTGTTTATGACGAATGCGCCAATACACGAGTTGATCACGATCTCGCTATACCGCGCATCCTACCTAGGTATGTCTCCAAAGGTTTTTTATTAACCGATTGTGTAATACAAAATACTGCATTTTTACACGATTGGGAATGTATCTTCGTAGTCTTGATGGTTAAAATCACAGAACGTAAGATGGAAACCTTTGCGTAATTATGTCATAAAGTTGTGCACTAATCACGTTACAAAAAATTACATCGCGCAGAAACACTCGAGTCAAGTCAATCTTTTTTGTTGGAATCAACTCATACCTCTCATAAAAGCAACAAGTGGGCGAGTAGGAAAATCGCGTGTAGGTAAGCCCAAATTGCTGACATTGCTCATTCAGTAATTCGAACTCCGTCGTATACCTTTTTATTGGTTTAACATGTTCTACCGGGCATGTCACATGGCATGTTCAGCACATTTGAACTGCTATGACATATTCGCTACGTGCTAAACATCTGACCCATACAATGGCTGACCTTGGCCTTTTGCAGTTATTTTGTCAACATATTGCCACTACTCGTTTACCATAAAGTTGAATGAAGTTATCATACGACAATAATATCTATGATAGCTCTATTATGCGAGGAGGTACGTACACGCAATGATATAGCCAGTATTTCTTTATTCATGCGTGTGGTGGTTAACACGTCGGTAATTCCTGACGGTATAAGTGCTATCCGTTAGTTCATTAGTCGAGAACCATATTAATTATAGACCTACGTTTAATTTACCGACATAGCACATCAACCTAGTTTACGTATAGAGAGAGACGTGCACTATTAAGTTTTGTGAAATTGAAGTTTTTTAAACTTTGGGCTATCAATTTTAATATTATAATTACGTGTTACCACAGAATAAAGAATAGTGTTACTCAGATATCTTAAATAAGTATGTAGGATATAACGTGAATGCAAATTTATTAACATAGGTGCATACTAATGACAAATAAATGCAGTCATATAGTTAATAGGTTTGACGATGTCCTGAGTAAAATTGTAAAATATGTAAGCTAGTGTAATAAGGGTTTTCTGAAATGACATCCACTAGGCGGCAGCACTGAGACGTCAGGTACAGAAACCTGTCAAGTGTCAGAGCGCCTATGTTTTTATACATCTGTGTTTGTCTGTTTCATGTGTGTGAAAGCGTCCGTACCTATTTGCATTACTATCTGACAGCGTTTAGACCTGACGCATATGTAGCGACGTCTGGTGGCAGAAAAAGTATCAAACACTCTCATTCGGACAGTTATAGATAATTTTGCATTTAAACATAAGCGTCACCTGCACCTGCGGTAATGTCTGAATGTACCAACCGTCATGCTAACCGCAAAATTTACACCGGCTGAACTACCTACCTATTACGATAAAATGCGAAAGTTTATGACCATGTATGATTGTTGTTTTCATGCAAAACCAACTGAGCGAGCGGATTTAGAGATGACACCTTGCAGTAGAATATATAATAAACATAATTTCAACACCTATTTAACAATGTTTTCTTTTTTATTAAATAATGTACCTACATTACACCTAAAAAGAGAATGCGGTGACGAATGTACTAGTAGGAATAACTGTACCATAGCCGCAAAATATAGCCGATACCTACATCAGAATAGCACATAGTCACCTTTTGTCACATTAACCGACAAGCTGCTACATTTGGGAGGAGTAACTCTATCGCCTTGGAGCCCGAGTTCCGCTTACTAGTTCTACCAGAAATGACAGCATATCAGCTTTTCCACATCGCGACTGCTGTCTGACTGCCACCCGAAACCCGCCAGTAACTAGTTAGTAATACGTGTTATTATTGCGCAGGGCCCGGTGTGGACGTGCCCGCCCCCGACATGGGCACTGGCGAGCGCGAGATGTCGTGGATCGCCGACACATACGCCAAGACCGTCGGCTACCAGGACATCAACGCGCACGCCTGCGTCACCGGCAAACCCATCAACCAGGTGAGAGAAAAACTATTACACAAGTCGAAACTGAATGTGGATAGGCCCGCACCTGTTGCTATAGAAATAGGTTGACAATGACGACAACTTCTAATATAATATCATAAGACACGGATAGGCATCGGCGTATATAGCAGTCAACCCAGTATGGTCTAGTGCCCAACCCATAATTTTGGTTGTCGATCAACAATTCTTTTCCAGATACCTCAGGAACTTCGAACCATTGTTTTTAAGGACCCAGACCCACCCATAAATAACCGCCAATAGATACGGATAGATGCGGATAGACTCGAACAGCATGGATAATCTTTATGGATGTTCAAATTAATAAATTTATCCGGTTCCAATTGCCTTATTTTCGGTATAGAAGTTACCTGTTGAAGATGTTGACCTTTTTAAAAGATTTTTATTTGTTACAAGATTTTGCCTTTTGCATTAGTAATCCGTCTGAACACGATATTTTCATGGATGTAAATTACCGCGTAGCCATAGTCTGTAATACTGACAATACAAAAATCATCGTCCAAACATAGCTCGGGCTTTAACCTTACAAATTAGGCGCGAAGTTGTGTCTATTCTTATTCCTAAATAGGTAATTGCAACCATCCGCATCATTACTGTCTAACCGAAAGTATTAAAACGTGGTTACCTACAGTACTAGTCGACCAAGCCAACTAGACGAATGTCAACGTGACAAAATTCAATATAATTCAATAATTATAATCCAGAAATTCCTAGTACCGATTGCAGGCGCATTGTACGTTCACACGCCGCGTTCGCACGTTACGATAAATAATTTCTGGATTATAATTGTTGAATTATGTTGAATTTTGTCACGTTGACATTCGTCTAGTTGGCTTGGTCGACTAGTATGTAGGTAATCATTTTAAAGTGGTCCAACTGTGTTTTGTACTGGTTTATTTCAGACAGCACGTACAAATCTCGTTCGATTAATCTGTCTGAAATAAACCAGCCCCAGAACTCATCTTGAGGAGAGATTGACAGGAGATTTTGGAATTTCAATGGTAGATATTATTTAAATTCCGAAATCTAAATATCTTATCGTCATACAGACTTTTGCAGTCCAATACTTGGGACTCTCCTAATTTGGGTCTCAATAGCGTTCTGAACCAAAAGATACATAGCTATTTGGCCTACTTTACCACGATGGCCACACTTGTTAGTAGGTACCTATATGGTTGATGTTACGTTTTCCGCACGGTACCTACGTGGTAAGTAATACCTAGTGGGTCCTCAGATCAAGGAAAAAATATTGTTTACACTGAGAGTGGTATTTACTCCTGAGGCTAGGTTCATACTGTAATTGGTTGTGTATTTTCTCCAGGGTGGTATCCACGGCAGAGTGTCCGCTACCGGCAGGGGAGTGTTCCACGGTCTCGAGAACTTCATCAATGAGGCCAATTACATGAGCATGGTTGGTAAGTACCGACACCATATCACATAACTTATTCATCTTTATGTTACTACAGACGAAGTTCTGCTTAGGGTAAGAAATTCAAAAAAATAAGTACCTACTCATTTATTATGGTAGTAGTCTATCATTTTTATATTATAGACAAAAATTAAAAAATAACCAACTTTATACTACCCGTGCCCATATAGAATAGGGATTATAAATGGTGGACGAAAAAGCCGGTACTGTCAGAATAATACGTACGGTCAGATATTAATTTATTGATGGAGCGCCATTTGACGGGCCCGGATTATATAAATATGCTCATGAATAAAATAAGTTCATGCATATTTAAGGAGACCGTGATGGTATCGGGAACGGCGAGCGACATTATTGAATGAATCTGATCTCAATAACGAAAATATAATAAGGGCTTAATTATTAAAAGCCTTTGGATACCTAATGAAAGGAAGGCTTGATAAAAGTAAATAAATAACACTCGGGCAAGCTTGACCTTATTCACCAATTGGTTTATAGATTAGATTAGATCAATAAACGAAGGTCTATATCAGCTTTGGCTTATTCGCATTTACGCCCTTTAAATACATAAAGGGATATAAAAATATTCAATACCAGATGTGAAAAACACACTTTTGCGCTAATTTGAAACCCACACGAAAAGATCTTTCCACTTGTCATTCCGTTCACGACGTCCAAAACTAGCAAACGGAAATGTTTCGTGCCAAATTGTCGAGCCCACATTTTCTACAAAAATTACATAACTCACGTACGTTACTTAGCACTGCGCCTACTATCCTACGTAGTTGCTTACGTCATACTGCGATAAAATGTCTGCCATCACTATAAAAATAAGAAAGCCATGTATTAACATGATAAACCGCCTCTACTATAATATGGCATATTTGCTAAGTTTATGAGATACTACGCTGAAATGTTGGCGACAACTGACACCAGTACTGGCCACACACAGAGATAATGTTTGAACATCATTAAACAGAACACCTCACAGTATTATATTATCTGTGACCTCACTAATAAAATACAATTAAAATGTGTAGGTGATTGACTGTTTGTCCGTGTGCAATACTCGTTGAACCGAATACGATGAGATTTGGAAATATTATACCCGCGATAGGCGTGATCAACTGATCATATATCATTTCACATTCACACTTACCATTAGCAATAAAAGCAAGCTTTATTGGGTCATATTAAGATTCCCCGAATAGGTCTCTTATTGAAGGACATTTACAAAAAAAACTAATTTGAGCCCTAGACTGGGCTGCATAGGGTCTAAAATTACGCATTCATATGGCCTATTATGTACCTGTGTAGGTGTTATTATGTAAATTTCTACAATACTATAGCTATATTATCTCTACTATTAATTTTATTGTGTTTAAAATTATGCTATGGCACGTGACGGTCACGGCCATATTTTCTTATAGATATGTAATCTTTATAACAAAAATAATAAACAAAATTATTTTATTACTCCTTCAATAATGCTGAGATTGTTATTGTGGTAGGTATATCTATGCCATATTATAAGATGGATTATTCATATAAGGTATATTTTGAGTTTCTCGATGTTAACTTACTGTTTCCATGTACTATCCCATCTCTGCTTATCAGTGACACTTCGAGATAGTGACTGGCTGGCATGTTTGCATGACTACGTCATTATTTGTCTCTTTTCCGAGGTTTGTGTGAATAAAATGGAAATCTGTTATGCGATTACGTTACCATACTCTAATTTATCTGAAAGATTGGAGATAAAAATTTATTTTTACTAAATTATGTTTTAAATATCTATCTATCTATATCTAGTGTAATAAAATAATCAGATTTCTATCAAAATCTTGGATCAGTCGAATAATTATTGTCAATGACAGTTGTCGCTTCTTTTTGTTGCGTCACTTTCACCTGGCAACCATCCTTATAACTTCAGCTAAAAGGTAGACGTAGAACGATATTTCACTGCCATTAAACACGACTCACGAGATGTGAGTCACGACTGTGCTGCTAAGACATTCGTCTACTGACCTAAATAGATCAGACCTAGCGTCATCCCGATTGCATCCAAGACTCATTCTCGTGAAGCCCGGGATTCGCTTACGTGTATTACGAATTTACGAGATTCTAATCTGGGAATACCAGATACCGGACCAGGATCCCGGGCTAAGGAATATTAGTTTTCTGAACTATATTGATATAGAACATTTGTTTACGTAGGCACTACTCCCGGCTGGGGCGGCAAGACCTTCATCGTGCAAGGTTTCGGTAACGTGGGTCTGCACACGTGCCGCTACCTGCACCGCGCCGGCGCCACCTGCATAGGCATCATCGAGCACGACGGATCTATCTACAACCCAGAGGGCATTGACCCCAAGGTAGGTTTTTTTTATATTTTTGTGTCAGTAGCCTAGATAAGTATTAGTTCTGTGTCGGGGAGAACTTTACAAGCATACAATCAACGGACACTAAGTACATCTCGAAGCAACAGCTTATAGGTCACACAGTATTATGTCGTGTCGTGTGATAATCGAATGAATAGGTACCTACTCGGCGGAGGTCAAACGGCCAGGGCCCTGTTTAATAAAGCTGACAATTCGACAAATATGTCAAAAAAGGACAAAATTGTAGATTGTCGCGCTAAAGCTGTTTAATAAAAGTGACAAATATGTCATAAATCGACAGGTGAAATCTTGTCATATTTGTCATGTAAAAATGCGTTTAATAAAACTCGACATATTATGTCAGAAAACCACGGTCAACATAATTTTGACAATTGTCGGATTCGGAGTCGTGACAATTATGTCAACTTTTGACATATTTGCAAATATTAGGTTTCGCGACAGAGGATACAAGCTCCTGTCAGAATTGTCGGACAATTCCACAAATATGTCAATATGTCATGACAATTTTCTGTTTAATAAAGCAGATTTGACAAGTTTTTCACGACATATTGTCACCTGTCACCTGTCGCTTAAAAAGTTTTATTAAACAGAAAAATGTCGGGTTGTCGCGACAATCCGACATATTTGTGAATTTTCCACCATGACAATTTTGTCGCTTGCAAGTTTTATTAAACAGACAAATTGTGAAATTGTCACTGTTTTACATATGTCGGACTTGTCGCATTGTCAGCTTTATTAAACAGGGCCCAGGGCCCTGTTTAATAAAGGTGACAATTCGACAAATATGTCAAATAAAAGACAAAATTCTAGAATTGTCGCGCTAAAGCTGTTTAATAAAAGTGACAAATATGTCAAAAATCGACAGGTGAAATCTTGTCACACTTGTCATGTAAAAATGCGTTTAATAAAACTCGACATAATATGTCAGAAAACCATGGTCAACATATTTCTGACAATTGTCGGATTCGGAGTCGTGACAATTATGTCGACATTTGACATATTTGTATATATTAGATTTCAACAGAGGGTACAAGCTCCTGTCAAAATTGTTGGACAATTCTACAAATATGTCAATATGTCATGACAATTTTCTGTTTAATAAAGCAGATTTGACAAGTTTTCACGACATATTGTCACCTGTCACCTGTCGCTTAAAAAGTTTTATTAAACAGAAAAATTTCGGGTTGTCGCGACAATCCGACATATTTGTAAATTTTCCACCATGACAATTTTGTCGCTTGCAAGTTTTATTAAACAGACAAATTGTCAAATAGTCACTTTTTGACATAATTATGTCGGACTTGTCGCATTGTCAGCTTTATTAAACAGGGCCCAGGCGGCCGCTTAAACCACTACCTCACCTTATACAGTCAGAACTATATTAGTATTAGAAAGCTTCTAAAGAATTTTACACTAAATTGTCCCGAGCAGTTACAATCGACTGACTATCTTTATTGAGTGAAAAAGTCTACAGCGAATTGGTAAAAAATGTACAAGAAAACTTTGTCTCACTCGGAACTAAAAATAGTAAAATGGACTCTAAGTAGGTAACGCTTTCCTTTTGTAAGTACCTACGCCAGATGCAAAGAAGCAAAAGAGCACGATATAATAGCAGATCAATATGAAACATTTCTGAGAAAATTTAATTAGTTTTTTGGACACTTTATATAACCATAAAATAGAATAGATCATTGTAATTCGAAATTCATGCCCTATCTCTGCCCCTTAAGGACATAAGTGTGAGGTCATCTATATCAATATATCGGACAATGCACTCGATGATGACAAATCGAGTCACAATCGAAATGCACGCAGTTCAATAGAATCCCATTTAAATAACATTCTTCACTCGCAGCAATTGCACGTAGCTTTAAGCTGCGCGTCCACAGCATCGGAATCGGAGCGTACGGAGCGGAAGGATTTGTTGCTTTGTATTAATTTCTATGAAGCTGCGTGCACTGGATCGGCATTTCTGCGCCAGAGACCGGTATTTGTGCTGATGACGTCATCCGCAGTGAACGCATCATTCGGATTCCGAGCGTTTCAAGTTCTGACGTGTTTGCGGCATTAAACTGTAGGCAAAAATACTTATTCACGATGAACGACGATGTTTTAATTACTTTAGTAGAGTCATATGAATGTACCCAAAAATCTATGATATTCATTATTTATGATATTCATCAAATGTATAATATTCTCCGAAAATTAATCTACAACAATATCCTCGTCACTATCCTCCTGCTTTAAAAATACCTAAATTGCCGATGCTGAATCCGAATGCAGTGGACGCACCCCATCGGCATTTTGTAAATGACGACGCTCCGTCCGCTCCGTACGCTCCGATTCCGATGCGGTGAAAGCACAGCTTAAAAGGCATCTAACCGGAGATCACATGTCAAACACCTCTCAGATCCCACCGGAAATCTGTACTAAAGAAGACCGCCTATAATAAATTGAAATGGACACCATCCACCGACGGTTGCGTACGCAATTGAGCGTGAAACTACTTATTACTTATCTCGTGACTGGATCGGCAAGAACTTTAAATCTGATACAAGACTATTAACATAATCAAGTCAAGTTCGTCTAGCAAACTTATACTGCACAGCCTTGGCACTGTGACGTTTTTATGTGTAGTAATTTATGCAACGACCACATAGTCTACCCAGTATGCAATGAATGCAAACGCATCAAAATGCGAGCTCTGATACATAAATAAATTCTGGTATTTATTACTTCGTGTATTGCAACCAATTCATCCATCCATCTATGAAAAATTGCATTCATATAATTTTATGTCACGGACTAAAATCTTAAAAGAGTATTGCAATATGCCCACGTCATTGTTTATGGACAGTTTAAAAAACAATAAACTCGTAATCTACTGCATTCACATTTGAATGTGGAACAATAAAAATCACAGACCGTTCCTAAAATACTGGCCATTATCAGCAAGGTTACAAATGTCCGCCTCGTACCACCTTGTTGACGGGTGTAGTTATCAAGTATTTATCAAAGTAACCTTAACTAAGTTGTATCGAAAATAGATTGATTTTCGCCGACTAGTGTTTACTTACTCATGGAATATTTATTTCGGTCGGTACTTAATCTTACTACTACTATTTTACTAAGCGAAAGTTCGTAGGTAAGAGATAGCCGGATGAATGATTGTTACTCCTCTGAACGTACCTGTTATTCACAGTTAAATGATCTGAATTTGAATACACTTGCACGCAAAAACTAATGAACGAAGTTTGATGAAACTTTTCAGTTTGCAAGAGGTAGGTAATATAGTTTATATATCAGAATGACTGCCTTTTGTCTCGATAGAAGCTCCATCCGTGTAAGCTTGTTAAGTACAAGTTACCCTAATTAATTGTATGTAACTTTTAGTAGTATGGAGTTAATTTCGTTCAAAATTTTTTCAATTACTCAGTAAGTTACTGGGTGGTGTCGGACTGATTCAATGTTTTGTTTATGTAACATCATTGCATTTTCTGATTAGTACAGATGTGACCAAGTTTGTTTCATACATTTGTAAATATTTACATGGCGTTATCTAACTACAGAAGTACAAAGTACGGTAATATCAGATCTACTTATGATGCATTACCGCAGACTCAAGCATTTATATTATACCTACCGACATATCATATAATACTTATTATTTTAATTACTTACTATATTTTTTGTCAAATCATATTATCTTAATATATAAAATCCTTGCGTTACTGACTGACTGACAGACACGCTACAGCCGAAACTATTGGGCGCAGGAAGCTGAAATTTGGCATGTATGTTCCTTGAGGACCGTAAGGGTGCACTAAGAAGGGATTTCCCGAAATTCCCACGGGATCGTCCAAAACGGGAAAATAAAAAAAATTGCAGGCGTAGCTGCTGGCGTCCTCTAGTTACTTATATTCCATGAAATAATAATCTTAATAAATGACTTAGCAAATCGATAATAAAGCGTAGTGTTAAATAAAAATAAATTGTAACTTTAAATGGTTGGTTTTTAATTATATGCCTTGTAAGAAAACTAATAATAGATGATGTTACGACTCGCGACTGGCACGCGACTAGCGGTAAATATAAAGTTGCCGGTTTGAACTCAGCGATAATATACTATCCACAAGTTAAAAATAACCGTCTGGTCGGGAGACATATGTATACTTTTTGCTGTGTTATGAAAATAAAAGCATTTATACTTCTCATTATCACATCGAATACAAAATAATAGAAACAGCTTTACCTAATTCTAAACAAACCTTTATAAGATATAAATGTACTTATAAAGAGTGACAGAAAAAGACATTGCTCAGCATAATGCCCAGTATTTAGTTACACCTTTCTGACCCAACTTGTTAGTTAGGTACATAATTATAACTGCCGAAGATAGATACAAAGGTGTTCCTTCGACTTTGCAAAAGTAATACAAAAATACCTTCAACTTTACTGTTGGTAAGTCAAAAAAGAAAACAAGTACTGCTACTTTGCCTTCAGTTAAGATTTACGTAGTTTTGCCTAGCAGTGATAGGTACGATTCTATGACTTCTTCAGGGTCAATATTGCGCAGAACTAATCGATTTTGAACTTTCGCAATTTGTATACATCATACAAAATAAATTAGCGGGTCTTAATCGCGTACAATTAATTTATTTAAGGAATAAATACTTACCTATTTTTCCGACGTTTCGCTCGTCTTGGTGGTGATCGCGGAGAGACTGTCTCTCTGCGACCACGCTGCACCACCACTAATTTATTTTGTATGATGCGCAGAACTAATCAATGACTCTGCTACCAATATTGCTAATACCATCTATATAGGTATATATTTAGTTTAACCTAAGGCAATGATCTGACAAATTTAGTCAGACTATAAAGCGGACCCCGGTCTCCAAGGCGAAAGTCTGCGAGATAAACTGGGGCAATTCTAGGCCATAGATGATTTTTACTAACCCTAGAACCCATATAACTAATCTTCCTTCTTATATTTACCACTCCATTTCTTTTCTCGTTCTAGGCTCTGGAGGACTACAGAATCGAGACGGGCACGATCGTGGGCTTCCCCGGCGCCAAGGCGTACGAGGGCGAGGACATGTTGTACGAGAAGTGCGACATCCTCATCCCCGCCGCCATCGAACAGGTCATCCACAAGGAGAACGCGCACAAGATCAACGCTAAGGTATGCCTACTTTATGTTTATAGTAATAGGCAGCCATAATGTTCTCGAAAGACATGTGAAGTCTGCCAACCCGCACTTAGCCAGCGTGATGGACTATGGCCTTACCCTTCACATAGTGAAAAGAGGCCCGTGCCCATCGTGGCTGATGATGAATAGGAGCAAACGAGCGTACTGATCGCCTGATGGTAAGCGATTACCGTCGCCCACGGACACAAGCAACACCACAGGAGTCAGAAGTGTTTTGCCGCCCCTTGGGATTTGGAAAAGGGATAGTAGGAGGTGGGATAAAGAAAAAGACAAAAAATATCGTCAAAAGACAACTGTTTTTTTTTTCTTTAGATAGTAGGTGACAGCGTCACATTTGAATTGTACGAACTTAGATATGCTTCAACAGTGGTGTATTCGGGATATTATAATTTTTGAGAGGGCTCTCACTAGCTTGAAGATAAGCAAAAATAGTCCCTATTTTGGTTTTGCTTAAACCTGGTGAAGGTTTAGCACAACCAAAAGGATGGTTTCATTAAATCAAAATCTGAAAAGCAATATTCCTTTAAAAGAAGAAGTTTGCAGAATTTTGAGCCCCTCGGGTACCTCTTCAACCCGCCTGTGCTTCATCATTCCAAAAGCAAACAAAAGGTCAACAAGCTGATACAGACCTAACAAGTCGCAAATAGCACTAGTGATGACCCTAATGATACAAATATTTACTAACGGCGCAAAGGCGATAAATGTCTTTACGATGATAAACAAATATAGCATAGTTTGTTTACTATCGTTATTGCAAAGACGGCAAAATATATTAACACGATATATTTGCAAAGGCCAAAACACGCATTACTTGCGAACACAGCAAAAATTAATACATATGATACTTGTAAACAACAAATTTATTGATTCACTTTGACACTGATTTATGGATTTGCACAAATTATAAATAGCAATCAATTAGTGTGTTAGTTGCATCAAAGTTTCATTGTGATAAATAGCAGGATCTGGCTTTGCTATATAATACCATGCTGGTTTGATGACGAATTTTCCGTCTTTTCCTAAAAATAACTTTTATTTGTTCATGAATTCATTTTATTTAGTCACCCTTAAGACCCTTCTGTCACATGAAATGGGGCGGTGACACTTAAGGCCTGTTTCACCACTGTCCAATAAGTTCTGGTTAGCCTACTTGGCAAATAAATTCATACAAATTTCGTTCTAATCTTGAATTTACCTGGAAAGTAACGCTTACTGAGAGGTGGTGAAACAGGCCCTTAGGGCTCATTCAGACAGAGAGCGGTCGCGCGGTCAAGCGTTCAAGCGGTCTGTTTTGCGTTCTTTGTGTTATATTACGTTACATAGGTCCTATCAGACAGAGAGCGTTCACGCGGTCTATGTAACGTAATATAACACAAAGAACGCTTAACTGACCGCTTGAACGCTTGACCGCGTGACCGCTCTCTGTCTGAATGAGCCCTTATTCTAAAGCACCACGCAGATTACTTTTTGACTACTTCACACAAGTTATTTTCAAGCTCAACAAAAAAATGATTTTGTTTTGACTTGAACACACCTATATCAGATATCCAACAATGGCCTTACCACATAATGAGGAGAGTTCTGTGCCCAGCACTGTAGCAGTTTAGATACAGGGCTGACGATATATACTTTGGTTCAGATCATCGCCGAAGCCGCCAACGGCCCCACCACGCCGGCGGCCGACAAGATCCTGATCGACCGCAACATCCTCGTCATCCCGGACCTGTACATCAACGCTGGTGGTGTCACCGTCTCCTTCTTCGAGTGGCTCAAGAACCTCAACCACGTCTCCTACGGACGTCTTACCTTTAAGTACGAGAGGGAGTCTAACTACCACCTTTTGGGTAAGATAACTTTAAATTTTAACTATTTAAGGTTCATTTTTCAAGCCCGGCAGGCGATTGGTCTTAGAAAATTACGTTTTACTGAGTCAATATTAGTTTGAACCTATCGGTGTTCATAAAGTATTAAGGCTTGTTCACGACATTCGTACATAAGAAAAACATTTGATCTACTTTATACAAATGATCATAATTTTCAATGTAGTATCGTTTTATTTAATCTTACGAATAACTTTTATTTAGTGATTAAAAAGTCAGCCCTTTTGAATAAAATCTCTTCCATATGTAGTAAGATGTCCGTGCCTCGCGATAGGACAGTAGGCACTGTTATTATATTACTATGTATAAGAACGCATGGGATGGTACCTCATTAAGGTGCAATTCCGAGATGGGCTGCAGACCGCAAACTGCAACCGCAAACTGCAAGCCACATCACAAGTTTCTATGAATCTCTATGAAATTGATTCCTAGCGCGGCAACACTGCGGCCTGCAGTCGCGTGCGGCCGCGGCACGCAGCGACCGCACGCTACAGCGCCAGTGATGTCGCGGACTGCAGACAGTTCACACGTACAAAAATGACGACTTTTTCAGATGATGATGAAGTAAAATTAATTAACTTTGTTGCTGGTCATCCAGTCATTTATGAATTATGACACATCCAATCCAAATTATCGCAATAATTTGGTGAAAGATAATGTGAGGTAACTTGTGCAGTCGCGGCATGCTGCTGCGCTTGGAATAGAAGCAACTGCGACCGCAGGCAGCACTGCGGTCGACCAGAGCCGCTAACCGCAGTGTCGCCTGCGGTTGCAGTCTGCAGCCCATTTCGGAATTGCACCTTTACGGTTTTTTGGTAGTTGATTTAGCGAGTTCGATTTGTAAAAATCTTGATTTAGAACATTTGGTAGAGTAACTTATGTCACTCTTCAATTTACAACTACGAAACACTTCACAAAATAATTTTAATATTCAGCCATGTCTGGGCTTTCATGAAACCTAGTTTTTAAATCAAGGTCTTCGACTTCCGAATGATGTATAGGTCTCCCAAAGTGATAATGCGCATAGAAATCTTCGTCACTGTTCGGCAACGGTCGTATTCGCCGAGCGTCGGAAGACGATATGTATATAGAGTTGTTAAGTGCATAATTTAGTAAAATTATGTTTTTTGTGCTAAAAAAAATAAATATTGATTTATCAGTAAAGAAATTTGATTCGATAGTTCCATATAAGTAAATAGTGAAGAAAACCACACGATAGCGAATATGCTACAATTTTTGTTGAATTGATTTACTTCGATTATAATACTTTTTAAGTGTCTTGCTGTAGCTGGTGTAATGATGGAAGAAAAGAAGGTTTAAGTAATACAAGGTTTATATTAGAAGAAGAAAAATGGTTTTCAAACACAGGTTACATTAAAATCTTAGAAATCTAATCATAACATCTCAGTTCAAAATTATTTACAGCAGTGATCATTCCAGAATAATATTATAATAACAAAAAAAAATAATCAGAATCAGGGAGGATCTCTATTTCTGACATCGTAGATTCATCAGAACTTTCATTATGCTCTTGTTCATTGACACTTTCCTCACTGCTATCACCTGTGTAAATAATCATTTCATCAGAAAAACTACCTATCGATTCTTGGGTCAAATTTTCTATATTCATCTTCGCATTTAACAGCATGATCACAAACTTTTTTCCATTCTTCTGGTCCTATATTATTGATTTTTTCTAATATAGCATCTTTAACTGACGTGACAGTCATTGCAATATTTTTTTTGGCTACGTGTTGCTTTATTTGGGACCAAATATTTTCAATGGGGTTAAAATCGGGATGATATGGTGGCAATCGTATAATTTGATGCCCACGTTCCTCCATTATACGGTCAATGACAAATTCTGTGTATTTCTCTTTATGTCTTTTTATAATTTCATACAAATCGGGTTTCAGTTTCTTTAGGTCATGCGGAATGTTGTGTTGTTGTAACCAAGCTATAATTTGTGGTTTAGGTGTGTTTGAGTTTGGTGGTTTCACAGACAGCTTATTATGATATGGGGCGTTGTCAATTACCAACATACTATTAGGGGGCAAGTTAGGAATCAATTGATTGCGTAGCTAAGCTTGATAACGTTCCGCGTTTATTTCTTTATGATAATCACCTTCTGAGTCGACACATTTATGTAACATTAGAGCCCCTGGGACGAAGCCTTTTTCATTGCCTGCGTGTACAATAATTATTCTCTCTCCTTTGGAAATGGGTTGTTTGATACCTTTTTTGCTGCTATCTTGCCAAGTTTTACCCTTAGTATGTGATGTATGCACGTATGACTCGTCCATAAACACTATATTTCTACCAGAATTCCTCAGCTTTTGTATTTCTCTGAGATATTTGATCCTTTTTAAACGTATATCATGCTTTTCCATAAGTAACCGTCTGTTATTATCAGTTTTCAGAAACCTAAACCCCATTTCTTTCAAGATCAGCCTTAAAGTCTCTGCACAGCCTTTGAAATTAATAGCTTCGATCAACTTTTTTCTCAAATTATTTACAGTTGGGAGTTCTTTGAGCGTCAAGTGAAAATTGTATATCATATTACGAATAACACAGTAGTCGAAATCATCAAGTCCCAGCCGAAATCTACTTTTAGGTTTTCCTTTTCTCGGTGTGGAAAATTTCATTGATTGATTCTGTTTTTTTTTTTCGTTTAAAATATTAGTCAAAATTCTTCGTGAAATTCCTGTAGCTTTTGTAATACGGTCCTGATTTTTTTTTAAATAACCATCATGGTCTTTTTTGAAAACATTGGCTTCATTTAAGAAATAAAGGTACACATTAAATACCATTTGCCGTACTTGTGACTTAAGTGGCTTTCCACGTTTAAATTTATCCATTCTGGAAGAATACGTCTGAAAAAAAATGGTATGGGCAGAGTTAGACATATTTTTATTTATTTGTTGTATTATTGCATTATGTACTAATATACTTTATAATATTATTTATTCCTATATCTATTTGTTTATTGTGTGTATCGTTTTAAAATGTTTTTTCTAGTACTTAATATGTATTTAAAGTAGGTATTTTTAATTTTTTAATATTACCAAGCCGTGAAATATGTTAGTATATTTACCTATTTTACAAAATAAACTATTTAAATTTGAATAACATAATTAAATTCACCTTTGAAAACAAAACCACGAAGGGTGTGTAATAGCAGCTCTATATAATTCCACACAGAGAGAACACGTGCAGTCACCACCATTATATAAAGACGACTGATGCACGGTAATATAACCTAACAGTATTGTAACTCGGCCGCCTTCGTGAGTTATATACCTACCAGACGCGCCGTACGCGAGCTGCGGCACGATCGCGGCTGTGGGTACTCTTGGCACAGTCCGCACAGTCTAATGGGTACTCTGCTCGAGGCGCGTAGGTATAACTCGAGTTTCGTGCGTTTGTATGGAGTTACAATACTGTTAGATATTATTACCGTGACTGACGGACCTTTGACGGACCGGCGACCGCCGCCGACCGCCCGAATTGTTTTCGATTGTGTACACAGAATATTCACTCCTATTTCTTTCGAACAAGGTGCAAAATGCAAGTGCATTGTTTAGGGCTCTTACAATTCAATGATTCGGGTGTTTCTGGGAATACGACAATTAACGAAGATCTGCATGCGCATTATTAATTTGGGAGTACTGTAATTTTTGTTTTTTTTATATCTCATTGTGATAATCGACCAAAACACTCAAATTTACTTTGCAAAAAATGCCTTGAATTGTCATCATGAGATCCATTTTCTATATTTAGATACTTTGAATGCTGTTAATCAGCCAGTCAAAAATAAACCTGTCATTATTTTTATATACGGCTGATTCTAGATCATAAATTAATGTGTTTGAGCCTACAAAAATGTTTCCGTAGTACTTAGTATTCATACGAAATTACTTTTAAAAGAAATTCGTTGATTTTACTATTATTTGTTTTTGTAAACAAGATTAACATTTATAAGATAAAATAAACCGGTCAAGTGCGAGTTGGACTCGCGCACCGAGGGTTCCGTACAAACCTGTAGGTATATATAATTATTTTAAAAAATATATGATGTAACTAAAAATTTAAAGTTTTCAAAAATTTTCCTATGTGCTATAAAACGTTGCTTTATGCCAAATTTCAAGATTCTAGAACGACTGAGAGTACCCACCCAGGTACTTTAGTTCTGACTTGAACATTTGATATGAATTTCACGGGTTCATGAGAAAAGGGCTAGTAACTTTAAAATCATTTTTAATAATTTTAAAGTTTTTACCATTTTCTTATGAACGCGTAGAGGTATTAAATTGAAATTCTTATCAAATACTCATGTCTATAATACCTTTGAGCTGTAACAAAATCAAACTTCTATGTCAACACAATAAAAAAAGACAAAGGTTTCCGTACCTCAAAATTTCGAGGTACGGAACCCTAAAAATTATATTAGTTTACAATTCTATCAATTAATCAGCAGCTTGATCTAGAAAAGGATAAAACGAGTAGATGGGCAAGCCGTCTCTTTTTGATTAGGTTCTATATTGTTCCAGATTTGTATATTAACACAACCAGTAACTAATTACGTTACTTTAATTTAGGTACATCTACATTACATGCAACAGTTCCCTAGATAGCAGCATATGTGCATTATATAAGATCTTATTGTATGCGTAAGAAGGAACGACAAACATTGTTTGCCTTCTGTTTGCTTAATCAGAATAGGAGGTCGGGTGTATAGGTAAACATAAACTATTATGCGACTCTAAGTAAATTTACCTTGCACATAACGTGAGAATTGTCCTACAAAGTCATTACGTAAATAAGTGATCCCGAAATAATGTGATCTATTAATAGATATCATGGTACCTGCAAATATAGAGGGTGTCACAAGACCCATCACCAAGCCGAAATCTACTCGTTGTGGACATCATGCCAAGTCATACTAACCAAAAATAATACCTGGGAAACGATTTTTTTTAAGTTTTCACATTTTTAAACCGCAATTAAAAGCGCGCGCGTGCATTGCTCGAAATACCTACTTATCCATGGGGTCATAGGGCATCTAAAGAACATATTGGCGGGGTAAATGCATCGATTTTGTACCTTATTAGAAAAATTCCATGCTAACTTTGAGCCTCAATATCTCCTGAACCACTAATTTCCCAGGTATGGTGCCGAAGTAAAAAATGTTAGTAGTGATTGGTACAACATGGGATTTCATTTTTCGTTAAGGGTCTTTTTACAACCTGTATATAAATTCATACTTTTAAATTGGAAAGCTGTATTGAGAAAGTAATTATATTATATCACACTGTTTATTATTATCTACTATAATTACTACTTAAAACTAGCTGAGCCAGTGTTTACACCCATGCTGATTATGGCTACTGCGCCGCACCCGTGGCTATATAGCGTGATGTTATACCTATAACTACTATAAAACACAAAAATAATGATTCAAATCGAACCAATAGTTCTTGAGATTAGCGCGTTCAACCAACTAAACAAAAAGCTCTTCAGCATGTCACTGAAATTGTCTTCCTGGGCCACTGTTTTTTATTTTGCTCTAAGGTTTGTTATTACCAGACCATTCTTTTTTTATAAAATGTTAGCATCCAATTCTTAACTTTCCATTTGTTTCCAGAATCCGTGCAGGAGTCCCTTGAGAGGCGTTTCGGCCGCGTCGGTGGTCGCATCCCCGTCACTCCCTCAGAGTCCTTCCAGAAGAGGATCTCCGGTGCCTCCGAGAAGGACATCGTACACTCTGGTCTCGACTACACCATGGAGCGATCTGCTAGGGTATGTACCAACCACTTTCTTAATATTCCTAAGATTTACTTTAGACTAGTGTTTCATACACGCGTATAAGTTTCTTTTGGAAGCGCATGTCAGCGCGAACAGACGCGCCGTTTGCCACATGACAACTATAATAAAGGCGTGTCTGGTTTTTCATGCGCGTAATGTAGCGCGCATGTAAGCGCGTATGCCGAAGCGACCATGTACGCACAAAAAAATATGCTAGTTTGAAATGGCCCTAAGAGTAATCAGTTACAATAGAATTGGGCACCTGGGCGAGATAATTTATGACTTTAAAATTCAACTCGACCGAGGGACGAAAAAATGTCATTCGTGTGGCTCCATAGGTAATATCCTTTAATAGCTGTGATTGGTAGTTTTATGTGAGTGTTTTCATTTGCATAAGTCACTGTGCTTGAATTTTTACCTGCGCGTAGATTTACTGTCTAGTCATGACGTATTGTGTGACCTATGTAAATTAGGTTAATAAAAATTCACGCAATAATAATATCTGTTTTTGATTGTAGGCCATCATGAAGACTGCCATGAAGTTCAACCTGGGCTTAGATCTGAGAACAGCGGCGTACGCGAACTCGATTGAGAAGATCTTCACCACATACGCGGACGCCGGTCTTGCGTTCTAATCACACTCTTAGATAAATTAAAGTATTGTCTGCATTTTATAGACTCCATTTTAGTCCCTAATGCACTTAAGTGTAACTTTTAAGACATTATTATTCACAGTATTTTTTGTTTGTTGAAATCATGGCTTTTATACGTTAAGTGGAACATTGTTAAAAGCGGCTAAAGTGAAAATCAAATTTTCCAATATTGTATCGTCTTGAATTTCAATTAAAATTTGTTTTACTGTTATTCTTAACTTGTGTTTTTATTTTGTCGAAACAATGGAACGTTTATTATGAACTAACAATATTTTAGGTATTATTAACATCCTCTTATTTGTTACCAGATGAAACCGCGTTATTTAAAGTTACTGCACGGGATTTCTTAGAAAAGCCTTGTAATGAACTTTGGCCACGATTAGGTTTCAATGTCTGATGATGAAGCCGGAAGATAGGCACTGGTATTCCATGATGGAATATCGTATCATAGTTGTGTTTGCACTTGTGAGAAAGCCTATGTAATGGACTTTGAACACGGTCAGGTTTCAAGGTTATAACAAACCAGCAGTGGTGTAGTAGGGTCCCGTACTTTTGCGGCTGAACAGGTGTATGTGACCCTGAGTAGAGTAAAATCACTTAGTGGTCTCCTGATTGAAGAGCTAGATTGTTATAAGCTGACAGATAAAACACCATGTATTACATGGTGTTTTATCTGTCAGCTCAGCAGACGCTCAGGCGGAGATAGAGATGATGCGGGCTCATTCGCCTACTTGAAATATATGTATAAATTTTGAAAATATTTCGTTATCAAAGACCAAAAACAAATACTAATTCTACCTTCCTAGCGGAAGCTGCATGAGGTCGCACAAGAGCATAGCATTTATGCCGCCAAATGGTTACCAAAGTGAACCAAAGATATCTCGTCCACGAACAAGAACTCTACATTTTGCCAATGTTGACGCTTTACTCTTATATACTTACTTAACTTCCTGAAAGGAGAGGCGTTAAAAATGTCGGTGAATGTCGTCTTCCTCGCTGATGATGCATGTTTTGTCTGAGTTCGACAAACTGGAACTTTGAACAGACTGTTCAATGTAGAGCCACTTAAGTTAGAGCGCCAATCTGTGTAACCTGCTTCCCGTAACATCTGTTCACTTGATTTTTGAACAAGTTAAACAAGAACGTCTTTCCTGTTCCAGCACCCCACACTTTTACAATCAAATATTATAATTTAAAGCACATAGTTAACACTTCAGCCTAGAAATAGAGACAACTTGAACGATCCATAATTTATTTTTTGATTTTGCGTGCGTTTATAAAAGCGTGTTTTTCTAGTGTTTTTAAACTATTAATTTATTTTGATATTATACTTGTTATTTTTTTCTAAACATAGTTCTATCTCTCAAACCTCGTTCTTAAAATTATTTTTTTCTGTTTTTTTTATAGTAATAGGCGGCAAACGAGCAGACGAATCGCCGGATGGTGAGCAATTACCGCCGCCCATGGACACAAAGGAGTCACAAATGCGTTGCCGCCCGAAAAGGGATAGGAGGAGGAGTGGGATGAGGGAGAAGGAATAGGGGATGGGGCCTCCGGCACTCTCACTCACCGAACGAAACGTAACAGTTTATGCCGCGTTTCCACGCTTGCCAAGCCTCGACAAGCTTCCACAAGCACAGGCGTGTAAACAGGCCGTTTGGCTTGGCTTGCGTGAGCTTGTGGACGCTTGTACAGGATCCGGTCTAGTGTCGGTTTTTGGACACAACACAGATCAAAGGGCGCTTGCGGCAAGCGCTTGCGACGCGTTCACACGTTGGCGCGTGCTTAGTAGTCGCTGTGACCTCGAAACGAACGCACGTCTAGTTCTGTCTCGAAATGAGTGGCTGGTCGAACTTCTTTTGCTTGTTTGTATGATTAGGTATGCACTATATCGCTCCCAGAGGAATGTCACGAGGGAACGTATTAATAATATGCAGGTGTATTGACATACCTGATGCCGTAACCTTTAAGGCACCAGTAATATTTCGAGGCTATGTAGGTAAGGAAGAGGCCCTGGCAATCTACATCATACAAAATAATTGGTTTAGCTTCTCTTTAAGTGTATTTCAAATAAAAGTAGGTTAAACCAAAGGTTATAGCCGATACAAGTTCGGTGTCCGCCATGCTTGGATGTACGTAGCATACTGACGCATTCACAAGCGTGTAAACGGCTCCCAAACGCCAAGCGAGATTTGTGGACGCTTGGAGCTTGTGGAAGCTTGTCGAGGCTTGGCAAGCGTGGAAACGCGGCATTAGGTACTGTCACTGTACGTCGATTTTCTGTGAGGGGGTAGTACTTCCCCGGTCGAGCCGGCCCATTCATGCTATAATCAGCAAGGCTCTACTACCTTTTCCAACATTTTGTTGACTACGACATTTTAAACTATTTTTACAGAACGTAAAAACGCTGTAATTGCACTATCGATTTGTATGTAGCTGGGCTTAACGCCTTTTTTAAGGAAAGCGGAAACGTGGAAAGCAGCAGCATAAGTACTTGAAATAAGGCTGCCCAACTGTACACTGTAGGTAAACTAAGACTAACTAAATACTAAATTAAATCTCTTAAGTATATGATTCTTCTTTTTCCGCTTGATGTTTGATTAGTATATTCATCTCTTGTTCAGATTTACAATCGTAGCTTTAGCGGCAAAAACGTAGTAGTCCGCAAGGCACGGGAGCCTGCATTTCTGACAACGTGCATCTTTTTTTACGGAAAACGAATTGTTGTAATCGACATAGTATTGGCAATGAATACTGATTTACATAGAAGCGCAGTTCTTAAGGATTTCGTGTGCCCATTCCAAGTGGGGACTGTCTCCAGTTAAGTTCGTAGTTGGCGCCGTGTTGGCGGCGTTGGCGTCGTTCTCCGTCTCTCTTGCTCTCGTAGTTAAGATACACAGGAAGAACGTTCGTCTCTCTTGCTATCGTAGAGACAGCTGTCACAGCGCGACTGCCACGCCGCCAAGCGGCAATTTGGGTCACAGAAAGTTTGTCTTCAGAGTGCCCATAGGAAATGCGCCTCTAGGTATTGTAAATATCTAAGGTCTTTGGTATTGGCAAATACAGCCAATTAGGCAATTGGCACAGCCTTTTTAAATGCAAACATTTAAATAACAACCCATTTTATCAAAATGTTAATTTTATAACTATTCATCGTAAAATTACGAGACTCAGACCATTCGAAGCAGTTTTTTTTTCTGATTCGGACAGGGCAATTTCTTTTTTCACAATTTGAAATTAACAAGACTAGATCGATATTGGCGATTACAAATCAGCTTTCAATTGCATCCGATAACTCTCTAAAGTTAGTAGTGATCGCACTGCTTGATAACTGGATATCGACAACATCAGCTTTGGGAGTCCTCCTCCTTTTAGAGCCCAGTCAAAAGTTGTAACAGGGCTTACTACATATTTTATAGTAGGTAATCTGTGAATGTAACACATTTCACTGAAAATGGCAGATTCCTGAAAGCTTTCCTGACTGCAGCTTATTCTCCTGTCTACTTGAACCCCATCTCAGAGCCGGATTGTCCATATGGCGAACTGAGCAACATAGGTAGCCAGGTCAAAAGCCGAAAACAGGACGGGACAACAGATGTCTGAAAAGATGAAGACTCGCTACGACCGGAAGGCGAACAACAAAAGCTTCGATGAGGGGTCATTGGTGTGGCTTCATAACCCAGTACGAAGCAAAGGTAAATCGCCTAAGTTACAAGCCAGATGGGACGGGCCATATCGCATAATCACCAGGATGAACGACGTCATCTATCGAATCCAGAAGGGGTCGCGAGGTGCACCGAAGATAGTTCACGTGGACCGGTTGACTCGTTACTATGGGTCCAACGATCTTCGAGACGAACACGTCTAAGAGGGAGGCAGTGTTACGAATGGCGTTATTTGAAAATAACGCGATCTATTAGTGAATGACAGAACTAGAAGAGAACGGTTACATCAGTGTTTCATCTATCATTTAATAGATGGCGTTGCTGATGATTACTAGAACAATGCAACAACTCTAGAATGTTTCGACTGTTGCGAGAAAATTCTTGGGAAGTCTGGAAATGAGTAGTTTGTTATCCGCCCGGTATAAATACCGCGTAGACGAGCGAATCGGGCAGTTCAATTGAATAAGCGAAGCGATCAACATCGAGCGAAGGATGCGAATTCGGCAAGGACAAAATACAATTTCTTGGCTACGAAGTTACACCCGAAGGAATCAAACCCACGGCAGAACGCATTCAAGCCCTACTCGGCAGTAAGAAACAATCTATTGGTATACTGACCATGACCGCCAATTACCTCTATTTTCCAGATCGTTATTATTAACATAAATTATTAGTGGAACGCGTGAAGGTATACGAACGTATACGAACCGGCAGTAAGAAACAATCTATTGGTATACTGACCATGACCGCCAATTACCTCTATTTTCCAGATCGTTATTATTAACATAAATTAGTGGAACGCGTGAAGGAATGCAAATGTAGAAAGAATGATAAGGCGTCTGCGGCTTCGTTCTTATCACCGTGTATGTACTTGATGTTATTGCAGAATTGACTTATGTAGTGAAGCTGGCGTTCTCTCCTCGGTGTATCACTGCTACTTGGTGTTCTAGTCAGCGCGTATGTAAGCGGCTTGTGATCTGTACATATGGTGAGTTCATTGCCCTCTATGAGTCGGCGTAGGCTTTTAACAGCTGTGTACATTTCTAATAGTTCGCGATTATACACACTGTACGATCGCGAACTATTATGATTCATGTTTTTATTACTATGATTCAAATCTGGCAGTAAAAATGACATAAATAATTTTAGGCCCATCTGCATCTTGCCGGCATTTAGTTAAATATTTGAAAAGATTTTATTAAAGCAGCTACTAAGACACTTTAATTTAAATAGTCTGCTTCACAAAGATCAATACGGATTTACTAAAGGTAGATCCACTACTGATGCGGGTGTTGCTCTCATAAAACACGTTTATAATGCTTGGGATTCATCTAAAAATGCTATCGGAGTATTTTGTGACCTATCAAAAGCATTTGATTGCGTTCATCATGACACACTACAGCGTAAGCTCCGCCACTACGGCGTAGAGGAAACCGCACTTAGTGTTGTCGAGTCGTACCTGCGGCAGAGATTTCAGTGTGTCGATGTAAATTGGACTACATCTTCTAAATTACCTATACAGTTAGGCGTTCCACAAGGTTCAATTCTAGGTCCTTTTCTATTCCTTGTATATACACTGACGGACTCATAAACTGCATCAAAGTAATAGACGACTTTGAAATAAATATTTTAACCAAGTATGCAAACTTTCTATACAGATTTAAATTGAAGGGTAGGGTCATATCCTTAAGTTTAAGTTTGTGTACTGGAAAGGACCTTAAGACTTTTTTGAAGAAAAAACAGAATTTTTTGAAAAATGGGTTTCATAAAAAAATTGGTTTTAATAATAGACACAAACTTTATGCAAGGGTTTATTTATGTTTTAATAAGGTGTATTACCTCCACGTGCCCTTATTACGGATTCTAATCGGTTCCGCATAGATTTTATTAGGGTTATTAAAAGTTGGTTGGTCGTTGGTCTCGCGGCATAAATGTGCGCGTGGGATTGGGAGGTCTCGGGTTCGATTCCTGGGTCGGGCAAAGTGTTATTGGGTTTTTCCGTTAGGAAATTCTCAGTAGCAGCACGAAGTCTGGTAATGTGCCCGGTAAGGCAATAGGCTCGCCCCCTATTACGTGGGACCTTCAAAATTCATGGCGAAATGTGGGTGTAATATTACACCTCTGCCTACCCCTTCGAGGATACAGGCGTGAGACTATAAAAAAAAATTATATATATATATATATATATATATATATATATATATTAAAAGTTCTTGCGGAATATTGTCCCATTCTTCTGAAAGTGCTTTTCTTAGTGCTGCCAATGTCGTGGGCACAGGATTTCTCGCATATACAGCTCTTTTTAAATTGTCCCAAACATGCTCAATGCGATTAAGATCCGGGCTGCGTGCTGGCCAATTCATTGTACGTATCCCAACCAGTGGCGGCTCGTCGGTCAGAGAAGTGGTGGTGCACTTTACCAAGGGACACTGAGCTATAATCTAGTATGAAGCAACCCAACCTCAAGTTTACTAAAATTAACCTACCCGAGTTCAACGACCGATTTGGTGCGAAACATCGACTGATAACATACGACCATATCTACCAGAGACGTATTGTGTCTTAGCATTCAAAGCTCAACACGACTTAGGTATGTCATCCCGGAGTACGAACATACATACATACATACATAGACTCACGCTTGTTTCCCCGAAGGGGTAGGCAGAGGCACATTTAACGCCCACGTTTCGCCCACGTTTTTGATCCCACGTAATAGGTGGCGAGCCTATTGCCTATTCGGAGTACGAACAACAAGGAAAAATATGTCAAGCAAATTCTTTTGGCCGGCGATAAACAAGGACGTCGCTGATTGGGCGCGAGCAAGGGCGCGAGCGTGCATCGGCTGTCAGCGCGCGAAAATTCAAAGGCACGTTATCAGCCCGCTCAGCCAGTTCCAGCAATCATCACGATTTGAACATCTACACGTCGACATAGTTGGACCACTCGTACCGTCTAACGAGTTTACCTACATATATAATGACGATGATTGACAGATGTACCAAATGGCCTGAAGTAGTACGATGGACGGATATCAAGATTTGGGTGCCCTCTACGACTGACTACGGATCAAGGTAGACAGTTCGAGTCTTCGCTGTTCAACGCGCTTATGAAGAAACTCGGCGTCACTCGCATACGTACAACTGCATTAACCCGCAAGCAAACGGACACATAGAACGATGGCACTGAACACTAAAAGCTGCATTGATGGCTAGATCGGCCGGCAATAGATGGAGTGAAGAACTATCTACTGTGCTACTAGGCCTCCGTACAGCCCTGCGTGAAGATACAAATGTCAGCCCAGCCTTGATGACATACGGATCACCGCTACAAGTACCATCTGATTTTTTCGTGCCTACAAAGCCGAACATTGAAGATGCAGTATTCGTTCGTCATCTGATGGATACAATAAACTCGCTCACCCCGACAAACACATCGCATCGCTCACAGACACATAAGATCTATTATACAAAGATCTCGCTACGTGTTCGCATGTGTTTGTGCGTAATGACACAGTGAGAAAACCGCTCATTCCACCTTAGGATGGGCCTTGTCAAGTACTACAGCGCAGCGCAAACGGCAAACATTTTACGATGCAACTTCCACGTCGCACTTCAGTTGTGTCTATAGATAGACTGAAGCCAGCTCATCTTTGCAACGACAACGGCGAAGTTTCAGACAGCAGAGGAATTCAAGCAAGCACTTCACCCGCACAGGCATCGAACCTGACACCGGACGAAGCAGAGACATCGGCACCTCAACCACGGAGCACATACGTCACCAGATCCGGTCGGAAGGTGAAACAGAACCTGTGCTTCGCTTGAGGGGGGATAATGTGGGGTACTACGTGCACGTACCTACTTGCACAGTACGCACAACCCTACGCAGCGTAATCAACAGATAAGTGTGATAGCTGATAACTGATATGAGCTGATAACGCTTCGTCGCGTCGCATACGCGAGCGCGCCGTCCACCTGCCTCGCCAACGCATTACATCTGACTGGCGACGAACATCGCGTCGCGGCCACCGAGTTTTGTTCAGTGTGCCACTTTATTATAAAGTGTGCGTGAAGGACAGAGCGCTAGTTAGAGTGAGTTGACCGATGTAAATCAAATTGTGTTTATAGCTAGTTATAATATGTAGTCATGTAAGAACCGTTAGTTGTAAGTCTCCTTTTATTGGTCAATATCGATATTGTGCTCATCATAGTGTCGTCGACCTGTCTCACTAACGCATTACATCGGACTGGCGACGAATGTTCGTGGCAGCGAGTTTTGTCGTTGTCTTCTTCTCACCTCCACTGCTGGGGTGGTGGGGAATCCTTCGGAGATTAACTCCTTTAGGAGGTCTTCTGCGCGGTCCACTACTGTGGACCGGTCGTTGCGTTAGCCGCCCTCGAGGCTAACCAGCCGGGTGAATCTCCGTTGGGAGAGGCCCAGTTAGTCGCCTGCGAGAGGGCGGCGGCTGGTCGTCTGGCTGGTATGGTGGTAGTGGCGGTGATGAAGCCCCGCTCGAGGGAACCGAGATCAGTTCCCGAGCGGGGCGCTTCAGTCTCCTCCGGATGAGCGTGGTTGAGTCTGGATGGGGGAGGGGAGCGATGTTGACGAGGTGGGGGTGTTCTGAGCGATCTCGAACATGCCCCGGGCCAACCCGCTCACAAATCCCTTGATCGGCTCCCATTTGAGGTCCCGATATATGGTCGCGTTCCTGAGGTACCTGGGCGCGTCCACCGCCAGGCGAAGACACTTGTTCTCCACCCGCTGCAGTCGCTACCGCATGGTCTCTGCTGTCAGGTTGTACCAGGCCGGCCGCGTATGTGAGGCGCGACCTGATGTAGGTTTTATAGAGAGTCAGCTTGGCTCTCAGCGGCAGTCTTGAGGACAGCAGCGGGCGAAGTTTCGTTCTTGCAACCTGGGCCTTCGCGGTGATCGTATGGACGTGGTGGGTCATCGTCAGATTCCTGTCGATGGTGACGCCGAGTTACTTGACCGTCGGCGACCAAGGGATTTCCTCCCCCATCAGCTTCAGGCACGGCGGGTACTGTACCCGTCCAGTTACCAAAGCCTGGGTCTTGGACACGTTGCACTTGAGCCTCCACTTCTTCAGCCAGCCCGGGGGCGCCTCAAGTGTCGGGCTCAGCTTCCGTGCAGCGTGTCTAGCATTCCGGGAGCTGGACAGGTACGCAGCGTCATCCGCGAACAGCGCCAGCTTCACGTCACCCACCACAGGAATGTCGTCCGAGTAGTGGGCGTACAAAACAGGGGAAAGGCAACTCCCCTGTGGAACTCCAGCTTTGATGGTCCTGTCCTCTGACGTGACGTCCTCGACGGCCACGTGGAAGGTTCTCCCTCGGAGAAATGATGCGATGACCGTGATGAGTTGTCGTGGGATAGGGGACGTCGACAGTTTATATATGAGGCCGTCATGCCACACTCTGTCGAACGCCTTCTCCATGTCGAGCATCACGGTCACCGTGTGGCCTCGCTTTTTCATCCACGTGGCCATCTCGCCCAGTACGCGAGTCAGCTGTAGCGTGGTGGAATGCGCTTGGCGAAACCCGAATTTTTCGGGCCTCGGGATGAGGTGCGGGGTGATTCTCGCCAGCAGCAGCCGCTCGAACACCTTGGACGTCGTCGAGAGGAGAGTGATGGGCCTGTAATTCTCCGGCTTCCTGGGGTCTTTGCCGGGTTTGGGGAGTACAATAACCCGGCCACGCTTCCAGATGGTCGGGAAGTGGCCGGTCCTCAGGATGCCGTTGAAGAGCTGGGTCGCTGCAATCAGTGATTTCCGAGGAAGTCGATGCAGCGCGGAGTTCGGGATGCCGTCCTCACCAGGCGCCTTCCGGGGGTTGGTTTTGCGGATCACCGCTGCAACCTCTTGCGGGGTCACCAGCAGGTCACCTCCATCCGATGAGACGAGGGGCGTTGAGAGGTAGGTCCGGACTAGCTCCTCTACCTCTCGTGAGTGGGCCTCGTCTTGGACCTCGTGGGGGGTGAACTGTTGTTCGAGGCTGCTCGCGATGATCTCCGCCCGGTCTTCGGCCTTATAGCGCAAAAGGCCGTCTCTTCCGAGCAGGGGGCGCGTCGGGTTTGGGTCCGCAGACAGCTGTCTGCAGAGGCGTGACAGCGAGGCCTGGTTGTCCTCGATGTGGGACAGGTGTTGCTCCCACTCGTCCCCACTGTGCTCCCACAGAGCGGCCTTGAGCGCGTTGGTGAGGCGGTTGTACCGGGTTTTGTCCCGGGGGTGCCGAGTTCTCATCCAGGTCTTCTTGGCGAGTTTTGTTAAGTATGCCACTTTATTATATAGTTGTGCGTGAAGGACAGAGCGCTAGTTAGAGTGAGTTGAACGATGTAAATCAAATTGTGTTTATAGCTAGTTATAATATGTAGTCATGTAAGAACCGTTAGTTGTAAGTCTTCTTTTATTGGTCAATATCGATATTATGCGCATTGCCACCAGTAAACTCTGTGAATGTATATTTTGTATGTAGCTTGCCATTATATTTGTAAATAAATTATTACCGATACCAATCTTCAAGAATAGTTTTATTATACTCGTCACGCCGTCAGTCTGAACAAGTACCTCGTCACTCTGGCAGTACCCAGTAACCCAGTACCAGTACCTACACACCTTTCTATCCTACCATCCAGGAAATATCTCTCTCTATTAGGCCCGCTCGAAAAACATGTAGGATTGCGGGGGGCAGACTGGCAGTCGCTCTGCTAATATTCAGTCAAATCTGGTTAGGGTAATAAGCGGACCCCGGTGTGCCACTGGTATAACGATAGGAAGACGACGATATTAATTACCATGTTAACGAGAACACGAATCAAATATTTATTTAATTAATAAGTACCCTTAACCTATTAGGGTCGCACCCACAAGAGGAACAGCATAACATAGGATAGGACGGAGCGCTTCGGCATAATCTTATCTTATTGTGGTATCCCACAGCATCTTCAGTGGCATACAAACTCAATCTAATCATATTGTGGTGATCGTGTGGTAACACGATCTTGTGGCCACAATATGATTAGATTGAGATAATAGCAGAAAACTGTATGTGATACTCATACATACATACATAGACTCACGCCTGTTTCCCGGAGGGGTAGGCAGAGACTACGGAACGCCATTTGCAACGATCCTGACATACCTCACTTGCTTCACTCACTCCCATCAAGTTTCTCATGCATGCTCTTCTGTTAAGGGTACTTCTGACTTGTCCTTTTTTCAGGATGTCTCCAATCTGGTCAGAGAACGTTCTCCTAGGTCTTCCCCTTTGTCCTGTCCCATTCACACTAGCCTGATATATCTTCTTTGTCAGTCTATCGTCATCCATCCTCTCCATGTGCCCAAACCATCTTAACATGCCTTTCTCAATGCTTGTCACTACATCTTCTTTTACCCCACACCACTCTCGTATCACACAATTCTTTACTCTGTCGGTCAAAGACACACCACACATACTTCTCAGTGCTCTCATTTCTACAGCATTTATTCTACTTTCAAATCTCTTCTGCCATACCCAACTTTCACTACCATACATAAGGGTAGGCACTAACACACCTCTATGTACAGCCAAACGTGCCTTTTTGGACACGTTTTGACTGTTCATAAACGCCTTCAGAGCTCCATTCACACAATTACCTGCATTAACTCTCCTTTCAATATCTGCTTCATTCTTACCATCTCTTGTAAACAACGTACCTAAGTAAACAAACTCATTCACTTGTTCCACTCGCTGTCCATCGATCAAAACATTACAAGCCGTAACGCATTCCTCCTTTTCAAAAACCATAACTTTCGTTTTACTTACATTCACTTTCATTCCTTTCCTTTCTAACGCACGATGCATGATTGTTACCATCTCCTGCAACTCCTCCGTTGAAGATGCAAGTATAACCTGATCATCAGCATAAAGGAGGCATTTGACGAGTAACCCATTCATCCTTAATCCGCAGTCACTATGTTTTAAATCTTGCAAACAACTGTCCATGAAGAGGTTAAACAGCCACGGCGACGCTACACATCCCTGTCTAACACCTTTATCGATGGTAAACCAGTCAGCGTATGCCCCGTTTATCCTCACACAAGCTCTAGAATCCTCATAAAGGGATTTCAGAGCTCGAATGAGGCTGCTGTCCACCCCATTCATTGACAGCACCGACCACATTTCATTCCTCACCACTTTATCGTAAGCCTTTTCCAAATCCACGAATGCGCAATAGACCTTTTGACCTTTGGCCAAAAATTTTCCGGCTATGCTTCGCAAGGAAAAAACCTGATCCGTGCATCCCATACCCTTTCGGAATCCCGCTTGTACATCCCATATTTTCTTGTCGGTCACTTCCATAACTCTTTCAATAAGTACCTTTGCATACAATTTGCCAACAATGCTGAGAAGGCTAATGCCTCTATAGTTTTTGCAGTCTTGTTGCGAGCCTTTTCCTTTATAAAGAGGCACAACTACAGCTGTGGTCCAGTCATTAGGTACCCGGCCGGTGTTCCAACACAAGTTATATAACCGCTGCAACTGACCAACTATGATGCCCTGTCCAGCCTTCAGCATTTCGACTGTAATCCTATCATATCCTGCAGCCTTACCTTCTTTCATACTTCCCAGTGCCTTCACGATCTCATCCACGCCAATAACGCTTTCATCATTGCTATCATTACAATTCACTTCAGCTATCGGTGTCTCTATCGCCGTTCTTTCGAATAAACTTTCAAAATACTCTTTCCATCTCTTCAGCACGCACAATTCACCATTTACTATACTTCCATTCTCGTCTCTGATGGATGTGTGTTCTGAGGATTGAGTTCTTCCTCGAACTGCACGAACGGATTTCCAGAAAAACTTAATGTTCCTCTGGAAATCGTCAGATAATCTGCTATCAAACTCATCTTTCTTTTCCTCTTTTTTCCTTTTAACCATTTCTTTCACTATTCTTTTTGACCTAACAAACTCCTTTTTTGCTTCATCTATGTCTACACTCGTTGCTTTTCCCATTCTTTCATTTGCTCTGGCAGCCAACCAATCTGACCAAGCTTTCTTCTTCTCTGACACTGCTGATTGTACATCCTTGTCCCACCATGTATTCTTAACCGTTCGTATTTTCCTTCTCTTGATCATACCACATACTTCAGACGCTACACATACTACCTCTTCTTTAAAGGCCTGCCATAATTCTTCCATATCATTTATACCATCGAATCTCTCAAATCTTGCTATCAATCTTCGTTTATACTCATCTTTCACATCTTTCTCTTGTAGATTTTCAACTTTTATTCTTTCCAAGACCCTATTTTCATTATGCTCTCGGTGTCGCCATCCTTTAAAGAGCCCACTTATCCGGCTCAACACCAAGAAGTGGTCTGTGTGGATGCCGATCCCTCGATATACTCTTGTATCCAACACATTCTTTCTCAATCGTTCATCTACTATCACAAAATCAATCATACTTCTTCTAACATTTTTCGCCTCTCGCGTATACATATGTATCCTTTTATGATCAAACATGGTGTTTGTCACACAAAGGCTCCACTCCAAACAAATCTCAAGCAGTGCTTTTCCATTTTCGTTCACACTCTCATCACCAAATGCACCTAACACCCTTTCAAATCCATCTCGCTTTACTCCCACCCATCCATTGAAATCCCCTAACAAGATCAATCTTTCATTATCCTTGCAGTTCCTCACAATCTCTCTTAACCCTTAAACTGGCAAAACAGGTGATGCTTTTGAAACCTATTTTTTTTATTATTTCTCAACTAATAATCATTCCTGAAGCCTAGGAAAATAAAAATAAAAAATCATGGACTTACCATTTACGAGAAAATGTACGTGTCCCACAGGTACCGGCGCCAACTACTCGACGAATGACCTATGTTTCGGTACGGGTACTGTGGTGCACGTTGCCAAGTTGTTAAAGAAACACTTTTAATAGAAAAAGTATTTATTGTGGAAAGAAATACATTTATTTTGTATGAAATAAACGAAAACAATTGCGGGAATTTCTTTCACCCACCACTAAACATAGGCTGACATTGCACTTAATACAGTATATGTAAGTTCTTCCTTCCTTACAATAGCGACAACGTGCTTTTTTGTCTTGCACTTCTGGAAGATGACCTATATTGTCCAGACGAATGCTGTCTATGGGCCGAATAGTAGCAGGTTTTGGTTTTTGAATCTTTCTTTCAGGTGCTATGTCAACCAAATCACTTTCTTGATGTTCTGTTATTCTGCCTACTCCACGTAAACTTTCGTAAATGTCGTACCGGAAATCTTTAAGCGAAATTTTATTTCTATTATCTCTTCGGTACAACAGCCATGCGTTATTGATGCACATATCTAATAGTTGTGCAAATATGCCCAAGTACCATCTACGCGACTTGAATGGTGTACGGTACAACGAAATAAGCATATCCGCCAAGTCAACTCCGCCCATATATTTGTTATACTCCTTCACCACTTGCGGACATGGAACCTCTACCTTAGCTTTACTTTCTTTCGAGTATCTCTTGATTTTTTCGATTGGATGGGAATCCATGTAAGAACTTATAAATGTAACAACTTTATTGTCATGCCATTTGATAACTGCAAGCTTATTTTTATTGCAAACTAATTGCGCACTATATCCCCTACTTTTCTTGCGCATTATCTAATCCTGAGGCAATAGATCTTGGCAGCCTCGTAGCCGGTTTGCCCTTATGGTCCCAAGGCTAAATATACCGTGCTCTTCCCTGAGTAAATATACTAATTCAGGGGATGTAAAAAAGTTATCGGCATATACCCGGCAAGGTTTTCTCTTAATTGTTTGACATAGCGCTACAACTACCTGACCCCCTAAACCAAGACTATATTCTGTATCAGAGAACGTATATCCTCGAAATGTGTCTTCGCCGCCATATATAATAAAATCATATATAAGCCCTGACACACCGGCGCGAATAAAATTTTTGAAACCCCGTTTCTTTGGTTTGTTTTGGATGTATTGTTTCCTTTTGCCGGCTTTTCTGCCTTTGTAAGGAATCATCATTTCGTCAATTGAATATTGTCCTTCTTCTTCAAGTTTTAGGAAATTTTGACGAACTTTTTCCATAACAGGGCGTATCTTAAAATATCTATCCGTACCGTCGTCGTCGTAATTATCCACAAAATGAATATATCGCCGTATTTGCTCATATCTCTTTAGGTTCATGATATCTGCCACCGGAGCATAGCGAGTTTTCTTTGCCCAATAATCAGTATAGGCTGGCATTTTTACGATACCCATTAAAATATGTATGGCTAAAAAATTCTTCATATCATCATTAGTTACTTGTATGCATCTACCTAGCTGTTGTAGGGAGTATAAGTTAGTATTTTGAGTAATGTTCGTAATTATATCTTCAGAGAAAAAGTAATAAAAATATTCTAATGTTGTGTCTAATTTAGTCTTATGGAGTTCATGTAAGTCTTCATCTATTAATGCTCTGTGTTTGTATATTCTTTTTGTCCAGTTATAATTAAGAATCAACCTCTTTTTTATCTTTTTTGCAACTGTTGTCGTAACCTGTTTTCGTTTACGTCTTGTGATAGGTATGGCGGGCGATGGTGTAGGTACTGATGGCGTAGGCAGCGACTGTATAGAGCTTAATGTAGGAATGGCCTCATAATTATTTGTTGTAGAGGAGGGGAAAACTTCATCAAATGTTGGTGTCAATGGCACATTTTCTTAAACGTTTACTTCGGAATCGTTAACATTTGCAGTATTATCATCGCCATCACTATCTAAGATGTTGAGCTTTTCATAAGAGGAATCTAGTGAAGGCGGATTTGAGCTTATAATAGGCGAGGATAATGGCTCTAGGTGGGGTTCTCTATCAGAAATTTCACTTTCTTCGTCAGAACAAGCATTTTTGTTAGGAACTAAAGCCAATATTTTTTGCGATCTTCTTAATTTCAAGCACTGAAGCAAAAAGAAAAAAAGAACATGCTGTATGCAACCACACCACATAACAAATTAAACATTAAAAACATTAAATAAATAAAAATATTCAATAATATATTTTACTGAGCAATTGGCAACGTAACCCCTGGTACCCGTTACACATAGTCGCTTATTTACGGCGCACTCGGCAACGGTAACCACGGGGCACGTACACATATTTGACACCATAATCTTAAAATTGTGAGTGTAAGGTACAAAAACTATATTGCAATAGTAGTACACTGCTAAAATGCTTTAGATTATTAGAATTCCCGTTGCTAATTAGTGCAAAAACATTTAAAAAATCATTAAAAACTTACCCGAGTCGCAGGGACATGTTGCCGCCGAAAAGACATTTTGACTTTGACAAATAAATTTCAGTGCTGCCAGTTCAAATTATTTTTTCTACTAAATTTAATCTGATATTCTACATTTATGAAACAGAAAAAAAATATTTTCTTTGAAAATAAGGCCATAATATTTTTTTGTTTGCAACGTGCACTGGGGTTGCCGTTACCGGTTTAAGGGTTAAACTCTCCCAAAACTCCTGCCTTTCGTCTTGCTCATGTTGTGACATACCCGTAACTATATTGACCGGGGCGTACACCCCCACAATAAAGAGACGAGTAAGTCCTACTTTCATTCTCATCCACAGTAGCCTAGCATTTACACATTCAAACTCTTTTACGCACTCATTCATTCGCGCAGACAGTACTACACCAACTCCCTTACAGGCTCTGGTGGTACTATCTACCCCAGACCAATACGCCGTATATGCACCATGCTTGGTGGTGTCACACCCTTTTCTTTTTGTTTCATTCACACAAAGAACATCAATCTTTCTATCATCCATCATCTGACATACTTCATCCAATTTGCCGTTCATTCCTCCACCAACATTCAATGTCGCAAACCTGCTTTCCGTAGGCCGCTTTTCGCCCTCGCGGGAAACGAGACGTGACGGGTTGCGAACCGCGTCGCCGCCGTATGGAGAAGAATAAGTTTTTGTTCCCATAGCGTTCCCACGAGATATAGGGATCTAGACGGTCCATCCCCGCAGAGCCCTTTACGGGGGTAAGGCGGAATATCAGCTGTGCCCTGTGACCTCATATGTGATACTCATTTTCTCTAATTAGATTCCCATTCTTTTGAGTTTTGTGCCCAAGGTGTCCAAAGCCCCCGACGCAGATTAGAACGGCCCATAGAACGTTTAATGTGACAGCCACCACCCTGGTCTAGAGTAAGTATGTTAATCGACCTACCAAGTCTCTGAGACCATTACGATCTTTTAATTCTTTCACTTATAGAACTTCAAAAATTCAGTGACACACGCTGTAGGTACCGGACTCGGTAATATTTGAGTGACCGTCTACATGGCGAGACCTTCTAATCATCTCGCTGGACTATCGATACTTAGATAAGTACACTTCGTGAGATTCGCAAATCGATGGAATCGATTATAGACTGAGAGCCAGTGTTCCGCAGACTTACGGTATAGTAGCAAACTTCATATTAATGCTAGTTATAGTAATTCATCTGCCGTAGATCAAATGGGGGTTCACTATTCCCATAGTGGGTACCTTTAGGCGTGCCTAGAAGTCGAAAAGCATGAAAATCGACTTTCAAAACGTGATCGCAGCATGTCTGCCGTTTTGATATCTTAAAATATATATTTTTTTATAAAGAAAAACTGAATGGCAGACACTTGTGCCGGTTCCTACTATATTTTATATAATATCAAAATTCCCAAAATTTCATAAAATTTACGTTATTTTAGCAGAGCTAGAAATTATATATGTTATTTATATTATTATTATTAACATATATTTAGCAAGGCAGACACATAGGTCGGTTCTGACACGCAGGCAGACAACACGATACTTTCTGAGTCGTGCTATTGAAGTTGCATGATTTTGATTTTCTCACTCTTAATTTCGCAGGGAACTTCTGTTTTAGCAAAGCTGCAATTTATGTATGTTTTTTACATCATTATTATACATGTATATCTAAAAAACCAGACAGATAGGTCGGTTCTAAAATACAGGCAGACTACATAATAGTTTCGCAGTCATGCTAATGGAGATACACGATATTGACTTTCTCTCTCTTCATCTCGCAGGGATTCAGTATTCAAGCACCGTTGTAAAACGATGGTCAAGGTTTGTTAAATATACACTATTCATTTCGAAACCTAACCTTTTTATCAAGAAGCTTTTGCAGCTCTCGGCGATCATAATTTAACAGAGAATAGAATGAAGGAGAAATTAATGAATATTGAAGATTTCAATCTTCAATATTATCCAGAAATTTACTTGTAAAATGTATAATTTGAAGAAATGCATAGACGTAAATGAAGCCAGATTTCAGCTGTTCGTTGATACATATAAGGCTGCTGATATCAACGAACAATTCAGTATTAAAGTCCACAATTTTGAGGGAAGCAGTTTACCACCGTGCAAGAGCGAGCTGTGGCAACATTTCCTACGGACGATATACATATCAAATATTTGGAATAATGCTGATAAACTATGTCCGACAACATTACAACCAGAAGACTATGGGTGGATTAATCATCAAGACGCATATATCTTCAAATGGTTTGATGGAGATCAGCTGCCAGGTTTTGTAGCCGATTCTGTCTAATGTCCATCAGGTAATTCAATGAAACACAATAAAATATCCTGCTGCTATTAATAGAGTCGCATTTGCAATGATTTATAATGAAATATATATTTTTTTTACAGAATGTAGTATCTCTGATGACGAAGGCGATAAAAATATAAAAAACTTGGAGGATTTGGATTGCTTCATTCAATCAATGGAAATCTGCAGTTCTGACAAAGAATAGTGAATTATTTTGATTTTTTGTAGCCTATATATTTTTTTCTTTTTTTGTTTTTTATTTCACTTACAATAATAATGATTTTGCTATTTATTTTATTCTAACAAAACGTACAACTTGAAATTCAAATATACCTATTTGAATTTCAATTGAATGATTTAAAAATAAAACGTACAACTTGAAATTCAAATAGGTATATTTGAATTTCAAGTTGTACGTTTTATTTTTAAATCATTATTATTGTAAGAGAAAAAAAATGTTGATTTTTACTTATATTTTATGTTTATGATTGAAAATAAGAGTTATAAATTATAAAATTTAAAAACACTGTTCACATGTATTCATACTGAATCGCTGTCATTGCCAGTAAGAGTGAGAAGTCCATTAGCATGACTGCGAAACTATTATGTAGTCTGCCTGCATTTTAGAACCGACCTATCTGTCTGGTTTTTTAGATATACATGTATAATAATGATGTAAAAAACATACATCATTTGCAGCTTTGCTAAAACAGAAGTTCCCTGCGAAATTAAGAGTGAGAAAATCAAAATCATGCAACTTCAATAGCACGACTCAGAAAGTATCGTGTTGTCTGCCTGCGTGTCAGAACCGACCTATGTGTCTGCCTTGCTAAATATATGTTAATAATAATAATATAAATAACATATATAATTTCTAGCTTTGCTAAAATAACGTAAATTTAATGAAATTTTTGAAATTTTGATATTATATAAAATATAGTAGGAACCGGCACAAGTGTCTGCCATTAAGTTTTTCTATAAAAAAATATATATTTTTTAAGATATCAAAACGGCAGACATGCTACGATCACGTTTTGAAAGTCGATTTTCATGCTTTTCGTCTTCTAGGCACGCCTAAAGGAACCCACTATGGGAATAGTGAACCCCTATTTGATCTACGGTAGATGAATTAGTATAACTAGCATTAATATGGAGTTTGCTACTATACCGTAAGTCTGCGGAACACTGGCTCTTAGACTATTATGTTTAGCCTGGGAATACCTACCTATCTTTTGTCAATAGCCAATTGTTTCGCATTGCCATTAACTTTAATTAGAATAGTTTTGAGCATAACTTGGTAGTTGAGTGCCGAGCGGTATCTTTTTATTTATTGTCAATAGTCTTCGAATCATTCCCAGGTCAAGTAAAAAGGGAAAACCCTAAAATAAATAGGTAGGTACCCTTTTTTCTCGATCTGAGAAACCACTAGAATACAGCTCTCTGCTAATATGGTGGCCAGAAACAGCAATAAAGTGAAAAATCACAAATATACGTCACTAAATTCTTTAGATTTTCTCAACAGTCAGGTTACTTTTCAATAACAATTTTACTACTAATGTCTACCCCAATAATTTTGGGTTAGCAGATCCAGAACACGCAGAACATTGCAATTTTTGCGTAAATCAAATACATTGGACCGCTTTTAGTAATCAGCAAGCCTAACGAGAATATAATTTCACGCTTAGTTTATCGCGTTGTAGGTTGACGACGTAATCTTGGAACGCAGCCAATTACGTGGTGAAATGTCAATTGTCAATCGATGCGAATTGTAAATTTCCTTCGGTATCAAGCAGTATTTTTGTACTTACACTATTTGGGAAATTATTAATGATAAAATGTATATTACTCCGTTGCTTATTACCATATTCCTGACATTAATAAATGGCATTTATACCAAAAGTGTCGAACTTACGTTTGAATTACCAGATAGTGCTGTAGAATGTTTTTATCAAGATATAGAAAAGAATACCTCAGCTGCGCTAGAATATCAGGTAATTTACGATTGTATAGAACGCCGGTAAAATCCTTTTAACAAAAAATCCATAGAATACCGTTATAATAAACAAATAAAACCAATTTCTAACCTCTATCATACCTACTTGTCATCGCAAACGTAATAATATTTCAGGTAATTACCGGAGGCCAATATGACGTCGATGTAAAGATCGAAGGCCCTAACAAGCAAATAATCTACCAGCAACAAAAGATGCAATATGATTCACATCAGTTTACTGCACAGCAAACAGGTATATTTTATCAGTGTCCAGAACTTTATATGTCAAGACAAATTACTCAAGGAAAATGTAGACAGTTATTGTTGGCATTGACTGTAAATATTCTAATAAGTATCAGTTTTGTATTGCTAGTGTCACCACACATTATGTGTGTAATTAGTGTTACTAATTTCCATGAATGTCAACAAACAATATGTAAAGCAATCATTGTAACATTATTTTCTAATAGCATTATGCATTCTAACTGGAATGTTGATTATAAACGTATTTTTTATTTGCAGGCATATACAAGGTGTGCTTTAGTAATGAATTCAGTACATTTTCACATAAGTTGGTTTATATGGAATTCAATGTGGGCCCTGAGAAACCTTTGCCAGGTGTTGGAGATCATGCAACTGTACTTACACAGGTAATTATACATTTAATATCTTGTATTTGAAAGCATTGCAGTATACTCACTTCTTTATAAAAATGTTTCTGTATAGTAAAACAAATATTGCTTGTTTATGTTAAAACAACTGGTTTCATAATTGTATATATGGGTCACTTTGCCTCTATTTATATGGCTATGTAATTTCAGCTGGAAACTTCTGCAGAAGAAATTCACTCAGCACTCAACAGAATTATTGACCATCAAACTCATCACAGGCTAAGGGAAGCTCAGGGTCGCAAGAGAGCGGAAGATCTTAACGAAAGAGTATTCTGGTGGTCTATGGGTGAGACCCTTGCAATAGTCTGTGTAGCATTTGCACAAGTCATGGTTCTAAAGAACTTCTTCAGCGACAGACCAACATTATACAATCGAATGTAATACCTAGTTAATTATATAGTTTATTTATTAAAAACATTTCTGGGAATTATTTTACAAGTTTTATTTTTAAGTAAGTAAAGTACAAATTATGATCTTATGCAATATTGATACTATGTGTATAAATTAAATAACATACATGTTTGTTGTAATAAAGTATCATAAAATCCTTAATTGTTACTTTGCATGCAATTCAAATGAATTCCAAAATAAAATTACAATTTTGATAACAACTTTCTAATGTACTGTTGATTGCTATAATCTTTAACATAAATATGCTACCATAGGTAAGTTGTTAAACATTGAAATTAAGGGATATTACTAACTCATATATTGCACATTAGATAAAAAATCTGCTTAGTACAAGACATTCATAAACAGTTTCTTTAATTGTGTAGACACAGTTAAAAGAGTACTAGTAGAGCAAATACTCCATTGACTAAGGCACAAGGGTAAGCTATCAATGGCCTCTGCTCTGCGTCTCCTGACATTGTAACAAAAAGTCTACTAGCAGAAAGAGCTGACCATATCACTGCAATAGCAGATAAGCTCAATCCTACAGATCCATCCAATGAAATGAAAATACCAAGGCTAGCTAGTACAACCATAGGTAGCATACAGTAGCCTAACACACTAGCAACACTCAGTACAGTAAAAACTCCTTCAGTGCGACTCATAAGAGAGAGTAGACAATACATTAAAATCACTGACATTACTGATAAACCATACACATAACCAAAATGTGCTTTGTTTCCTGAGAGGAACAGACATATAGCTAGTGCTAAGCAAAATGCTATAGGACCTGCAATGTCTGTATCTCTCAACAAGAAATTTGCATCATCAGCCTTAGATTGACCATGGAATGGATTTAGCACAGCTAAAGTTTTTTCTAATATTCTGTCAGGATATATCTCAAGTTCGTCTAACAAAGGCGGCTCGTCGAAATCTGTTGTTTCTGTCACAGTTTCGCCGGGTACTGGCGCTGGTGTATACAATGTAGGATTATAGTACTGGTTATTGTTGGCAGACATTTGTCCCTGGCCCTGGTCAAATGAGTAGTTTTGCTGATCTGTCGGAAAGGACTGGAAGTCTGAAACAAGCCAATAAAGTACTCTAAATAAAGAAACATACACACATCAACGGCAGCTTCGTGAAATTAGAATCTGGTACTCACCTAAAGTTTGTGCTTGATCTCCGAAGGTATTGGAGGTATTAAATGAGTAATTTTGGCCGCTGTGTTGAGCCTGCCATGAAAAATCGTTTGGGTTGTTAAAATTAGCCATGTTTTATGTGTCCTGCACTGGATATTTTTGAACAAACAAATTAAATTGCAGTAAATAGTTAAAATTATTTGACAACTTCCATGTCACTAGTTGTCAAATTTGACAGATGGATTGGCATGGCAAGGATTGGCATGTAACATAGTGATGTCCATCATGAGTTCGTCTACCTACTAACTGATTTCATATCGATTATCGATGAAAAGATGAAGTAATAAGATGTTTGTTAGTCGGAGCGCATTTTTCGTTACTTCTAATATAAGAGCAACACACACACACCGGAGTGGTTTTAAATTATAATATCATTTAATTCACGGCTCGTATTCGCAGTTACCTAAATACATACTGTTTAACTAGCTTGTGTGCTTGTTAATATCTCGAGCTGGTCTATACTTATTTTAACCTATTAATATTTTCTTACCATTAAATGCTAAATATCTACTGGTAAGCAGAAGAGTAAAGCGTTATCTGGGTTGCATCCAAAATGTATGCCTCGAAGCCTGAAGTCCGACTACAGTCTTGCCAGACTAAATATAATTTATTCCACTGCGATTGTTATCTGATCGCCGGAACCCAAAGGGATAGCGATATGCTGGACAACTAGGCACTGTAAAAGGTCTTCACGACAGCCGACGTGCACTCCGTGGCACGAGGCAAGCGACAATTAACAATATAATACGCACATAATTTACGCAATAATGTGCGCCATGGATTTGAACCGAATACCATCAGCATGGCATTGATGAGGCAGCGGTAGTCTAGTGGAGATACCAACGGACTGCCATGCAGAGGGTATCGGGTTCGAATCCACGGCACGCACCAATGACTTTTCGAAGTTAAATGCGTATTAAATTGTTAATTATCGCTTGCCTCCTGCCTCGGAGAGCACGGTAACCGTCGGTCCCGGCTGGCATGAAAAGCTTTCACAGTCGTTCCAGGGAGTCAGTATACCCTCAAATAAACTGATACTGCTCTAAACCATGGAATATCGCTATCCCTTTGGATTGCGGAGGGCAGACGGCAGTCGCTCAATGGAAAAGTTGATATTCAGTCATATCTGGTTAGACCAGTGAGTGGACCTCGGACTCCCGAGCCGTGAAGTCTTGGATGCAACCGGGAAAACGCTAGGGCGATGATGACCATCTGCATGGCATTCTGTTGGCATCTCCATTATATTTAATAATTATCGCTACTTCGTTATATAAAGTAGAAATAGGTAGCTCTGTATACAATGTGTGAATTGTGCAACTTTGCTGTGCAACAATTCTCCGTTGTTAACTGCAATCCTTTTTTCTGTTAATACCTACCCTATGGTAGAAATGACGCCACACACACGGTGCTATGTCTGTATAGTCTTCCCTGCATATTTCTCTCGAATATTATTATCACTTTGTTATTGAGTACCTATCCAGAAGCGAGGAGATATGGGTAACTCAAAAGATTTGTCATCGAACTCGCACCATTTTCTGGTACCTTATTTTCGCATGGTAATCCCAAGCAAGTTGGTGACAAGTCCTTGCATCCTCTCCCAAATTTCGTTATTTCTTAGCCGCAGAAAGTTCACAAATCCTATGTGCCCATAGCAGAGCATACATTAACTTTGGCTTTACACTGTCTGATCTGACCGATATTAGAAATTATTAGCCGCGTTGTTGAGGGCTTCTGCTCCGCACCCGTGGCCCATAGGATGATGTTATAGAGCCTATAGCCTCCCCGATAAAACATAAAAGTGATTATTCAAAGAGCCAGTAGATCCTGATATTAGTGCGTTCTATGACTTAATTAAATAATTATTATACTAATCTTAATTATTATACTTTGATACTAATAAGTTTATTAGTGGATTTAGGTTAAGTCGGGGAGTTACATTTCTTCCCAAAAAATACAGACATGATATTGCTATATTGTTAGCTTATAATATTAATGCAGTCATAGATAGTATGACAAAGCTTAGTTTAAGTGACGAATCAGTATTGCTTAGTTGTTCTAACAATGCTGTGACAAATTCTTTAAACTTCTAGAACCGACAATAGAGAAGCATTTACATGACATTATACTATATCATCAGAATATTAATAGCTTTTCTAGCAAGATATTAGACATTGAACTTTTAGTGGATAAGTATCATATTGACATCTTATGTCTTTGCGAGACATGGCTAAAGCCAGACAGAATGCAGTTTAGTATAAGTAATTTTTTAGTTGCCAGTGCGTTCAATCGTCTCTCAGCTGTTGGAGGAGGAACAATAATTCTCTGTAGGAATAGTCTAAAATTTAAGGAAAGAAAGGATATTAGCTTATTATCCATTGATCGCTTATGTGAGGTAGCATGTGCAGAAATAGAAAATCATATTATATTATGCGTGTACAGACCACCTGGGTCCAATTTTTCTTCTTTTATTACAGCCTTGGAAGAAGTCTTGGGGAAAGTTTTTAAGAGTAATAAATTTGTTTTTGTCTGTGGAGATTATAATGTAGATATTTCAGTTGATACACCTGATAAGCACAAATTGTTAGCATTATTTAGCTCTTTCAATTTAAGTCATCTAATAAATCAACCCACTAGAATTACCCCCACTTGCAGTACATGTTTAGATAACATTTTTACAAATCGTGACACAAATCTCGTTACCTTATTAAGTGGTGTTAAGTCAGACCACTTGGGTCAACTAACTAGTTTTAAAGTTCACAATGGGTCTCAGAGTACGAAATCAATTAAAACTAGGCCACTTACTAAAAATAAAATGAAATTGCTTCATGATAAGATAGAGGATCATTTATCTGTAACTAAATTTACTTCTAAAGATCCTAACATAAATTACAATAAGTTGTTTAGCCTGATATGTAAAGAATTTAATAAAGCATGTCCCATCAGGAATTTTAAATTAAATGATAGGTGCTGTTTTAATGAATGGGCTACAAGGGGCATAAGGATAAGTAGGGATACCTTATATAATTTATATTATAAAAGGTCATTTACATCCGATCCTTCATTTCACAATCATGTTAGAATCTATTCAAAAGTTTTTAAAAGGGTTTGTAAAGTTGCGAAATCGAAATTAATAAGCAACAAGATAAGTAAAGCTAGTAATAAGATAAAAGCCGTGTGGAAGATAATAAATACAGAAACGGGACGAACTAGGAACCGAGATACTGATTTTATTCTGAGGGCTGAAGGTAAGCTAATATCGGACAAGGTTGAGGTTGCTGACACATTTGAACGCTTTTTTGTGAACATTCCAATTGAAGTGACTCACTCACTAAACTCGTCATCTTCATTGGCAGAAACACTTCTGAAAAAATATTTTGTTAAAGACATCTCTTGCTTTGAATTTACATACGCCACTGACTATACAATTCGGAAAGCTTTTAAAAATTTAAACATTAAGAATACTGAAGACTTATGGGGCATTTCTGTAAAAGTACTTAGTTCTGTTATTGACCAGATAGCTCCCGCTCTTGCAGATATATTCAATCAATGTGTAGATATAGGCACCTTCCCTGATCTGATGAAGCAAAGTAAAGTTATTCCAGTTTTTAAAACAGGTGATAAACAGAATCCCTCAAACTACAGACCGATTTCAGTTCTACCATCCTTGAGTAAGGTCTTCGAAAAAATCATGCTAGACCAAATGATGTCTCATTTTCATAGAAACGAGGTTTTACACGATCAGCAATTCGGTTTCACGAGAGGTAGGTCGACTGTTGATGCAGGTGCAAAATTAATTGCTAACATCCTGGAAGCATGGGAAGAATCGCGAGATGCCATTGGCGTCTTCTGCGATCTTTCCAAAGCTTTTGATTGCGTTGATCATGATACACTCATTTGCAAACTTAGACACGACGGTGTTCGTGGACGTTCTCTCGAACTAGTTACCTCGTATCTTTCTCAGAGACGGCAAAGGGTAGGTATAGATGGAACAACCTCTTCAGGGTCTTTAGTTAGGATGGGTGTTCCTCAGGGTTCCATTTTGGGTCCTTTTCTGTTCCTTGTTTATATAAATGATCTTCCTTACATGATGTCGGCCATATCTAATATTATTCTTTTTGCAGATGATACTTCTCCTACATTTAAAATTGATAGAAAAGACGTAAACCAACACACAGTAAATGCTAGTTTATTATCCTTATCAGAATGGTTCAGCGCAAACAATCTATTGCTAAATGCTACAAAAAAGAAATGTTTAAGATTTTCTTTACGAAACGTTTCTCAGGAAGGTTTAGACATAATGCTTGAAGATAACAAGTTGGATATTGTGGAAGAAACAGTATTCCTAGGTATTACAATAGACTCGAAATTACAATGGGGAGCTCATATTAATTCTTTATCTAGTAGATTAAGCTCTGCCGCGTTCGCTGTTAGAAAAATAAGACAACTTACTGACGTTGCTACTGCTAGACTTGTTTATTTCGCTTACTTTCACAGTTTAATGTCTTACGGGGTCTTGCTATGGGGGGCGGCGGCCGATCGTGACTCAATATTTATTTTGCAGAAAAGAGCTGTCCGTGCTATTTATGATATGGGTCCACGAGAGTCTCTCAGAGAAGTCTTTAAAGAAATTAACATTCTTACTATGCCCTCTTTATACATTTACGAAAACATCATGTTTGTACGTAGGAATCTTTCAATGTTTGACACTTTAAGCAACATTCACAATATCAACACCAGAAATAAACAAAAATTGGTAGTACCTAGATTTAGACTAACCAAAACTAATAAATCATTCCTAGGTAATTGTGTACGTTTCTATAACAAACTGCCTAAAGCAGTTACAGATCTTACTGACGGGAGATTTAAAAAACATGTTAAGATGGCTCTCATTAAAAAAGCATATTATAAGATAAGTGATTACATTGACGATAGGGATGTATGGCGTTAGTTGTTTTCTGCACATGCGGCTTCCCTGGCAACTAAGTAACCTTAGGTATTATTGAAGTCTTAGTATTTATTAGTAAAATTTATTTGTAAGTAACCGGACCTAGAAAGTTTATTTTCTCTACTTTATAGCAGGTATCCCAGTTTTGCAGGTTTCCCTTTTTCAGCATGTAGGTTATTATATTAATCGTTTTTAAAGTAATCTACTTTGTAAAGTGAGCACAATGTTAGCTGATAATACTATGATCGTCAAAGTACCTATCTCTCATATAAAAGTCCAGATCTTTAATCTGGCAAACTACTGCTCACAGTTAATTTATATATTTGCTAATCTACATTGTGCTCGCTTTTTCTTTTTCTTGACAATATATTGTAACTCTTAAAACAAAATTGTAAAAAACCAAAGATTTTAAAAGAGTGTCCAGAGGAGTTTCTTGCCGGAGTCTTCTCCCTGGGCCTACCTTTTGGAACCGGCAACTAGAGTCAGTGACGTTTCAAAAGAGTATGTAAATTACCAACTTGAAATAAAAAAATATTTGAATTTGAATGACGCAAACAAACTCGAAGCTTCGTAACATTAGTATAGATAGGTACAACATTTTTTCAAACATACATACATAACTTCACGCCTTTTATCCCGAAGGTGTAGGCAGAGGTGTAAACACACCCACATTTCGCCAGTTACGTTTAAGTCCCAATGTACCTAATAGGGGGCGAGCCTATTGCCATCTATCGGGCACATTATTAAGCGAGCGATAATTAACATTTTTTTTTTATAGACTCACGCCTGTATCCCCGAAGGGGTAAGCAGAGGTGTAATATTACACCTACATTTCGCCATGAATTTTTAGGTCCCACGTAATAGGGGGCGAGCCTATTGCCGTACTGGGCACATTACCAGACTCCGTGCTGCTACTGAGAATTTCCTAACGGAAAAACCCAATAACACTTTGCCCGACCCGGGAATCGAACCCGAGACCTCCCAATCCCATGCGCACATTTATGCCGCGAGACCAACGAGGCAGTCAACACATTATATATAGTCAACATTTTTAATACGTACATAACTTGGAAAAGTCAAGGTGTGTGCCCGGGGTACCTTGGGATCGAAGCCGAGACCCGTCTCCGTTAACCGAACACCACTAGGCTATGGCCGCTTTTTTTTTTCAAAATATAAGTAATTTTATTATTTAGGATAAGTTGAAAATGAAGAAAACTTAGATTTAGGGAATAAAAAGTTTATTACATTATATGGCATACTTTATTCCATTAAATATATTTAGTCACTGGATCTATTAATATTATGGAATGTTTTTTTGAGTTTGTTTGAATATTAAAATACAGCAGACATTACTTGCGACCCTAACAAGGGTATGTTGGCAGACACATGTCAGGTCACATTACCAAGTCAGATACAAGGGGTTACACAATTGCGGATCTCCTAAGAGGGTACCAGTCCTATTTGACCTACATACGCCAAGCTAGGGTCATCACGGAATACATTAATAAGTAAATGTAGATACAAATACAATAACAGTCATTGATACGTGAAGTTACATTTGTAAAATGGTGTTTAAGTATATCACTTAAGTAAATTACATGTTCTTTTAAGCAAAGTAAAAAATCTATACATAGGTAAATGATATAAATAAATACATTTATAAATATGTAAATGTTACTTTTGAAAAGGGCTTTCTTTTCTTGTAATATTCACAGATAAAGTATATCAGAATACAGATGGTTTTGATGCAATTTAAAGTGAAATCTGAGTCCCTCCTCTATAATATCATAAGGTATAATATAGACGTACATTATATTACATAACAGTGGTAGGTTGGTGCAAATGTAGCACATGAAACTGGTGCAATGTTATCCGAACGCACCAAAGTCAATTCATGAAATCTCAGTTAATGTACATATTGGGAATTTTATATTGAACACATAAGTACCAGCCATACCATGCGTTCAGTGCTTAACACATGCAGCAAACATTATACTACCTTATCTTTGGTGCATCCACATAAAATATTACTTTCGTTGAATAGCGTTCGTGATCGTAAAATAATATCGTCAGGTACTTATTTTTATTTTTAAATGTGCAAACGATGTAATAAAAAAACGCACGCACATTGTAACTACCTTGGAATTAAAATTAATTGATACTTGTTCACTTGCAAAATAAATATTAATTAAGTATGTCATGTTTTACATACAAAAACATAGACAAATGACTTATAATATGTTGTTTAACACATTTATAACTAAAACAGCATGTTAATAACAAATTAACAACAAATATAAAACAAAAGTGTAAAGTATTGTTAGAGTTTTAAACAAGTATTTTCTGACGTTTTAAACTAGAAAATGTTTAAAAAATGTTAAGATTACATTGTCATTTGTAAACAATGATTATCAAACTCAAATAAGACAGTCTTAAGCTAAAATGCAGGCTCCATTTACTTCATAATCATCATCACAAAGGTACCAAAAGAGAGGTGTCAATTCTTGATTGATTAGGAGACCATAATACATATTGTCAGGTATATGAATACAAATTATAATGAGGAACAGATCCTGAGTCCACCCATCAAACTGTTGCTGGAGTACTAGATTCCATTGATACTGAATTCTTGTCTAACAAAAATCCAGTATGCGTCTAAGAGATCAATTTCAGAAACTCATAATTGCTACCTGCAGATGCGAGCTTGCCTCTATAGTTAGGCTAGTGAGGTAGTCTAAAGAGTACAATTATTTTTTATGAAGCACCCTTCTTTATGAAGCACCCTTCTTTATATATTAAATACATGTTGATGACTTATTGATAAAGTCTAAGTACGTTTGTCAAAGAAATGACACCTTAGTTTTGGTCGCTTGTACACGCCGAGAAAAGTCAGCGTGTCTGCAACGGCTAAGATAAGATGTAAATTTACAAGATAAGAATTTGTTGAACCTATGTACGACAATATATCGTGTCTGACAAGGCAAATACAATATGGCGTAAGATGTCCACGATAAGAATGTTTTTGCACAAACATACTTGAGTTATCGATCCGGGTTAACGTGAACTGGACTGTTTGACTACTTAAAAATATGAAAACGAAAACGAGTACAAAAATCTCTTACTTCATGTCCTCAACATTTATGTAAACTTTGATGAATTTAAGAATTAATACTAATCGAAAGTCTAAAATATTCATTAGTTTCGTGGAGTTGTAGACATGCTTTACTTACTGCGGCGAAGAGAGGATTTTCTCTAGTTCGACACTAAAGTAGCGCACACAGTTCATGTGTAGAAACGACATGTAACTTTTCTTGGCGCGTTCAAGCAATGTAACCCTATAAGATGTTCAGATTGCATAAACGAGATGTTCTCTATAACCCATTCCTAGACCAAACCGAAGTCGATCCGTTTTCAATGAAAATAGTCCATAATAAAGTTAGTCATAAATTACTTAAAATTAAAAAAATATGTACAATCTACATTTTGTACATGCAATATATTATACACGCATACGTTTATTAGCACATCAAAGTGTAAGTAATTACATAATCACACACTTGAACTCAGCAATAAATGGAGATTTCGTAACAAATTATTCTCGTCCTCAGAATAATAATAATTGTCTATCAATGCTCATATAAAAATCTTACTGAAATAAACAAAAATCAAAATTGTATAATATACATATATCACAGATACCTAAGGAAGATATTACTTATTATATCTAACATTGAGGTGCTGTTTACACGCCCTAAAACATTTAATTAATAAATAAAAAGCACTCAATCTCAAAATCCTATGTGAATACTGTTAATAAAATATTCATGTTTAATAGCTCGAGTTTCTGTTTCTTATTGTTCGTAAACAAACTTATATAAAGGTTTCTTCCGCTACACACTTACACTTGAAAGTAATCACTGACGGTGGCGTCACCACCGTTATTAATACTGCTTTTAGGCTCGCTACTGTTTGGTACATTTATTTTCTCATAGCCCGCCGATGAATCCGATCTCTCAACACTGGAGCCAGCAGTCATCTCACTGCCCAACTTTTCGTATGGTGGTTCCTTTTTCGACAGCTCGAAATATTTAACACTCTCATAGTTAGGATCCTTTTTGGAGCGTACCGAATCGTATTTTGGATCTTTAGATCGAACCGATTCATATTTGGGATCCTTACATCGTAGCGACTCATAGTTAGGGTCCTGTGCATTAACACTTTCGTAATTAGGATCCTTGGGGCGAACAGATTCGTAGTTTGGATCTGACTCACTACCTGTGTTATACAGTGGGTCGTGCGGCATAGACTCGTAGTTAGGCTCTAAGGTAGGCTCATCGTTGTTGTTCGCAGGCCAATTGTTGTATTTGCCAGGCCGTTTGTTCACCGTGGAATAAGTCGGTTGCACCTTATAGTTAGGCGCAATCGTCGCATAAGGTGGTGTTGGCGGTTGATTTCTCAGCACTTCATAATTGGGATCGGAATCGGAGGCGTTGTTGTCAGTCTTCGAAATATGTTCATACCCAGCGTCACTACTGACAATGCTGTTAGGGCCACTGTCCGCCACTAAATGATTGATTTTCAACATGTTATTGTTCGAGAAATTTGTGTTACCACTCGCATTATTTAGCTCTTTGACAGTTTCGTAACCTGGGTCCTGATTTTGGGATGATTTTCGTTCTTTATGTGCGATCGTTTCATATCCGTGATTCATAGATTTCTTTCGGTCAATCGTTTCGTAACCTGGATCATCACCTCGAAATTTAGACGTGTGAGGTTCTCCATCGGTACCGGAATAATCTTTGGATCGTCTAATGGACTCATCGGTCCGGCCTTTCGTCTTTTTCATCACCTTAGCGTACATTTCTTCAACATTTCTTGACGGACTCTCGGTTACTCGATGATCCGAGTTGAGGCTTGTATTGGCGTCTGCAGATGAGTAATCACTATAGTTAGGTCCATCGATGGAGTTATAGAGATTGTCAGTCTGACCATCACGTTGATCGATATCGAAGTTAAGTTCCCTGGCGACGAGTGGTCGGATGAGGTCACCGGAGCTGAACCTGTGCTTCTCTACAGGATAGTTGCAGCCGTAAAAGTCAGACGAGCTTACGCAACTGTTGTTTCGTTGATGCTTTTCGTTTAGGCTTCGCCGTAGTTTGTCGTGGTTGAAGTGTAGATCACCTGTCGATATCAGATTCAAGTTTAAAATGCATCAAAAATATTTTCTCAAAGATTCATCAAGATAATATACACCATTTCACGTAGGTATTTCAAAATTGTCTTTAATATAATCTAGAGCAGGATATATTTACCTGTGCTGGACATACGCTGGTGCCGCTGTGCCTGCTCTATAGCGGGCGGACGCGGCGCGGCATGCCCCGTGTGTGACGAAGTGTGTCCCGTGTGGGACGAGGAGTGTCCCGTGTGGGACGAATTGTGTCCTGTGTGGGACGAATTGTGTCCCGTGTGGGACGAGACGTGCGACGCGTGTGACGAGGCGTGCGACGTGTGGGCGTTATTGTGGGACGAGTGTGCGTTGCCGTGGGACGAGTGTGCGTTGCCGTGGGACGAGTGGGCATTGCTGTGGGACGGCATGTGGGACGTGTTGTGGGATGGGCCGTGGGACGATGAATGCGCGCCGGCCTGTGGCGGCGGCGGGAGCGGGGAGTTCGCTTGACGTTTCTCAGGTTTTGGAGAACCCAGGGCACCCGTTGAGTTTGAACACGATGATGATGACGCTGGAAAGTATTTATGAACCATAATCAATGACGCAATTGTGCTAACAAACATATCACTAAATCTGACACAAGTTATTAGAGATTGATCATAATTATTATTATTTAGTTACGTCACAATTATTATTATTTAGTTACGTCGGTTTCTAAGGATTTTTTTTATAGTGAAATATGTAATAGGTACCTTGTCTTGAGTGCGTTGCGCGCGATGTCGAAGCACCGATCTCAGGTGGTGCACTTCTTCTGAAAAAGAAAATGTTTGAATAAAAAACTAAAACAAAAGCATTTTCAAATAAGACTTCAAATAAATTAAATTCTGAACTGACTGATATATCATCGCAGAACCTAAACTACTACCATAGATTATACAGATATACTGGTATAGATGCGCAACTCCCTCTAAGGAAAAAGTTCAATAGGCATCCTCTACGCTAGATGGCGTACAAACAATTTTATTTTTATTCCGATCGTATAGATGGCGTTAGTAGTGGATTCATTTTTCAAAATAAAATAAATGTTGAATTTCGGTGTTAATAAATAAGTAAATGACAACTATTATGTAAAATATGCAATTTAAAAGTAAAAAAAATAAAAATCACAAAATGTAATTCTTGGTAAGCGTGGATTCGATCCACGGACATCTATTTTATGAGCAGAGCACGCTCCCACTGCGCCACGCAGATCTTAACAATGTTGGCGAAATGACCGTTCAGTTGTCGCTTTTTCTTTAGTTCTTGCCATCATCGGTAGATGGCGCTGATTATATGAAATTTATCCATGTATGGAACTTTCACGGCCCTGACTACTACTTAAAGTTAGAATCATGAAGTTCGAACAGACGACTAATTTTCTTTATTTTTTTCAAAATTGATCTCTGCCCTACGCTTCCTGCACGCATCCTTGCGTACACCCGTGCTATGCCAAGAATAAATAAATATTTTGCAGGTCGACTGCCTCCGAGCTTCATTGGATAGCATATGCTCTGCTATTCGGGTTTGACCCGTTTGACTGAGATTTTCCGAATTCACAGTAGCAGCACTTAGTCTGGCAATGTCATCGGTAACGGTTATAGGCTCGCCCCTATTACGTGGGACCTAAAATTCACAACATGACGAAATATGGATGCTACATCTCTGGCAACCTCTTCGGGGATACAGGCGTGAGTCTATAAAAAAATCTATAGGTATAATAAGTACCTGGCGACGTGTGTGGGGTCAGTCTGCAACAGATCAGGCGTGGGGTCCCTCCGTCGAGGCTCCGTGTTGATCTGCGCGTACGTATCCGAACCTTCTCCCACGCTCGCTTCTTCGATGGCCGCGTACATCTCGTCTAGCGGAACAAATAATAATAAATAAAAACTAATCATCATCGTCCTAGCGTTATTCCAGTTGCACCCAAAACTTTCACGCCCTGGAGCCTAAGGTCAGCTTACTAGTCTAACCAGGGGGGCGATTCAGAATCTTTCGATATCTCATTTGACATTCGATTCCGTTAATTGTCAAACGGGCTACCTCATTTTTTGTCAAAACTATCGCATTACCTATCAATTTTAAGCATTCAGTATGAAGTAAACTAATAAATAAACCGAATACAATGAATATTTGTTCAAAATATCTCTGATAGGCGGCTAGAAGACGAGGACAATAATTTGACATATCGTACGATTACTTGTCGTGACATTCTGAATAGGCCTGCAGATTTGACAGAATATCAGCTTTTCCACAGAGCGACTGCCGTCTGACTTACCACCCAAAGGGATAGCGATAGTGGAGAGACCCACGGACTGCTACGCAGAGGGTCTCAGGTTCGAATCCTCGGCTCGCACCAATGACTTTTCGAAGTTAAGTGCGTATTAAATTGTTAATTATCGCTTGCTAAACGGGGATGGAAAACATCGTGAGGAAACCTGCATGTCTGAGGGTTTTCCATAATGTTCTCGAAAGACATGTAAAGTCTGCCAACCCGCACTTGGCCAGCGTGGTGGACTATGGCCTTACCCTTCTCATAGTGAGAAGAGGCCCATGCCCAGCAGTGGGACAGTTTAAAGGGTTGATGATGATAAGAGGTAAAGTGCATATTTTATTTTATTCCAAACCCGAACCCAACTAGTAACAATATTTTGAAACTTTTTATGAAAATCTGTTAGAATAGGGTGGTTGACCGAACAAAATACCTTTTATTTACAAACAACTTAAATGATGGCTTATCGTCCAATGTTAAAAGGTTATCGAAGTACAAAGACACTTGTACCGCTAGCAACGTTTGTAAAGATGTCTCTTTGCTTCCAGTGCATAAAATATGAGAAGTAATCCAAATAGGATACCAGTAGCGACAACTCTACTGGTCTCCTATTTGGAGCAGGATAGTGCAAAAAAGGGTAAGTTCGGTGGAAGATCCAGGAAAAGGGAGCGACAGATAGCTCAAAATGATCTGCTATCTTACAGAGATTTCTTTTTGTGTATCCCTTCGCAAGGTCCAAACCAAATAAATCCATCCCAAAATAAAATACTGCATCTACCGTTTATTGGTCTCTTATTTAGAAAAGAGCATTACGCATACAATTCTTAGACCCACTGCACACGCATGTTTTCCTTATATTCGTACGTTCAGATTTCAGAACATGTAACATCACAAGGAAAGATTTTCTTGCATACTGTTCATATTCCTCTAAATTTTGAATAGGAAATCGTCTGCACTTTATTTTGTAATAAAACGTACTAGGTACTTAGATACTAAATTGCATTTTCATTATATGCACACTACTATCGTTTTATAGGAAATTCTGTCATAAATATTCCGATGTGATAAGTTATTTAAATAAATGCAATCAATTCCGAGAATTCTATGATTACTGAGATTTATTATTCTAATCAAGTACTTAACGAGCGTTGATCCTAAATAAGTATTAAGATAACAGTAGGCGCCGATTAATCAAAGTTATTACAGTAATACTACATCTGTGATTGTGATTTAATTATGTTTATTCGAATTCGGCAGTTCAGTTTTGGATAATCTAATAGGAATCTTTGAACAAATAAACGGATTGCCGTCATAGGACGTTTCACACAAACTTTTAAGTCTTTAACTATAGCAGGGGGTTTAGTCTAAGTTTCATCAAGTTGCAAGTCCTTTCTCGACGAGAACAATTTTCATAAATTTTCTAAATACCCTCTAACGGTCTCTATTGACCGTCACAATCCGGTAGGGGCGCTTTTATTACCATGCTATGCCTACACTTGGTGTACAATAATTTCTCAAAGATTTGCCCGTCTTTTAAAATACTTTATTTAGTATTGTTTGTTTGTTTTTCGTGTGAGTGTGTGGCCAACTCTGGTGTCGGAGTTTTCAGACTGCCCGAAGGGCTCCGACATGGCCTAATGATCCTCATCCTCAGACAAGAACCGGGACCAACAGCTCTACGTGTCCTCCGTAGCACGGTAGCGCTCAGATGTAAATGCGTGCGGCATTACGTGTGGTCACCCATTCAAGTGGTGACTTGTGCAAGGATTGCTTAACTTTGCCGATCTGTTAAGAACGGCAAGCCTAGACTCGCTATGAGCTCTACATATACGCGCTACTTTATAGTATTGTTACTAAATCATTTCTCTGAGTGTGTTATCAATTAAAACATTCGCTTAAGCGGAAACTAGACATTTAAAATAGTTCGTTAAATACACTTGTTCACTGCACGTATACACAGCAACACGTCAAGCCAGACATGACAGACAGACCAGACAGGCATAGACACTGACCTTTGTACCGTTGTTATGACAAACTAGATGATGCCCGCGGTTACAACCGCGTTATTTAAGGCTACTGCTCCGCTCCCGTGGCTCATAGCGTGATATTATATAGCTTATAGCCTTCCTCGATAAATGACCTATCTAACACTAAAAGATTTTGTTAAATCGGACCGGTAGTTCCTGAGATTAGCGCGTTCAACCAAACAAACAAACAAACAAACTCTTCAGCTTTATATATTAGTATTAGATGATTCACTTTTACGTAACTTCAACAATAGGCTTTTATCGGTATACTAGAGGACGCCAGCAGCTACGCCTGCATTTTTTTTTAATTTACCCGTTTTGGCCGATCTCGTGAAAATTTCGGGAAATCCCTTCTTAGTGCACCCCTACGGTCCCCAAGGAACATACATGCCAAATTTCAGCTTCCTGCGCCCAATAGTTTCGGCTGTAGCGTGTCTGTCAGTCAGTCAGTAACGCAAGGATTTTATACATTAAGATGACAGACAATCTACAGCCAAAACTATTAGGCGCAAGAAACTAAAATTTGGCATGAATGTTCCTTGAGGCCCGTAGGTCTGCATTAAGAATGGATTTCCAGAAATTCCTATGGAATCGGCCGGATACAGTCAAATAAAAAAGATTGTGAAGGTGTAGCTGCGGACATTATCTAGTTTCAAAATGTATTCGGTGAGAAAATGTAACTAACCAGAATCATCGGACACAGTGGCATAGTGTGGTTGAGAAGGCGGCTTGCTGCTCTGTGCGCGGATGTTGCTGAGTGGTTCCCGCACCGAAATACTCGTGTAGCCCTCTGGAAATTATAGAAAATGTCATTAGTTTTATATATATATATATATATATATATATATATATATATATATATATATATATATATAACTTAATTTAAACGACGAGGAACATTATTTTGAAATTACTTATACTCATAGTAAAGTATGTTATATTCATTGCTGTTTTATAGCATAACTAATATACAGGCCTAAAATTATTTTTCATTTTTTTTTTAATTTATTTAGATGCACAAAACACATTACAATCATTTTACAAAAATACATATTAAACTAGATTTTTCTGTTCTGAATTGCAACGTAACAATAGTGCATACATCAAAAACAAAGTTACAAATAATACAGGGGCTCAATTATAGAAAATGGAACAAAGAATCGAAACTTAATTGGACGCTACATAATTATATTTTTAATAATATGCATACAGATATCAGACTAGCATTAGAAGCCTCTGACATCTCCGATGTCTGAAGCATCCAAGCTCAATCTACCTACTTATTATGGAGGATGTCTTTAATGTTATTAATAAATATGTTGAAATTGGGATTAAAAATGTCTAACTCTTTCATCTTATTTTTTATCATATCGTTGTACTGTCGGGCCATCCTTGGTAATGGGTTGTAGTACGATATCTTAATATATAAAATCCTTGCGTTACTGACTGACTGACTGACAGACACGCTACAGCCGAAACTATTGGGCGCAGGAAGCTAAAATTTGGCATGTATGTTCCTTGGGGACCGTAGGGGTGCACTAAGAAGGGATTTCCCGAAATTCCCACGGGATCGGCCAAAACGGGTAAATTTAAAAAAATGCAGGCGTAGCTGCTGGCGTCCTCTAGTATTATATAAATTTGAAGGGCAAATAGATTAGTCTCGTTAGATCTACGAGCACTAAATTTAATATTGAAGTTGATTTGAGAGATTAATTCTGGTGAGTCTATAATAGCATGTATGATTTTATAGAGATAAACTAAATCGAAGTATACGCGTCGAGTTTCTAATGACTGAATTTTAAATTTGGAAAGTTTGCCATATTAAAGTAAGCGCAAAATAAGAGTCCTACAGCAACCTTTGATCGAAAGATACTTGATCGGATGTACAATCAGTAATTTAGTTAGTGAACAGACATAATTATATTAACTCCTTTCGGGCTGTCACAACTCCTCCATTCGGCCATATGAGTGTGATGAACCGAGTTCGACCGAGTTCGGAGGGGTTTCTGGGCCAGGGCCCACACACCCCACGGAACTCGGTCTATCTATAAGGTGCGGGGCAAACTCACTAGAACCGAGTTTTATTTCGATAGTAGTTTGCCCGAGTAAACAAACAACAATCGTTAGGTAATTTTTATAAAGCCTCTATCAATTAGGATGTATGCGAATAGGTACATTTTCAATAGGCTTGTGTCCACTAAGAATAAATCGGTTTGATTGTAGTATCTAAAGATTCATTATTATTTGTAGATGTTAATGAAGTTAATATCATAATAAGCGAACAATCAACAAGTAAACTCTAAACTTATTGCCAAAAAAGCTATTTCATTGCATTAAAAGACTCAAGACGGCTTACTGATCGCACACTATTTAAATCATTATTGACACGAGGAGAAGAAGAAGAATGCATTAAAATAGCTTTCTTAGTTTTGATTGATTCTACTTATGACAAGTAATTAATATACGCGGTATTCAATCACATAAAATGGCGTTATCAATAAAGATGCGTTTCCACGATTTCAAAGAATTGCTGTCAATTTGAATATTCATAATTTTAAATTACATAATTGTGTGTAGTTTAAAACATCAAAACATTTGCTAAAATGTACTCTAAGTACGAAGGATAAGGTCAATTTTCCAATGAGATATATCTAAATGACTTTTGTTAATCTGTTTAAGAATCTTATCGTTGTTTAATGGAGTTTAATCGTTATTTCAAATCTTACAAGTACATCTATTTATTATTTACGGATGAGGTGTGAATATCGATCGATCGTTATCGAATTCAATTTAGTACAAAAATGCATTAACTAACTGCTACTTGACTTGTAAGAATATACATCTAAATCATGACAAAAAATTACTGATAAGTATTTGTCATTATTCGGATTAGTGTAAATAGTTTGTACATGTGTAATATTGTAAACATGCTAAACCCGGACATGATTCCTTGTCAGTGATTGATTTGTGATGAACCAGGGATTTGATAGGCATGCGCAGATAGACCGCAGTTAAAATAAATGCCTGTGATTTGACCGCAGTCCACGATCGCATCATAAATAACAAAAGGAAGCCAGAATTTTCGAGTTCCGTGTTTACAAATAGGTATGCGGAGATAAATGTTATTTTAGGTATTAATAACTTGAAATCCTCTTATTAGATAATTTAGACTTTGAAGATACATCCTCATCATCATCAGCCTTTAACAGTCCACTGCTGGACTAGGCCTCTCCTTTGAAAGGAGGAATTGACCTACTATACCACGCTGGCCAAACGGGTTGGTATAGGGTTTGTATCAAGTTTTCCTTCTCTTACAGTGCTGTTCTCTGCATAATATGCTCTCTCTGTCGGCTCTTACGACACCCATGGGATGATATGGGGTGGTGACATTCCGTATTCTTAATCCGTCACCACACGGGGGGGGATACATCCTACCAAACATTAAATGAATTTTCAATTTATTATTAAATTTTACTTAATTCAGAAACACAAATATTCTGTTTCTAAAATACGTGGATTCTGTATTTTATTTAGTCTTTAGAACTTCGTACCGTAGTATCTATATAAATTCAATTTTACCCTGTAGGTAGTTTATATAAATAACTAAATAAGTGTCTCACTGCTTTATTATTTATTGACGTGGAAATATGTATTTCCTCATATTTGGATGGCATAATGCCCCCGATTATGTAGAATTCATGCTAGGGTAAATACCTGATAATCTTCATTTTAGTAAAAGTAAACAAGGTTAAGCAAGGACCTTAATTTTTTATATTTCTGAGATTATTTGAGGTAAACCTTTGATTGCGTCCACGTAATTTGAAAATGTCTATTTGTCAGTAAATAGTCCAAAACAATATCTTGATACATAACTTTCGGTTTATTCTTCTATAATAAGATGATAATGTGACTTACAATACACACATGATACACTAATATGGTCTCAGCCCTGAACCGTGGTGCGGTCATAGGAAGAAAACTTTCTGCCCCAATCCAATAAAAAAGATCGGCACTTCAAACGTATCTTTTAATCTGAATTGACTAATATCTGCGATAAACCAAATGTATGCCTCTAACCTTGAGGCTTTCACTCATAATACATGCTCATAAGCTAATAGGTACCATTTTAGGTCTATACAATTAAAAGGAGTGGATAAAAAATGCATAGATAATGTTAACTAGGACAGAAATGCATATTACAAATAGAACAACATTTTGATAACTGCTCGGGATTAGAATATCGTCATACCCACGGGCTCACTGCTAACATTGAGTTTGTCAAGATGCTTAAGGCGGTGGTCTGTAACAGACGCCGTAAGTCGCGTGCAATGGCGTCCGGGGTCTGCCGACGCTTGACGCGGCGTCCAGCGTTGTTTGCGATGGTCACTCAGGATTTTAGTTTCTCGCATGCGCTCAATGTGAATAGACGGGACGAACAGACCATTTTAAGAGTTCTTCTCGAATAGGAGGAGGATGATGATCTTATTTTACAATGATTATTAAAACTGGAGATAATAAAAAGGCGTCACGACCTTTTCGTGAAGAGAGAGGTCGAGGGATGTTTTAATACGTTGATAAAAAAACATTAATATAATATTAGATTATTATTTAACTGATGCCAGCGATCTTTATCGCTGGCATCAAATAAAATTCTGTATTAATTTAACTGCTTCTATCAGTAATTCATCTTGCTCCTTTGTCAATTTCACAATTTTTATGTCATAGACGCGGCGTCCGTACCGCCAGAATGCCCCGAAACGACTGCGTAGGCGGCGTACGACCTATGGACGCGGCGCACGGCGTTCGTGCGCCGCGTCGGGCGTCTGAGAGAGACCACTATAGTGCATTTTCATAGTAAGCATTCGTAGGCCGCGTACAGCGTCACGTCGGACGCGACCTACGGCGTTTCTTACAGACCACCGCCTTAGAATTTACATAGTTCACAAGCGCAAAGTACAGTCCCTTCGTGCTATGTAAAATGAAACTTCTACGCAAACCCAAGAAAAAGAAACAGCTATTTATTGTTAACCGATTACACATTTTGTCAATAAAAAGCATGATATGTCACAATGACAGATTGGACACCCAAAAAGAATCCATGTTGAAATATCCAAGTACGGAATAAATCCAAAGACCGCAATTTTCAACACAATCATACATTACAAAACCATACATTTCTAGATAAGAGTCCTCGACGTGCATTTATCACACTAAGACTTGCATAGTATTCCTACAAAACCTTATGTTATGTACTTTTACAGATCGTTCATATGGCGTTATATATTTCAGGTCGCCTATTTTGATTGTATAGATTAGGGATAGGAATCCGGAAAACCGGATCCGGTAATCCGACATCGATATAGACATACCAGATCCGATAATAATTTGCCAATTCCGGCAAGCGGATCGGATGATTGCAAATTTTGTCAAAATAATAGCGCCGTTGTACGTACGTATTCTTCGTTTAATAAGAAGGAAAATTAAAAGGAAATTTTAATTACTCGTGATAAGTATTTTCATATATTCAAAGTTCAAAGTATACATATTACGTATTTTATCATCATCATTGTCTTGCCCTGGTCCCAAATTATTTGGGGTCGGCGCAGTATGTCCTCCTCTTCCATACTTCTCTGTCACCAGTCATCCGATCATTTACCCTTTTCTCTTTCATATCTATCCTCACACAGTCCATCCATCTTATCCTTGGCCGTCCTCTCCCTTTTCGTCCTTTACATGCATATTCATCATTTTTTTATCTACATACATCTCATCTCTCCGCATAACATGTCCATACCAGGCCAATCGACTCCCTTTTATCTTTTCATCAATGGGCGCCACTTTCATACTACCTCTAATGTAATCATTCTTAATTCTGTCTATTCTTGTCACTCCACACATCCATCGTAACATTCTCATCTCTGCCACATGCAATCGTTTCTCATCCATCTTCTTTGTAGCCCAACACTCAGCTCCATACAGTACGACAGGTCTTATAACCGACTTATACATGCGGCCCTTTAATTTCACAGGCATTTTGTGGTCGCATATTGTGCCTGAGACCTGTCGCCATTTCATCCATCCTGCGTTGATTTTTTGCCTAACATCCCGATCAATTTCGCCGTCATCTTGCAGGAGTGAACCTAGGTAGCGGAAATCGGAGCTTACTGGTATATTATGTATTTTACACTTAATAAATTATCAAAACAAGGTGAAACAGAAATAAAAATTTAAGTTGACCTGGTTAGATTGCTGAAAATCTGATCGGGTCCGGCCGAATTGAAAATAGGACCGCATTGGAATAATTTCGATCTAAAATGGGCCAAGTTTCCTTGCAAAATCAACTATAGGTACCTATCCTCGAAAAATGCTACGCATATCTGGCTAGTTCTTTCGGAGATTACCGTTTTAATTTTGGGTGAGTCCCAACCCAACTCCCTGGCACAGTCCCTGGTGACCTGCGCACCGGGGCAGATGCAACAATTTTTCCCATTTTCCCTGGTAACGGGCAAGCCACCGGGGTCTTTGGGGCTCACTCTTTTTTTGGAAGAAATATTTTTTTTCCTTTTTAGCTGTAATGAGAACCATATAGAAAATCATACGAAATCAAATAGGAGTTAGTGCTTGTAAAAGCGAACATTGAATTCGATATAATGTATGAACCAGAACAAGAACATGTTTCGCGACGCCCCGGCAATATTCAGCTGACCTAATCGTTACCTGCCTTATTTCTAAGAATACAATAAACGAATGTAGTACATACTGGCTGAATCAGTGGAGTCTCCGCTGAAATGCGTGGTGTTGTCTGTGTTAGGTCTCGGGGAAGGAGGTGTGATGTACGGAAGCTCCTGGCTCGACGGCAGCTGACCGCTTATCGCCACCGACGCTGATATAACCACTGATTCTGAAAACAAAACCCCCTTATAATTTGTTACGAATCTAAAGTTATTTGAATTTCTGATTATCTTCTTAATATATAAAATCCTTGCGTTACTGACTGACTGACAGACACGCTACAGCCGAAACTATTGGGCGCAGGAAGCTGAAATTTGGCATGTATGTTCCTTGGGGACCGTAGGGGTGCACTAAGAAGGGATTTCCCGAAATTCCCACGGGATTGGCCAAAACGGGTAAATTTAAAAAAAAATGCAGGCGTAGCTGCTGTCGTCCTCTAGTTATGGATAAATTAATTAATCAATACTCTTACAAAATAGAAAAATAATCTAGGTATAACGACGGCCTTAACCCCTAAAGCTACATCGGTAGCCTTAGGGCGTAGTTGGCTGGCGGGACAACTTTGTGTTTTTCATATATCGGTTCACGCCGCGAAGTATATAGCTAACCTACGCTAGCGAATAAACTATGTGAACGAAATATAAGGGGCTTTCGGCGCCCTATACTTTGGTTCGCCAAAGCTTTGCTTAGTTTGCATTATTTTCCGCTAGCTCAGACCGCCAGACTGTTGCTGGTGTGAACTTTGCAAAGCATTCTCTGCCACATAGGTAAACTCGAATCTTGATAGAAATAATTAATTTATTATTAGATATTTTATCTATTTACTAACTGGTTTATCGGCATCGCTGCCTTAAAGAATGTTATCGAAAAGAGAATCTTATCGTAGATATAAAGATAGCTATCGATAGATAAGTACATACCTGCGGGATTTTGCCCCACCTCTCTTTCATCTATCTGTATTTCCCTTTCAGAGGTTTCATCAGTCGTTACTTCTACTAGTCTGCAAAAAGAAAAACAAGTAAAATCTTCAAATAATTTTCTTCATATGCACAAACTCAGTTTACAAACATTTACAACTAAACCGAAGTTCCACGTCTCACATATAAATGATGGCAGATTATAAATAGATAAATAAATATTATAATATTACAGTAATCGGTTCGACAAACACAAACAGTAATCAGTTTGTCCATGTGGTGACGGATTAAGAATACGGAATGTCACCACCCCATATCATCCCATGGGTGTCGTAAGAGCCGACAGAGGGAGCATATTGCAGAGAACAACACTGTAAGAGAAGGAAAACTTGATACAAACCCTATATCAACCCGTTTGGCCAGCGTGGTATAGTAAGCCAATTCCTACTTTCAAAGGAGAGGCCTGGTCCAGCAGTGGACTGTTAAAGGCTGATGATGAGTTCGACAAAGGGTTACTGCACGCATAAAGGATAAGGTTTATCAAGTATGTCTAGTGCTCGATTTGTTGATACCAGCTAATAATACAGCTAATAATATCTGTCTCTCTCTAACTCGGCTCAGGTATACGGGGGAAATACATACTAACATCTTATAGAATATCGTCATCGAAATAAGAGTTCAGACTTATATGCAACTTGGGCAACATACTTAATAACACATACAATATCTTAATATATAAAATCCTTGCGTTACTGACTGACTGACAGACACGCTACAGCCGAAACTATTGGGCGCAGGAAGCTGAAATTTGGCATGTATGTTCCTTGGGGACCGTAGGGGTGCACTAAGAAGGGATTTCCCGAAATTCCCACGGAATCGGCCAAAACGGGTAAATTTAAAAAAAATGCAGGCGTAGCTGCTGGCGTCCTCTAGTATTTCATATAATCGAGTCAACATCGTAAGATCATCACACGCATCTCGATCTCACAAGATCTTCCAAGAGTTTTAATAAAGAAATATTGTTTCATATGCTGAAACCCAAAGATGATAGGTGATTTCTGTCAAACGGCAAATTAGTTCAGTATAGTGACTAGTAAAGATTTGGACTCGACATTTGTCGATGTAGAAAAGGCATTTTCATGGCTTTGAAGAATCTTCTTATTCCTTTTAAAGATTCGTTTTAGCTTTTGCAACAGCAGCAAGTAAATTAAAGACATCTGCAATCTTTGAAAGAAGCATCGAGTACAGATTGTATGTCACTGACAGCTGCCGCTCAAACTCAACTGATCTAGGCTAATTTTATTTATCTTTCGATATTAATCTCGTAACATAGCTCGGGGTCATCCTGTTTCAATGTGGTCATTGAAACAGGGTGACCGTTGCCCGATTCGCCAAAGCTTCCTTTTCATTCCTATTTTTTACCACCCAGCTAACAAAACCTTAGTTGTGTTAGCGCTTATCATCAGATGTCCCACCACTAAATCTTTTGCCACCAAAAGCAATAAAAATCCGTTAACATCCTTCACGTTGAAAATCAAAGCATATCTTGCCGATAACTCATAAAGCCTTCATTAATAAAGTTTTTTATTCCAAGATCGTTAGAAAATGGCATGTATAACATTTTATTTATAAGCTAAAATTAAGATCGTTTGATTCAAACGATGAACAGCACGGATGAGTCATGTCTGGACTAAGTTGCAGTAATGCTCTCTCACGGCAAGTTTAAATGAGTTGATAGGCAAATAAAACGGTCCTTTGTAGAAAGTGAGTAATATATCAGTCGGTCAGCCTCTCATTTAGGTGGCCCTAACCTTTTCGAGGGCTAATTCGTACTTGCGCTGCCGAGTTGTTCACAATTTAAATCGTCGATAGTGACATGGTGGCCAAACATTTGCAACAACTTTGACGTTCGTAGTTGGTCGGCAAACTTTAGCAACGCGTGCATAGGTCGCCATTTGGATGGGTGATCTCGTGTGGCATTTACATCAGAACGTTACCGTGCTTCAGAGGGCACGTAAAGCTGTCGGTCCCGGTTCTCGTCGCAGGACACGAGTCGTTAGCAGGGGCGGAATTCCCTATAGGCCGAGTAGGCCCGGGCGAGAAAATCTGGTAGATTTTCTTTTTTAGGGAGTTGCCAAGCCCCTACGTGAAAACTCAAAAATGTGTCCATATAGTATCCCGCAAAAAAAATTACATGTATGGCAATTATGATTAATAGAAGTGTTGCTCAACCAACTGAATCTTTGCTTACAAATATATTTCAAGGTCTTTTTCGCTGCCACTGGGGGGGCGGCAATCTTTCGTAGGCCAGGCAGCCAACGTAGCAAATGAGCCCCTGATCATTAGGCCATATCGGAGGCCTCAAGACGGCCTGAAAACTCCGACACAAGAGTTTGGCCGCCGTCCGGCACCTTCTCACACGAAAAGAAGAAGTATTCAGAAATTAATAGATACTAAAAGCAACACTTACATATGGCTTTCACTGGGCAGCTTCGCGTACGCATGTTCGTAGGGGTGGTCTCGACTCGTAGACGGTGCCGCTACCGTTTTGTTCCCTGCGATAAACAGCGTCGATTAGTCAAAGCACACTGATTAGCCTATAATTATCAACAGTTCCGAGTAGCGGTGTCTTTGTACAGTATTGACGGATCACACAGACGATAAGACGCCGATCGTATCGGATTATCTGATCATCAAAGCACAGTAGCTCTAAATGTTTTTAATTGAGGCTAGCGTTCTGCGTTGTCAACTGAAAATACGCACCTACTATCGGTTTACTACTAAGGTTGTTGCTATTTAAATAGTACCTAATTAGTACTCTTTTTTGTCAAACATGTACCTAGACTGTAAGTGATGGCTAAATCGAGATACTGGAGTGCTAAAACTGTTTGTGCAATTTTCTTTAAAATCAGTTTCTATTGAAAATAGCCTTCGTTGGATTAATTAAAGATGTTTAAAATGTACAATATAAGATACAGGCTTTACATTCATAGATAAAAATGTTCATCAGACAAATTATAACGCCAACGGTTTTGGTATGATTAAGGTCACAGTTCATTAGAGCCACCCGACACCCACTCCGCACGGCGTCCACGAGTGGTCCACGGGTGGACGTCGCGCGGTCAACCAGCGGACCGCGCGCCGTCAACGAGTGAATGCCGCGCGGTCAACCTGGTGACGAGCAGTCAACGCGCGGCAAGCATGCGAGCAGCGAGTTGTCACCGAGCCGTCCACGCGCGGATGGCGGGTGGTCCACCCGCCGTCCGCGCGTGGACGGCTTACGACGAGGCGAGGCGGTGCGGAGTGGGTGCCGGGTGGCTCTAATGAGCGTTGACCTTAAAGTTTTTGCAATTTCTAGCTAAATAGCTTTCTTATCAACAAATGGATAATTGTAAAGTAGTTTCAATTCATATTTTAGTAGTTTCAAATATGTTAACGAGACAACAAAGAGATACACGAATTAAATACCATCGTCGCACCGCTATGACCAAGTCTTCCTTCGTTCAGGTTCAGCCCCATCGGGGAAAAGCCGGACCAAATAAGACAGTCTAAAAGTTCACAAACTTACGTATTTTTGTTAAAGGTACCATATATTGATACACATGCATAAAACCTATTATTCAGATATAACATACACTAAGGGCCTTATCATACTAGCGGTTTGGGAGCGGTTGCGGGGCGGAGCGGACGCGCAGCGAATGCGTCGCGAACACACCGCGGCTGCGCAGCGAGGACGCCGCACAGTGTTTTATGAAGACCATTTTTCGGACACCGTCTTTTTATTAAAGAAGCTCATAGATATATTCAATAAAAAGAAATATTTCGTATCCCCATTAAGGTGGCATCTCTAGTTTTTTAGAAAAAGTTTTTTGAAAATCTTCATATTTTAAAGCAGATATTTAGAAAAAAGATATTCCTCTTAAACTAAACATGATACGCAATAATAATGTTACAAGCACCAATAGCGTCTCTTTCACTGCACATTTTACAGTTAAAATGAACCTCATAACTTGACTAGATTCGAATTTAAGCGAGATTTTGGATTTTTAGATTTTCTTACTTTTCCCGAAGATTCTGCCAAAAGGGGAAAAGTTATATATACAGAAATGATGCTCTTTACTTTCCTCATATACTCAATAAATTTCAGACCCCAAATCCATGGAATCTAGAAGCTATGCCATATAACTGTTTTTGCTAGGTTTTTCATATTTATATTCTGGATTTTAATGATTAAATTTTTATTCAATATAGATTTCTTTACAACATATAATTTAGCTATAAAATCAATAAAAAAACTGTAAAATGTGCAGTGAAAGAGATGCTATCGGTGCTTGTAACATTATTATTGCGTATCATGCTTAGATTAAGAGGAATATCTTTTTTTCTAAATTTCCGCTTTAAAATATGAAGATTTTCGAAAAAGTTTTTCTTAAAAACTAGAGATGCTAGCTTAATGGGGATACAAAATATTTCTTTTTATTGAATACATCTATTAGCTTCTTTAATAAAAAGACGGTGTCCGAAAAATGGTCTTCATAAAACACTGTGCGCCGCGGATGCGTGGCGAATACGTTACGTTTTCGTCGCGTGTTTGTAGCAAATTATCGACGTACAATACATCCAGTAACTAAATGGATTCAGAAGAGGAAACATTGCTGTTGGCTTTATTACTTTTACTCGTTGCAGGACGCTTTTTACTCGTCGCGCGACGCTTTTACTCGTTGTGCGTCCGCAACGAATTCGTTGCGCATGCGCGGCGTGTTCGCTGCGAGCCCGTAACGAATTCGTTGCGCGTCCGCTCCGCCCCGCAACCGCTCCCAAACCGCTAGTATGATAAGGCCCTTATTTGTGTAGTTTTTCCTTATAAAACGGTGTATCTACCTAACTAAGTTATGTATGCTGTACGTTGAACGTTAATTACGATATGGGTCACTAAATACTTATAGTATTTACGATATTTATCATATGTATGTTATATTCTTATATCATATTTATTTTTAAATCGGTTTAACTTGTAATAACAATACTATATTAGACTGTGAGAATCATATTATAGGCATCATGATCATCTTATCCCTATCCCAATTGATCTAAGGGCATTAGGAATGGGGACCCGGGCCCCAAGGCCGGGGTACCTTTGGGCCCGGGTCTAAGTCTTGGAACTACTATCATTATTATGATAGGTACTTACATCTTCTCTTGTTGCTTGGTGAACATTAAATTTAACTCATAAGTTCATAACAATCGCAACAAGTAAGCAATAAAATGCCATTAGTATTGTTCCTCGCGTAGTAGTTTATCTCGCGCTTAATGCAGTCACACAAATGGACTATATAAATTACAAGTATAATATTCTAATATCTATCTAAGGATAAATATTCAAGAACGACACACGTAGGTATGTGTCATAAAAAGTTCTGATAAAAGACTGCAAATACCCAACAGGACAAACGCAATTTGAAACTTGGTGCAACAATAATAAGTATCAATATCGAATAAAATGTCATAGAGCCTTAGAGGTAGCATACCTACTTTCGCCCACGACCTTTGAAGAACAAGACATGTATCGAGGTTTCGTAGGTCAGGCGCCAGGCCGCAACATGTTTGCCTAACAACTTATGACAGTTGGTACCAAATGCAATGGTAAATTGCTTCTATGGCCGAGTTTTCACTTTGCAATACATTGCGCTATCGATTACATTAACACCTTAATTCATCATTACTAAAGCATTATTCACGGGTACATCAATGTCGATCAACTTTCAAACAAGCTGTGTAGAGGATTAGCTGTATAAATTTGTATAGGTAGACGCATTTTTATTTGCTTCTAATTATGTCACTTATTTAGGAAAGGCGTGCAATAACTTGTTTTCAAGTGGCCAGATCCTAACTTGGCATAGCGATTTGACTGGGCGTTTAAAAAGTCATAGGTTGAGAAACTCGAACCTATAATGTGGGCAATATTACACCTTTCTGCTTTCTGTGATGAGCTTGGTTATTTTAGAGTGACGGTCTTGTCCTGAAGAAATGTCTTACAATAAACATAGTTCGATCGATTCCTTCAGTAGCGGATTGTGAATATCTTTTTGCCTTTGCTTATGCGACATCCGTGACCTACTAAACATAGGATAGGTTCACAGTATTTCTGATACTGATTTAGAATACGTACGGTCGGTGCGGACAACGTTTAAGCTTATTTTGCAATTCTTAAGCCTTATTGTATTTTTATTTTTATGATAGTTTACCTTCATCCAAGTTCACGGTGGCATATATTTCTGAGGCGGTATCCCCACTGTCGTGTCTTCCGACTGGATGCGGTATCTCTGGTAAACTCCTCTGGCTGTTTTGAGTGGACGCCCTGACAAGAAAACATAGTGGTAAGTAAGTAAATATTAATTGAAAGAAGGGAATTACGGATTCCATTTTATAAACAGGAGGGCTAATAAACCGCCATTTCATCGGAATGTGGCTAATTAATCTGACATCCCATTTGCTCTGCTGTATCCTTCTAAAGGATTTAAATAGTAGACTTGCACCTACGCACAATTCTACTTTCAACTCGTCTTCTGAAGGGTTCAAATTAAACGAAAAAAGAGTTTTATTCGAGCCGCGTCTTTTGCTGAGTAGCCAAATACTTCATATTTAAACAAGAGCATATCTATATAACGCAGTTATAATATTTTAGAACAACTAGAATGGTGGAAAACTTTTGTACCGACGTAAGATTTAATATAACTTCAGACTATTCCAGAAACATCCAGACAGACTGTCGATAACTCGAAGAACCGATTTTGACGCCGTCTTCTAAACCTAGTCCTCCGAATACGTAAGGCAGTAAAAATATTAAACTTTGTGCCAAAAATGTAACTCTCTGATGGTTTGGTTCATTGTCCTTATTGTTATGTTTTGTACATAAACCAATTATCATTAATCACATGTCATGTTACCCGTTTTCAGTAAAATTAGGTATCTACTTAATTTCCAGAAAGACTGCCTCGTTGGTCTCGCGGCATAAATGTGCGCGTGGGATTGGGAGGTCTCGGGTTCGATTCCCGGGTCGGTCAAAATGTTATTGGGTTTTTCCGTTAGGAAATACTCGGTAACAGCACAGAGTCTGGTAATGTCGGTACGGCAACAGGCTCGCCCCCTATTACGTGGGACCTAAATATTCATGGCGAAATGTGGGTGTAATATTACACCTCTGCCTGCCCCTTCGGGGATACAGGCGTGAGTCTATAAAAAAAATAAAAAATAAAAAAAAAGCAGGAATGGCAAAAGGCGATTCGTTATACCTATTTGCATGCAAAATATCGTGGCCGCATAGGGCCTGTTAGGAAATCGGAACATAAAAAATGTTGATAATATGACAGTTCCGTAACGTCTCGAAACAAAGCGAATGAGTTCGCGTGCATCACGCAAGAATCAAGATGTAAAGGCCACATTGCCGCTATACCAATATATCCGTTACTATTTCGGAACACAATAAAGTTCGAGGTCAAGTTTCAGTATTACAATGAAAGGTTATTTCTTAAACTTTCAAAGGAAAGTCATGAAAAAGGTGTAGTGATTTCTAGCGCAATAAGTCTTTCTCAGTCAGTTAAGGCAAAATATATCAGACATTTCAGTTAAAGGCCGAAAACTGCATCCGAAACCTTTTTCTTAATAGTAATTACCTAAATCGTTAGTAAGGCATTTACGCATTGATATAGATGAGAATTTCCTAAAACAGAAACACTTGAATATGTTTAAAAGCGACGATTTTTCTTACGTACAATCGGCGCCGCGTCGATCAAGTTAGATTTTGAAAAAAAAATTGCGAGACTGTGTTTCCTAATCACAAGTTAAAGTTAACCAAAGCTTAATTTTCTCTTTTGAAAGTGGTTTCAGGTTATGTAAAATATAAAGTTAGGTTAATTCCATGGCTGGCTGGGCGGGCTAGCTCCGCCATTCTATTTTGGTTGGAGGATCACCATGGTTTAAGTGAGCAGGCTTGAATGCTACGAATTGCAGGCAGGGGAGTCTCACAGGCTCTCTACACCGAGCCCCTAACACGGTTAGGTTACTTACATAACTTAATAGGGTCTAACTACGATGAAAAAAATACCGTAGTTATGGTTAGTGGAATGTCTCAGAAAACGCGGTAATGTCTGCTTGCGGGTGCTACCGTCTACAGAGCGGCTGTAAATGGAATTCCGAAAATTAAAGATTTTGAAGTGATTGACAATAAAACTTATACTTATAGCGCTAGAAAATAATTGTTCAGTAATGTTGGACGACAGACGAAATATGTTTGAGAACAGCTTGATTAAGTAGGTCATTTTGAGTGACAAAAAGCTTGAAAAGTCTGCATTGCTGCTCATGATGATGCCGTTATCGATGGTTTTATGAGGCACACCACCGCACAGGCCACAGGGGCTTACGACATTTGTACAGAGGCGAGGGCTCGCCCGCGGCAATTTTGCTGACCGGGCGCGGGCGCCGTCAACGTGACTGCTGCGCTTTCTTTGTTTTCTTTTAATTATCAAATTTAAGGCAGCAAATTACACTACGTAATGGACATAAGTGGAATAAATTATTTAGAAAATTGGGTGAAATTATTTGTGGAACAGTCGGTACGCGACTTCAACGCCACAAAACTCTCTATTTCCGCCAAAAGTATATTTTTGATAGTATGTACAGTCTATTGCCATTGTACCTATGCAGGTACAGGGTGTCAGTTTTTTTCAGTCGATATTTTTTCTATTTTGTTCCCAACCGAGACATTACCTACAAGTTCTTTCAATATGTTATCAATATAAACTTGAAAGAATGAATGCAGCAAAACATTCAAGATTGGAACCATGAGTAAATAAAACGCTTGGATCATTTGAACTCGTATCATGTTCATCAACAGAGCTCACCAACTAATTAAAAGCCCGTTTCTTCTTATTAATAGGTACATGTACCTATCCATTTATGTGTGTAAACCTATATGTGGAGTCTATGTTTTCTCGTAAGTGGTAACGTGAGCGCAAAGACCAATTTCTAGGGATATCTCATGTTAATTTTTTCCAATACGATTAAATCCTGTTTTTAACTAAAATAATTGAGATCTTATTTAGATTATCATTTGTAATATTTAATAATTTCTTATAAAGACACACTTTTTTATAAGCGACCTACCGATGCCATAAATTAAACAAGGATTACGTTAATGTTAATTCACGTCTAGCAATTAAGTATTGTGGCACAAAATAGATCAATGTAAATCAATAAATAAATAAATACGATACCTCCGACAACACATAATGGTTAATCTCAATAAGGAGATTATTTTAAACTAACACAGAAAACTGACTCATCATTAAACGATTCGCGTGACTCATCGTGAAATTTTCCAATTGTTGCCGAAAATTTGAGAAATATCTAATCGCATCGGTACTTTGTACCGAAGTGCATAGTATGTGGCCATACTTTGTTACCCTTCCTTGACGATTACGCATACAACAATTATTAGAGCAGCTCCAGTACAACCAGGAAATAACTATGACTAACATTTAATTGACAAAATGATAACATGCAACTAACCATCTCCATCATTACACCAAGATATAATATTCCATGTCTTAGAGTTAATTATAGGCATGCTTTACTAAATAAAAACTAGAAATATACAACATAGAGCTAAACAAGTTATCCTTATTAATCTTATTACTTATACTGAAAATGCTAACATCGTCACATTTACGTACAATAATAGGACTTTGAAGTCTCGAGTTAGGACCTACAACTACGGAAAATACTTAGCTTAAAATACGACTGCCTGCTTTCCCGAGAGGATAACAGAGGGTTTTGCATACGCTCTTATTAGACTTACAAAAGTCCTTAGCCAGTATCGGTCAGGTCACTTGACGATACCGTAAAGAATACCTTACTTGACGTGTCCGGTACTACGGCCACCGATGGTTCAATATTGTGAAATGCGTTCCTAATACTAATGTGGTACTTTATTGTTACTTAAATACTTAGTTATGATTACGAAGTCATTTGGTTTACTTTAGTCTCACAGATTAAGAGTGTAAGTAAATCTGTAGTCAATAACAAGATATAGTTTCATTTTGAATTCTCGAATCATCTCGAATTCTCGCTTCTAATCAAAGGAACAAAGGAAAAAATGCGCAAATGAAACGGGTGCTTGATCGTTTGAATAAAAGAGCGCACAAATGGAAGCTTCAGGGCCTTCAGGCGTAATGTATTAGCGATTATGTGACAATTGCTTTTTAAAAAAGGGTAGTTAGATTATCCATAGTAAAATTATCCTCCGTACACACAGTTTCTCGTCAAGATGGACACATTGACATTTTTTTATAGACATGTCCAACTTGAATGAATAGTCATGTGTTACTCTAAGGCCTGTTTCACCATCTTTGGATTTGCATTATCCTCAGATAAATTAAATGTAAAAGAAATAGATGTTATCTACCAATTAATTTAACTGGCACTTATTAGTCAATGGTGAAACTGGCCCTAAGACAAATTTTAATATTCTAGTCACAACATAGAGCTGGTAATGGGTGGAACACAGATGTATTCAGACAGTGTTATCACAGTTAGATTAAACATAAAGTAACAAAAAAATTTACAAAATCAATAGGCTTGTGTCCTAAAATGTAATTAGCGATTGATTTGTTCCGTTATTAGATGTTAAACTGAAATAACAGCAACATTACTAATTACGGCTTTTTAAAAACCTTTTGAATTTGACACGAAAACGCTGTAAATGTAAACCATCATGGCGGTTGAGTGATATCATAAAGTCCAAAACAAAACAAACCGTGAATGAAGTCTGGTCTGATGTACCCACTTTTATTTTGTTATATTCGATTTGACAGGTAGAAAGTTTGATGTTTTAGTTGTATTTACTACTAAAACGTCAACAACATGAATGGCAGACATACTGTTTGACGTAATGCTCTCTGATTGGTGTTCACTGTCACAAGAATAAATACATTATTTTTAGTTTTAGAATCCTAAAAATACATTTAATCTTACCTTTTTATAATAAATAATAAACTTTATTGACATCTTAAAATCATTATGAATCTATAGATACTACAATCACGATTTATTCTTAGGGAACACAAGCCTATTACAAGTATCAATGATTGTTCCTGACACAGATAGATTCTTAGTACAATTAATGCTTACTTGTTAGGTGAGAATTTTATTTGCACTAGTATCAAGTTAGGTACATTCAAATGACACACTAATAGGATCAGAGCAAGCATGCATATATATATGCATAATGAAGAAGGAATTCAACATTTTTTATTTATGTGACTCTGTTGGCTAATACCAATTGAACTTCGCCAACTATGGGATCACATTTCTAAGATTTAATCTCAAACAACTCAATTTAGCCAAAGGGAGAGATAATATAAAACTAGATCAAAGATGCAATTAAAGTAAAACCAATATTAAGAGTACTGAAAAGAAAAGGTAGAATAGAAAAATATAATTTATAAAGTATCTACAACATATTACTGAAAATTATATGTATAGCATGAAAATTATGTGAAAGTTATGGCAATCTTAATAAAAATCAATGTTAGAACAGTTAATTTTAAAATGCCCAATTAGTTTAATAATAAATAAATAACACAGGTACTACATAACAACAGATAAAATTAGTTTGAACTCTGCATGACAGTTTTTGTCTGTTAAAGGGGTTAATCTAGACCATTTTGTTAGCCGTAAGGTTAGGTATGTCTAGTCTAGGTCATGCTAGATCTATAACAAACCGCTTGATAGAGGCCGGAGTGGTGGGCGTTGGAGACGGTGCCTCCTCATCAAATCGTATTTTGACCACACCGGCCGTTCCGACCAACTCACTTCTGTTAAAATAAATATAAAAATATTCTCTTAATATTACACCTGCCAGTGTTTGCCTGCAAATGAGTCATTGTATTGCAATAATATGTTTATTTCAATAGCTGTTTGCATATCATTACAATAATGTATACATATTTACTGCAGTAAATAAATGGAATCAGTAATGTTTACTGAGGCTATACATATATATCTATGAGTCTTAGTTCTGAATAAATAATGTGGTTTAACATAGTATATTACTGTAATGTGTATTCAGGAAACCTACAAAACATTATAATCCTGTCTGCAGGACAATATTTTAAAATATTTATAAAAAAGACAATAAGGTAAATGTGTTTGTAAATATATGCTAGTTAATATTTACCATATTATGGTGCATATTATTTAAGTATAGCAAATTCTTAAGTACATGTAAGAGAGTAGTATTTTCCTTCATAAATACTTAATGTTATTGTTAAAAACATATTCCAATAGTCAACAAAGGCATAAACTTGCTTTTAATTATCTACAAACAATAAAGGTATTACTTTTGCAATATCTGAAATAAATATTATTTTTATAAGTTGTTGACAAAACTCAATGTACCATTTATATGAACTCACTAGTAGGCCAATGCTCTCTAAATTTTTGTCATATAAGCAAAATATGAGTAATTCTAATAAGTAAAGAATTAGATCACTAGTAGTGACTTCTCACTTACTTAACTAGGTACTAAGACTACTGAGTGAAAGTTAATTCCAAAGTTGCATACTTTAACCACAACAAATAACTGGTGACATATAAATTATCTTTTACTCTAGTTTCATATAAAGACAGTAATGTATTATAAACAAAAACTTACTTCTGGTTGGAATTCTTGCAGCCACAGACACATATTGAAAGTGCTGTAATGAGAGTGGCAAGCACCCCCACACTTAAAGCTATCTCAACTAAAGTATACATAACAAGAGTTTCTCAATCAATAGGAAGCCGACTAAACGGTATTCTATAAAAAGATTCCATCACAAACATATCATTAAGTCACTCCCTTAAACAGAAACACTATATGTACACAACTCTCTTCCATTTGAATAAAAAATGTTGAAATGTAGGGCACTTGACTACGCGACCACATACACTGAATTAAATATTGAACAGAAACAATACTACTGCAATTGTATTATCAAAGGTAACGTTTTAGATATTTATGTGGGCCAATAATCGTCAACTTAGATTATTTCGATAACATTTATAAATATTGGAAGCGAAAGCAAAAGCACGACCATCAGCACAGATAACATGCAATAATAGTGTTGTACACTACACTTGTACAGTTTTACCAAAGAGTATACAAATACGTTTTACCTCATCTGTCAAGGTCGATTATTCGTAACTTTAATATCATGTTGGATATTTTCATTGTAGTTCAGCAACAGAGATTATTATTTTCTAATGGTATTTCGTTTTCGTGATCAAATTCAGTATTTACTGGCAAACATTTTGTTTTATTCATTATTATGGTTATCTATAACAGCTTTATGGAAAAAGCTAATAAAGCCAAGCCACATCCATAGTACGAATGGCAAAGCTTACAAAAATTAATCTTTTTTATCTGAACCAAGACGCAATTTGCAAAGTAGTAATGTAACCACAATCATAATGAACACCATCTGCAGCTTGACTTTTTTAATTCTAGAATTCAGCCTCTTTATAATTATTTCGCCTTAATAGTTGTGTATCATATTATTACTAGGTACTCGACCAAGCCAACTAGACGAATGTCAACGTGATAAAATTCAACATAATTCAACAATTATAATCCAGAAATTATTTATCGTAACGTGCGAACGCGGCGTGTGAACGTACAATGCGTCTGCAATCGGTACTAGGAATTTCTGGATTAAAATTGTTGAATTTTGTTGAATTTTGTCACGTTGACATTCGTCTAGTTGGTTTGGTCGACTAGTAATTACCATATAAATATTAGAACGAAATATTGTCTTTCTCAATATGTTAAAAGTTTTTATCTGTCTTACATCTTTTACAAATGGTAATAGTCATAATATTTTTATTATCTTAGCGAAGGCCGTTAACAAAAATCTTGTTTCGATTGTAGTTTTTCGTCATCATCATCATCGACAGCCCTGTATATAAACTGTTTCACAGCTGTTGTAGTTCCTTCTTCTTTCCTTATTTGTAATCCTGTATAAATATAAAAATGTGTTTGAGTGCCTGGGATGCGAAGGAGCTTTTATACTTTGCCTAGGCATTTCGTGCCAAAACTGGACAAGTTGAAATAACATATGTGCAGTGACATTTTTTGCATCTGACGAAAGAGAGTCCTTTCACATATCAGCGATCACACAGTCATGTGCAGATTGGCCACCATTTGTGATCATTGATAGTGAAAATACAAAAATACTATTTTTTTTACTATCGATACTTCGCTAAATACATGGTTTTGCTACAGCCCTATCGGAATGGTCATAGACCAAAGAATAATCAATCTAAATGACATTTTAAAATGTTGCTAGTTTAGCTAATTTAAAATGGCTTTCATAGTAGAAATGGTATTATTTTCTCAATACGTAAGATACAGTGGTTTGTAAAATTATTTTATTTTATTTCTTGAACTTACGGCAACCTTAACAACGCAGTAATGAACATAGATCAATATATACCACCTACAAGACTAATTAAGAAACAACTAATTACCTTGAAAAATACGCATACAAAGTTAAGCATCATAATCTTGCCCCGGCCACAATTTATTTGGGGTCGGCCAAGAATGTTCATTGCTCCCTTACTATCTGTCGCCCGTCATCCGATCATTAGCTTAATGCCCCTTTTCTGATAAGTCCATCCCCACACAGTTGACTTTTTTTTTCTTGGCCTGCCTTTCTTATTCTTCTCTTTCTTCTTAAAATACCTGCAATTTTATCACTTGCTTACCTACATATTATGTAATTATAAAGTTATCATTTCTTTGCATAATATCTCCATACCAAGCCAAACGATTTCGATTCAATTTCTCGTCCATGGGACTATGATACAAGGTACTCCTCACGTATTCATTTCAAATTCTGTCCATTCTCGTCACTTCACAAATCCATCAATATTAACATCTCTGCTACAGTCATGTGATGGCACTTCAGAAACAATATAAATTAATAAATAAATATGTATTGTGCACGAGGCTGAGACATCCGCCGTTTCATCTAACTTGTGTTGATTCATTGCTTGTCATCACGATCAATTCAACCAACACAATTTAAAGTAATTTAACTTAAGAATGGTTTTGTCAAGCAACTTCGATGTTTTTGTACCTACATATTGTTTTGCAGTAATAACTCCGATGTAGTAAGTATTTTTACTTCCGAGAGTAATAAGCTATGACAGTGGTTTTCAAACTATTTTTGGAGATGGAACCCAATTTACGATACCCAAGGTTACAAAATTTTTGGCGGAGCCCTAAAATAAAACCTAGTCCGATGTGTACATTAAAATCAACCAAATGATTAAATAAATGTATGTTTTGTCGCTGTGCATTCGTCGAATCGCCCGTTGTTTAGCGATAGTGGTTATTTTCACACAGCATATAATAGTCAAATTAAAATCTTTACTTCCCCTTCTCATTCGTCCACAGCTAGACGCAGGCCAGCTCAGGCCACGCCACAAGACCCACTCTTCCAATTTCAAATCATATCCTCAAATTTTAATCTCGGTTCGTATGACTAGACGGTGGTCAACACTACGTTTGCTAAGACGTGGCCTTGGGGCAAAAACTAGTTTCTTCCCCCGACCCTAGGTTTTTAGATAGATGTGGCCAGTCTACAGCCCCTTCAATTTGCTTCAGTTACCTAGGCCTTCTGTGGGATAATCTCGTACCGAAAGTTGTCCCTCAGAGAAATCCTTATCATAGCTCTTTAAGTGACATTTAATGTAGGCAGCGCATTCCACAACAGCTCAGGTTTCAATGTATTCGAAGACTCTTTCGTAATCCACAAAAGTCAGTCAGCGACCGGTTGTACTCTTTGGGCTTCTGTAAAATCTACAAAAAGCTAAAGGTTTAAGGCTAGATTTCGTGAAAATGCTTTTACGAAACCTAGCCTGTTCCAGTTGCCGGAAGGTGTCAAATCTCTTGACAACCCTCGAAAACAGGGATAGGTATCCACACCTACTAGCCTGCTCTCCAAGGCACGATACAAGCAATAATTAAAAATGTAATATAATATAATGTATGCACATTCGTTTTCTAAGATTTGAACCCGAACCATCTGCATGGCAGTCACGTTTAGTTCAGATTACGTCACTTTTTGGACTGGCAAATACCTCAGGAGCAGGCGGGTTTTGTCAGGGAAGAGGTACCCGCGAGCAAATTCTTAACATCCGCCAGATCGTTGAAAAGTGCTACGAGTTCAACACGCCTGTTATCATTTGCTTCATGGACTACAGTAAGGCCTTCGACTGTGTCAGATGGTCTTGCTTGTGGCAGGTTCTGTCTGAGTTTGGGGTACCCCAGCACTTATCGCTCTCATCAGCTCCCTATATACGAATAGCCGTGGGGTAGTCAGAATTGATCAAACCTTGTCGGAGCCTTTCAAGTTCGGAAAAGGAGTCAGACAGGGCTGCATTCTATCCCCGATTTTGTTTAATATTTACGGCGAACATATTTTGAGACGAGCTTGCGAGGGATGGGAGGGTGGTATTAGCATAGGAGGCAAGAAAATCACAAACCTCAGATACGCTGATGATACTACGCTGTTTGCTGCAAATGAATGCGAGATGGCCGAGCTCATTGATAGAGTGGAGCGAGTGAGTCAACAAGTAGGCCTCTCTATGAATAAAACTAAGACGAAGGTGATGATCGTAGATCGATCCAAACAATTGGAACCCACAGGAAGCTTGCAACTAGACATCGTCGATGAGTTCACCTACTTGGGTTCATGTATAAGCTGTGACGGCTCATCGGAGAAAGAAGTGCGGCGCAGAATCGGCATGGCTAAAACAGCTATGACACGGCTCCTAAAGATCTGGAATGACAGAAGCATCACTACGACAACTAAAATAAAACTAGTACATACACTCGTCTTCCCTATATTTCTTTATGGCGCTGAAACGTGGACCCTAAAAGCAGCTGACTGCAGACGTATTGACGCCTTCGAGATGTGGTGTTGGCGCAAAATACTACGGATACCATGGTACAAACGTCTCAATACTTAAGCAGCTCAGGATCACCATCAGACTCTCGACCATTTGCCTCCGCCGCACTCTGGAATACTTCGGGCATATTGCAAAGCGTAATCCTGACAACCTAGAGAGACTTACAATAACTGGCAAAATCGAAGGACGAAGACCCAGAGGACGCAGCCCCACACGATGGACCGATCAAATTCGCACCACCCTCGAGACCGGAATCCATAATGCTATCCAAGCTGCTTAGGACCGCAATAAATGGAAGACCATTATAAAAGACAACATCCTGAAGAGAGGTCGCGACCCTCAGAAATGAGGAATCGACACAAAGAGAGATGTTAATATAAGTACAGATTAATCATAGATGTGTGAATAACATGGATTGGACGTACCTACGAAGTTAGCATGCATACCTACGAAACGTATGCAAATAAAATGGCGTCCATTAGGGTTGGGCGCATATTAGGCAACGCAAAGCATATATCGACAAGTTTTTTTGTTATCGACAAAGTATAGCACCTTTAGGCATCATTCGCACGAGGATTTAAAAAACGATTGCGTTGAACTCTGGCGTAAGCACTTTTAAAAGCTTGCGATGAGAGCGTTCATACCAGCACTAAAATCACTGTTGTCTCGGTTCAGTAAGAAGTCGAAATTATTAAAGCTAACGTACTAGCGAATGCGATTTGTGTTGCTAAAAGATGAAAAAGAAAACTATATTTTTTAAGTTTTTGAAGGGTTCTTACTTTTTCTAGTAATAAACCACAGATCTGTGAATAACATGGATTGGACGTACCTACGAAATTAGCGCGCATACCTACGAAATTATGTGGAAAATAAAATGATGAGATGAAATGATTTTATTGATACACGAAGATAGTTTGAAGTGACAAAAAAGTTTATATATTTTTAAACTATTGATTACTGATAAACTGATAGAAATAAAAGTTACAGGTAGCACGCCATTGCGCAATGTTGATGTTGTGCATGTACTGTTAGAGAGAGATGCAGGGGGCCTTTAACCTGTAGCGTTCTCTCTCGCACCAACGGACACGACACAGTATTGAGTTAGGTACTGTTCTGCCACTCTATCCTTTATATCTCTATGGGTTGGACTCCAGAATATAATCGATATCGACATTGAGCCGGTTAGAGGTAAATAATACATTACTGTAGATTTAGAAAAAAATTTAATTGATATTTTGTAGTAAGTTACTTTAGATTTTTTGCCAAATTAGTTTATTCCATAATGCAAATGCGGGCGAACATGGTAAATCGGAAAATGTCCCTTGTATCATATAACAAAATATTCTCTGGTAGCCAATATCGATACTGTGTCGCTGTGAATGAAAGTACCGGACATGAATGGCACCATACATCATCATCATCATCATATCAGCCAAACGACGTCCACTGCTGGACATAGGCCTCCCCCAAGGTTCTCCAAACAGACCAGTCTTGAACCGCCCGCATCCAACTGCCTCCCGCAATCTTGACTAGATCGTCGGTCCACCTTGCGGGAGGCCTACCTCTGCTGCGTCGTCCGGTACGAGGCCGCCATTCCAGAACCTTTCTGCCCAACGGCCATCGCTTCTTCGAGCTATGTCCTCTGGCCACTGCCCCTTCAGCTTGGCTATCCGGATAGCTAATGGCCGGCGCCGACTGACGGCATGGCATGGCACGGCGCGGAACGTGTTTCGTTAGCCCGAAAGGCGCTTCGGCACCTCGCAGCATGCCGCGTCATACCGAGGCGTCCAATTGACTGGAATTTAGTATCAATAGCACTTCTTGCTGAAGATGAAGAACGACAAATACAAACTGATCTGTCGAAGAGAAAACAATTCTGGATACATTATTTATGAGAACAAGATTTACTAACGGTGAATTCAGGAACTTATTTACCTACTGATTACGTCGTGGCACACTGCAAGACGCCATGGCTAGCCGCGGCGTCCAAGTGTGCCGCCTATGCCGCGACGTGCCGCGACGCGCCCCAAACGACCCGCGGCATGCCACGGCGGGCTGCGATACGATTGTATCGAAATAAAGTAATATGAATTCTAAACTCATTGAAATAAGAATGAAAATGACTTGATCAGTAATAAAATCCTTTGCCATGCCGCGACGTCAATGCGCGCCGGCCTTATGTCGGCGATTTCTGATTTGCACCATACATACCGTAATGAAACACACAGCTACACTGAAATATCATAAGGAGGTAAGAAAAATCATAATTGATTAATACATGTTATTTATTTGTTTTTTATCTGTATAATATATAAAATCCTTGCGTTACTGATTGCCTGACAGATAAGCTACAGCCAAAATTATAAGGTGCAGGAAGCTGAAATTTGGCATGAATGTTCTTTGGGGATCGCAGGAGTGCACTAAGGACTTTCTTGAAATTAAAGCGGGCGTCCTCTTGTTTATAAATAAAATTATTTTCTTCAACGTTTTATTGCTAGGAATTCTCGCATACAGTTGCTGTTCATGTTATCTGTTGGCAAAAAAACATAATATAATTATTTTAACTGCTTATTTTCCTCAACATAGAGCAGGATGCAGCGGTTTTGGGTTTTATGTAATCAGGTCTAAGTAAAGTAAGTTTGTCAAATATCGCTTTTCCTTTACTAGGTACAGACAAAATTGGTTCAATGTTTAATTTATTTCCATTTACAGACACGAGATAGTTTTAACAATGTTATCGTTTGTGGAAGTCTCTATACATTATCTATATATCGATAACCCATATCGACATAAGCAGTAACATCACTACTAAGCTCTAATACGTAAATATGGAAAATTCCAAACTACGAAAATAACAACATTTAGGCCATAACGAAGCTAAAACCTGTTAAATTAACTATAAAAAGAACCTCTTGTAACAATATTTTGTACAAATACTAATCCTTTTCAACAATATAAATCATGACTTGTTACTTACTTGTGAAGAGTACATTTGTGTTGATTATAGCTTTATCTTGCACTGCACAGTTCAAATCAACACTTAGGCATGATTTTACGATCTCTAGGAAAGCCTGAAGCACTGATTCATCTGGTTTTTAGACATATTTATGCACAAAATCAAAATTATTATGTTCGATACACAACGATTTGACAGCAGATGTACCAAAAACACTTGGCAAGCAATATGGCGACACTGGCACGATTGACATTTCTGATAAAAAATCACTATGATCAGTGTATTCAGTAACCTATGGCTATCTCTTTTTTCTAACAGAGATATCGCTAAGTAAAAACGAGACAACACTATGTTTGGTGGCTTTATGTCGATTTCATATATATTTCTATAACGTAAAGTATCCATATGTATTATTTGTCCACTCCATATTATATTCTTTTCTCAAAGAGATTAATTGGTCGCTGCTGGTCGCTGTATTGTAGCAACACTGAACACTGCCACTGTCATTTTTGTCAGTTGTTGGTGGATTTTCAAATTCAATGTCCTTGTTTTGAGGTTATAAAACGAAAATAGTAATATCAACTGAAAGTAAAAAGCTTGTGATAGTCAGTGATAGATAGATAAGATTGATGCTTAGCATAATTAATTATTATGTGAATTTAATTGTGATACACCGGCAGTTTAAAAATAAAATAATTGTGACAAAGATAAGTCAAGAACTAAGACCGCCGGTATGGAAACCAAAAGTGAAATATTTTCTCAAAGACTGATAATAGCTGTGCTATGGAACATCGGACTGCAGACATTTCTTGCAGTTGTGCTAGTATTCCTCATTCAGATTGATTTGTTGCATCCAGTGTCATGGATTACTTCAACTCTTCATGATATATTTGGCTGGAAGATGGGGCTTAACATAGTGCTTCTTGGAACGGTATCTTTCTTTCAAGCGTATGTTTATGGGAGTTACTACATGATGCCGTTGCCCAAGCATTTCACACGTTTTTCAATGTTCCTAAACATGTTCACAGTGCAGAACACAATGTTTAGTGTTCTTTATGCTCTCAGTGGCTACTTTACTATGGGTTTATATTCATCATTGGCTAAGAGCAATTACAATATCTTGAAGAAAAAGTGTGAATTTTATGATGGTCAATGTCTCGTAGAACCAAGCCTATTTCTGCAGTTTGCTGGGATGTGGATGGGCTTATACTATTTTCTCAACATTCATATCTTTGGAACTGCGATTTTGGTGTTTCCTCATGTTTATCAAGATAAATTCCAACAAATAAAACTAGCTGTCAATAATATATTGTCAATGGGATTTAAGAATTCTATAATGCCAGTTGTTTACTATTGCATATTTTATTATATTTGGGGCAACAAACCAAGAAGTATTGTTTCGGAAGTCTATAGTTTGTACCTTGAAGATCCTCCCTTAGATAATATATTTAATTTAGCTACTTGTGGCATTTGGATTGGACTTTGGTTTTACACAAGTTTGTTCTTTGTGTCTGTCTATACAATGAGAACCATTTTTAACATAATATTGACTGAACCTATGAAATTTCCTATTGTATCAAAGAATAGTTTAATGCTACACAATGCATTAGCTCAAAGATCACAGTTTAATGGATACCTTGGTGCTCAAGATTTGAGAATTATGGCCATGACTGATCCTGTTAGAAGGAGAGAAATATTTACTCTTTCACAACCTGGAGGACATCCAAGGAACTGGAACAACCTGCTGGAAGTTTGTCTCAGTATTATCAATGACTTCAGTAAAGAATTGGATGCAATTAACAGTGAAGGAAAACCTGCTGAGAATGGTAATTCTTCATTTAGGAATAATAATATTGGGAATGTATCCCATGGAAATGGATTATCATATTCTGGCAATCTGAGAAACATGGCAGCTCAGTCTCCCAAATTACAACAGCTGAAGGAGCACAAGAAGGATAATGAGGAGAAGAATTTGTCTACAGCAGTTAAAAATGAATTTAACATTTTCATTCAGAAGCTTTGCCAGAAACCTGGAATAAGTTATTTATTTGGAGAACTTACAGATACTAAATTGAAGTTTCTTTTATTGCAAGCCCAGCCAGTGATGTGGACTTGCGAAGGATTGGCTTGCATTGCTGCTGCATCACTGAATGAAGACAAGTATGGAGTGGTTCAGAATGACTTACCTATTGTGATTTCAACTTTGATCAATCTCAAACAGAATTTAGATAAGTTGACAAAGCCAGGTCTTGTACCCAGGAAGCACATACTTAATGATAGCTTTGCCATTAAAATGAAGACTGCCTTAATCTCATCAGTTAAAAGAAGTATTTATAAGATTGCTATAACATTCTCTAAATACATACATGAAATACCACTGGATCCCGATATTCAAGTTGCAATACAGCCATTTTTGCTATGCAAGGAAGCTTAAGTTGTGATAATAATAATATTTTTTTTACTGCTGGCATGTGTGTGTTTTAAGACAATAAATAAAACAAGTTTTTAAAATAACAATAAATGTCTATTAAATTTTTCTAAAATCCAACCAAGGAACACATTTCTAAATTAAACTCTATCACATTTCAACTCAGTACTTATTTATATAAAAATTCTAAAATTTAACTATAGTATAATATGCACATTAATGTATTTTAAGAGTAGACAACACTTTAAATTCACTATGAAAGAGACATTTATGCTAATTTAGATTATGATTGACAATAGCTAAGTGTGCATAGTAAAGACAGTACCTATTTCTTTGGAGAATTATGTATATTAATTGAGCTATTTCCTTGTCTAAAGTACAATCTATTTTGCATTGAGTAAAAATGTCTAGTAATTTACTTCATATTAAGTTGACATATAACATATTTTAGGTGGAAAGTAATAATAATATAAGAATTGATTGAGAAGTGTTCAAAGGAGAGTATCTTCATCACGTAGGTCGCTGCTGAGTAGCAGGGAGCGTTGACTGGCCGCGCCCAGCAGTGCAGTGCGCTCAGCAGATGATGTCCCAGACTCGCAACTTAGAGAAGCTAGATTTAAAAGATTTGATTAGAATTTCCTGTCATAAAAGTTGGATGTAGAATTATAAAAGCGGCAACAAGTATAAATAGATAGCGGAAAATTTAAGGTAAGACCACCATATTGTCCCAAAGCTGACCAATTTAGGGACTTATTATGATTATATAGGTATGGCTGACTTTTAGATAAATTTAATCTGGATGTATACTTTAACATGTTAATTTGATGTTAAAAAGTGTTATGTTATATTATAGTAATGTCAGGCTACAGAGCGAATGGAGTGATCGTATGAATAAGCAGTCACCACACATATTTTACATCGAAACAACTCTAGTTTGCTACCACTAGTCAAATAATTGCTAATTCTGGTTTAAAAAAAGAACCCTATAAAGTGACGGTCCATTCTGACGTCAGGTTGGCTGATCAGACAGTGAGAACAAACTGGCCCAGTGAATCATGTTTTTTTAGTAATTTGACAATTACTTTTTTGCTTAAAAGCTTGAGGTCCGAAATGGAGATGGTTTAAGGCGCTGACAACCGAGCGCGGCTGTCACTGTCGGATTGTATACATAAGAAAGAGATGCACGACGACGACGGGACGTTCAGAACTTTTCACAAACCAGAAAATAAATTAATTACTTAAAAATTAGTTGAGTAGTGAAAAATAAAAAACAACCAAGTTCTTTATTTAAATATGGTACATTATTGGTATAAATTTTACCAACGTTCGTTGATAAGTAATACAGATATTATTGTTGGAAGACAATTTTAAGAGGTTAGTTTACTATTTTTTTGTATTTAGGAAATTTTTCGAAAATGTGTTTTGAATACAACAGAGCTCTCAGAAATATGTTCAAGATTAACATATATTTTTTCCACTGTCACAAACTTTACAGAATTAGCAAAAAAAATGTTTGAGACAAGCCTTTTTTTGACAGTATTTTGGCTGTTGTCAGCGCCTTAATAAAAACTCCGAGGCAGCAATTATTTGACGATTGGTAGCAACTAAGTAGTGACCTGCAAGCAAGGAGCAATTATTATAAGTAATTGCTCCTTGCCTGCAAGAGTTATTATTTTCGATGTAAAATATCGTCAGTGAGTGACCAGCCATTTTGACGGTCTCCAAATGGAGCGATGGAATCGGGTGATATTAGAAGTACAAGTAATGGACGACATGCAGAGATTTAAATTGTTAGAAAAGCCCTGCGCTTCCAAAAACTGTTCACGTTTCAAGTCATTCTTACAATGCGCGCGCAGCGCTCAGTATGCAAGTTTCAACGATGAGAACAGTGAGCTTACTCTACCAACGATGGTACGTTTTCATCAATTTGCAATCGGCATATCTAACGATTTAAATATCTGAAGAAATGTAACGCGAAAGTCAGTAGGTGCAAATAGATAAAGAGAAAAGTCAAGAGTAACTTACGAGAGAGTAGGAACGGAGAGCAGTCAGACTGAAGAGGTAGAGAGAGGAGAGTACATTTGCGGTTTGCGGCGGGGTGGTTGCGTATAAGTTGAGCGGTACATACGAAGGGTTGTTTACCGTCGGGGCTGGCGTGCGGCGTGGCGCTGCGAGTGTCGGCGCCGCCGTCCGCGCCCTCGGGCGACGCCAGCGCCGCGCGCGTGCTGCCGCCCGGCGACTCCGTCATCGACACCTGCAGGCTGTAGCTCTCCCTGCAAGACAAACACACACACTTTCGCACAACCACACTCACACACCAATGCTAATCTGATCCTACTCAATATAGGCAAGCTACTTAAAACCTATGTCTCCAACATTAAAACATTTTTATCCAAAACTTTATCGCCAGCAGGTGTGATGGTAACAAAAATATATATCTGCGTCTGCACCAAAGAAAATAGCTAACTTTTGTGTTTTCCTTGTTGAAGATGCGGCTTAAAAGTGTACGTTACCCTAGCAGGAAAGTATCTCCTGGAGAGACATGAGTGGAACGTATAATTAGAGCGCAATCTGCTGATGATGTGCGCGAAATAAAAAATTAGTGCGGGTTATAGTTTTGGAAGAAAATGAAAAAAAACTATTCCTGGTGGGGTAACGTTCTTCCAGCAGGAAGATTCTAAACGAATTATCGGAGAGAGAAACATTGTACATGGGCAGATAGCTTATATTAGTGGAACAATGTGCGCCAAAAACATAGCTGGGCATCGTTAATCAAATAATTAACTTCGTTAATCGCTAATCCGTTACTAAAAAAGTTAACTTCGTTAAACGTTAAAGCGCTACCTTTGGGACGATTTAACGCAAGTTAACGTTAATCGTTAATCCGTTAATACATGGTAAAAATACTATTTTCATGAGAATTTTGGTAAAAATACTATTTTCATGAGAATTTTATAAGAACTGTTGGTTTGGGTTTTGGGAATTAACAGGTTAGGAACAAAAAAACGACGTGTATATACCTATCATCATTGTATTGCCCTGGTCCCAATTTATTTGGGGTCGGCGCAGTATGTCCTTCGCTTCCATACTTCTCTGTCACCAGTCATCCCATCGTTTACCCCTTTCTCTTTCATATCCATCCTCACATAGTCCATCCATCTTTTCCTTTGCCATCCACTCCCTTTTCGTCCTTCTACATGCATATTCATCACTGTTTTACCTACATACATCTCATCTCTCCGCATATCATGTCCATACCAGGCCAATCGACTCCCTTTTACCTTTTCATCTATGGGCGCCACTATCATACTACCTGTAACGTAATTCTTTATTCCTAATTCTGTCCATTCTTGTCACTCCACACATCCATCGTAAGATTCTCATCTCTGCCACATGCAATCGTTTCTCATCCATCTTCTTTGTAGCCCAACACTCAGCTCCATACAGTACGACACGCCTTATAACGGACTTATACATCCGCGGCCCTTTGATTTCACAGGCATTTTGTGGTCGCATATTGTACCTGAGACCTGTCGCCATTTCATCCATCCTGCGTTGATTCTTTGCCTAACATCCCGATCAATTTCGCCGTCATCGTGCAAGAGTGAACCTAGGTAGCGGAAATCGGAGCATACTGGTAAAGGTGTACCGCCGAGTGTAACCGGTATAGGACTGGAGAGACCGCCAAAGTCACAGAACATATATTCCGTTTTGGTTCTGCTTATTCTCAGACCTACATTCTCCAATCCCTGCCGCCACTCCTCCTTCGCTTGCTCTGCACCTTCTGTCCACTCTCTGCTACCAGCACGATGTCGTCGGCAAACAGCATGCACCAGGGTGCCTCTTCCTGTATGCCCGATGATATAGCATCCATAATTAACAGGAAGAGGTTGGGGCTAAGGGCCGATCCTTGGTGTAAGCCTACGGTCACATCGAATCTGGCTGTGATACCAGCTGCGGATCGGACTTGCGTTCGGCATTCAGCGTACATAGCTTGAATCAACGTCAGGTATTTCCCAGGCACTCCTTTCTTCTTCAGGGCCCACCACAAGACTTCACGAGGCACTCGGTCATATGCCTTTTCAAGGTCGACGAACATCATGTGCAAGTTTTTATGCGCCTCCCTGTATTTTTCGCACATTTGATGAAGTGCAAAAATGGCATCCATCGTACCTCGACCAGGCATGAAACCGAATTGGTTTCGTGAAATCTCACTCTCATCACGCTGGCGTGGCTCAATTACTCTCTCGACGACGACGTGTATATATAGAGTATGTAATTTAGTCATCCGGTATAGTGTGGGTATTGCCTTCATGATCATTAATATGTTGAAGTTCTCGTCTGAAAGCGAAGCTCGTTTTGGCGTTAAAATATCTTTGCCCGTGGAAAAAAGACGTTCAACTGCAGAGCTTGAGGGTATAGCAGTATTATTATTTAATAAACAGATTTATGAATATCTGTTCCGCGAGAAATGCCGCATTGTCGAACGAGTCTTTTGATTGCATGTCTCTCGATCTGGATACAAAATTAACATAATCACTAAAGTGTGGCCACGGATTTTCGTCTGTAGTGGATCTGGAATCCAACTGCATGTTTTGGTTTTTATTTGCACAATACACTGTTTAATATACACTCTGCACAGGCGTTAACTATAACGCACTATAAAATCTAAAAATTACGCAGTATTTGTATACTCAACAAACAAAACACTCGTTACCTACTAAACGCCGAACGCTAAACGAACGAATTACACACAAGTGTCATGAAACTCATGAATCAAATTTCTTGGCAGTATTCTTTTCTCAGTTACACGCGCCGGCAAGGCATAATATATAGTTTCATTTCACTTGGGGCTCGCGCCGTGCCACACTTGTCGACCGACCCGTACAAACTTGTCAGAACACGTTTTGCACGGCGGCGCGGCATGGTGCGGTAAATATTAGGTAACGGATTAACGGACTTGGAAAAATTTAACGGCAGTTAACAAATCCGTTAACACTTTTTTAAGTTAACTTAAAAGTTAATCCGTTAGTGGAAATGTTAACTTCGTTAATTGACGATTAACGGATTAACGAGTTAATGCCCAGCTATGGCCAAAAATAAAATTAGTGCGGCTTCAGGTTTTCGAGATATTGGAATTCCTGCTAGGGTAACGTTGTGCAGAATCGTGTATCTCTGAAACGGTTGCATGTGCGGTTATAAAATAAACATACACGAGTTGCTCTTAAATTGTGCGACTTTACTGTCCGACTATACCGACTTATTTGAAAATACATGTAATTTTCAAATAATCGGGCTTCTTTGAAAACCCAAAAAAACATCGCAGCGTCAAAATGAGAAAACGTATAGGCTCACTGAAAACTGTTTTCGGTTCTTCTTGACACATAGGTTAACCATAAAAAGTTTTAAAAGTATACATACATGCGTTAATGAGATATATTACTAATAGTCAAAACGACGGTGGGTTAACTTTGACGGCAACGCACAAGAAACCGGCTCATCCCAAGATGAGTAGGAGTAAACCAGCAATTGGAGCGATAGTACAGTAATATATAGTGAAATTAGTGAAATTATCCAGCTTGGAATGTCTCGCATGTAAGTAATAATTAACAAAAACCAAAATATCAAACAACGGTTGGTTATCCGCTCAAATTCGAATGACTACAAAAAAGCGACAGATTCATACATATCAATGACCATCTTAACATGACCCTCTAATCGGTTAAAACGTGTTGTGTCGGAGTACACTGAAGTAGAAAAGTAACAAAATAAACTTGTTCTACGAGCCATTTTCGTGAATTATTGAGATATGATTTTAAACAAATAAAATCCTTAATTTAGGTATTAAAATAATCCATAAATGATTAAATTTTTGCGTGAACGAATGGCATCCTAATATTATTATTATATTATATTAAGTTACAAAAATCTAATTAACACGCCAGTAGAAACAGACATAGGTAAAAATAAGATTCAAATACTACATGCATTGATTTAAGCTGTAAGTTCAGCACATGTACAATGTTTCTCTCTTCGATAATTCGCTTAGAATCTTCCTGCTGGAAGAACGTTCCCCCACCAGGAACAGATTTTTTAATTTTCTTCCAAAACTATAACACGCACAATTTTTTTATTTCGCGCACATCATCAGCAGATTGCGCTCTAATTATACGTTCCACTCATGTCTCTCCAGGAGATACTTTCCTGCTAGGGTAACGCTTAAAAGCATCATTAACTGTTACAAATTTTAGTACGAATGGCTCGGCTCCAATGAGGTGTTGTCTCTGATACTCTCAAAGACAAAATTTTGCAATTGGTGTGGTAAGTATTTATGTAGTAAGATATCCTAAAAGTAAGATTTTATCGTCCAAAACAATGTTTTTTTGGACGATAAAATGTGTGAATATTTTTTTTCATTTTGCATGCCTTAATGTACCTATCTATGCAGCATTGGATTCTTAGAATTGCTTCTGTAATGTTACAATCACAAGCACATGTGTAACACGGTTACTGCTTACCTTCAGACGAACCGTTAGACGGGGCTGTCATCGTCGAAAATATTAAGCTTTGGTAGAAAAATAGAGATAGACATAAATCATAACGTATTTTCGAGGCACACGGATGGTAGTACTGTAACATTTAATGACTGTTTGGTATGTATGAGTATGGTAGGTACACAAAACATTGGATAAGATGTGTGCGAGGATGTTCCACTGATGCATGCACACATTGAGAACGCTCGTGGCCAGTTCTGAGAGGCGTTCGCAACATCGAGACGACATGCTGACGACACCTATATTGTTATCTATTTACTGATCGTTTGGGGGTAATGCTAGCCTGTATCCGGATGTGGAGGAGGTCTGCGAGATCTCGCTGTCGTAGGACGTATCGGTGTTGATGTTGGCGGGCTGGAGGAAGGGCGGCTGCGACCAGGCGCGACGCAGCGGGGTCGTCTCGGGGCCCGGAGACGAGCCGTCGTCTGACTCCAGCCGGACGTGCGATACCTATACATCAAAGTAATCAACGAATCGGCGAAAAGTAAATCCGTCTTTAGTGTAATTAGCGTATTTACGGAAGGAGCAGTGAGATTCGGCATTGTTTGATCAAAGTGTTGTACCATGTCAGGAAATACACCGATTACTTGCGGCGTAATGGGACCAATCTAATAGTTGATATAAATAGTCTCACCGCGCCATCCGTGAGTTAAATTCTTAATTCGGCCGCCTATCTATAGGTAGGTACATAATGGAAGAGTAACGTACGTCAGGTTTAGCGTGCCTACTGCGGCGGAACTTGAAGGTCTTCTTCGAAAGCCCCTGTGAGCGTTGCAGACGCGGGCGCTCGCTGGCGTCGGGCGAGTCGTCGCCGCCGCCGCCTCCGCGTTCCACCAGAGCGTCCACATCCCGCGCGCGCGGCGCCGGACTCTCCACACACGACGTGTCCCCCGGCGACATCGGCGACAACGGACTCGTCGACGTCTCCCCTACAACAACACACCACATTTCACCTCCCAGCCACACCGCACCGTTACTCGTTTGCAAAATTTTGACACGAACTTTTTGACCTCCACGGAGCAGAGTCGTTGGCGCGACTGCCGAGTACGTAGTCTCGTCCGATGTCGGAAAAGTCGTAGTCTGGAACTGTACCCCGGCCGGTAATACATTCAATATTAACACAAACTAAACATTAAGGTACATCGAAACTAAACACCAATTTAAATGATTTCTAAATGATATAACGCAGACGGAACACATTACTTTATATCGGCATCTTGATATTTTCTTCCAAATAACGGCTACGTTATATTCAGAAGTGAATCCAGGGTACGCTCTAGAGAAATCAAGCCAAAAACTACGCAACATTTACCACTCTTGCTAAAATAAGTCGCCTTCAGTTGACTCAACCCTGCCCCCAAATCATAACCGTGTCAAACCCTAACGAAATCCTGGATCCACCACTGTTAACAGGATGCCTGGTAAAAAAGAATATTGATAGCGTACGGTTCTAATGGCATATTACATCGACATGGGTTCAAGAAACAAATACCAACCATCAATTCACACATGAATGGCGTTACAAGACAAACAATATTTCTAATTCTCTGTCTTGACTCAGAACAGTAAAGTAGATACATTATTCTGAATCAAGACTTAGACACAGGTGGAACAAATAATAAGGCAGGTACAGCAAAAATGTGAACCAGATTTACCTGTAGTAAATTTCAACTCGACGGATGGCACAAAACGAAGTTTAGTCTGTGTGCTGGTGAATGACGGAGTACTGACTGTGGGCTTAGTGTCACTGCTGCCAAAGTTTACCGATCCTGTGATTAAATTGGACATTATTAACTGACATTTTGAATTGCCGTGATTGTGCTTGACTTTGCCGCTTTTTGACGCGTCTTTGAAAATTAAACAATGCCTGTAGTTAGGGGTTTTTCTACAAAATTATAAAGAAAAAGAAGAAAATAAACTAACTATCAAAAGATATCGAAAGAAGAAGATAATTATAATGAAACGATTTCGGTGAAACTTTACAGTCGGATTAGGAAATCAAAGTTTAAATTAAATTGATAATATTTTTAACACATCAATCAAAAGATAGCAAGAAAATAAGACATGAGAGAAAAGACATTTTCCCGATTCCCCGATGACTTACCTATGTTGGAGTTGCCACTGCTGCTGATGTTATTATTACTGTTGTCGCTCAAACGACCACTGTTCATCGCCGAGTCGAACACTGGCATGTGCTGACTCGTAGTCGAGCTACTTGATACAGATTCTAGAATAATAAATTATATTATGTATTCTAATATTACGTATGTTGTGTTAGGTAAGTAGGTATGTATGGAAAATTGCATTTTGTGTGTAGGTACAGAAGCGTTGTTTAATGGTATTGCCTACGAGCGGTTAAAATGGAATTTTGCATTTTCAATTAAGTATATCAATATATTGGTAAATTTTAAGAAGGTATATGTAAACAGTATTTGTTAAATGCGCCAGTCTTGTGTGTTTAGTATCATTTTGTGAAATTGGGCATTTTGGGAACACGAGGAATGCGTTACGGCTTGTAATGTTTTGATCGATGGACAGCGAGTGGAACAAGTGAATGAGTTTGTTTACTTAGGTACGTTGTTTACAAGAGATGGTAAGAATGAAAAAGATATTGAAAGAAGAGTTAATGCAGGTAATAGTGTGAATGGAGCTCTGAAGGCGTTTATGAACAGTCAAAATGTGTCCAAAAAGGCGCGTTTGGCTGTGCATAGAGGAGTGTTATTGCCTACCCTTATGTATGGTAGTGAAAGTTGGGTATGGCAGAAGAGACTTGAAAGTAGAATAAATGCTGTAGAAATGAGAGCACTGAGAAGTATGTGTGGTGTGTCTTTGACCGACAGAGTAAAGAATTGTGTGATACGAGAGTGGTGTGGGGTAAAAGATGATGTAGTGACAAGCATCGAGAAAGGCATGTTAACCCATTTAGCGCCGCCGTACTCGCTTGAGTACAGTAAGTGTTTGTAACATAGGTTTTAAATTTAAACAGTTTTATCAGTTTTGGAGGGTAATTATACTTGTCAAGAGATTACTTTAAAAATATTAATATCTTGTGAGGGTAGATTTAAAATTGTGTCTACGTGAGCATCACATATCAACGCAACAGAACGCTGCTACGAGTAAGTGTATATTATCACTGTTTACAATAAGCAAATGTCATTTCCAAGTTATTAAACTAAAATATTTCTGTCTAGTATTAACCATTTTATAAAATTATTAACATTGTGTAAGTAATTTGTATGAATTAGTAGCTTTTTGTTGAAACAAACATTGCTGTACTCGGCCGAGTACAGCGGCAACATACATATAAGAAAAACCTTTATTTTGTTTCAGTTTCCTAACAATGTCTTCAAAACGTTTTACGTCTGTAAACCACTACGAGGGATTAGAGGAAGCTGTTCAAGCTATTTTTGAAGACAGTGACTCTGATGCTGACTATGATGTAGCCATAATACCACCACCTCCTAGAGTTGTGACGGATGAAGAAGAAGGAGCTGATGAAGATTTGGTGACTGCTTCACTACCTCAAGATGTTCCCGGGAACATTGACGTGTTTGTACACAATAATAATTATAACAGTGATGATGACAGCTCTGACGATGAACCATTGGCCACAAAACGACTTCGACGTGATCAACAGGAGGGAGCCCCATGTTGGCGTAAGTGTGAACCATCGTATTCTACAACACCTAAAGAAATGTCCGAGGTAAATCAAAGAAAAGAAACTGTCAAAATGGCACTCAAAGATCTGAATCCTATCGCGATATTCGAAAAACTATTTGATAAGGATGTCATTGAGCTTATTATTTTCAATACAAATTTATACGCGAAACAAAATAACAGGCACTCAGTCCAGTTGGACGCAAATGAACTGAAAACGTTTATTGGTATTTTGGTATTGTCAGGATATCACAAACTGCCTCGGGAGAGTTTATATTGGTCTTTAGACGAAGACGTGGGTCTTCCCTTTGTTTCAAAAACTATAACAAGACAGAGATTCCGCGACATAAAAAGAAATCTACATTTGGCCAATAATGATCAAGCAACGTCTACAAGCGATAAAATGTTCAAAGTAAAACCTCTTGCTGATATTCTCATGACAAAATTCAAACAGTGGGGTATATTCGAAGAAACAATATCTATTGATGAATCAATGGTAAAATATTACGGCCACCACTCTGCAAAACAATTTATACGAGGAAAACCAGTAAGGTTTGGCTTTAAAAACTGGGTGGCAGCTAGTGCTACTGGTTATTGCTATGCTTTTGAGTTTTATAGTGGAAAAACTGCCAATGCTCCCAATGAACCACTTGGATCAAGAGTTGTCAAATCACTTCTTGAAAAACTAGAAACCAATCCATCAGACCACAAAATCTTTTTTGACATTTTTTTTTCTAGTTACGATCTTTTGGTTGACTTACGAAATCTTGGATACTGCGCTACCGGCACAGTTCGTGAAAACAGGACAAAAAAATGTCCTCTGAAATCTATAAAAGATATGAAGAAACAAGATCGAGCTGCCTATGACTATAGATTCGACAAAACAAATGAGTTATTGCTAGTTAGATGGAAGGATAACAGCGTTTGCACGATGGTAACAAATTACGACACGATTGAGCCACTGGGCGTGGTAAAGAGGTGGTGTCGTATAAAGCGCGAAAAAGTCGATGTTGGCATTCCTCGTTTATTCCAAAGCTACAATAAAGGAATGGGTGGAGTAGACGAACTTCACCAATCTATATCACTTTACAGGATTACCATTCACGGCAAAAAGTGGTGGTGGGTTCTCTTTACCTACATGATCGACTTGGCTATAGCAAATGCCTGGCGTTTGCATTTTCTTAGCCATACTGATCGTATGGACCAGTTGGTGTTTAGGCGTAATCTTGCCAGGCATTATTTACGTCAAACAACTCAAAGTAAAAGCCGCCCTTCATCATCAACAGTACCAGGACTAGCATCGAGTGGCTCAGGACACTATATTCAACGAATAGAAAAACAATTGCGTTGTGCGATTTGTCATGCCAGAGTGCGGTGGCAATGTAAAACTTGCCTAAAAATATTGTGCGTAGAAAAAGAATGTTTCGAAATTTTTCACCGCTAAGTGGCCGCTGTACTCGCGCGAGTACACCCATCTAAAACTTTTCAAAATACAAAATCATTACTTTTTTCTTTCATTTGTATTTAATTCTATCACCAATGATTAGAAAATAAATGATTTGGGTAAAATCTGCTGCTAGTTTCATTTTGGCGCTTAATGGGTTAAGATGGTTTGGGCCATTGACATATACTCTAATGATAGACGGAGCATTCCCTATAAATATTTTGTTCAAATTGTCTAATGTATGACGTCTAATCGTACTAGCGCAACACGCAGGCGCAAGCAGCGCCAATGACTTACAGTGTCTAGTTATTATTATAGGCAATCAACAACAACAAGTCCTGGCATCTTACCAATGAGTATTCAATAGTTCTCTAATGCTACTGGCTGCTTAATGCCATTTGCAAAGATTATTTACTTCACAGAAGAGATGTTTTCTGCCTACAATATTTCATCAACATAATAAGAACAGTTTATTTATGAAAATAAAAGGAATTAATTGCTGGGGGTTTATTTAAGTAAAAAAATAAAATCTATAAACATATTCAGATGTTTTTATTACAAAATAGAAAAATGTATTCGTGGGCGTAAGTTCAATACTTGCCTTAGTTGCTTCACGAATAATTCTAATTTTTAAACTTTATATTTATCTTACTATGAGAATCGCTTTAGCATATTATATACCTAATATATAAGGCAGGATTGTTTTTCATTCTGTAAAGATGGCCTTGCTGACCACAGAGTTCTAAACCTACACATGTGGCAGATGGCACTATGTGCTACCATAAGGAAACCAACTATTAAAAAAAATCTATGACGAAGTGGCCTGAGTAGCTTAGTCGGTACGGTATCGACACGGTTCGTCGTGGTCGCGGCTTGAATTCCTGCCTAAAAAAATATTTTGAATTGCAGTTAAATTTAGTCTAACAAGAAATGCTTAAAAATATATTTTAATAACTATTCAATTGCCACCAAACACAATTAATTTTGTGGTTTTTTGTCTATTGGTCGGATAATGGAAATCAGGATCCGTTTTGCCTCACGGTTCAATATTATTTTTGCGTATTTTTCTATAACTGCAAATGTGTACCTACTATGATGAAGTGTTGAAATATTCGCTAATACGGTCATAACGATCAACTTACCAAAAAATAAAAAGAACACAGAATTAGTGATATACAACGTCAAATTGCTTTTATAACATTAATCAAACTAAAAAGCTCTTAAAACCAATACCTTCACGAAGTCTGGTCACTGGTCTTGGTCATATATTTTACCTACAATCACTTGCAATGTATTTCTGCATAGTAGTTAGTCTATGATCGTAAATGACGTCACATAAAAATAAAGAAATACATTTTAATGTGGTATTATGATACATTTAACTCTTTTATTTACATAAATAATTAAAAATATTGACTAACGCTACTACAGATACAAGTTCTGATTCAAATTAATAGATATATCGTCGCCATATAGTCAATAAACGAAGCGGACCCACACTGCAGGAAAGTCAAAGTGACACTGGATTGCTTTGCCGGTATGTTCATGCAAAGCATTTGAACAAAGTAAATGTTCTGAATGCTACATCTAGTACTTTAGTACATATATATCCATGGTTTGGGCACATGGAGAAGATGGATGACGAAAGACTGACAAAGAAAATATATAAGGCAAGTGTGAATGGGACAGGACGAAGGGGAAGACCTAGGCGGACGTTCTCTGACCAGATTGGAGACATCCTAAAAAAAGGACAGGTCAGAAGTACCCTAAACAGAAGAGCATGCATGAGAAACTTGATGGGAGTGAATGAAGCAAGACAGGTATGTCAGGATCGTTGCAAATGGCGTTCCGTAGTCTCTGCCTACCCCTCCGGGAAACAGGCGTGAGTCTATGTATGTATGGGAAGACGGTCATTCAGGGCAATAGTCAATTTGGAAAGTTAAGTTATGAGTAGTAAATTTTAGCCAAGTAGTCATTTTGGAAAGTGGTCATTACCGAGCTAAAGGTTCTAAAGTGGCTTCGTTACCTCTTTGTGCTGAAAGTGGTGCAGAGGGATGGTCGGGTGTCCGCGGCAGACCGCCAGTACCTGCACGCCCCACCAGCATTGATATCAAAGATGGCCGGTGCTGTTGATGCTTCTCAGCCGCCGCCGAAGAACGCGGGAATACTTCCGATGCGCGTTTACCGCCGCCCTGACCGAGGTTTTCTGCTATTTGCTCTAAAATTTGTGTAAAATAGAAGTAAGTTGTTATAAGTATTTAATTTGTTTAACTGGAAGTTCGAAGTTATTGATACCAGATTCATCTGAATCAAGATTTGGTGGTAAAGAGTCTTATAAATTAACTAAGCAAAGGTAGGGTGTCTTACTAAAGAAATACGGCACGTAACGTTAATTACAGTTGTTAGAGCGAAGTACCTACGCATAAACAGGAGACGATCTTTTGGATCTACTAGTAATTCGTCTGTAACGTAATACTGCGTATTGAGTTGTAATATCTCGCAGGCACTTAACGCCAGCTTAGTTCGAGGAGCGCTTCGTTAGGAATTGTTGCCTTATATGGTCATGGACAGAGCCACAGGCAGTCTGTGACTCATTGGTCTATGACTATATAAGATGGGTGCGCGATCTAAATCGGTCAATTTCCCTACATGACGCAACGCTGCCGTTAGACCTCGTTAGTGCTTACCTAGTTCGGTCATACTGTATGTAGGCGGTAGTGAGACATAATAAAGAACCTGTTCAGCCTAGCAGTGTTTCCTTCGAACCCCGACATCCTACCTGAGATCCTCCGTCTCACGTCTTGGCCGCAGCTTCAGCTGTAGCATGCAAGGGCGGTCTCCAAAGTCCTCCCTCCTAAAAGCTGCTCATTCAAATGACTTTTTTGACACTCTAAACCCAAGCAAGCCTCCCAGAATCCAAATCTTGCACTCACCACCAGTAGCGTTCGTATGGTAGGTGTTGGTGAGTATAATTACTACAATTCGCGCATTTTAGCGTAGGCTGGCTGACGTTAGTCACTAGTGGCTGCGACATGCACGTTTGAGGTACTTTTTGGTAATGGAGGCGGGGAGTAGGTGCTGTACTGTACATGCCCGAACTCATAGTGACTAACTTCATTTTATTTTTAGTTTTCAAAGCAATCACGGATGGCGCTACGGGGAATTATTTCTAAATCGATGGTCAATGTATGATTGTAAGGTAATTTTATAGGTATGATGATGGTAAGGTAATCATTTTTGTCACGTTAATAACATTTGACACTGTTTCATTGCATTAATAACTGGATATTTTGAAATGGTCCATAATTTACATGCTCAGCAGCAACCACGAGCACAATAATTTGTTGTCAGCTTTCATTCAACAAATAATTGTCAGAGTGTATCACAGATAGCACTATTGTCGAGTGAATTCAACTGCAATATTGCATTTAGTATAGAAAACTGTAATATATTACAGTTTTCTATACTAAATGCTATTATATATAAATTTATATATATAAACAATATTGCATTTAGTATAGAAAACTGTAATATTTTGGCCTTATTAAACCCTTTAAGGTGAAAGGGTCGGGGTATTTTGAACCTAATGAAAAGTAGTCGGCGTTTGCCCGGCGTCCACGTTCGCCATCTAGTGTAGATTTGACGGAAATAAAATAGCCACTCGAATAGCCACAGTTAGGAAGGTCTCAGATTTTTGTTCGTGACCGTGTATCTGTACTAGTATAGTATAATATTATCTGTGTCAAAGTGCACCGTAGGGCTACGTACCGAACTTATACTGGTCATGCGTTTCCCGCATATTGCGTAGTTCCCGCGCCAGTTCAGCCAGCAGTGCGCCGCGCGCTCTCGCCGCCGGGAGCTTCAGACCTCGCACGCGCTCGCGTACGATGAACTGCATGTGCCGCTCGTTGTCACCGATCGGTGGCTGCGATAACTAAGAAGAACGACGACATTATAAACTACGTTTAATCATGGTCACAGAAATTGACAATACCTATTTTATATTTGTAAAGACATTGAAACAAGAAATCATTATTATCACCGTCATAATAATAACACTCATTCGAATAATACCCATTCGTTCGTCAAAACGAACAAATGCTTGTGTGCTTGTGCACGATGAACGGCTGCAGCAGTATGTAGAGCGGCGTGCGGTAGGTGACGACGTGCTCAAGGAAGTCCCACAGGTGTTGCGTAGCCTCGTTGTATGTGTGTGTGTGTGTGTGTGTGTGTGTGTGTGTACCTTGTGCCCGATGAACGGCTGCAACAGTATGTAGAGCGGAGTGCGGTAGGTGACGACATGTTCGAGAAAGTCCCACAGGTGGTGCGCGGCCTCGTTGTATGTGTGTGTGTGTACCTTGTGCACGATGAACGGCTGCAGCAGTATGTAGAGCGAAGTGCGGTAGTTGACGACGTGCTCGAGGAAGTCCCACAAGTGGTGCGCGGCCTCGTTGTATGTGTGTGTGTGTGTGTACCTTGTGCACGATGAACGGCTGCAGCCGTATGTAGAGCGGAGTGCGGTAGGTGACGACGTGCTCGAGGAAGTCCCACAAGTGGTGCGCGGCCTCGTTGTATGTGTGTGTGTGTGTGTACCTTGTGCACGATGAACGGCTGCAGCCGTATGTAGAGCGGAGTGCGGTAGGTGACGACGTGCTCGAGGAAGTCCCACAAGTGGTGCGCGGCCTCGTTGTATGTGTGTGTGTGTGTGTACCTTGTGCACGATGAACGGCTGCAGCCGTATGTAGAGCGGAGTGCGGTAGGTGACGACGTGCTCGAGGAAGTCCCACAAGTGGTGCGCGGCCTCGTTGTATGTGTGTGTATGTAACTATGTACCTTGTGCACGATGAACGGTTGCAGCAGTATGTAGAGCGGAGTGCGGTAGTTGACGACGTTCTCGAGGAAGTCCCACAGGTGGTGCGCGGCCTCGTTGTATGTGTATGTGTGTGTGTGTGTGTGTGTGTGTGTGTGTGTGTGTGTGTGTGTGTGTGTGTGTACCTTGTGCACGATGAACGGTTGCAGCAGTATGTAGAGCGGAGTGCGGTAGGGTGACGACGTGCTCGAGGAAGTCCCACAGGTGTTGCGCGGCCTCGTTGTATGTGTATGTGTGTGTGTGTGTGTGTACCTTGTGCACGATGAACGGTTGCAGCAGTATGTAGAGCGGAGTGCGGTAGGTGACGACGTGCTCGAGGAAGTCCCACAGGTGTTGCGCAGCCTCGATGTATGTGTGTGTGTGTGTGTGTGTATGTACCTTGTGCACGATGAACGGTTGCAGCAGTATGTAGAGCGGAGTGCGGTAGGTGACGACGTGCTCGAGGAAGTCCCACAAGTGGTGCGCGGCCTCGTTGTATATGTGTGTATGTAACTATGTACCTTGTGCACGATGAACGGTTGCAGCAGTATGTAGAGCGGAGTGCGGTAGGTGACGACGTGCTCGAGGAAGTCCCACAAGTGGTGCGCGGCCTCGTTGTATGTGTGTGCATGTAACTATGTACCTTGTGCACGATGAACGATTGCAGCAGTATGTAGAGCGGAGTGCGGTAGGTGACGACGTGCTCGAGGAAGTCCCACAGGTGGTGCGCGGCCTCGTTGTATGTGTGTGTATGTAACTATGTACCTTGTGCACGATGAACGGCTGCAGCAGTATGTAGAGCGGAGTGCGGTAGGTGACGACGTGCTCGAGGAAGTCCCACAAGTGGTGCGCCGCCTCGTTGTATGTGTGTGTATGTAACTATGTACCTTGTGCACGATGAACGGTTGCAGCAGTATGTAGAGCGGAGTGCGGTAGGTGACGACGTGATCGAGGAAGTCCCACAGGTGGTGCGCGGCCTCGTTGTATGTGTGTGTATGTAACTATGTACCTTGTGCACGATGAACGGTTGCAGCAGTATGTTGTAACGGGTTCTGGTAGTAGTAAAACGCAGAAGAGGTTCAGATGCGTTTATTGCTGAGTATTGTCTCGCTTCCTATGCCGAGTATGACCGACCAACAACACGACACTGGCCTGAACACTAAGGGCTGCAGTCTCCCACGCTGTTCCCTCCGGTAGTGTGCAGGGCAGGTTGCTCGTAGGGCTGCGCATAGCGGGCAGATCCTCGCAGGCCGTTGGTTCAGCTGGCAGGCGTTGGCGGTCCGAGTGCGATGAGCAGGGCAGGCCACACTCTTCGGCAGAGGTGACGCCGAAGGCGATGCAGGAAGTGTAGTGAGGTAGGAGCGTAGCCGGAGTCTTAAGGTGAACCTGGAACCCGTAGCTGGGACCAGGATACACGTAGATACGACGTAGGGGTCAGTAGGTACGCTTAGTTATAGTAGGTAGGTAGTAGAAGCGACGTTAGAGTAGCGGTGCCGGCCTCTCTGTCGGCCCCTTTATATACCGGGCCCTCCATCAGGGTGAGAGTCCGTTTATGACCATATTTGGTCAGGCTTTGCGAGTGCGGACGATGGTTTTCTCTGATTGGCCGAGCGTATGGGCGGTACTGTGACGCAACGCGGTAAGTACCGGACATACGTTACAACGTAGAGCGGAGTGCGGTAGGTGACGACGTGCTCGAGGAAGTCCCACAAGTGGTGCGCGGCCTCGTTGTAGTGTGTGTGTGTGTGTGTGTACCTTGTGCACGATGAACGGTTGCAGCAGTATGTAGAGCGGAGTGCGGTAGGTGACGACGTGCTCGAGGAAGTCCCACAGGTGGTGCGCGGCCTCGTTGTATGTGTGTGTGTGTGTGTGTGTGTGTGTGTGTACCTTGTGCACGATGAACGGTTGCAGCAGTATGTAGAGCGGATTGCGGTAGGTGACGACGTGCTCGAGGAAGTCCCACAAGTGGTGCGCGGCCTCGTTGTATTTGTGTGTGTGTATGTAACTATGTACCTTGTGCACGATGAACGGTTGCAGCAGTATGTAGAGCGGATTGCGGTAGGTGACGACGTGCTCGAGGAAGTCCCACAAGTGGTGCGCGGCCTCGTTGTATTTGTGTGTGTGTATGTAACTATGTACCTTGTGCACGATGAACGGTTGCAGCAGTATGTAGAGCGGAGTGCGGTAGGTGACGACGTGCTCGAGGAAGTCCCACAGGTGGTGCGCGGCCTCGTTGTATATGTGTGTATGTAACTATGTACCTTGTGCACGATGAACGGTTGCAGCAGTATGTAGAGCGGAGTGCGGTAGGTGACGACGTGCTCGAGGAAGTCCCACAAGTGGTGCGCGGCCTCGTTGTATTTGTGTGTGTGTATGTAACTATGTACCTTGTGCACGATGAACGGTTGCAGCAGTATGTAGAGCGGAGTGCGGTAGGTGACGACGTGCTCCAGGAAGTCCCACAAGTGGTGCGCGGCCTCGTTGTATTTGTGTGTGTGTGTGTGTGTGTGTGTGTACCTTGTGCACGATGAACGGTTGCAGCAGTATGTAGAGCGGAGTGCGGTAGGTGACGACGTGCTCGAGGAAGTCCCACAGGTGGTGCGCGGCCTCGTTGTATGTGTGTGTGTGTGTGTGTGTGTGTACCTTGTGCACGATGAACGGTTGCAGCAGTATGTAGAGCGGAGTGCGGTAGGTGACGACGTGCTCGAGGAAGTCCCACAAGTGGTGCGCGGCCTCGTTGTATGTGTGTGTGTGTGTGTGTGTGTGTACCTTGTGCACGATGAACGGTTGCAGCAGTATGTAGAGCGGAGTGCGGTAGGTGACGACGTGCTCGAGGAAGTCCCACAAGTGGTGCGCGGCCTCGTTGTATATGTGTGTATGTAACTATGTACCTTGTGCACGATGAACGGTTGCAGCAGAATGTAGAGCGGATTGCGGTAGGTGACGACGTGCTCGAGGAAGTCCCACAAGTGGTGCGCGGCCTCGTTGTATTTGTGTGTGTGTATGTAACTATGTACCTTGTGCACGATGAACGGTTGCAGCAGTATGTAGAGCGGAGTGCGGTAGGTGACGACGTGCTCGAGGAAGTCCCACAAGTGGTGCGCGGCCTCGTTGTATTTGTGTGTGTGTATGTAACTATGTACCTTGTGCACGATGAACGGTTGCAGCAGTATGTAGAGCGGAGTGTGGTAGGTGACGACGTGCTCCATGAAGTCCCACAAGTGGTGCGCGGCCTCGTTGTATTTGTGTGTGTGTGTGTGTGTGTGTGTGTACCTTGTGCACGATGAACGGTTGCAGCAGTATGTAGAGCGGAGTGCGGTAGGTGACGACGTGCTCGAGGAAGTCCCACAGGTGGTGCGCGGCCTCGTTGTATGTGTGTGTGTGTAACTATGTACCTTGTGCACGATGAACGGTTGCAGCAGTATGTAGAGCGGAGTGCGGTAGGTGACGACGTGCTCGAGGAAGTCCCACAAGTGGTGCGCGGCCTCGTTGTATTTGTGTGTGTGTATGTAACTATGTACCTTGTGCACGATGAACGGTTGCAGCAGTATGTAGAGCGGAGTGCGGTAGGTGACGACGTGCTCGAGGAAGTCCCACAGGTGGTGCGCGGCCTCGTTGTATGTGTGTGTGTGTGTGTGTGTGTGTGTACCTTGTGCACGATGAACGGTTGCAGCAGTATGTAGAGCGGAGTGCGGTAGGTGACGACGTGCTCGAGGAAGTCCCACAAGTGGTGCGCGGCCTCGTTGTATGTGTGTGTGTGTGTGTGTGTGTGTACCTTGTGCACGATGAACGGTTGCAGCAGTATGTAGAGCGGAGTGCGGTAGGTGACGACGTGCTCGAGGAAGTCCCACAAGTGGTGCGCGGCCTCGTTGTATATGTGTGTATGTAACTATGTACCTTGTGCACGATGAACGGTTGCAGCAGTATGTAGAGCGGATTGCGGTAGGTGACGACGTGCTCGAGGAAGTCCCACAAGTGGTGCGCGGCCTCGTTGTATTTGTGTGTGTGTATGTAACTATGTACCTTGTGCACGATGAACGGTTGCAGCAGTATGTAGAGCGGAGTGCGGTAGGTGACGACGTGCTCGAGGAAGTCCCACAAGTGGTGCGCGGCCTCGTTGTATTTGTGTGTGTGTATGTAACTATGTACCTTGTGCACGATGAACGGTTGCAGCAGTATGTAGAGCGGAGTGTGGTAGGTGACGACGTGCTCGAGGAAGTCCCACAGGTGGTGCGCGGCCTCGTTGTATGTGTGTGTGTGTGTGTGTGTGTGTGTGTGTGTGTGTGTGTGTGTGTACCTTGTGCACGATGAACGGTTGCAGCAGTATGTAGAGCGGAGTGCGGTAGGTGACGACGTGCTCGAGGAAGTCCCACAAGTGGTGCGCGGCCTCGTTGTATTTGTGTGTGTGTGTGTGTGTGTGTGTACCTTGTGCACGATGAACGGTTGCAGCAGTATGTAGAGCGGAGTGCGGTAGGTGACGACGTGCTCGAGGAAGTCCCACAGGTGGTGCGCGGCCTCGTTGTATGTGTGTGTGTGTAACTATGTACCTTGTGCACGATGAACGGTTGCAGCAGTATGTAGAGCGGAGTGCGGTAGGTGACGACGTGCTCGAGGAAGTCCCACAAGTGGTGCGCGGCCTCGTTGTATTTGTGTGTGTGTATGTAACTATGTACCTTGTGCACGATGAACGGTTGCAGCAGTATGTAGAGCGGAGTGCGGTAGGTGACGACGTGCTCGAGGAAGTCCCACAGGTGGTGCGCGGCCTCGTTGTATGTGTGTGTGTGTAACTATGTACCTTGTGCACGATGAACGGTTGCAGCAGTATGTAGAGCGGAGTGCGGTAGGTGACGACGTGCTCGAGGAAGTCCCACAAGTGGTGCGCGGCCTCGTTGTATTTGTGTGTGTGTATGTAACTATGTACCTTGTGCACGATGAACGGTTGCAGCAGTATGAAGAGCGGAGTGCGGTAGGTGACGACGTGCTCCATGAAGTCCCACAAGTGGTGCGCGGCCTCGTTGTATTTGTGTGTGTGTGTGTGTGTGTGTGTACCTTGTGCACGATGAACGGTTGCAGCAGTATGTAGAGCGGAGTGCGGTAGGTGACGACGTGCTCGAGGAAGTCCCACAGGTGGTGCGCGGCCTCGTTGTATGTGTGTGTGTGTAACTATGTACCTTGTGCACGATGAACGGTTGCAGCAGTATGTAGAGCGGAGTGCGGTAGGTGACGACGTGCTCGAGGAAGTCCCACAAGTGGTGCGCGGCCTCGTTGTATTTGTGTGTGTGTATGTAACTATGTACCTTGTGCACGATGAACGGTTGCAGCAGTATGTAGAGCGGAGTGCGGTAGGTGACGACGTGCTCGAGGAAGTCCCACAGGTGGTGCGCGGCCTCGTTGTATGTGTGTGTGTGTAACTATGTACCTTGTGCACGATGAACGGTTGCAGCAGTATGTAGAGCGGAGTGCGGTAGGTGACGACGTGCTCGAGGAAGTCCCACAAGTGGTGCGCGGCCTCGTTGTATTTGTGTGTGTGTATGTAACTATGTACCTTGTGCACGATGAACGGTTGCAGCAGTATGTAGAGCGGAGTGCGGTAGGTGACGACGTGCTCCATGAAGTCCCACAAGTGGTGCGCGGCCTCGTTGTATTTGTGTGTGTGTGTGTGTGTGTGTGTGTACCTTGTGCACGATGAACGGTTGCAGCAGTATGTAGAGCGGAGTGCGGTAGGTGACGACGTGCTCGAGGAAGTCCCACAGGTGGTGCGCGGCCTCGTTGTATGTGTGTGTGTGTAACTATGTACCTTGTGCACGATGAACGGTTGCAGCAGTATGTAGAGCGGAGTGCGGTAGGTGACGACGTGCTCGAGGAAGTCCCACAAGTGGTGCGCGGCCTCGTTGTATTTGTGTGTGTGTGTGTACCTTGTGCACGATGAACGGTTGCAGCAGTATGTAGAGCGGAGTGCGGTAGGTGACGACGTGCTCGAGGAAGTCCCACAGGTGGTGCGCGGCCTCGTTGTATGTGTGTGTGTGTGTGTGTGTGTGTGTGTGTGTACCTTGTGCACGATGAACGGTTGCAGCAGTATGTAGAGCGGAGTGCGGTAGGTGACGACGTGCTCGAGGAAGTCCCACAAGTGGTGCGCGGCCTCGTTGTATTTGTGTGTGTGTGTGTGTGTGTGTGTACCTTGTGCACGATGAACGGTTGCAGCAGTATGTAGAGCGGAGTGCGGTAGGTGACGACGTGCTCGAGGAAGTCCCACAGGTGGTGCGCGGCCTCGTTGTATGTGTGTGTGTGTAACTATGTACCTTGTGCACGATGAACGGTTGCAGCAGTATGTAGAGCGGAGTGCGGTAGGTGACGACGTGCTCGAGGAAGTCCCACAAGTGGTGCGCGGCCTCGTTGTATTTGTGTGTGTGTATGTAACTATGTACCTTGTGCACGATGAACGGTTGCAGCAGTATGTAGAGCGGAGTGCGGTAGGTGACGACGTGCTCGAGGAAGTCCCACAGGTGGTGCGCGGCCTCGTTGTATGTGTGTGTGTGTAACTATGTACCTTGTGCACGATGAACGGTTGCAGCAGTATGTAGAGCGGAGTGCGGTAGGTGACGACGTGCTCGAGGAAGTCCCACAAGTGGTGCGCGGCCTCGTTGTATTTGTGTGTGTGTATGTAACTATGTACCTTGTGCACGATGAACGGTTGCAGCAGTATGAAGAGCGGAGTGCGGTAGGTGACGACGTGCTCCATGAAGTCCCACAAGTGGTGCGCGGCCTCGTTGTATTTGTGTGTGTGTGTGTGTGTGTGTACCTTGTGCACGATGAACGGTTGCAGCAGTATGTAGAGCGGAGTGCGGTAGGTGACGACGTGCTCGAGGAAGTCCCACAGGTGGTGCGCGGCCTCGTTGTATGTGTGTGTGTGTAACTATGTACCTTGTGCACGATGAACGGTTGCAGCAGTATGTAGAGCGGAGTGCGGTAGGTGACGACGTGCTCGAGGAAGTCCCACAAGTGGTGCGCGGCCTCGTTGTATTTGTGTGTGTGTATGTAACTATGTACCTTGTGCACGATGAACGGTTGCAGCAGTATGTAGAGCGGAGTGCGGTAGGTGACGACGTGCTCGAGGAAGTCCCACAGGTGGTGCGCGGCCTCGTTGTATGTGTGTGTGTGTAACTATGTACCTTGTGCACGATGAACGGTTGCAGCAGTATGTAGAGCGGAGTGCGGTAGGTGACGACGTGCTCGAGGAAGTCCCACAAGTGGTGCGCGGCCTCGTTGTATTTGTGTGTGTGTATGTAACTATGTACCTTGTGCACGATGAACGGTTGCAGCAGTATGTAGAGCGGAGTGCGGTAGGTGACGACGTGCTCCATGAAGTCCCACAAGTGGTGCGCGGCCTCGTTGTATTTGTGTGTGTGTGTGTGTGTGTACCTTGTGCACGATGAACGGTTGCAGCAGTATGTAGAGCGGAGTGCGGTAGGTGACGACGTGCTCGAGGAAGTCCCACAGGTGGTGCGCGGCCTCGTTGTATGTGTGTGTGTGTAACTATGTACCTTGTGCACGATGAACGGTTGCAGCAGTATGTAGAGCGGAGTGCGGTAGGTGACGACGTGCTCGAGGAAGTCCCACAAGTGGTGCGCGGCCTCGTTGTATTTGTGTGTGTGTGTGTGTGTACCTTGTGCACGATGAACGGTTGCAGCAGTATGTAGAGCGGAGTGCGGTAGGTGACGACGTGCTCGAGGAAGTCCCACAGGTGGTGCGCGGCCTCGTTGTATGTGTGTGTGTGTAACTATGTACCTTGTGCACGATGAACGGTTGCAGCAGTATGTAGAGCGGAGTGCGGTAGGTGACGACGTGCTCGAGGAAGTCCCACAGGTGGTGCGCGGCCTCGTTGTATGTGTGTGTGTGTAACTATGTACCTTGTGCACGATGAACGGTTGCAGCAGTATGTAGAGCGGAGTGCGGTAGGTGACGACGTGCTCGAGGAAGTCCCACAAGTGGTGCGCGGCCTCGTTGTATTTGTGTGTGTGTGTGTGTGTACCTTGTGCACGATGAACGGTTGCAGCAGTATGTAGAGCGGAGTGCGGTAGGTGACGACGTGCTCGAGGAAGTCCCACAGGTGGTGCGCGGCCTCGTTGTATGTGTGTGTGTGTAACTATGTACCTTGTGCACGATGAACGGTTGCAGCAGTATGTAGAGCGGAGTGCGGTAGGTGACGACGTGCTCGAGGAAGTCCCACAGGTGGTGCGCGGCCTCGTTGTATGTGTGTGTGTGTAACTATGTACCTTGTGCACGATGAACGGTTGCAGCAGTATGTAGAGCGGAGTGCGGTAGGTGACGACGTGCTCGAGGAAGTCCCACAAGTGGTGCGCGGCCTCGTTGCGGCGGCCTAGCTCTCTCATGGCGCGTGCGATGCGTCCCCACTCCGTGCACAGCTCGCTCGTGAAGCACGCGCACATCACCTTCAGCGCTGGGTTATACAAATTCATTTTACTACATATGTATACTTTTAACGTGGTGCTCGTTTTCTAACACTGTCTAATTAGACGAGAGAAAGGGCGCTGCGAAATGCGGTCACCTGCGTCTGAACGCTAAAGTCTCTGATTATCATCACCTTAGCCGAAAGATGTTTGTCCATTGATCGTACGTCCAACTTGCCTACATCTGTTGCAACCTCCGGTTAGTGCTCGCCACAGACGTAGACCTGACCCTTCTTCCCCAACGGTTCTCCCTAGCTTGAATATTCAGAGAGCAGTGTCGACGACATTCTTGCTTTTCTGCGAATTTCCTCCTTTACCTGATTCGATCTCGCAGAGAAACTCGAAGCATGGCTCCCTCTATTATCCTCTCTGATAAGGCACATAGAGAGTGACCACGTTCCAGATCCGTACGTCTACACTGGCCACCCACAGCGGTCAAAAACTGTCGTCTTGACTGCAGTGCGGGATTTCGTAGGTAGATCAATATGGTGCCGTTTTCATACAAAACACATCAGCACATTGACATATCGGTATCGGTAGTCAATATGGAACCGTTGGAATCGTGGAAAAACTGTAGCACTACCCAGGTTTCGATCGTATGGTATTCGCTATCATGGTTGACTCATAGTCGACAAACATCAAGCCGCAGCGGATGTATGTGGCCTTTATTTATCAGACTGGAAATCGTCCAACTTGCCACCATTCTTTCTTAACACAACTGTATACTGGTTTAACCTCAAGTACGACGGAATTAAATAGCTTCCGAAGCACTTTCAAAGCGGGTATGCCGCCAGCTTTCGGAAGCTTTGTCGTAATTTATCATCACCCGGTGCCTTGTTGTTTGTAAGCTGTTTCAGGACCTCATTAATCTCGTGAGTGTAGTGTTGAGTCAAGCCAGTGTAACGGGTTCTAGAATGAAACGAAGAAGAGGTTCTATACGTTTATTGCCTAGTATTGTCTCACTTCCTATGCACGAGTATAACCGACCAACAACACGACACTGGCCTGAACACTAAGGGCTGCAGTCTCCCACGCTGTTCCCTCCGGTAGTGTGCAAGGCAGGCTGCTCGACGGGCTGCGCGTAGAGGGGAAGATCCTCGCAGACTGTTGGCTTCAGCTGGCAGGCGCCGGCGCTGTGTGCGCGATGAGCTGGGCAGGGCCGGACTCGTCAGCAGAAGTGTCGTCGAAGACGGTGCAGGTGAAGTGAAGAGAAGCAGAAGAATAGAGCTAGGGTAGCGTGGAGTAGAAGTGTAGCGTAGCCCGGAGCCTCAAGATGGACCTGGAACCCACAGCTGGGACAAGGATACACGTACGACGTAGCACGTGGTTCGGGTAGAGTGACGATACAGTAGCGGTGCCGGCCTCTCTTTCGGCCCCTTTATATACCAGAGCTCTCCATCAGAGTTGGTGTCGGTGTATTACCATATAAGGCAAACTCCACGAGCACGGACGGAGCGTATGGACGCCGGCCGGTATTATGACGCATATTCGGTAGGTACCGGACATACGTTACACCAGCTATTTCTGGAATAGTTGAGACGCCGCCATTTTGTCATGTTGTCAGAGCATAGCAGAAGCATCTATAAGCTCCAGGATTGAATCAAAGATCTTAACGGTTCTCTTGTTATTTCAGAACCTCCGCTAGATGAGCAACATCCATGAACTTCAGCACAAAAGTCGTCTAAATCTACGCAGTCACCCAGGCATTAAAAGCGGTTACATAATTCAAGTTAAAAGTCCTCAGGGTCGTGGGTATTAATTGGAGACGGGGACGTCATCATCAATCTAGACCATTCTAGGCTTGTACTTTCACGCACCAATGTGTCAATCACAGGGACATCATTGTACACTTTTGCCTTTTCGTCGACAATATGAAGTCGATATCATCTTTTTGGTGGCACCGTTTTAGTCCCGAATTCTTCAGGTCCACTTCTAACTTCGTGCAGAAGAAATTTATCAAAAAGCGTTCTTCCTTGCCCATGAAGCTAGAGAGCAAGTGGCCACGCAGATTCCGAAGTATACATCCAAATTGCCCTACTCTCAGCTCGTTACCGTTCATTTTCCCAGTATCTCATTCTCGCATAACAACGGTGTAGGGGGTTTTTTATAACCAGATATATATCCTCGTTCATAGCTTACATCTATTGGCGTGCGCCGAAGTCGAAGCGAATCTGTATGAACTTTAACGAATACCGCTTGGATATTCTGAGTACAAGGTACGCTGCCTTGCTTGACACACTAATATTTACCATACTGTTTTCGAGAGATTTGTGAACTATAATCTAAAATTAGATGGTTCACCGCTAGATTCCTGACTGCAATTCTTTAAGTGTGAATTAAGCTTACACAACCCAACAATTTGAACAAACAAGCGCCAGAAAAGTGTGAATCTAACCCAATAGGTATAATAAATACCAGCAATTTGAACACACTAGTTGAATAAAAACCTTACCTAAGAAGGCGATCCTGTACAGCTGATTCGACAATCTAGTAGTATTCCGAGTGTCTCTACTGCCGGTGAACGTTAGCGAGTTGGCGCGCGCGTCAGACGCGTTGAGTTTGGCGTTGACAGCCGCCAGCACGTTCGGCGGCGCCGGAGGACATAATGCGTTCAGTACTACTGATACTAAGTAGCTTACATCGGACTGACGGAGTGGAGGCACGTCTGGAACAAATACAAGGTGTGTATTTACAATATACAGGGTTGTTTTGCAAGTCATTGAACGGATTTGCAGGGTCGTATCAGTATTCGATTATCGTTACATAGCTATAAAAAATATAGTCTTAATTAAAAACATCTAATAATGTACTTAATACAAAAAAAATTGTTCTTGTATTTTTGTTCTTCTGATATTACTGAATTCTCTGACATTTTAATCATAATTTTGTTTAGTTTATATAATATGTTGGTTAATTAAACAGCTAATTAATAAAACTTATCTGATTTGCACGCCAATGAAGGCAGAATATGACGTACTACAGAATGCTATGTTATTTAAGATCTTTGTGACCAAATTCTAGCAAATAAAGATGATTATTATTATTAAGAACAACACCAGGCGCGCACAAGAAATACCTCGCTCAATTTCAAAGCACGAGACGCTTGAGGTCACCACGCGTTACGTAACTTTTCATGAAACGCTAAGTACGTTTTCTTCATTTTCTTTGCGAGGTTTATACAATTTTACATGCCTTATTAATGGTAAAATTTCTTCAATTACTTCTATCATTCTTAAATAATATTAAATAATCTCTATTCATTTTAATCCACAATAATAAAATTTAAAAATCAGATACTAGTAAGTACTCCAACTAACACCAAACAAATGTGAAAATATATTTGCGTTATAGACATCAATAAACACACTCCTCTAACTGTATACCGCAGTACTGTGCAGGCAGGACGGCCATAACGGCATGTCGGATTCGGTTATTACTATGTGTATATTACTAGCAATATACTCCACTGCTTACGCATACAATGATCTGAACTGCCACAAATCAAGCTACCCATCGGTATATAAAAAATGTATAATGCTTAGGTAGATTTTAAAACTTGTAAGTACAACGTACCTTTGCGACCACTTCCGACTCGTAAACAAAGTGGCATGAACAAGTTCATTAGCATATTTTCAGTTTTCTCAGCTGATTGGAATATCGCACTGCCTCCGCACATTTGTTCCAAGGAATAACTATCCTGTAACCAATCATGATAGGATAAAGCAAAAAACCAAATTTGTAACAGAGGTTTTAATAATTGGATAAGCCTTATTACAATTTTTAATTATAACAATGCCTAAAACAGGTTTTACACAGAGATTATTTTGTTTTACGCATGTGTGTGTGTGTGTGTGGCCAACAGACCTCAGGTGTCGGGAGTTTTCAGACCACCCGAAAGCCTCAGACGTGGCCTACCTTATTATCCCGAGATTCGACGGCTTTACAAGCCCTCCGAAGTTAATGGTTATTAGTACCTAATTATAAACCGCCAGTTACAAGCGTAGCTTTTTCTTTAATACCTAAACGTGTACATTAGAGAGGTATATTTAGCGTGTAATTTTATTATTATTATTACTTACCCCTGTATTGATAATTTGCAGCGCAATAAGTCGGACGACCGTACTACAAAAGTGTGGAGGCGGCGGCTGCGACATCAACGCCGCGGTCGCTGAAGACAAGTTCTCTCCACAGTTGTTGTCCGACACTATCAGCGCCTATAAACATTTTATTATCATCAAAATTGTCTTTTTTATAACGCCTCTTACCCCGAAGGGTTAGGCAGAGGTGTAATATTTCACTCACATTTCGCCATTAGAATTGTAGGTCCCACGTTATAGGGGGCGAGCCTATTGACAATTAGCCAGACGCCGCTGCTACTGAGACTTCGGCAAACCCAGTTACACTTTTTGCCGAACTACTGTACGAGTACGTACAAATCGAATCAAATTACGTCACCTTAAGTTTCTAAAGAGTTTGAATGTTCCTACATATTTTATTATTTCCACTCAGAACTGCACGAGTATAAAAATGGATAAGATCCGAGTATCAATGAGAGGTTAATGAATGTGTGGATCTGTTTAAAATGATTCTCAATCAATAAAGCGGTCCAATCATAATTTATGATCGCGATTAAGATCCGCTAAATTAACTTGTAAAATGTATACAAATCGCGAAAGTTTTAAATCGTGTGAGCATAACAGTTTGTTTACTGCATGGGCAGTTCCATCTGCGCCTGGCCATGTTGAAATGTTATTTATGACAAAGAAATCAGATTAACATAGAAGCACATTTCCTATGTGCGCTCTGAAGATCCAAATTGCTGCTTGGCGGCGTGGCAGTCGTTCCCCCAGTGAGCAAGAGAGATGGATGTTCCCCCAGTTTATTTTAACTACGGGAGTAAGAGGGACGGAGAAACGTCGCCAGCGCCACCAACTACGAACTAAACTGGGGGCAGACCCCTTTTGGAATCGGCATACGAAATCCTTAAGGTCTGCGGTTCTATGTAAATCTCAGTTCTTTGCTTATGATGAGTAAACTGAAGGATTTAGACATAAGTATTAACTTACTTGTACTGTATTGAGGAGAGTCTTTAATTGTTGCCAATGCATTATATAGGGACAACGTATCATAGTTTCATACACTCCTTTTAGGAGCACAGCTGCTGAATCCCAATCGGTGTTCCTCTGCACAAAAAAGACAAGATTGGTCAACATGTTAAGAGAGAGGTAGAGGTCAGGTAGAGACGTTCTTTCTTTTGTATTATATGGGGCAAACAAGACGGATCACCTGATGGTGAGCAGCTATCGCCAGGCATGGAGTGTCTATGGCCGGCGATAGCTGCTCTCCATCAGGTCAGGCAACACCAAATAAGTCACAAGTGCGTTGTCGACCTGGATGAGAAAGAAATAGGAGGAAGAGTGAGATGTAGGAGAAGGATAATGTGATGAGGCCTACGACTCTGCTGGTTCCTAATGTAAATTTGACTTAACTGATATTGTATAACCCACCAACCCGTTTGGCCAGCGTGGTATAGTAGGCCAATTCCTGCTTCCAAAGGAGAGGCCTAGTCCAGCAGTGGACTGTTAAAGGCTGAGAATGATGATATTGTATAAACAGGCTTTTAAAACGAAAGAACCTTACCCTTATGCTTGGTTTCTTAGCAATCTTCAAGAACACTTTATCGAGCCTCCTTAGTATCATGATGAGTGCCGGTCTTAAAGCGTCGTCAGCCCAGTCCGCGGCGGGAAGCACTTGAGTCATGTAACGTTGCAGACCACGGCATCCCATTGACTCCGGGTCGTAGGGTGACACCTTTAGAAGTGAGTGGGCTATGTCTGCTAGCCGCTGTAAATGATGATTATGTAATTTAGTCAGTTATAAAGTGTATGCTTTCACACTATGCTTTTTGGCAAGTACCGATATGAACCATACAAAATAATTTAGCGGGTCTTGATCGCGTAAATTAACTTATTTAAGGTATAAATACCTATTTGTTACCGACGTTTCGATCGTCTTGCACCGCTCGTGGTCGCGGAGAGACTAATGAGAGCTCAGCAACTCACAAAGTTAAAATCGTTTATCGATATGAAGTGATTATCTTTTTGGTTACAAGTCGCCAAGAAAATATTTGAGTTAATATTTGGTAGAACACTGATTGCCATTATTATTCTGGCTTACATTTAACATTGAAAGTAAGACATAACTAGCACAAGCTAAGTCACATAATTTACTATTTGAAGGATTTGGTTTGAGGTTTCACAAGCATCTGATAAGTTTCGTCTAAAATACTTAGCTGATTAAATCTCACAACTATGTTCTGTTTTCTTATTGTATCTACATGAACCCTTTCAACTCGTAAAAAGCTAGACATATTAAAAAAAAAATCGCGGCTATAAATTTGAAACGTCATACTCACCGCATGTGATTTCGAGTCGAGTAGTTCCACTGGTTTTCCCTCACTGCCACCGCTGCCTTTCGATCCATTCAGTTCTAGAAGCCTGCTCGTCGCTCGACCGATGAATTCTCCCACTAGCGATAGTAATACGTCGCGCGGTCTCCGGTATTCAGCTCGTACCAGCTAAGAAGTAATTAATTTGGCCTCATCCAAGGTTCCATCCAAACTTAGCATACGAAATGTTTAGCAACGGGTCCATATTTTTGTAGTTTAATGTAATTTTGTTATGTACCTACTCAATCATAATTTGTTGTATGCATATAGGTATTAGAAAAATAAAATATTTCCTGTATAATTAATCAACTCTTTGGTAATGTAGCTTGCCGATAGTTAAAGAAGAAAGCATTATGTTTTTTTCAGTTATCTCAAATGGGTTATTTGAATTGGACTTAGCAAGTTTAGTTAATGTTTATTGAAATATACCTCAGAATCTTCAGCACCGGTATACTCCGGTATTCCCGGCATCTTTGAGTTATCATATTTGGAGTGCGACTCTTCAAAGATGATGGCAGCAGTGGCTGTCCTCGGGCCCGTCCGTTGCGACGAGCCTTTGTGTTCGGGCGACGTTCTGTATGGCCCGTTGTAAGATCTAAAGGTATTTATTGATAAATATGCAAATAAAAGATATGAAAGCATAGGATATATATTGTGCAGCAGTAATATTGTGCAAGGTAAAGGTAGGTACAGTGCTGGTTTATTTATATGTTTGGCAGAGGTCAGAAAATTGTATTGTGTAGATTTTGTAATATAGGTTTAAGTACAAGTTGCGTGAAATTAGAGAAAAATTTAAGAAATAAAGTAGGGATTGGAATTGGATTCTGAGTATGTTCTGGTCCGAAACATAGAACCAGAGATTATATACAATTGTAAAAGCAGCAGTATTTATACGTGTATAAAATTATAAGGGATGCGGTTGCGTGTTTCGAAGTGATGTATACTTACTTGGAAAGTCCCTCACAATTATTGACTAGCGTCTTGATAGCGATAGCCAGTTGTTGAATGATCTCTTTCTCAGTCTTACCCTCTCTGTTGTACGATGGTAACTGGATTTGCTTCACGTAACAAGGAAGTATCGCTTCCAATATTATCTGTAAATATTTTGCCTATTAAGTTCTGTGTATGACAAACATTTAAAAGTAAATGCTCATTTCAAACAATCTGTCTACAGAATATCCCACTGCCCTTCATAAGTAAGTATTTTAACAACAAAAGTCGAACAATGATAATGACAGAATCACAGCAAATCTGCATCTCAGTTCTCATAAAATTAATACACTGTAATGCAAATATTGATTGGCATAGACTTACTTGTTTTTTACATTTCTTAAGGTCTACAGATTGGCGAGGCTGCGACCATACTATGTGAAAATGATTCACAAGGACACAGTGGAACATCGTGAAACATACCGGTGGTTTTAATGGATACTTGGGATATATAACAAAACTTAGGATATACAAACATAACAATATGAGCCTAGTTGAACGACTAGTCTTTCAACGGGCAAGACGTCGTGAGTAGTGTTTTGAACTCGGGAATACGTAGAGTATACCCGAGTTCAAAACACTGCTGCTTCCACCGTAAGAAAAACAGGGCTATTGGCATTTGCAAAAATGTCTTACCAGCATCTGATATCCTCTCATACTCTCAGCAGAGTACGAGACGACCATCACACACAGACTGATGCAGTCTAATACATTGACCATCTCTTCCTCATCCCGGTAGCAGAAGTCTATTGGCTTCAACGGTTTCTCCTCTTTGATTAGTTCTGCGATATGTAAGGGGTCTGGAGATGGGGTTTCCAAACTGAGCAGCAGATTGAAGAGGCAGCTGGATTGCACCTAAAATATGGATGTTATTTGTAGTTCATAAGGCTGTGGAAATTAGATTTTGCCAAAAAGTTATTGATACAACGTAACATGACAGCACTCGTCATTGCGAATTTGTAACGACACAATCTTAACAATTGTGGCAAAATTGACAATGGCATATGGATTGGAGTAGAGTTTCATTACCTTCGAAACAAATATTATTCAAAAGCACTAATAGTAATTACATATTTTTTATTAGTTTCTTATTAAAACGTCTGTTACCTTGCTCGCATCACCATACGTAGATTCTTCATCAGTATCCAGAATAGCAGAGACCGATCCAAACATTTGCAGTATGAACGGTTTGCGATTTAATAAGTAGAACTGTTTCACCGCGTACTCAATTGTCGTTGTCACCAGTTTGTTTGTTTGGAAGTTGGAGTATATTTGTAGCAATGTTGGCATTATTAGCAAATAGCTGTAAAAATAGAAAATTCTTATAAATAAGAAACTTTAATCCTACAAATAAAACGATCGTAGACCTGAACTGGCCTGGACACCTGGTATTCCAGGTATGTGATTTTATTTTATTAGTAGGCAACGAAAGTTTTCTTTCATAATAAAGCGGTTTTATTTATAAAGCTAATGGTAGGCCAATGGCTTACCATTAGCTTTATAAATAAAACCATTATCATTGTTGATAATTTTAGCATAGTCAGCTATTTATAATGGCCATGGCTGTGTAAGCCATTATACACTTTACTAGCATCATCGTCCTAGCGTAATCCCAGCTGCATCCAATTTTCTTCTAATTTTCTTGGCATGAAATATAAATCAGTCAATTTAAGTCTTCGTTTCACATACCCATTCGTAGAAAATATACTCTTGAAGTTGAAAGCAGCGTTGACGTAAGTAGCGATGACATATCTGAGTATGAGTGAGTCTTCACTGTGTAGCATGAGCGCGCCGTTGAGAACATTGAGGAACAAGTGAATGTCCCGAGACGATGTGAAGTTGCCGGCCATGGCTTCGAACATACGAGCTATTAGACGAACCCACCTGAAATATCATATCATAGTCACCATCATGTAATAAAATTTGTTGTCTTGACTTACAAATTGAAAGGATCAGAAAAGCTAGAAATATGAAATTGGGTTGACTATAACTCATGTCCGCACTTGAGGGGTTTATAAAAAGCAGATTTTTAATAAACTATATTTGAATATTGAAGCGAACTCTGTAAAAATGCGGGCAACAACTAGAACTTAGATAATCCTACTCCTACTAATATTATAAATGTGAAAGTTTGTGAAGATGCATGGATGGATGGATGGATGTTTGTTACTCTTTCACGCAAAAACTACTGAACGGATTTGAATGAAACTTTACAGTAATATAGTTTATACATCAGAATAACACATAGGCTACAATTTATAAAAAAAATGTATAATGTTGCCATACTATAAGGAAAAGCATCAACTAAGTCGGCGAAAATCCTGTATTATCTTTATTTGTTTGCTTGGGTCAAATTTAGTAATTGGAATTTTACCCCCTTCCTGATGATTGATCTGATATTTGGTATAAACTCATATTGTCATCGAGATTAAAAGATAATATTTAAATGATTGTAAATCCAAGATGGCCACCATTACTTATTACTTCACAACAACCTCAATATGGGTATCAAATGAAAGGGTTTAATTGGTAGAATGGAGCTCACTATGAAAAATCCAAGATGGCCGCCACCACAAAAAAGATGAATTACTTATTTTCCACAAATACCTCAATACGGGTATTCAATTAAAGGGCTTGATTCGTAGATTAGAGCTCACTATGAGAAATCGAAGATGGCTGTCGCCGCAAAATGGCGTATTACATTTTTTCACAAATAACTCAATATGGGTATCGAATGAAAGGGCATGATTGGTAGAATAGGGCTCACTATGAAAAATCTAAGATGGCTGTCGCCATAAAATGGCGGATGACATATTTTCCACAAATACCCCAATATGGGTATCAAATGAAAGGGCTTGATTGGCAGAATAGAGCTTACGATATAATTGACCTAAGCGCAGCGTTATTAAAAGCGCGAGAGTATGAGTTGGTGCGCTGAAGCGCAGTGGGGAGGAGGGGCGGTCTGATTTTGTACTTTTTGGTAATGCTTTCAGTTTTTATTTTTGCTGCAATTCTATTCAGTAGGTATATAAGCTCTTCAATAACTTTAATAATATACACTACATACTAATCTTTATCTGAAGTTTGACGACTATAAAAACAAAAGTAATTTTAAGTACTTATTATCTGTTTATAATATATGTATGCTACACGGCTAATGTGCAGATCCGTTTGTAATGAAATTTGATATGGATAGTCTGAAACCTGGGGAAGTACAAAGGCTACTCTTTATTAAAATTTCATGGGGGGCGAAGCCGCGGGCGAAAGCTAGTAACAATATATTTTAGGTATCAGTAAATTAAACACACATGCAAAATCACCAACAGATTGTGTTTTGCAATATACTAATACAATGGTCGCTGTAACATTACCCAATGGTAAAATATTGTCACTTACATGAACTTATGTAAAACATCCAATCCCAGTAGTGTAGACCCCAATGGACCGCGGCTGTATAGGACCAAGTCAGCTTCTAGGGCCTTGCGAGGAAATGATGGCAATTTCATCAGTTCATCGTGTAAGAACACTACTCGTTGTACCACCTGTAAATAGACATAGATTTATTGGACTAACATACATATACTCACGCCTTTTTCCCGTCGGGGTAGGCAGAGACAACAGAACGCCACTTGCTTCTATCCTTACAAACCTCACGTGCTTCCTCTACACTCATTACTCTTTTCATACATGCTCGCCGGTTTTGGGTACTTCGGACCTTGCCGTTTTTTAGGACGTCCCCAATTTGATCGAGGAATGTCCGACGAGGTCTGCTTCGACCGACTTGCCCACACACATTTGCCTTATAAATCTGATTTGTCATTCTTTCTATAACACTATCTAGCATTAAAGAGACTGACTGAGCTAGGCCACTTAGTTGTACCCAAAGAGATTGGATATATATACATAGAGGTAATCCTAGTACTTACAAATTGAACACAGTCAACTGACGTGTAAGATACAATTTAGACAATATTATGCCATCAAATTATATAACCTTAGCGATTTTTCTTTTATGACTGTTCTTACATGATTTTGAATTTAGCCGTATAATATTTATATGGACATTGTCAAGTGTTGTAAAAAATCTTATGGATATGTCTATCCACTGTATATTTTTAAAAGAAAATTCTGTGCCAACATCACTCCTCTCTTCTAAACGTATCAGTGTGAGTGTTTAAATAATTACTTGCTAATAACTAAAATATCAGCAACAGTAAGGAATTTTTGGAATTCATCCTTTTTCAAATTTGATTGAACATTCTCTAGAAAATACATTGTTTGATGATCACAGATTTTTATTGATAAAGTGCATTAGTCAAACATATTAGAAAATTAGAATCCATCATATTACAAAAAAAAAAATGCACCTATAGTAAAAATCTGATCTGACAGTAATATTTAAAGGACAGTAATTTAAGGGTTTAATAAGAACTGTCTGCATTTCATACTCACGACTACTGAGTGCATATGCATCTAAATAAGGAAATCTTCATTTGAAAGAAAGTTTGTTAAATGTCATCTACCCATAGACCAACACTTGGTTGTTCTTGTTCGACTAGTGGACTAATAATGTGCCGATCCCCAGATAAAATCTAAGGGCTAGTCTAGCCACAATTTTTTTCTCTCTAAATATTCTGTGTGTCACATGTATGATCGAAAAGTGTCCGATCCCGCACATACTTTTTTACACATAGATTTGTATTACCTACACTATGTAATGAGAAAATTTCAATAAAGTGATTATTGTTAATAACAAACCTTTGGGCACTATTCAAGGTTTTGTCCAATTTATCTATTTTAAGTTAATTTTTATGTTTTTTGCTTGATAAAATCCATGTCGACTATGTCCTATCCTTGCAAAGAATTAATTTGGATATGCCATTCTCAGTTATCATAATGCTTAAGCTATGAGTTTTGCTTTTTTCTTAATTATTTGCTTTCTCTAAAAAAATATATTATTTGGGGGTGATTATTTATTTATTTAATATTTATTAATCCCACTTACAGCTATCATTACAGCTGAAAAACTAACTATAAATAAGTATAAATAAACATTTATGCCGAGGGTATCGTATGAGGCGACTAAGAGAAACACAAGAGAAGGAAATCTCGAAATAAAACCCTATACGAATACGTCTGGCTAGTGTGGTATAAAAGTAGGCTGAACCTCCACCACGGAAGGTTTAAGACCAGCAGTGGACTGGAAAAGGCTGTTGATGCGTAAAGAAAAATACCATGAAAATTAGAAAATAATGCCTCGAAAGATTATGTGCTACTGATTACCCATTTGAAACAAAAATATGTAAGTTCAGTTTAAAAATGCAAGTGTGTGTAATAATTATTTAAAGACTGTCCATCAACTAGCGTTCTGACTGCTGTGGACACAAAGTTACGGAATTTAAAATGTATAACATATAAATAATATACTTCACAAGTCCGTTTGATTTTGAACCTATATTGAAACTTTAATCGATATCGATAGCGGATTTGCTCAGTCACTATTAAATTAAAAAGTTACGATATTTGTGTTCAAATTGTCTTTAGCCTTAACTGACAAACATAGTGCCATCTTCTTCTGGCAACTCTAATTTATCATATGAGTGAAGAGTGTAGCTATATTCAATTTGTTCTAAAAAATATCGTTCCTTCCATGCTTCAGTTATTCTTCTGTGGTTGTACACCAATAAGTAACCTATTAGTGAGGTCGGTTCTCGGAGGTTAGGAATAGAACAAATTGTTCACTTTTGGTCAAAATTCTCAGCTCATAATCTTAACATTCTGGCTTAGTCCAATGAGGTAAATACAAAGTCTGAATAACTGTTACAGCTTACGGCCCGACCACGGCCTACAGCGGCGGCGCAACGGCGAGCGGTTTCGATGTACATGGCGTGCTTTACTCCATGTGGCTGAGCGGTTAGTCATGCATGACGAAGCCAATATAAAACGAATTATGCAACCACCAGAAACATAAAAATTGAAACGTAGGGTTTCATACATACCATGTCAACATTTTTCAGAATAGCCCAAGTGAGCAATACTTTGCCGATTTCGACGAACTTCTGCAATAGCTCTTGTTCTTGAAGTTTTAGGAACGCTTCGTCTGGCTCCATGTGTACCAGCCCTAGTTGAGGGTACTGCGAGCGTTTGAAGAAATAGTGGTCGCGCACGTAGCCTTGTGGATTGTGTATTTGACCTGTTACAAGATTATTTGATCAATTTAGTGTTACGCAGTTCCTATAGTGTAATCTGAAGAAAATAATACAGCCGATGATACAACCAACTGAGCTAATAAGGTGAACATTATCACTAAAAAGTTTATACAAATGACGATTCAATAATTCTTTATGTTGATATCTGAATCAATGAGACCCTTTTGAAATACCCCCTAAATAAGACATACCCTATAAATCAAAGTTGATCTAAATATTATAATCATGAAGGCCAAACTGAATAATACAAACGAAATAGATATTTAACACTTATTTAGTAACTTTAAAATAACTGTTGCCGGAAGCATTACCAACCGAATAACTTACCTACATTCAAAATATGAATATTTCTTACGTGTTTTGAAATCCACTAAAAAGTGTTCGCGATGCAATCTTTCTGGAATACCAAAGAAATCTAGCGATTCTTTGAGTATTTGACAAAACACTGTGTCTTCCTGAACTGGGAATTGAGATGGTATACTGCCATCGTTGTCCGCTGAAATGATAGGAAAACAAAGATTTTGTTTACAGAATACTTTAGCAATTTTAAACCTTAATACTGACGGATCCAGGGTTTTATTTTAGAGGAGACGTGGAGAGGGGAAGGAAGGGAGGGCTTGTAAACGAAGGTTTTACAAGGGAGTAAAAAAACACATAAAAAATACAGATGTCTGGCGTTACCTGGACCGTGGACAATAATCTTCTTTGCAGCCGGTACGTTTGCGGTTAGAAGAATCGATGCATCGCATTGTTCTTTACGCAATATCTGTTTTAGATCTTTGAACATTATACCGTGAACGCTGTGGACCACCTGAAAATTCATAACGATATAAGTATATGAGAGTTATTTTTGAGCGGCTGGACGCCTCACAGACGAAAAGAATACAAGTAAAAAATCGGGCAAGTGCGAGTCTGACTCGCGCACCGAGGGTTCCGTACGCATTTTACCTTATTTGAGGTTGGTGCTAATTACGCTAGTCTTCTAAATCTGAGGGTCTAGTACCAGTTTACACTCAATCGTCACGGTGGACGATAGCCTAGACGACGGGAACAATTTCCATACATTTTCTAAATGCGCCCCCTAGCGGTCTCTATCGATCGCTTCTCTCCATTAGGGGCGCTTTAACAAGTACGAAAATTAACCTTAATTTTCAACTTTTTTAAATTTTCAGAATTTTTCCTTTATTTGTGCTGTAGGACCCTGCTTTTGGCCAAATTTCGTGATTCTAGTTCAACGGGAACTACCATATAGGTTTTCGACCCAAAACCTATAGGGTACTTACGGTTGACCTAGAATTGACAATTTTTGTCAAAACCAAGGTCTTAAAGCACAAGTAAAGGAAAAATTCCGAAAATTAAAAAAAGTTGAAAATTAAGGTTAATTTTGGTGCTTACAAGTTTTCGCAAAAATCTAATTTTGACCATATCTTTTTATCGGGTCGACCCAGGACCCTGATTTTTACACACCTAATAGGAACCATAGACCTCAGTATCTGGTATAAATTTCAATTTGCTAGGTCCACCCGTTCCTGAGAAAATCGGTGGTGGCACACGGACAGACAGACAGACAGACAGACAGACAGACGGACAAGAAAGTGATCTTATAAGGGTTCCTTTTTTACCTTGTGAGGTACGGAACCCTAAAAAAAATAATTTAAAGAAAAACAAAAAACCCGACTGCATAAAAACTAATTTTAAAAAATACGTGAAAATATTAACTTAAATAAAAACTAAAAAGAAAGAAACAAGCACAGAAGTTTAGAAGTAATATGCAGAACAGAACGACTCACAGTCGGGGCCCATTCAAATTTTACCAATCAAATCTTCCCAGCCAAGGGGCCCCGACTGTGAGTCGTTCTGTTCTGCATATTACTTCTAAACTTCTGGGCTTGTTTCTTTCTTTTTAGTTTTTATTTAAGTTAATATTTTCACGTATTTTTTAAAATTAGTTTTTATGCAGTCGGGTTTTTTGTTTTTCTTTAAATTATTTTTTTTATTTTATACTTTTTAGTTACGATTCATTGACTTCGTTATAAGATGGTAAATTTCGCAATCGAGTGTTTGTATATCGTTTATACTTGAAATAAAAACTTAAATCAATAAGTATGAAAATTAGCGAGAATTTTTTTTGTTAAACATCTTTAAATCGTTATATATCCTAAACTTTTATTTAAAATGAAAAATGATAAAAGGAATCTAAAGTTGATTTTAAAATACCTATTCAACGACACCCCACTTGACATAGTTCATCGACTAATTTTTTTTTCATTTTGACAATATGGCGTCTGGCTGTCGCTGTGGTGAATTTTGATTACTGTCATGTCTTTAGTGACACTCGCAAGGTTAAGACGAATCGATTGTCGTAAGAATCATCAAAATCGGCCTACGCATTTGGTCTCTAGAACGCCACATAGAAACAAACATACATACATACATACATACATACATACATACATAGACTGATAAACACATTACCCTCCTTTGCGTCGCGCAGTCGGGTAAAAATATGTTGACAGACAGAAGAATTTTCTTGCCTGTATGTATGACGTTGTGGTTTAAGTGGTTGTCTCACTGTATTCTCAAACAGGACAATACTTCGTGTGATTAATAGGTTATGTTTCCAGACTTTTTTTTTTTTGGTGTCGGGTTGCTAAATCTTCATGGAGACCCTCCGCCCTGGGGGAAGGGCGAAGGGGACTGTCAGACTGTTACTGACTATAAACCAACCCGTGTTCCTCATGTACCTGTGTGTCGGAGGGTCGGGCATCGCCGAAGCATTCGTCGCTACCACGCGACGGGTATTGGCCCGCCAGGCGGGCCCCGAACAAAACCCCCTCGGCGGCGGATGAAGGTGTTGGGCTCCGCCGCCAAATCACCCAGCGGCCGCAGAGGATAGGGAGGACGGCAACGCAACACCGCATCTCCTTCTTCTGCAGCCCCACCGCGACGCAACGATGGTGCGCCCCCATTTGGTCGCGGGAGATAGGGCGCGGCGCGCGGCAACGCAACACCGACACGCCTCTCCTCCCGCGACCGCACCCGACTGCGAGGGACAGACAGAACTGTCCTTCGCACCCGGTCTTGGACGGATCCTGCGCAGGCTTCTCCAAGCCCACGCGGAGCGTCCACTACCGGGATCTCTCTTAGCTTCACCGCGGGTGTCCAAGCCACGGTTACTGAGCCCCACCACGACAAGGTGATCCCACCGGGGGGCTATGTTTCGAGTTTGGGTTGTCCGTTGTTTGAATATTTACGGGATATATTGGGATATATCCCGTAAATATTCAAACAAAGAGAAACTGTACGTAGTATTATTACTCACCATCCATAATATAGACAAAGCAGCTCCCACAAGCCTCTGCCCCTCTTCATGAGGGCTCCTCACATAGAACATGACGTATCCTATTATATAGTTATACAACGCGAAGGCTGCCTGCTGTGGCAACCGCGGTATGAACCGAATCAAGTGACGTAGCAACTTGAACATCTCATCTTGATGATCGCGTGTGAGACGTTCTAGAACGTGCCGGAGGAAAAGTGCCGAGTCTTCGACGAGGCAGCACCATATGACCTAGAAAAGTAACAGCACATTTGAAACTGTATCAGATAGTAATAAATAGTAGATTAGTAGCCAAGGGCTGTAAGGCATCAATTGCAGCCCGAGATATTTAGGCGCGCGCCTATAGTTCGAGGGTGCAATTGGTGCTTACACCCGAGCTAACTATTCTGCTTTACATCTCGATTGTGAGGTAAGTAGAAAAAAACTGGCATAACAAGAATAAAACGACCGGCATTACAACAATTAAAATATTTTTAATTGCTGCTTCAGATTCCATTTTCATTGAATCGGGAGTGCAGCTTATATCTTCATCACTTGAAGAACTCATGTTTTTTCCTAATTAGCACGTAATTATAAAAAAATCCCTAAAACAAACAATATTTAAAGTAAAAGTTTTCTATTCCCGCCTTTTTTCAAAAAAAGAATCAAGAAGATCAAAGAACTTTTTTTTTTTCAAGAACGAAATTGAATACTCACACGAAGACAAGGCTGAATAGCAAAGCGACCTCTTTGGTCATTGGGCTGAATGCATGATGTCTATAGCCAGTATGATGGTAAGATGAACGCGAACTTTTTGAAAGAAAGAAATGTTTTTTTTTATTACTTACCGCCCTAGGGCTTTTCTAGCTACATTATTACCCTAGAGCGATAATTAGTCACCTACAAGCCCCATTTGGAGGTAATAAGAACCTACTTACCGAACATGAGAGATGTAATAGTAGATTAGTAGCCAAGGGCTTTAAGATATCAATTGCAGCCCGAGATATTTAGGCACGCGCCTATAGTTCGAGGGTGCAATTGGTGCTTACACCCGAGCTAACTATTCTGCTTTACATCTCGATTGTGAGGTAAGTAGAAAAAAAACAGGCATTACAAGAATAAAACATCGTAAACATCGTCGTAAGTTTTCAAATATCTCTCTTTAGAAGTTTCAGGCAAAATATTCTTAATTGCTGCTTCAGCTTCCATTTTCATTGAATCGGGAGTGCAGCTTCACTTGAACAAGTCATGTTTTTTCCTAATTGGCACGTAATTATAAAAATATCCCAAAAACAAACAATATTTAAAGAAAAGTTTTCTATTCCCGCCTTTTTTCATTAAAAAGAATCAAGTAAAGAACTTTTGAATTTTTTTTTTCAAGAACGTTATTGAACTTCGCCGTTATTTAAAAATTGATGACTATTTACTCACACGAAGACAAGGCTGAATAGCAAAGCGACCTCTTTGGTCATTGGGCTGAATACATGATGTCTATTACCAGTATGATGGTTAGATGTACGCGAACTTTTTGAAAGAAAGAAGTGTTTTTTTTAATTACTTACCGCCCTAGGGCTTTTCTAGCTACATTATTACCCTAGAGCGCTAATTAGTCACCTACAAGCCCCATTTGGAGTAGTATGAACCTACTTACCGAACATGAGAGATGTAAAAGCTATTTACCTTAACAGATGAAGATAAATGTGATAATCTGTTCGGGCATGCGCTTCAGCAGATTTCAGTTTTGAGGGTATTTTCAGCACAGTTCATTTATAGCGATAGACCTTTGTGCTAATGTATACGTTAACATATTGAAAACAAACCATAAGCGTCCGCATTGCCATCCTAAAATACTGCCAAAAGAATATTCTTATATCCGTTCAACTAAGCGTATACATCATCATCAGCCTGCCATAATCCACTGCTGGATATATGCCTCTCCAACAGTACGCACTTAGCTCGACTTTCAACTCTTAATACGTATACGCTTTACCAGAGATACGTGTACGTCTTTTTGAAGAGCTGAAATACGTACTTACACGTTTTTACTTGAATATATTCAACACTTAATTACCTGATAAGCCACTTCATAGACGGAACATCCATCCCTAGAGACGGCGGCGTCATCTAACAGCGATACAATCTCAGCGACCGCGGAACACAACGTTGAAGGGAATAACGCAGACGCCACTTGAGTGTGATGAGAACCGCGCACCCCTTCTACTAATTCTTCATCCGCTGGTGCTGAAATAATATATTCAAAAGTTGTAGCCCTCCTAGCGTGAATTGGCTTGCCGTAATAGATCGGCAAAGTTAAGCAACGCTTGCATAGCTTGCCATTAGCACGTATGGCAGTTATATTAGAACGATACCGTGCCACGGAGGGTACGTAAAACCATCGCTCACGGTTTTTGTCTCAGGAACAGGAATCGTTAAGACATATTAGACGCCCTTGGGCGGTTAGAAATCAAAACAAAAAAAAAAAGAAAATCAGATGCAAGAATATAAATTATTTATGTCAAATCTGCTTGGTATTGAGGCCCCTTATGATTTAACGAACTTTTAGCAAGTAAGCCCATTAAAGTTCGGTAGGACAACTAAATCTAATGAAAATATAGACCAGGTATACCTATTCTGGTTACGTATATACGTATAAAATTCATCAGTTAATATTTACATACGAGTATGTTAAAACATCATCAAGAGCATCTAGGATTGGCTCACAGGCTTGTACGAAATAAATAAATAAAACGCTGCTAATATAAGTAAATCTCACGTTCAACATGGTCATCAGCGGCGTGGTCCAGCGCCGGTTCCCTGGCCGCCTGCCTCGTGATCGGTATAGTGGTGATGAGGAAGCTCTCTCGCTCGGCGCGCTTCTTGTCATTCCGCTGCTGTAGCGCCCGCTTTATGGCCTCCGTTTGTTGCTTCTTACGCGTCTTAGTCGCCGTCACTAGAGAACGCTGTCAAATCGAATACAAATACTAAAATAACAGCTTAAATACACGAACTAAATTGTTATGGCTTTGATTACTTCGTTTGGATTTCTCCTCATGAGATGAATAGCCATAAACAAGCGGTATATGTCAGCGTCAAGCTCATAAATGTGTATTGACAGAAATGTATAAGAAACATGTATATCGCACTACTACGAGTAAGTCTGTGTCCTCCAATGTTATGCTCCCGGGATCAATAGTCGTGTAAAATCAACATTATTTTATATTAGAGTTTGAACAATTTTCACTACATAAATTTAGTACGTATTGGCCTTACATGTCTCTCCTGATTCAAAGTCATCTCCATATCTTTGTCTTTAACCTGTGGGCTCCACGGCGGGTCAACGACCGCGAGTGACTCGATGCCGATCTTCGGTGAGGGCAGAGTGAATTCAATGCCTGGAGGTGGCACTTTGAAGGTAACTGACGCGCCCTCCTCCATACGCGGCCACACTTGGTAACGCAGTTTCCACATTACTTGGAATCGTAGTATGGCATTTATTCTAAAAAATAAAGCATTATTCAAATATTTGTAACAAAAAATATGTAGATGTGGTAAAATGTTAGTTATTTTGTCCCAGTTCTTACGCTGCGGTGATTGCTATAAGGAAACTGTATAAAAGGCACATTCATTAAAAAACATGTACAGAAAACTCCATTAAGTAGACATTCGATAGGTCTATACAAGTTTATTTTATGGGTTTTAATCGAGTAACTAATTTGCATCACCTTTTTTTCGTCGCCTTTTTGCCACGAACGCGGTGGGTGGACGACGGAGTCCTCTGCGATTACGAAAATGTCGAGACAGAGCATGGAAATTTATGTTTCAGTTAACGTGATTCAGACCCATAAAATAAACTTGCATATAGAAATTGCGAGATTTAAAAATAGGTACTTATTTTGGATGGCCAACTGACCTAGTACTCGGCTCAGCATGTTTCAGATCATTATGCATGATGGAGGTGGCGGTATGCGGCGCTTTAACCGCGGCTAGTATGAATAGCGCAGCGGCGCATGAGCTGAGCTCTCGGTCGGGCTCTAGGAGTAACTGCCACGCTACCGGCGCGCACTCCGCGAACATTTCCTCACTCATCGTAGTCGCGCCCTTGATGAGAGTGGCTAGCGGCGTGTGGTACGCGTCACGGACCTGGGAATACGCAGTTTCTCTGTTCAGCTATTGCTGTTTGTTGCTCGTGTGAGCTATTTAAGCTATAGTATTAGTAACACAAAATACATAAAAGTTTTTCAGTCATGCTATTTAAACTATTGCAATAGGCTTGTGTCCACTAAGAATAAATCGGTTTGATTGTAGTATCTATAGATTCATTATGATTTTAAGATGTCAATAAAGTTTATTATTTATTATAAAAAGGTAAGATTAATGTTATTTTTAGGATTCTAAAACTAAAAATAATGTATTTATACTCGTGACAGTGAACACCAATCAGAGAGCATTACGTCAAACAGTACGTCCGCCATTCATGTTGTTGACGTTTTAGTAGTAAATACAACTAAAACGTCAAACTTTCTACCTGTCAAATCGAATATAACAAAATAAAATTGGGTACATCAGACCAGACTTCATTTACGGTTTGTTTTTTTTTGTACTTTGTGACATCACTCAACCGCCATGATGGTTTACAGCGTGTTCATGTCAAATTCAAAAATGTTTTTAAAAAGCCGTAATTAGTAATGTTGCTGATCGATTTTTGAAGAAACAATCAGGTATTTCAGTTTAACATCTAATAAAGGAACGAATCAATCGCTAATTACATTTTAGGACACAAGCCTATTGCTCGTTTGAGCTATTTAACTATTAGTGTTGCAATTGCTCATTTGAGCTATATGTGCTAAAGTGTTTTCTGCCTTCTCGTTATTGTATTTTCGCATTTGAGGTTAAGGTGCTGGCCACATGCGTTAATTAAGTGGAGCTTACACCGGCAGAGTGCGGGCTATGCTAGGCGGATGGATAAAACTAGCGAAAATTTGGTGAACCAAACTATAGAGCGTTGAAGGTACCGAATATTTCGTTTTTATAGTTTAGTAGCTAGCGCATTTAGTAATTTAGTTGTTGGTGTGAACAGGATATGGAAAGGATGAAACTATACTCGCTCGCCAGCCTAGTCCACTTGCCAACTGCCGGTGCGGCCCTCACTTTAATCATCTTGTTTTGATAAAATGTTTACATGCAGCCAAGTGTTTGCCTAAGTAATCAGCATATAGCAATAGACTAAGTGAAGAATTTGTGAGCTACCATAGGTCTTTAAGTTAGCATATTTAAATACTAAAATAGCAGCCAGTACAACACTAATTTCTGTAGTTATTTTAAAGTTGCTCGCTTGAGCTATTTGGATTATATTAAGTGGTCGTTTAGCAAGAGCACGACCGCGTGCACTAGTAAAGAAACTCGAAATATTTATGAAAGCGTAGTGCGGTCCTTGTAATACTTTTATATGTGCCTATAGGCTTAATAACAGTAATATTTCTACTGTACCTCATTTACTGTCATTCAAAGCGTCGCGGCGAGAAAACAGTAAAATGTGCGGAAATAAAAGATTTATACCTTGCGACTATAATATCCACAAATCAAGTCACACATAATAGAGTAAGGTCAATGAAATGTGACATTGTATGAAGAATGAGATGAGGATGTATGATGCTAGCTGTGACAAACGAAGTGAAATGAACGGGGTATAAAAAAATATGAAAATCGTGTGACGCAATTTAAGGACGGCCCCTAAGTTTACCTTTTGATACACAGGCAACTGTTACCTAGAGTCTTGATCGTCATCATCAGACCTGTATATAAACTTTCACACTTCTGGACACGGACCTTCTCCCACTGTTATAAGGGTAAAGGCATTGTCCACCACGCTGGCCAAGTGATAGTTGGCAGACTTCAGTTTACTAGTAACTAGACTAGGTATGTGAATAGTTTGTTACCTAGAGTAAGTATGTCAATATTTACCTGTCCTTTTAGGTACTTGAGTATAGGCGGCGAGTCCACAGGCGGGTATGGAACAGCGCCGGGTCTAGAGGCGGCGGCGGCCTCGTGCGGCGCGGCCCCTTGTTCGCCGCCGGCCGCGCGGTACGCCAGACCTGCGCTTTCTATTACTGATCGCTCGATCCTACAATACAACATACTATTATGCTAAGATTATCGACAGTTCCACGGCGAAAGCTTGCGTAGCAGATGAGGAGCTGGGAAACAAAATATAATACAATGGTTTTATTAGAGTAAAGGATATTCAGCTATATCAGGACCGGGCCCGGCACGCGAACGTACCGTGCATCGTCATAGTTTAAAAACTATCATTGTGTACATTTTGTATGAATTCATGCACACGTGGACGTGTTTGGGCCAGAGACAGGACACGGTTACTAAATATAGGAGAAGCCACAGCCCGTCCAGGTTCCAGGCCCGGCCCGGTTATGTATGAGGTGTTCTTTAAGCATGTGGTCGATTACTATAAAGAGCTTTTTGTTCAGGCTGATGCGTTAAACGTACGTTTGTTAAGTCGAATAATTTTAAGCCATGTTACTAAAATTATCATTAGTAATGCAATTTATTACTAAAAGATTGAGTTTGTAATTGGTATGCAAGCTTAAGCCCTTTTTGAGGATGCAAAGCTGCCCACCAGAAAGTTTATATTATTTTGCTATGTTTATTTCGAAGAAGAATAATGAACTCGATCAATGTGTGGACTGCAAAACTCCACACTTTGATGGCTTTAAAGTTATTTTATTTTATTCTAAGCGAGCCATCGAGCATAACTCTATCTAGTAATGAACTGTATGCGAAAGTGAAGCTTTAACTTGTGTATTCATAAGAGCCTCGTTACCGTGACATATTGGTTACAGTTGAGGTTTGGGATTGAGCAACAGAAGTCCTGCAATGGTCATCAGAAACGAATAACAACATTATATGTCAAATATAATTAACCTAAGAAGGTATTTATGTAAATATTTTTAACGATTGTCTGGTTACCACCGTACAGGATCTACCTAGTTCAAATTACAGACGTTAATTGTCATAGAATATTATTCAGTATACCTAGTTTTAGATATGTATTGCAATGTTAATAAAGAATCAATGTGTTATCCAATATTGTGTAAACAAATGTTTAAATTCCATCCAAACCAGACCATTTCCATCGAAGATACACTAGAAGAAAATAGCGTTATGGCAAAGTTATAATTCTCAAAATATTTGAGTAAAGAAAAGCACTTTTGGTGAAGATCCAGAAATGTGGCGTTAATTTTAAAAATCGAAAAATATTTTCAAATAAATGACAGTATACGTTTTTCAAATAAATGACAGGATAGTTATAACAATGCAAAACAAAATGAAGGGTAATATAATAGCAGCAGAAGGCACCATACTGAGAATACCTATCGGTAGAATGCTCGGAGGACTTGCGAGTGCGACGACCTCGGCGAGTGCCGCCGCTGCCCTCTTCCGCGCTAGCCGTGTTTATCTCTGGACCGAATTTCTCGCCGTAAATCTATTATTAGGAAAATTACGCTGCTTATTTCGTCATATCTATAATTTACACAGTTATAAATACAGTTTCGTAGTAGTTACAGTATTCAATATTTATACAGTCATAATTTTTTACATAAAATATATGAACACTTTCGAGGACAGTAAACGCCTATAAGCATCATAACAATATAACTAGTTCTCGCCTACTGTCCTTTAGAGAATAAATAAATAAAATAATAATTCATCATCAGCCCCTTACAGTCCACTGCTCGACTAAGCCTCTCCTTTGAAAGGAGGAATTGGTCTACTATACCACGCTGGCCAAACGGGTTGGTATAGGGTTGGTTTTAAGTTTTCCTTATCTTACAGTGCTGTTCTCTGCATAGTATGGTCCCTCTGTCGGCTCTTACGACACCCATGGGATGGTATGGGGTGGTGACATTGCGTATTATTAATACGGATTAAGAATACGCAATGTCACCACCATAAATTAATTATTATTTTGTCCGTGTGGTGACGGCACCACACGGACAAAATAATAATTATATTTATTTATGGCTAATCCAGAGATATTATGACGATGTTTCCAGCAAAGATAACTGTGGTTCGACTAAAAAGCGGATCTCAAGCTCCAAGGATTTTGAGTTCCCATTGGGAGAACTTTAGACGAAGATGTCTCAGAAAATATATTTACGATAGTTCGTATAATGTTTGTAACCTGCTGACTCAATAAAACCAATATATCATAAAAGGTCAAGTCAATAAGATCTAAACAAATACATTATTTAAGGTAATATAATGTCCATACCTTTTGCACAGACTTCATAAGTCTGACGCTAGCTCGCATGTTTCGACGGAAGCAATACGGATGGCAGAAGTTTTGATGGCAGCATACGTAGTTGAACGAGTTCAAGAATTTTACCATCACCTAAAAATTTTTAAACCTCTTAAAAACATTATCTACTCGATATTAGATAGCACTTGTGAACTTCTCCGTTGTCAAAATTCTTCCGCTTAAAGTGAGCCGGTGGCAAATGAAATTACCACCCCGGACTAGAAACTTTATTACATTAGTGTAGATAGACAAACTGCACCTTAAGCCAAGGGAATCCTTTGTTAGTGTCGGGTGGGTCAGTAGAGTTGCTGTCAGGACTGTCGGGTGGATGGTCGTGGTCATCTGAGAGCACGCCCGGGCTCTCTTCACCGCCACTGTCGACTTCATTGGACATTATCACTGTGCCACCTGGGAGAGTGAACGCAAAATTGAGTTGACCTTGATAACCTTTGCTAAATCTTTTACAGGTCGGTTTCAATATTCGATCTATACATGGATTTGGCTCTCTTGTAGCCATTGCCGTACATAGCGGGGGTGAACCGTGCCGACCCCAATATGGTCTAGTGTCCACCCTAGAATGGCGGTTCAACATCATCATCATGTCAGCCTAGAGACATCCACTGCTGGACATAGTATCCCCCAAGGTTCTCCACACAGACTGATTTTGAGCCGACCGCGTCCAACCGCTTCCCGCGATCTTAACCAGAACGTCGGTCCACCTTGCGGGAGGCCTACCCCTACTGCGTCGTCCGATACGTGGTCGCATATGTTGGTATGTACCGTATCAGCCTTAAACAGTCCACTGCTGGACTAAGCCCTATCCTTTGAAAGCAGGAATTGGCCTACTATACCACGCTGGCCAAACGGGTTGGTATAGGGTTTGTATCAAGTGTTTCTTCTCTTATAGTGCTGTTCTCTGCATAATATGCTCCCTCTGTTTCTTCGCTCTCCTCTGGCTCTTACGACACCCATGGGATGACATGGGGTGGTGACATTCCGTATTCTTAATCCGTCACCACACGGACATATGTATGTTGTTATGTATGTTGCATATATGAATGTTGGTTACTGATTCGAAATTCTAAACTAGACACCTCAGAACCATTCACACCATTATTTTATAAAGACCCAGGCACACACTGGAAATTAACCTTAGATACGCCAATGCTAGTAGCCAAATCCATATACATATTAGACAGAAGCATCAGCTTGAAATCCATGGATAGATCAAATATTGAAACCGGCTGTTAGTCCTTTCACTAAAAGGAAATTGCGGTTCATTAGAATAATAATCGTTGTAAAAGAGTAATAAATGCGGAATAACTGAGCATACCTGTACCTGGGTAAACTTCAGAAGTGTCACTTCTGTCAGACAACGAGGACACTTTACGTCTACTCTGTATTGAATCTGATCGTCTCGTTACAACTGAAATAAAATAAATCAACGAATTTCTTAGGACTGAAACAAATTTATCAAAATTTGCATGCATTACGCCCAGCGATATAATTACAATATGGTTTTATAGTTTACTAGCTTTGCCCGCGAGAGAATCTGTTATCAGGACAAAGCTATATACCAAGCCCATGTGCTACTTTGATGTTTAAATAATTAAATAAGCTGTATTACTGCAGAGTATCAGAATCCGTTCAGTAGTTTTTGCTAGCAAGAGTAACAGACATTTATAAATCCATCTATTCATCATCACAATATTTTACGTTTATATATGAATAACTGTCAAGCTTTTTGGGAGATAAAGCTTGGTAGCAAAATTATTTTCAATAGTACCTATAACAAAGAATGTAGCCACTCTTTGTTATACTACTGCAAATAATTCTGCAACGGCTCTCAATAGAGAGAAGAGGGGTACTGAGGGCGCTTTGTCCTGCAGTGCGACACGTGAGGTTGCAAACAATAAGAATAAAATAAATAAAGAAGTAATTTATATATTTACACTCTTCAACTTCTCTGTTGTCCTTCTGGCGCAGTTTGATGGAGCGTCGCTTGAAGGATCCGTAGGCGGAGTGCGTCTGCTGCGTGTTGCGGCGATGCATGCCGCCCTTACCGCGGGACCCCAGCCGGCCCTTCTTCTCGTCCACCACCGGGGGGATCGCGTCTGCTAACTGGTATAAGTACATAGTTTTTGTTAAATCTCCTGATTTATCTTGGTTCCTACCAAGATAAGTAGTAGTAGTAGTAAGATGAGTTTTAAAATACAAAACAAAGATGGGTAAACTTATAAGTACGTATTAATAAGTTGAGAAGAAAATTGTCTTTATTATATTTGTTAAATAGCCTCTCCATAGCAGTCGATTTTCCACTATCATTACATAACGAAAATATACATTACTTATTTAAATATGTGATGAAATTACGAAAGCGCCGCGTATATTTCTTACTATAATTTTTTTTATAGTAATAGGCAGCAAACGAGCAGACGGATCGCCTGATGGTAAGCAATTACCGCCGCCCATGGACACAAGCAACACCACAGGAGTTACAAGTGCGTTGCCGCCCCTTGGGGTTATGAAATGGGATAGGATGAGGAATGGGATGAGGGAGAAGGAATAGGGGATAGGGCCTCCGACACTCTCACTCACCGAACGAGACGTAACAGTTTAAGTACTGTTACTTTACGTCGATTTTCTGTGAGACGACAGTACTTCCCCGGACGAGCCGGCCCATTCAAGGTGAAATCAGCAAGGCTCTACTACTTGGGAACTATTTTTGCACTAGTTGGGATGGTCAATCCGGGAGTGCGCGTGGTAGGTTCCTCTTTTTTTCCATTAGATTATACCAATACAATAAAAAAACATTAGTCAACTAGGTACTTACGGTCACATTACTTCCACCAGACACGTTCTCCGGCTCGTGCAGAACAAATGATATTTTCCTCTCGGTCTCCGCGCCAGCTATCGATTGCAAGCTTTGCGCCGACGCCTGCGAGTGCCCCATACTCGACAGAGCCATACTCCACCGACGATTAGCTTCCCTGTGATCCAAGTTTCATTATTTTACACTTCAAACATACCATAGACTTCACCAATCTCGTTGCATTTACCAGCTACTTTTACTTAATTAGCTTCTATTTTTCATCACTATAAAAAGTCTGTCAGAATTTTTACAGTTCGACGCATGCCAATGTAGCAAAAGCATTGTTAGTTTTTCATCTAATATCATCTAAACTATTTTATCATTTATTAAAACTATTGGATAAGAATTTTGAAAGGGTGAAAATTTCATAAAAGAAATTTTAATATTCGTGTATAATAAATTATTTTAGAATAATTTTATCGTTAGCAATTTAGGTGTGTTATCTTACAACATTCCATGCATTTAACTGTGCGTTTGCACGTTTTACCGAGTATTTGAATTTCATTGTTATAAATAAGAACGTGGTGAGATGACATCACAACCGTCGCCATGCACTGAACAGTTTTGGTATAACTACTTATAATTGCAAAAATATTTATTGTTAGTAATTGTTTTAGTTGCGTTTGTAAACGATTGTGAAGCATCTCGAGTGCCAAAATTGTCAATAAGTGAACAATATTCGCTATAGTCACATTTGTCCAAGTGATCTGCACATAATACTTCCATTTTAAAAGTGTACGTTATTCAATATTATGTACATACTACATACGCATGCACGCTGAGTGCCGTATGCAAGGAAACATGCATTATTTCTTTTGAAAACATACTCGACTGGCATTAATGTGTGTTGACTGCTAAGAGCCCTGTTAAAATAAAAGTATTGTCAAATATATGCACTCTTCTTAATACATTTCAAATGAACGGAACATAATGAACTCACTTAGTCTTACACAAAATACGTCGTTTTTCCATCCATCTTCGCATAACATAATGACAAAAAAATAAAATCGTTTTACACCAAAGAATTAATCAGCTACTTACCAAAGTAATCTTCTAATAAGAAATGATAAGCGAATTTGGTACCTGTAAACTCTGTCCCAGGGTCCTCTTTCCTTTAGAGACGATCGGCAAGTCTTGGGTAAGTTCTGGTAGCCTTCGCGTAGGAAAGCTGTGATTTCGAATAACAGTACGCAGGCGATTATGCGTAAAGCACGGGGACATTCGGCGCCTATTGGCTTCCCGGGAACTCGAATGCTCGCTGAAATAACGAAAATGTTTATACTACTAGCACAAATGAATAAAATAGATATGTAAACATAAAATTCGTCGTTTAAAGTTATAGTGAATGGATGTTTTATGTGCTATGTAATAATTTGGGATAAAGTTACCTTCATCAAGAAAGTCTTCCTCTTCATCTTGTTGCAAAAGCTCTCGTTGTCCATCTGGGTCATTGACTAAATTGACAACAGTGTCTATGTGCTTTTTGTCTTCTATCAACATTTCTTCCAGTCTATTTCCAATAGCCTGGAACACAAATACTTTTCAGTAGGTTCGTTGCTATAGGGTGAATAGGCTTGTGTCCACTAAGAATAAATCGGTTTGATTGTAGTATCTATAGATTCATTATGATTTTAAGTTGTCAATAAAGTTTATTATTTATTATAAAAAGGTAAGATTAATGTTATTTTAGGATTCTAAAACTAAAAATAATGTATTTATTCTTGTGACAGTGAACACCAATCAGAGATCATTACGTCAAACAGTACGTCCGCCATTCATGTTGTTGACGTTTTAGTTGTAAATACAACTAAAACGTCAAACTTTCTACCTGTCAAATCGAATATAACAGTACAATAAAAGTGGGTACATCAGACCAGACTTCAGTCAAGGTTTGTTTTGTTTTGGACTTTGTGATATCACTCAACCGCCATGATGGTTTACAGGGTTTTCGTGTCAAATTCAAAAAGGTTTTTTAAAAGCTGTAATTAGTAATGTTCATGATCGATTTTTGAAGAAAATTCAGGTATTTCAGTTTAAAATCTAATAAAGGAACGAATCAATCGCTAATTATATTTTAGGACACAAGCCTATTATATTTACTGGTCTACGCCATTTGTATTTTTTGTTATTGTTTATTCAAAGATAGTTTATCGTTAGTCTGCACTTTGACTACTTATCTCTTTGAAGGATAGTGAACACCTATTTATAGGCGCCGTAAAACTTACATTGTATCTCGTTATATATCCTTCAAAGTGTTACTGAGAGATCTCTTAAATTTCTTTCCTGGCTATCCTAACTTCTGCAGTTCCTTCCAATAGATTTTTCTACAAAAATATCTCGGACAATTAATACGTTGCATATATTTATAGAGAAAATGTTGTTACTTACTTCTGCCCATTGGTAGAATAGTTTTCCAGCAAGTCGTTGCCTCCGCAGTTGTGGACTCAGCGATACTGCAAGCAAAATCACACGCTTTTCGAAAACCTTTGTAACAAAATATTAATGTAATTTATAAATCATCACAGCACTAACCAGCGTTTTTGATAGTGTTCGACTTGAGCCAGTACGGCCACTGGCCTTTGTTGCAGTTGTGCACCAAGTGAGCACATTCTAGCAAGATGGCCGCTCTGCCTACGACGACCGTGTGGGGCTGCGAAAGTACAACGATTTGTTAGTTTACCGAGGTGGTGTTGTGCCTATGTGACGGAATATGGAATATATTAAATTACGTTATAATTTATTCTATATACAATTTATGGTTGACGGCTATTTTAGCTCGTCTCGTAAAAACCAAGAGGACTAGGTTTTTGCGAGGCGGGCTCAAATAGCTGTCCATCCTTTTAATATGCAACTGGGGTATTTATTTTAACCATAAGATATGATAGGAAAATATATATACATATGTCTAAGATGTACTACAGTGGGCGCTGTGGTCGACGATTATCTATTCTGACTACGCCGAGCCTGACAGCTGTGGCTTAAGATTTAAGAGGAGAGATCGAGCATTCTATTAACGTTAGCTTGACCAAGGATTGAACCCTGCGGGACGCCCATTTTGACCACCGACCCCGGTCAACGCATCCCGGTGACATCAACTCTCTGAATGCTATTACTCAAATATGAGGTAAACAAATGCAGAGCAGGACTACTCAAACTGTACTTATGTAATTGCCTGACCAATGTATCATGATCCACACAATCAAAGGCCTTGGACAAATCACATAAGACACCTAAAGTATGTCGTGAATCCTACCAGGCATCAAAGAAATGTTTTACAAGATTCCAGCAGCAAAAAAATATATTCCTTACCAGATCTAAAAGCGCGGCCATGAAGAGCGCGTCAGGCGTGCCGCCGGGCTGCGTGGCGTCGAGTAAGAAGTTGAACCGCGCCAGCCCCGCGTATAACGGCGCCGCCGCCACCAAGCGACGGCGCTTTAGTATCACTACCTCCGACTCGCCACCGCCTGAACCACCCTCTGCTGAGCCACGGCGGGACATGTCTGGAACGAAGTGATTCATTTAAGCTTGAGAAGTTTTCAGAAATTGATTATACAAATAACAATAATGTCCTCTAGACCGAATTTCGGCCACGGCGGCCAGTCTCATAAAAGACTAGCCATGCTATGGATGCAAACACAAGTACACTCATTATTCCCTCACTCCCAAAGTCCAATAGGACACGACCGGAAAGAGATTGGGCGCAGAACCAACCAAAGGTGTAACAATGTCAACTTTCGGACTGTAAACGTCTATTAGATGATTATTAAAAGAAAAAGGCAATATCACTTTTTGTTCGACCCGGGTCGGGCACAAGAGTTACTGAGTTTTTACGAATTCTCAGTAGCAACACGGAGTCTGCCAATGTGCCCGGTAAAGGCTCGCCCCGTATTAAGCGGGACCTAAAATTCATAACAGGGCGGTGTGTGGTTATACCTCTGAATAACTGAACGGTAATTTCGCCAACTTTGCCAAGAGCAGCGTGGCGCAGTGGAAACGTGCTGTGCCCATAGTCTAGTAGTCCGTGGATCGAAGCCACTTTTAGCATGAAACTAGTTTTTACTTTTTGTGATTTTTATTTTTATACTTTTAAATTGCATATTATTTTACATAATAGTTGTCATTTACTTATTTATTAACACTGAAATTAAACATTTTATTTTGAAAAATGAATCCACTACTAACGCCATCTATACGATCGGAATAAAAATAAAATTGATTCGTATGCCATCTAGTGGTCGAGGATGCCTATTGAACTTCGCTGAACTGAACTGATTTCGAACTGTGAGTGGCTTATCTATACCAGTATATCTGTATATTCTTGTACCACTAGACTTAAGTTCTTCTTCTATGCTTGTACCACTTGTACTACTAGACTTAAGTTCTTCATTTGATCCATGTATTCTTGTTTTTTTCTGGTGTACAATAAAGAGTTATTATATATCTATTTATTTATTTATTTATCTATCTACTTGTTAAGTTTTAAAAGTTTTGTACCAATCAATGAACTGTAGTAATAAGGTAACATATTTATGAGATGAAAAGCTTTCCGACTAGATCACACTCAATTACTTAGAACTTAGGTTAAAAATACTTACAACCACCACTTGTGTCTTCAATGCTACCATCCCTCTTTTTCCCCATTTTCCTTAGACCGAATCTGTTCAGTCTATCTTCGACACGTTTCCTCGCTCTGTAACATTCAAAATCCGTGTCAATATGCTTCACCCGTAATTTTTTCCCAATTATCAAAAACATATTGTAAAATTTATAAATCAGTAAGATCGATCTTCGTAAATTGCACTCAAGAACCAACACAATCATCTCAATTTTGAAACAAATAATATCGAATTTAGGAGCTACATTACCACAGACTAATATGTGTGTTATGGGATCAGTGTAAGCTGATGCTTCTGATCTTCAGTTTGTTTAAAAAACTAAGAGATAATACCTTTGTCTGGGCAAACGCCTTTTTTGCGTCAAAGGTTGTTTTGTTTTTCTCTCTTTTTTTGCGTCAGAGGTTGTTGTTTGCGTTTTCGTTAGAACGTACCTATTGAGCGTATATCCAACTCGTCTCTTGACGTGCACGGGTCGGCTTGTATGCGGGGGCGGCATGTGAGGTGGTCTCGCTAACGATATCATACTGCCAGAGATCGGCAGAGATTCTCCAGAACCACCGCCGTTGCGGATGAGCGATTGGGTTTGTTGCGGCTTTTGACGGAACCAGTTCACTGTAAAAGAAATAACGCGTTAATATGGTAAAAAAATATTATTATTTTTTGGAAATAAAAGGGAACAATTACCTCATATTCGAGAGGTTTCTTTATTTTTGAATAATTACGCCATAAAGACCCGTTGGATAAATACTAGCATAATAAGTCGCGAATGTTTCAAAGTATTCGTTTAATTTTGTTGTACATTTATATGATCGGATCCAATCAGGATTTGTTCTCTGCTATCGTATTTGGAGTGACAGCCAAAAAAAGAAATTATCTAAATTGAACCGTCAATTTGGCCCACCAGTGTTGCCATTGTAGGTCAGCGCTGCCATGAAGATCTTTGATAGTCGTTACAGAGAATCAATACCCTCAAGTAAACTGATACTGATCAAAGGCAAGGGATATGGCTAACTCTTTAGGTTGACAACAGTCGCTTTGTGGAAAAGCTGATATTCTGTCATATCTTAATATATTAGATGCACTATTATGTTCTGCACGATGTTCGTTAACCAATAAGTAGGTACAAGTCAATAGGGTTGTTTCCAACTAGTCAAATCAAGCATGTTAAAAACGACCTTTCCTACGGCGTTTGTCTGAAATAAGACCTAGTGACGTCATAGAATTTTGCTGTCAAATGGAATACTAATTATCAATTAATTGTCGATAAAAAAAAATTCAATATAGTTTAACATTAATTGATGAATGAAACTACCATTATTTTGACATGTTTCACTAGATAAAAATATTTGTATAATTTATTTCAATTGCAGGAAACTTCCCTATTATATTTACCGATGCCACTGATATGAAACTTGGACTGTATAGACTTGGAGTGTTTGTGGTGCGGCGTAATGTCAGTGGACGACGCTGATGGGATTGTCCGCTCTGATTGCCGCGGCGTCAGCTGGTAGCGCCTTGTCCGCACTGATAGCGGGGACTGACTCGCTGATTCTTCGCCACCTTCGGTTTCCAAGAGACTCTGTGAGTGAAACATAAGTTTGTACAGTGGATTAGTAGCGGATACTACCTAACCGACAGTAGAGACCGCTAAGGGCGCATTTAGAAAATGTATGGCAATTGTTCTCGAGAAATATCGAGAAAAGATTCTCAACTCGATCGAAACTCGGACTAGACCTCCGGTTAAACAAGGTGTATGATACAGTATGTATATGTGTTTAAGTAAGTAATAACTATAATAAATACTAGAGGACACCGGCATATGAGTATGGCCGCCAAAAATTGTACTTTCAAGAAAATAAAAATGTCCTTGTCATTTATATTAACACCAGGGTTTTTTATATAGTACATATGGTAGTTTTGGTACACCAATTGGTTTTGGTATAACCGTGTGGTTGACGGCATAGAATACAAGTGTCACCACCCCCTATCGCCCCGTGGGTGTCGTAAGAGGATAACACGATGCAAATACCATCTTTGCGTAGAGACGGAAAACTCGACATCAAACCCTATATGACTGCCTCGTTGGTCTCGCGGCATAAATGTGCGCGTGGTATCGGGAGGTCTCGGGTTCGATTCCTGGGTCGGGCAGTGTTATTGGGTTTTTCTGTCACTAAATTCTCAGTAGCAGCATGGAGTCTGGAAATGTGCCCGGTACGGCAATAGGCTCGCCCTTATTACGTGGGACTAAAGTATATCTGGCGAAAAGTGGGTGTAGAAATACACCTCTGCCTACCTCTTCGGGGTTATAGGCGTGAGACTATGTATGTATGTACCTATGTATATGGTAGTTTTTAAATAGTTTCAGGTTCACTGTGTTATATTTATTATTATATAAATAGTTTAAATTCATTTTGAGTGCATTTAACAAGCTTACTGCCTCCGTGGTCCAGTGGATAGTGTATGCGACTGCTGATCGGAGGTCCCGGGTTCAATTCCCGGGTCGGGCAAAAGTGTTACTGGGTTTTTCAAATACTCAGTAGCAGCTAGGAGTCTGGTGATGTGCCCGGTAACGGCAATAGCATAGTAAAAACAGAATAGTAGGTTAGCTAAGGCCGCTCGGCGAGTTAATTGCCTACTCTTGCGTTGACGCACGGGTTGTCACTTGTTTACACCGCGGCGCCGGCTTTGTCGGCGCTCGCGCTTTTTCGCCGCTTTTTTAAGTGATCGCGCTGAATACTTCACAATTTAAGCTTGAATTAATTTTTTCTCAAATACCTACTGACTCCTAAGCGTTATATAACTATCTAAATGCCTTTTTTAATGAGAAAAAGTAACAAGTTAAATTTACTGTCGCTTAACACATTGTATATTATTAATAACGTTTATTACAAAACTGAATGTATATAAACAATTCAAGCGGGCGAGCAGTGAAGTACCTACATGAATGCGCTCGATCAGACGCGCGGCGCATCCCGTACTGAATCCGCGCCGAACTTGCCGCGCTCGTGAGATTGTGTGCGTGAAAAGTGCGTGCGTACACGGCGCCGGCGACTCACGCGTACATTCAAACCAGCGCGGCAGCGCGGCGGCCGATTTGTATGAAGCTATCTTACTATTCTGTTTTTACTATGGCAATAGGCTCGCCCCCTATTATGTGGGACCTAAAAATTCATGGCGAAATGTGGGTGTAATATTTACACCTCTGCCTACCCCTTCGGGGATTGAAGCGTGAGACTATAAATAAAAAAAATAAAAAATTAACAAGCTTAATATATTTTTTTGTAAATGCTTATTTTAGTTTTCATCCAAGAATCATGTGTCCCACTTAGTCATCTCACACTTTGAAATCACAAAATTATGCACAAATCTATTGCAACCTGTACAATTTTGGTATTTCTAAATTAGTCTGTAAACTTGTGGATACTTTTAACGAGTTTTAATAAAAAAAACATAAAAAAGCAAATATAAAACTCACTTTAAACAATAGTCACACTTTTTTTCACGAATGATACTTCACGCAAGTTACCATAAAATAACACCCTAAATAAGTAGATATCCGAGCCACAAAAATATGTTTACGTAATGGCAACACCAAAACCATCTTAGCCAACCTATAGAAAAAAAAAATCGCCATTTTGTTTCTGCCAAAGTTGATCGTTAGGGTAGTCGGCATTTTTGTCTCGGAAGATTTTAATAATTTAAAGTGAGAATTATGCACGGTAAAAATACAAATTTACTCTATTATTAAAATTATGTGTGTAGCTTTAGTGTTCTAATAACAAATCAAACTATGCAGCGTCTTATTACTACACAACTTTTACGAATAAAGGCTTTTTAAGTTATGTCCAACCATATTTTGATTCACGAATGATACCATGTGTTACTAATGTGTTACGTAACATTCGTGATCGGCTGTTATGAAAATCAAAAAAAGCTATGAAATCGGTTCCCTTTTTGTGAAAAAAATATTTCAAGCTGTTTAGTTTCTACATACACACATGCGGGTCGAATACAGAATCTTTCTTTTTGTAGTCGGTTAAAAAGCTTCACAACGTATATTTTTTTTGTAAGAAATAAGTATTGTCGTGTATTTTTGTCTGCATTAGCTTACGAACCAGAGATCCTGCGTTAAATCCCGGGGGATAATAACTTGCCAAAACAGACATTACTACAATAGGCGTTGTTTACACGATGTTGTTATAGAAAATATTTATTTTTTAGATGGTTTTGATGGCGGCAGAAAAGCAAAAACGATACAGAGAGCGAATGCGAGCTAACAACCTAGAAAAAAATGAAGAAGCTAAGCGTAAAATAAATAATACAGATATGTAAAAAAAAAAAAAACCTGCATTATTAGTGTGATGTACACAAGGCTTAACAAAATCACGTGTGTTACTTGCATTCACGTATGTTACGGTGTGTTACGATTTCACGACTGATATAGTACAATCATTGGCTGCCATACACCTATACATGCCAAATTTTAGCTTCTTGCGCCCTATGCGGGTTCGATTCCCGCTCAAGGCAAACATTTGTGTGCGTGAACATGGATGTTTGTCTTGGTCTGGGTGATAATATGTATGTATTTACAAAAAAAGGTATATATTATGTTTATCCATTGTCTAGTACCCACAGTACAAGCTCTGCTTAGTTTGGGACTAGACGGTGGTGTGTGAATGTGGTAGAATATTATTATTATATTATTATTTTAGCTGTGCGTTGTAGTCAGTAACGTAAGAATTATGTATATAGACAGAGAAATATACTAACATGAGCTCCCGTGGAAGAGGTGCTTCTCTTTTTAAAGGTAAACTTCTTGTGTGACTTCTCGTCCGGCGCGCAGCCGGAATCAGCTCCTGTGTCGGAATTCCGTTCTTCTTCACTTGCGCGAGGTATGTGTCTGTGGACGATAAACCTAGTGTGTTACGATTATCGGTAAACACAGTTTTTATAGACAGACAGATAGATATAATAAACTAGAGGACGCCAGCAGCTATGCCTGCATTTTTATTTAATTTACCCGTTTTGGCCGATCCCGTGGGAATTTCGGGAAATCCCTTCTTAGTGCACCCCTACGGTCTCCAAGCAACATACATGCCAAATTTCAGCTTCCTGCGCTCGATAGATTCAGCTGTAGCGTGTCTGTCAGTCAGTCAGTAACGCAAGAATTTTATATATTAAGATGAAACCGAAAGTGCATGTAATCATACACTAAAATGATTGTTTTAAAAACAAATTTCAACACGGTCTGTTTATGTTATTTGTATTTTGATGTTCTTTTTAATGTAATTTTCCTTTTTCTAACAAATCTTTTGTTAATAAAAACAATGAATACTAATTTATCTTTATTTGATCTAATCATTTTTATTAGATAAGTAATATCACTTGCTTACTTGCTTTAAATATGACCTTCGAAACCTGTATCATCGTTTTTATAGCAAATTATGTATTTATAACATGGTGTTTATAAACATTGGGTAACTTTTACTTTCATTTTATTTGATTAGAACGTCTTTTGGAGCCATCTTCTCGTAGCATCGGTGGTTCAGTGGTAGAATGCTCGCCTGCCACGCGGGCGGCCCGGGTTCGATTCCCGGCCGATGCAAGCATCTTTTTGTACATTATTTCATTCTTTTTAACAATGTAGCATATTTTTTATTTATTTTATTTAATTAATTACGCATATTTTCAAGTAAATTAATTTTTAAAACATTGTATTTTGAAATTTTAGTTTTAGATTTGTATTTTTTTTTTATTTTACCTGATAACTCGTGTAGTCTGCATGTTAGATTCTTTCTGTTGGCTATCCGGTCTTTCAGCAGTATCAAGTAATGCGCTAAAAGCCACCACCCGAAATTCACCGCCGTGCGCCTCTCTCACATAGCTTAGCAATTGACGAACTTCCGTGTACAGTGCCTGGAAATGTAATAGCTATAGTATTACTCACAGGAATTGAAATGGTATTTCTTTATTTTGAAATAATATAGTAGTTGACCTCGATAGTTTGATTTTAATTTTGTGTACAACCTTTATAAGTGCATACAAAATGTCATATGTTATTCTACCACAGTTTTGGATGTCGTATTGCTGAGAAGAGCTGGCGAGAAACCCAACAGGAGTCCCTATTCGTATTTAATCAATTTACTAAACGTTTTACAATAAAATTATATAAGTTTTGTGTATCGATTTAGAGCAGCTCAGTGCTATAATATCTATCAAGGTCAACAAATTCAACAAAAAAATATTTATTTAGTTTTGGTAACCTAATGGCCTATTACAGACATAAATTTCCATAAAGCAAATCACTAGTAGATATTTGGAGCAAGAAGTTGGTGAATAAAAAAGACTTCACTCCAGATGTTACATCTCATAAAAACATGTGATATTGATAATTTACTTACCGAATTATCCAGCATTTTCAGTTCCTTATGCATCAAAGCGAATCTAGTAACAAGTACTCTGAATGTAGTTTCGACGATGAACGTTTCTATAGCCCGGTTCGCGTTCGCTCCTTGCCCGGCGCCGAAGTTCGTCGCGTATCCTGACTGCAGATGGCTTATCTCGGGTGACTTTGTGAAGCCGCGTTTTTGCTGATCTGTATAGAGATGATGATCATACATTTTTATTATACATAAATATACATATGAGAAATTGAAAATACCTATTGAAACATTAAATTAAGTATTGTATTATTCTTATCTATATACATTTAAGCAATTCGCATAGGGGTGATTGTTGAGGAACAATGCCGAAATCAGAAAAAGTTGCTACTTATAAAATTGAACTTTGTCCTCGACAAAATAAAAGGCAGAGCTGTTCTTTTCGTGATTCCGGCAATGCCCTCTAGTCTAAAAGTTGGTTATTATAACGAGTGCATTCGCCCTTAGACATTGGTACTATACTAAGAATAACGTTGTACTATAATTGAATCATTTAAAAAATGATAAAATATAAACCAACATACAAGACTGATAATAAAAAAAAGAAGTAGTGCGTCCTTGTAAATACCATATTGGACCATTTCCGTGTAGCATCGGTGGTTCAGTGGTAGAATGCTCGCCTGCCACGCGGGCGGCCCGGGTTCGATTCCCGGCCGATGCATAGCTCTATTTGCACATTTATTAACAATTTATCAACCTTTTTGTCTTTTTTTTTAACATTAAATAGGTAACATACCATTATGTCGATGAAGCTAGATCACTCTTTGCTATAAACACTGATCAAATTTGATTTTTTTTGAGAATGTACTCAGAAGAATTATATACAAACTGCAAATACTTATATTATCTATTTGTACTAATAACATGAAAATAACTCACTCATAGGAGAAACTAAAGTAGCTGGTTCAGCACAGAATCCAACAGCTGCGTGCAAATTGTCCAGCACTTCTCTGATGGGCGCGTATTTCGTCATCTCCTTCAACCGTGCCGTGAACTTGGGTATAGAGGCTGAACGTAGCGCACGTAAAGAGTTTCGCGCCTGGACTCGAAGGCATTCGGCTTGTGGACCGCGGAGGGCCGATGTGCAACCGTGGGAACAACCCAGTTGGCGGAGTAGCCTGGAAATTTAAGTTGTATAAAAAATAAGTATATTTTTATATTACTGCGAAATGGTTTAGTATAAATTGTCAGTACATTTTCATGTTACTATGAAATAAATGTTCATGCATGTCGCCTGATATTTAAATGTGTGTCAAAAGTAATAGCTAGATCGTAGTCCTGGTTTAAATTTTGTACATTTCTAAAGACTAAGAATATATCTGCTATTAATTGTTTTTTCAATATCCTTTTTGAAAAAAGATTATTATGGTCGCTACCCTCAGTGTTCATAATTTCATATCCTCGTTGTTGCAATTAATTTTGACTATAATTGATATATATTATTTTATTTTATATTTATCGACAACAAATGGCAAATTACGAATACGATGCTTACCTGAGAATAATATGCATAATCATGTAGTAAGGACATTCCAAATTTTCCTCTTCCCTAGATTTCTCTTTGGCATCTCCTTCGATGTTTGTAGAGTCTTGACTTTGAGCGCATGGTATGCCGGAGTCCCTTTCCTATAAAAATAAAACATTTCATATGAAATTTGCGTCACTTCATTTTAGTTCTTTAGACATTAACTTATTTTATAAAATGAGAGACATTATTAGAGATGAGGATTTGGATAGTATTTATGCCTAGGGTATTTTTTTATTCGTGTACATTGATTTTTTTTATGGGGAAACAAGCCACACAGACACAAATTATGGTTTCAGTAGCTACAGGGGTATATTTATAAACCTTAATAATAGACATTTATCTTAGATTCTTCCATTCTTGACTTATTTTTAAAGGGCGACAGCTGTCCTTAAATGTATCTTTCTAGAATTATGTCGATTAACGTTATAAAAATTCAAACAACGGATAAAAATAAGAACCAGCGTGTGTAACCCGCCCAGAGCCTGCGAAAATCGAACCTGTAACATTCAGCACGATGGTAAGCGGCGAGAAGTTCGCTGTAAGATCTACGACATCCATATGATCCCTACAATACAATGAAAAGTGCAAGGTTCCAAAAATGAGTAAAATAGTTTATTTACTTTGCTCTCTTTATCCTTCTCCTTATTGAAATCGGCCACAGGATCCACATTGCCTGGCTGAGTTTCCTCAGAACTATTATTTTGCCAATTCTTGTGCACACCAATCTCCATTAGAGTATCCACCAAATTCAGCATTACTTCCATCACACGCAAAGTTATGTAGAAACTGTCCATTGTTGACACGGAATATACAGCCTGTAAGAAATGATTCGGAATAAATTTTAGGGTTGAGAATAAGTTATGAAAAAAATATCCGGCTGTATAAATGGCTAGGAAACATGATTATGTATCGTGCGAGAATGAATGAAAATGTCGGTAGGGGACGCCCTAGGCGGATGTACGCCGACCAAATAGGTGACGTACTAAAAAAGGGCCAAATTAAAAGTACCCATAACCGACGCGCATGCATGATGAGGTTAATGAATGTCGAGGAACCGAAAGAAGTATGTTTGAACCGAAGCATGTGGCGTTCTATAGTCTCTGCCTACCCCAATGGGAGACAGGCGTGACGATATAGATAGATAGATAGAAACATGATTGTTCAAAATAATAGCTTATTTTAATTTCTATGCTGCTTCAAATGCATTAACCCCTTTTGCTGTCCGACGAGAGACATAATAGAAAATTAATTGTTATGAGTCACATATTATACAAGGGACTGTTGTTAACTATCATTAAATCAAAACTCAACGCAGACTCTAAAGCCGTCATTTTAATGTTACTTTACTATAAATAGAAAACAATTTTACCTTCAAGACAACTTGGAAATCAATGTCACCGTCCTTCGTGATATAATGTATGGAGCCCGGCGCCTCTTGTATTTCTTCGACGACATAGGTGATGTTGGAGTCAGTCTGTGACCTTGTAAGACTGGGCTTGCGTTCCGGAGTCGGAATGTGTTGAGAACCTTGCATGCTCACCGAGTCGATCTGCGATTCCAATGAACCCTGTAGATTTTGCTTTGATTTGATGAAACTTTGTTGAGAAATATGGTTTACGAGTGCCTAGTGTAATTGAATAGCAATAAAGAAAATACGACCTTTTTTTTTTTTTTTTTTTTTTTGTTTTACGAGGTGGAAAATCCCTTCGGATCTCTGACTCTTGGGGGAAATAAGAGCCGGAGTATGTGGTGTTTCCACTAAAAACCACCTCGACTTCCGCCATGTACCCGTGTGTCGGAGGGTGAGGCATCACCAAAGCACTCGTCGCCACCCTCCGACGGGTATTGGCCCGCCAGATGGTCAGGCGGGCCCCGAACAAAACCCCCTTGGCGACGGATTAAGGTGTTGGACTCCGCCGCCAAAACGCACAGCGGCCGCAGAGGATAGGGAAGACGGCAACGCAACACCGCATCTCCTCTTCCTCTGCGGCCCCACCGCGACGCATCGAATGGTGCGCCCCCATTTGGTCGCGGGAGATAGGGCGCGCGGCAACGCAACACCGACACGCCTCTCCTCCCGCGACCGCACCCGACTGCGAGGGACAGACAGAACTGTCCCCCGCACCCGCACCGTTGGACGCATCCTGCGCAGGCCCCTCCAAGCCCACGCGGAGCGTCCCCTCCTGGATCCCTCTTAGCTTCACCGCGGGTGACCAATCCACGGTTACTGAGCCCCCCCACCACGACAAGGTGGAGATCCCACGGGGGGGAAAGAAAATACGACCTAATGTATAATAAGAAGTATTCTTTTAACGCAGGTAACCAATACGGTTGTTATGAAATGTTTTTACTAAAGTGTTTATTTTTGCATGTTATTAATAAATGCTTATATTAATAAATGTACCTACATTTAACTATGCCAAGTATATATTATGCATTTATTTCGTAACTAAGATTTTGAAAAGCGCCATTCTGCGGAATAAGTTGGTACATAATATATAGCGCAGTTTTGTATCTTATTTATAAATGCTATAATGTGTACGCGTATACGTGCATGAAAAGGGCAAACGACTTCCGTGACATGCACGTACACGAATGCGAAATATATTACGACAAGACACTTTAGACCAGCCGTAAGAAAATTTGTTGGATAATTATATTTTCTGACGGATAATTTCATTCATACCTGTCTCGTCTTTGACAGATAATCCGGCGATGGTGCAGGAGTGTGTTCCGTCACAGTTATGATAGGGTTTTTCTTCTTCTGAACATTCGTGGGCATCGTACTCGATGGCCCTTGAGCTCGCTCCGTTTTCACTTCACCAATGTACCTGAAATAACCAACTTTATAACACGTTCTAATTTACTTATTAATTTTTCTATACTTACCGGTCAAAGGTTTAGAAATATGTGTTATTGGAGTGTTCGTTTTAACAGTAATACTGTGAAGTTTATTTAGATTTTATTATAATTTTATTTCTAGACTTTAAACTTTGAAATTTACGATTAATATTATTAAAGTGTGTACCATTCGTTAACGTTTCACATTATAAGTGTGTTTTGTCTTTTATTTCGCTCATGCTAAATATGTTAATGTTATATTTAAATAGTCATGCTAAATAACATATCGAATTGGTGAAATATAACTTGCATTCAAATATTATTTTTAGTACAAAGCGTTAAGATTTAAAATTGAATGCAATTATTGATAATATTTTTGATGATCAGTTATCAAGTGATATTATGCATGATAGTATCGTATAAAATGAGGTCTCGAATTAAATGGCGTACTACTTGGTATTGCAAATATTGCAGCTAACTACATTGTCTCACTATATATTCTACAGCATTAATTTGTGTCATGAGTTGTGTATAAAAATCTAACGAGCATTGTGCGTGCATACAACTACTTTGATAATATGTAACATTGTAACTCTGTGAGTGTGTCTGTGTTCTCTTAATCAAAGTAATTGTTCAATGTGCTGATACAAGCTTGAATTTAGCAGATTATGCCTGTCGGAAGTATTTCAGAAATAAGCAGAATACTACGCGTAGAATATAACGTAATGCTATTTCGCATGTTATTATCCTGCGAGCAAGACTAGCCACTAATATACGGAAGCTTCTAATTCTTTGTTTAATTTGCTCACTTACCGATTGTATGCTAGCTCATCAATCAAACAGCTAGCGACCATACCGTTCGTCCATTACAATAGTGTACGGGTACAAGCGTTAACAAGACCGGAGAAAGAGAATAAATATAATTTTTAAACAGGAATATCACCCAGAATATCGTGTCGAATTAATAAACATGCTGTGCTCGATATGAAGAATATGAAAAACATCGTGATTGTGATACAACTGAGTAGGATATAAATGTTTTAAGTATTAAAAAATATATTCTAACTGCGCCTTCAGAATAGCTAATGCTTAATAGCATAATATTTTCAAAAATAGCATTAAGAGAGGGAGAATCGAACTAAATATCAAATATAATAAAAGATATACTTACTATACACAGGAATGGAAGGTATAGAAATAATTTCTCCCTCTCTGTAAACTAGGAAATAAATAAATATTTCCGTTCTACAGCTATTAAAAACCTACATATCTAAATGGCCATAAAAGAAATATAATACAAAAATCTGTTACATACTGCGATTTTATCCGTACAAATAAATATTCTAAAGTTTCTGAATAATTAAGTTATAAATTAAATTTACGATAACTAGAAATTCATGAAAATGCCATGAGAAAGGAAAATATGATAAATGAAAATTTGAGTATTAGGAACTGACCTTAGGCTCGGCATACTTTTGCCTTTAACGAGATTGCACTGGAACATGTCGCCCGTCAGTCTCGGCGCCAACGGAGCAAAGTTACTCGCTAACGCAGAATTAGGCCTGTCGTCCGTATTGTCTAAACTTCGGTGATATTCCTAAAATACATTATTTATTTGAGTATATACTTTATAAACTGATGTAGTTAGGCACAACAGCAATGAAAAAAGTTATAGCTACAGATATCATCCTAACTGCAGTATGAAACGAAAACTTGTCGTCGTGTCCAATTTTCTCAAGGGCTTTCTCCGATTTCGATAGAAGCTTGGTTTCAACAAATGCTTTCAAGTCGGCCATTTTCATTTTACGCTTTATCTTCTCGCTGGATCGTCGAGTCATGAGGTTATCTTCTTCGACCTTCGGCGGCGATGGGAATGGCATTTCTGCCAATGGCGAAATATCTTTTACTTCTGGAATTTCGATGAAATTCTTAAGGGACTCCCGCTCTTTCATATCGGGGCTCTGGTATACGGATACTTCGATCTTGGGTATCGGCAGTGAGTTGCTTCTTTTCCTCGGTCGGGTCTGTTTCGACATATCGTCACATATATCACGTAATCTGAAATGCATACATAGGTACATCTTAGCAATTTGTTTTTATAGTCTCACGCCTGTATTCCCGAAGGGGTAGGCAGAGGTGTAAATATTACACCCACATTTCGCCAGATTTACTTTAGTCCCACGTAATAGGGGGCGAGCCTATTAGGAATCCTGTTGGATATTGAGAAATAACTTGAAGGATTAATACTAAGAGACTATTATATCATCGTGAAAACTACACATCATTTTATGGCAAAGGATTCGTATTTAATTGTTTTTGTCATAGCTAGGCTATGGCACGATGCTAAACGCGTACATTAGTCGTAGTCTGCGAGGTAGTCATACCCGTTCTCTTCTGATGAAGACTTGCCTACTGCTCATACTTGTGAAGTATTTAAGATCTATAGCGATGGAATAAAAAAACATACCTGTTGTATAGATAGTGTAAAGCCCAATAAACGCCTTCCTCTTGCCACTGCGATGTGAACAGGCACCGCAACGTAGCGACATCTAGAAACGTGGCTGCCGAAACCTAGACATTTAAAAACATTATAATAATTGTGTACGGCTCTTATGGCGTAGGAAATAAAGAATAATATCGTAGGTATAACAAATTTGACTTGTCGATGTGTGTAGTGTGTAAAGAGTACTAGATTTTCAGTGTATTAGAAATTGGTAATTACCATTCATTTCTGTGGTAATTACTCTGACAATTCAAACTCAAGATGTAATAAAAAGTATATTTTACTGACATGTCCTTGTTTTACAGAAGGCGGCTTTTCTGCAGTAGGAGTACCTTTTGGACCACCGCCACCGCCCCCGCTGTCCGACAGAGACTCCTTATCTGACGAACTAAAACGAAAATTAGTAAAAATCGGTTCATAGGAAGATTTCGAAGAGACTTAGTTATAGAAATTGAAAAATATATGTTGTGCGATCTCGCACCGTCGAAAGCCGGCTTCAGATAGTAGAAAGAGATATAAACTGCGCGACATTTTCACAAAGTTGACCATTCTGATAAGCAGAACTCTTTCTGATACAAAGCTTGTAATTAGAAATGCTATCGTTTATATCTACGATTTTTTGAATTTGTGAAACAGAAAACAACATCAACTTAAAAGGATTTATTTCGCACGTCTGTGCCATCATTATTTCACAGCTTATAAGGGAAACCCAACTTTTGTCTACATGGACCTACTCCTACGAGTACGTGTAATCGTCACCGAACGTGCCAACTATCGCAAATTCCAATGCACTTCATTACCTTGCAAAATGCGGCGGTATATAACCCGAGACTATTTTAAAATCCTCACCTCATCTTGGTGATTTGTGGTAATGGCTTGATGCCGGTTGGAAGGGGAGATTGTTTCGCTGTGTCTGTTTTTCTCGGTTGAAATATACTGGGGTCGGCCGCGTACACCGTGTAGGCCTCTTTGACCGCTCCGCCGAAATTTTGCTCCGATGGCAGGCGGTAAATGAACTAAAAGAGACGAAAAAGCGATAATGTCTCATTGTTAAATTGAAATGTAGATACCATATTTATATATTTATCAGTGGCGGCTCGTTCAAAGGAGCGCTGGAGCAGTGAACTCCCAAAATTATAAAATAAAATATGTATTCAACTCATATAAACTTTTTCTAAAAACATGCTCAATATTTTAATACACACCTATTCTCTTTTCTATAATGCATATCTACAAATAAGTATTTGACTACTAAACTGTTTATCAGAATTTTGTCAACAACTCAACACTCTTGAAACATACATAGGTATTTTTGTTGAGTGGAGCGCTCATAACAGCGCTCTTCGTTGACGAAAGCTTAGTACAACGCTTAATACTAAAATGTAATGAGTGCGAAAGAGAGAGCGTTCTATGCGCTGGGCGCGTGAGACAAAAGATTTGTATGAGAAATAAGGCAAATACGGAGCGGCGCTCCTGGCTAGCTTGACGAGGTGCGCATGCGCGAATATATTACCCGACTAAATGATATGACCATTTGTCACGAAGAAAAATTAAAACGTGTGCGCCGTTTTTTTTAATAGTGTTTTGCCGGTATCATTTGAATGTAAACAAAAGCAAAACATTTCTCTGCAAGTGCGTTGGTAATTAGAAAAGGATTGGCGTTTAAAATATTGTTAATTGTATGTGTGATTGTGTGTATATGTTTAAGAAAGACAGTTAAATTGTGTAACTAATATGGAATATAACAGCGTTACTTTTATAAACGGATGGATGAAAGAAGAAATACGAAAGGAGTGTATTGTGCGAGAATTAATGGAAATGTCGGTAGGGGACGCCCTAGGCGGACGTACGCCGATCAAATAGGTGACGTACTAAAAAAGGGCCAAATTAAAAGTATCCATATCCGACGCGCATGCATGATGAGGTTAATGAATATCGAGGAAGCGAAAGAGGTATGTTTGAACCGAAGCATGTGGCGTTCCATAGTCTCTGCCTACCCCAATGGGAGACAGGCGTGACAATATAGATAGATAGTTAGAACTTTATAAAAAACTGTGCAAACACTTTAGAAAACGACCAATACGATAAAACGCTTTGGTTATGTGGTTGCGAAAATGCGAAGGAAGTAAGAAGCGGTTTTGTTTTCCGTGTATTTTGTTTAGTGGCGCCGGAGAAGATACTGCGTGGACGGTTCAGGTAGGTATCGATGATTTAGCACATCTTACTATTAATTGTAAAAGCATTCACAAAATAAATTGTAAGCAGTTTCATCTTCTTTTTTAGTGAACACCCAATATAATCTTTCACGAGCCGCCTCTGATATTTATATGCAAATATTAATTATATTGATCTGAATTGAAATACTCAAAGATATGTATATAACATGGGACGAGTTATAACATTTTTACCTACTAGCAAATCTTATTCTAATTTTATTAACTTTTGGATCACCATGTATTAATTAGTAAATAGCTGCAGTAATTTTGATGCTTTTCAATGAAACCGTATACTTTCCTTTTCTACTTACTTTTGGTATGTTGTGTGATCTATTTTGCGGATGGAGCTATCAAAACATTACAAGAAAATGGCATAAGCAGGTAAGGAAATCTATCTCACCACATGTTCTTCTTCAGTGCTGGAACTCTCTTCAGGAATGGTCTCTGGGAATATTGTGTCTTTAGGTGAAGATAACCAAGGTTCCTCTTCAGTACTAGCCTGCTTAGAAGTCACGTCCGACTGAGACATAGACATGTTCTGGCTTGGTGGACTGCCAGCTCCATTCATATTGTTAGCCTCTTCTTTCGAAAGTTTACCTGTCATAAATTATAAAAAAGTAACATTAAATATTCAATCTTCAAACTCAGCTAATACAAAATCGAAAACCATGTTCTGAAGTAAAAATGCAGAAATCTTGTAAAAATTGAAAAATGTAATAAAAAGTATTATAAAAATATGATTTGTTTTAATTGATAAATGAGAAAGACATTGCAATGGTAAGTAGTTTATAGGTAATTTTCATAACATTCAAAGTTGGGAAATGCAAAAGAATGGGTTGTACAATAAAATTAATGTTGCCCATTATCATGCAAAAATGACAGGTTATAGATACCAAGTCAAGTCCAAGATTTCATGCTACCTATTAAAGCAAAGAAAAATACCATATAGTTATAATCAGTAGTAATAGAATTACTAAAGTTTTAAATATGATAGGCTTCTCTACATACGCCCCATAAACACGTCGCCTGGTTGGTGCCTCTTTGAATACTTGCCACCAAGAGGTTTGGGCTTAGGTTTCACAAGCGTTGTGAAACAGGGCGCGTCTGGATGTCGAAACTCCCACATCGCTTGCCACATCTTTAGGCCATTTTCTAGGCGATAATTGTTGGTGAAATCTGACTCCTTCAAGTGGTGTGATAGGGGCGCAAAGAGGAACACGAACAGCTAAAATAATTGAAATGTTGTTAAAATGGAAACTGTATCTATGAATGGCAATAACCCTTTTATTGCCATTCACAAATATTTTTTGACATATCAGAAAAAATAAAATTTACATGAATGTGAACACTTACTGTCAAAGCAGGTATTGTAAATAAATAATGGAATGGATTTGAAATGTAGATGCCGTTTTCATAGTCAGCGTCAGCACATTCATCGGAAGCATCAAGGAGGATCCAATGCAGCGTGTAAAGCAGCTTGGTTTCCACATTGCCTAATGACTGCATGTTGTCTTTTACTCTGTAGAAAATGTATCTACATTATTATTGATGTCTCACTTACGAAAAAGACATAATATATTGTATATCAACTACTATAAAATAGGAACATAAACTAAGGTAAATTCTCTAGTTCAAATAACACAGTTTTATGTGTATCCTATACTTTTTTATCAGGTAGCAAAGATCATTTCATATTTATATTTGGTTCTAATTTATAGAACTTAAAAAGTAAAATTTAATAGTCAGAATGTAGGTAATCTTAATATATAAAATCCTTGCGTTACTGACTGACTGACAGACACGCTACAGCCAAAACTATTAGGCGCAGGAAGCTGAAATTTGGCATGTATGTTCCTTGGGGACCATAGGGGTACACTAAGAAGGGATTTCCCGAAATTTCCACGGGATCCAAAACGGGTAAATTAAAAAAAAATGCTGGCATAGCTGCTGGCGTCCTCTAGTTTATCTATATAATGTTTGTATTTAAGGGAGTACAAGAATGTATCTTTAACAGTTATCTGGTTGTCATAATACAAACTCTGCTGTTGCAGGTTGTAATCAGCTGATTGTATGTGATGTGTCCTAGGATATCAGTAATTAATTCACCTGTTGTGTAACAGAGCAGCTAAGGCATGCATCACATGAGGCAGGGCAGCTTGTATGAGTCTCCATCTGGGTATAGATTCTATAGCCTCAGCTAAGCTGATGGACAGCCCAAATCTGAGATTTTGTACCAGCACTTTTTCAAAGGACTGAAACATAAAAGATAATATTAAAGTAACATGAATAAAATCTGAAAATTCCTTAAACATTAATTATCGGCAATATATTTAATAAATCCAATTAGGTATGTTCAAACAGGTGATGATAGACTGACATTCTAATTAGTTAATATAATAAAATAGAGAGCTATTGAAAAATGGAATCTTGTTAGATAGGGCTAACAATCTTTATTTAATTTCAGAACCACTAGTTACAAGTTGTTTTATTATTCTAGCTTGACTAAAAACTCACTTAGAAACTTCGATAAAATATATTTGGAATCTGCTATGATGGAGTAGCTATTCTAATCATTATTAGGTACATAATGTTAATTTATGCAATAATACTAATACGGTTACATAATTATTTTAATTTAAATATTAAGCACTTACCTTGCAGGCTTCTTTGACTTCCTGAGAGATTTTTGAAAAGAAAAGTTAAAGTTTAATGGAAAATTACATTTCAAATCTTTATAGTTGTGAAAGGTTATATGGCAGGAACTAATGTTGAACAAGTAATATGTTATTAAAGTATGTATAGATGAAACTATAAATTGCAAAGTTTAATTTAAAGTTAGGACGTAAGTAACTTAGTAAACTGTGTTTTGTAAACAATAACAAAAAATGAAATTGTCATAATTGACATTTGGCCTTGATATTATTAAAATATATTGTTGCCATTATGTAAAATTTCCACATAATTCAACCCTGCAGTGCCTATGCTCACTAGAAAACAATATCAGCAAAAGCGTTTTAAATAATATATTACAAAATAAATATTAAATTGCTTTAAACTAAGAAAAATAATACTATTGAAATTTCATGATTAGAGGCTATATAGGTATCCCGGTAATTCATTAGATATAGATAATTAGATATGTGCATAATTATAATAAAATTATCAAGTACCTACGTATAAATCAAATATAACTTATTAACAAAATATAATAATGACAGGCACAAACATTAAGCACATCGGTGTGGGTACTTACATGGTGTCCGGGAGCACGTTGACAGAACTGCGTGTTTCCAACAAATAAGGTGATTTTTACAATTAACACAATTATACAAATTCTACCAACAAAAATTACAAAACACACACGAACATTTAGTAAAAAGATTTTCCCGTACCGGGAATCGAACCCGAGCCTCCTGGGTGAAAGCCAGGTATCCTAGCCACTAGACCATACGGGACTTAAGAAACACAATCGTAACAAAAACTCTTAATCCACAAGAGCTATGGTATGATGTAGATATTCTTCGGTGAATGGTGTTTTTAGATATCAGTGCTATCGTATTTTCTATCTTGTAAGTAGATAAATAGGTAGTCATTGTTATAAAATACCTGTTCAATGAATTGAACTACTTATTCTTTACGTGTCTCTGATAGTAGCTTAAAATGCGATAATGTGTATTTACAATTAGCTAGATACCAAAAACACTACTTATTTAGTATTATTTTAGTATTTTCAGTACAATTTTCATTTTTGTAAGTACTTACTTATACTGAATTTCACTAGAATCATAGCTAGTGTATTAGATACTTAATACTAGTCTAATGCTTTTATCTAAAATTAATTACAGTATATGAAGTAAAACTCTATCCCCCTATATAAAAAAGGGATCGAAGAAGGTCGCTTTCTCTTTAAAAGTCATAGCATATCATGTAGCTCCTAATAAAAGTATCTACGCACCGACCATAAGTACGGTGCTCAAATAATGAGGGTTTCTTACAAATACATAAGTAATGACTTAGAAACATCAATGATTCTGTAGCTGTATATACATTTGCACACATTTAAAATACATTTTGTGGACACATCTGTAATCTACAATTTGAGACTATTTTAAACTTTCGTACTTACCATACAAGCGGCATCGTGGACTTTACCCAGCCGTGGTCTTACGAACGGGGTTGTCTGTCTCCAGAGAAAAATCTGAACTGGTATTGGTACGACCTCCTCGGCATTGGGGTCTTCTTCAGTTGAGTCTTTTACTTTCATCATGATGAGTGCTTAGTCGAGGCCGTTTCCTGATAAACCATTTTATTTTCCACTTAGGTGAGTTTGCTTATTTAATGAGCTTCAATTTGAATTATTAAAGCACCATATTTTGAGACATCTAATATGCTTATTTTGCATGCTAATTAGATTTTTATAAATAATTTTGAAAGTTTTGGGATTATTTTCGGTCGTGAATAATTTTGCAGCCACCTAATACACCATAAAATACGGTTGTCAGTGATATTAATAAAATAATAAAAAAATATTACATTAATATTGTAAAACTGTTATGTAATGAAAATAAATGGCTCCGTTCTACAATTAATTAAGACGTACCTCACTTAGTCGCACTTGTTGTAATTAACACAATGCATGTTCGACGTAGTAGAAGCACTGTTTACATTCTAATGGTGGCACTATGGGAAAATACTGGTGAAAGCGAGGACCTCTTCGAAGGGACGTGAGACTGGGAATGAGGTACCGCGCATTTGTGCTCAGACTACCGAGTAGGGTTGTCATACATAAGTTATGTTTTTAATTTCATGAAAACGTATTTTATTACCGATGCCTAGGTACTGTGTCTTGGTGTATCTACGTGTTCGTAATTGGTGTAGACTCTTATAAATTGTCTTACACATTTATACCAAATTATTTTTAAAAAGACCTTCCTAATTACTGCTTTAGTGCTTGCTGAACAACAACAACAGCAACTGTTAATAATACCTACTAAGGTCTAAGTACCTTATCCATTGTAAACAATTGCGATTGAAAAGTCGATAAGCACCGTAGGTACATGCCAAAAGCCATGTTATAACAATGTATCAACCCTAAAAGATTTTCAGCATTGATCTGTGTGCGCGGGTCGAGTGGCGGAGAGGCAGCCTCACGTTGCCATAGAAACGCCAATATGGCTGCTCTCCCGGTAGCCTGCAAATGTAGGCCAGACGTTCATTCATACCGTTTTCGAATTGTCGATAAAATCTTAGCAAGTTAATTAATATCTACATATAGGGCTTCAGGCTGTAGGAACGTAGGAACTGATTAAATTTCCATGCATAGGTATTGTGCTTATAATTTCGTTCGTTAATTAATATAAATGATACCTACCTTTAAGCATTTGTCTTCTAACGGATAAGGCCTGAAGTCTTATTTATGTTCCTTTTTAGGGTTCTGTACCTAAAAGGTAAAAAACGGGACCCTATTACTAAGCCTCCGCTGTCTGTCTGTCTGTCCGTCTGTCTGTCTGTCACCAGGCTGTATCTCATAAACCGTGATAGCTAGAAAGCTGAAATTTTCACAAATTATGTAGTTCGGTTGCCGCTATAACAAAAAATACTAAAAATAAAAAAAAATGAAAATATTAGGTGGGGTCCCATTCAAAAAACGTGTTTTTTTCGTATATTTTGCTCAAAATTACTAACTGTAACAGGTAGACGCTTTAAATTTTCACAGAATATGTAGTTGTATATTGCCTTTTAAAATAAATAACTAAATAAAAAATAAGTAAATAATAAAGGGGGGCTCCCATACAACAAACGTAATTTTTAAGCAATTTGTTACTCGATCTTAATAAACAGGTAGAAACTCAAAAAATATTTAAGTATACATACAACGAACGTGATTTTCTTTTATAGATGATGGTACGGAACTCTTCGTGCGCAAGTCCGACTCGCACTTGCCCAATTTTTAATAGAGTTGTGTGAGGTCAATATGTATTTTATTTTTCCCGTTGATTAGATAATAATTTATACGTCTGTGGAAATAATAGATATTAAAGAACTTTAAACGGCATTTTATTAGCAGACTTTAAAGGAGAGTCCAGAACAATTAATGTTCTTGAATGCATCTGTATTTGAATAATATACGAAAATATTAAACAGCTTTGTTTACAAAAAAAGTAGGTAATGATAATTATGCTTAAGCAATATTTAGATAAAGTTTGTTTTGTCTATAATATAATAATTTTACAAAATAATGTTATAGCAGATATCGGTACCGATAGAAAATTTGAAAACTATCTATACTAATATAATAAAGCGGAAGAGTTTGTTTGTTTGTTTGTTTGAACGCACTAATCTCAGGAACTACCGGTCGGATCTGAAAAATTCTTTTTGTATATGATAGCCCAGTTATTCCGAAAGGCTATAGGCTATATAACATAACGCTTCGACCCTTTGGGGCCGGGTAAAAGGCTTAAAAGGCTAAAACATAATGTCGGCTAATCTCAGGAACTAGCAGTCGGATTTTAAAAATTGTTATTGCCTATGATAGTCCAATTATTCCGAAATGCTATAGGCTATATAAAATTACGCCACAACTTTTAGGGGCTAGACAAAAATAATAAAATGGTCAAACGAGAAGGGGGAGGGTGGGGTCAAAGGCAAAAAAGGCTAAACGAATAGGATACAATCTATATGGGTATCGTTTTCGAGATTTTCGGGACGCTGATTAATAATAAGAAATTTATTTAGAAGATGGCGGACGGGAAATCAAAGATGGCGGATGAGAAAATTTTAAATATCAATATGGGTATCGACTTCGATATTATAAGGGTTGGAGAATCGAAATACAACATCTATTTCGTGATCAAAGATGGCGTATGGGCAATCAAAGATGGCGGATGTGAAAATTTTAAAATATCAGTATTGGTATCGTCTCCGATGTTTAAAGGGAGGGGGAATCCAAATACAACATCTATTTCGTGATTCAAGATGGCGGATGGGAAATCAAAAATGGCGGATGGGAAAAATTTAAAAAATCAATATAGGTATCGTCTCTGATGATTTAAGGGATGGTGAATCCAAATACAACATCTATTTCGTGATCAAAGATGGCGGATATGAAATCAAAAATGGCGGATGGGAATTTTTTAAAGTCGATATGGGTATCGTCGCCGTTATTTAAAGGGATGGGGAATCCAAATCCGACATCTATTTCGTGATCAAAGATGGCGGATGAGAAATCAAAGATGGCGGATGAGAAAGTTTTAAAAACATCAATATGGTTATCGTCTCCGATATTTTAAGGAATGGGGAATTCAAAAACACCATCTATTTCGTCATCAAAGTTGGCGGATGGGATTTTTTTTTAAGTCAATATTGGTATCGTCTCCGATGTTAGAAGGGATGGGGAATCCAAATACAACATCTATTTCGTGATTCAAGATGGCGGATGGGAAATCAAAGATGGCGGATGGGAAATCAAAGATGGCGGATGGGAAAAAATTTAAAAATCAATATGGGTATCGTCTCGCATGATTTAAGGGATGGTGAATCCAAATACAACATCTATTTCGTGATCAAAGATGGCGGATAGGAAATCAAAGATGGCGGACGGGAATTTTTTTAAGCCGATATTTTAAGGAATGGGGAATTCAAAAACACCATCTATTTCGTGATCAAAGATGGCGGATGGGATTTTTTTTTATTATATAAAAATCTATGTTTGTTTTTGCGTCATTTATAGACCCTGGAATGATAAGAGATTGAGCGCTAAGTCAATAGTTACTTTGGATAAGGGGCTTGGATAAAAGGTAATTAAATAAAAACTCTTAAAAAGGCGATACGGAGTTCGCTGGGTCAGCTAGTATGTTATAGAGTCATATTAATGATGACTGGATATGTGTAATCCACCTTCAGCAAATGTGCTAATCTTCTTTTATAGCCATTCAGATTTATAATGTTTAAAAAAATATAGAAGATCAGTATGAAATACCTAAGTAGGTAGGTAGGTAAGTATTTATTATGTAGATCAATTAAATTTGTTACCTGTAGATTTTAATTTAACTACTGATCGTCATATTTTTTTAATAATCGTAAGAATGTTTTAAAAGTAGCCAGCTACAGTGATGTCTATGCAACTATTCAACAGAAAAAAAAATTCCGATAGGTTTTATTCAATTCTTGTTTTTACCAACCCTTAGCTGACAGGTAACGCATTTGATACTTACGTCCCAAAATAAATGGTAAACACAAAGACATGGAATTAACAAGATTGCGGCAGATATCAATGTTCACTTTGTGGCAGGCAATTTACTTTATAAATAGAGAGTCAGGGAGCGGCAGCACTAAACAGTAGGTACCCATTTTATAGATTGTTTCCGTTACTTGCGTCCACATACATTGTCGCTGTTTTATGTCAATACTTTCAGTGTTTTAACGTTAATGAAATACGTTAATTACGTATGTATTGGCAGATATAATGGTGACAAGTTTAATACGTAGGTAGAGCCAACTGCAGATATTGGTGTTTCTCGACTTTCAAATATGGAATGGTATATTTATAATAGGACGCTCATTGTAAGGAGTAAATAAATAACATAATATGGAATGAAGACTACCTACCTATAATGTGCGCTGGAATGTTCTGCACCACCAACGTCTTGTTATATTTCAGGTCAAGTGATATCACTCGACAATATTAACATCACGACTTCTCATCACACGAAGTATTTTACGCTTATTTATAGTACCTGTATATACGGTTGCAGAAATAACTTTGAACTTATGCTTACAGATAAATGGTAGCTGGTGTAGGTAAATACCCGTCAAACGGTGTATGTGATGGTGTTCATATCTATCAGTTCAAAGATATTGCTTAATTCTAAATTTGTCTTTACTTTGAACGTAATAGGTAACGATAACCTAACATATTGCTACGTGGAGGGTCTCCAGTTCAAATCTACGGCGCCCATCACTGGATTTTCGAAGTTTAGTACGTAAATTTCAAATTATGGCTTGCTACTACATCGTGAGGCAACTTGCACGGCTGAGAGCTTTCCATAGTGTGAGAGTGTGGCGGACAAGGACCTAACCCCTCCAGTATTGAGAAGAGGTCTGTACCCAGTTGTGGGACGTATTTTATACATGACTGAAGATGAACATAACATTTCCACAAAGTTAAATAACAACTTCTAAGCCTTAAAGGACCCAAAAGACCGCTGAGTGTACCCTATAATTTTCACGTGTTTAAGTCAATGCTTGCTTTGAGTGAAATAGTAAGATTAATTAATATCTTTTGTCAGTCGGCTGATGTACGAACGGCGTGTGTTTTTTTTTCTTTATTTTGTTTAGGGGATTTTGTCCCTAAGGACACGTCAACCCCATTGTACCTTATAACTATATAAACACAACTTCTTATGTATTAATTATCTATCTTAAAAATAAATTGAAAAACAATAAAAACAAAAACATGAATCCCATCCATATAGCAAATCACTGCTGAAGAACTGTTACCAACCGACACAGATTTATTGCCACCTCAGATTTAGGATTTGACAAAATGATTTAAGCCAGACCAACTTCTAGCCTATTCAGTTCGAATACTTTCAGGAATAAGTTATTTTTCCTAGAAATAACTGGGAAAACCGATATTATAAGTGTGTTTACCCAAATGTGTTGGCGAAATCTGAAAAAATACACAACGGCTGTTGCGTATTTTTTTTTCTTTTTTTTAGTGTCGGTTTGGAAAATCCTCATGGAGTCCCTCCGCCCTGGGGGAAGGGCGAAGGGGACTGTCAGACTCTTACTGATTAAAAACTAACCCTTGTTCCTTATGTACCCGTGTGTCGGAGGGTCGGGTATGGCTGAAGCATTCGTCGCTATCCCCCGACGGGTATTGGCCGGCCAGATGGTCAGGCGGGCCCCGAACAAAACCCTCTTGGCGGCGGATGAAGGCGTCGGGCTCCGCCGCCAAAACACCCAGCGGCCGCAGAGGATAGGGAGGACGGCAACCTGGCAACACCGCATCTCCTCTTCCTCTGCGGCTCCACCACGACGCAACAATGATGCGCCCCCATTTGGTCGCGGGAGATAGGGCGTGTGGCAACGCAACACCGACACGCGTCTCCACCCGCGACCGCGCCCGACTGCGAGGGACAGACAGAACTGTCCCCTGCATCCGCACCTTTGGACGCATCCTGCGCAGGCCCATCCAAGCCCACGCGGAGCGTCCACTCCCGGGATCTCTCTTAGCTTCACCGCGGGTGTCCAAGCCACGGTTACTGAGCCCCACACCACGACAAGGTGGAGGATCCCACGAGGGGATCTTCATTTTCTGTTACTATTCAACATTATAATAATTGAATGAAATGTACTTAATACATTGCGATTGATCTACTTTTGATAACTTAAAAACTAACATAACGTATCATAGGTACCTAGATGGGTTAAAATACCACCTATATTGAAAAATGTTTGTGGACATTAATATTTTTTACAATAACAATGTATTATATCTTGCCCAAAATTTTAACATCTTCAACGTGATATTTGAATGTTACGATTACTTTTTTCATATTTTCAAAGAAAACGTGAGATATGTTCCCCTTTTTTGTTAAAAGTCAAATATTTATGCTGATTTCAACGACAGGTTTCGTTGAAATCAGCATAAATATTTGACTGCTTTGCCTATTTCCAAAAAGCTCATTATATACCACTTCGAACTTATTGCACATTTACAGCAAAAGAGCAATAATTCAGAATTTCTGAGTAGTTAAAGTGTAAAGTTGCGATTTTTGAGATGACTGTCACGTTGTTCTCGCAAAGATATAATCATCAGCCATATTTATAAGTTGTCCCACCGTTGGCCACAGGCCTATTCTCATAATGAATAAGGTCAGTTCATCATGCTGTTTAAGTGCGGGGTGGCGGACGGGATAAATATTATGGAGAACTTTTAGTCATGCAAGTTTCCTGACGTTATTTTCCAAACGATTAGTAACAATTTAATACGCACTTAACTTCGAAAAGTCAGTGGTGCATGCCGTGGATTTGAACTCGAGATCCTCCGCGTAGTAGTCTGCTGGCATATTGTCATGCCTACTTAGTATTAACCAATTATTTTGTAAGGCTAATTTATGATATCAAATCCATACAGTTTATAAGAATGAAACAGTGTGACAATTTATTTATTAATCACTTATTTAGTCTGGCTTCATTATTCATATTGCCCGAAAATTATACAAATAGCCTATTAAGCACCTGAGCTGTAACAAATTTAAACATCTACATATATCTACATATATTACGTACATATATTACGTAGACCTACTCATAAAGAGGAAACAGATATTTTGAGACAAAGCTATTTATGTTACGTTGTCTTCAACACGTTCCTACTCAGTTTAAAATTGTTTGAATTTTCTTTAACATACTTACTTTACACGTTAAAAAACCTAAACCTGTAAATTGACAGATCTACAACAGTAAATAATCAAACTATAAAAATAATAATAAAGATTTTTGAATCACTAATTGATACAGCTCTTACAAATATATTAGGCAAAATCGTATGGTGCCAGTGCACTTCAAACCTGTGGCACAGTTACAGGGTGAATTTCAACAGGTCCAATAAAATCTTCATTTCCGTGGATTTTTTATTCTTCAACTTTAGAACAATAAAAAATAGTGTTTACTCAAGTTTTTGATAATATAATATGTTTTCTTGCTTAATATCTAGCAGATAAAAAACTAACGAGATATACAAGATTAAAAATTTCGTGCCACGGCGATGAAACATGCATGCACGGCAATGAAACATGCGTCCACGGCAATGAAAAACTGTGCCACGGGAATGATAGAATCAATCCATGGTAATGAAAAAATCCAACAACACATGATATTTTTTATATAATATACTTTTATAGTACATCCGTGAAAATGGCGCTTGCAACAGTGCCGAAATATCGGTTACTCAAAACAAAGGTACGTGGTATATATCTCGTAGGAACAGTAAAAAGTTATAATATACTTACCTGAAATAGTTACATCCCTGGCTCTGAGAGAGAAAGGCATACACAACACACACATACGCTCTTATACCCTCTTCTCAATAACCTTCTCGCATCGGAGTAACATTAAACAAAAAGTTAATAGAATCAAAGCAACACAATCTTAGTGATAAGGCCGCCCTTTGTGCATTAACTGTTAATCAAAATTTTTATATGTAATTCCGATTGGTGTACAATAAAGAATATTATTATTATTATTATTATCATTTATTTTAAGTTACTTCACACAAAATTAACAGAATAAAAATTAACAAAAAATAAGATACTTTTTTAAAGTATGCAATAGCTATTGCTAACAACATAAACTTAGCTTTATATAATATTACAGGGTCGCTTCTTAATTTTTCCTCGCTTTTGTTCGGCCAATCTTTTCTTTCCTTTCTCTCCTCTTCTGATAGTTTCGGTTTAGGCATCTTGGCTTTCTAAAAATATTTATGTAGTTAAAAATAAAAACACTAAGTCCAAAAACTGTCTCAAAACTGTCCACAAAAATACGTAATAATTGGTAAATACATAACTAAGACTATGAACGACCCGCGTACTATGAGTAGTAACAGTAGTAAACTGCTCCATTGATAAATTCCCCCCTGTTCCTCTGTGCCCGCGCCGCACCCCGATGCGACAAACAGTGCTAAATTGCTAGCGGAAGTGAGCGCATTAATTTTTTCGCCGCAACAGTTGTTTGTCTACGTTTGCCAGACGCGATGGCTTATCAGTTCACATCACGGGAGTATGTAGTGGAGGAATCGCGAGTGCAGCTGTGTACCCATGGACATGTTTTTGTGAGTGTACAAAAGTGAGCCGGTTAGTGTCGAACAATTAAAACAGCGCATATTGGACGCTTTTGACGAAGTGAAAAGACAGAAGCGTACTTCTCTCGTTAAAAAACAATTTAATAATACGTGCCCGTCTGTGTATTAACAATGGTGGTGGACATTTCGAAGGACAATGGAAATACTTGTAAGTTTAGTAAATAATACCTACTTAAGTAAATAATAATTTGATGCGGGCGGCTCAAAATCGGTCTGTGTGGAGAACCTTGAGGGAGGCCTATATCCAGCAGAGGACGTCTCTAGGCAGACATGATGATGATAAAATAATATTTGTAAATAGCAGATGATTCTAACTTCATACATACATACATAGACTCACGCCTGTTTCCCCGAAGGGGTAGGCAGAGGCATATTAAACGCCAACTTTTCGCCAGTGTTTTGATCCCACGTAATAGGTGGCGAGTCTATTGCCGCTTATCGGGATACTTCATAAATACGCCAAAATTACTCTTTTCTTTAATTACAGAATACCTTCTTTTATTTTGATATTTGTTTGCTTTCTAATTACAAACTTCCGTATTTAAATACTTGTAAAGTGTTAAATTTTTCCGGTCCTAAGCCCGGATGAAGTATGAAGAAGAGGGCAGAATTTAGAAAATTTACAAGTAACTACCTACACTTATTATTTTGCTTCATTTTATTGTCTGAGGCTACCTACATTATAAGTGCGACGAAAAGAATGCGTATGAGTAGGACGGAAAGTAAATACTATCAATGAAGTAGTAAATGGATTGTAAAATTTGCTATTTATAGATATTATAAAATTCTTTCGTCACATATATGATAATAATGTCTTCGCTAATATGTCCTTAAAGTTTTTGTACTAATAAAAAAATAGTGGTGTATATGTGAGTGAGTAAGTGAGTGCTTGTGATTGTGTTGTGTGTATGTGTGTGCGCGTGTGTGTGTGTGAGTCTGTGTGCGTGTATGTGTGCGTATGTTTGAATGTCTATCGTGTAATGGAGTCCCAAATATATATCATTTTGTAAAAGGTTTTTTTTATAGCATTGTGCGGCAAACGAGCAGACGGATCGCCTGATGGTAAGCAATTACCACCGCTTATGGACACAAGCAACACCACTGGAGTCACGAGTGTGTTGCCGCCCCTTGGGGTTGGGAAAAGGGATAGGATGAGAAGTGGGATGAGGGAGAATTAATAGGGGATAGGGCCTCCGGCACTCTCACTCACCGAACGAAACGCAACAGTTTAGGTATTGTTACTTTACGTTGATTTTCTGTGAGAGGGTAGTACTTCCCCGGTCGAGCCGGCCCATTCATGCTGAAATCAGCAAGGCTCTACTACCGTAAAAACGTTAACGTGGAAATATCAAAAAAGGTTAACGTGGAAATATCTTTTTGTAGTTGACTGTACAGTACAGATTGTTTTTTTTTTCTTAATCATGCCGTGGCGATGAAAACATAAGTCACGGAAATGAAACAACTGGTCATGGCAATGAAACTAAATTGTTTTAAAAGGCATGGCAATGAAATTTTGTTTCATCGCCGTGTCTTTTGTTCATTGCCATGGCAAATTTTGCCACGGAAACCACGGCAATGAGAGCACGGTGATGAAAATGAAGGCAAAAACCTCAAGTTACCAAAAATATATTAATAATTCATAGTAATTAACACGTTACAAATAAACATAAATTAAATGGCATTTTATTGAATGCTTAATCAAAAGGACAAACTTATTCAAATAGAAGTTAGACCTATCTACGGCGATGAAAGAAAATGTCCAGTAATATAAAAATCGAATACTTACATTTATGGCGCAAAAACGCAGACACATATACACGTCGTTCCACGTCGAGCACCAAGCGACACTATTATGCAACGCTTAGCGCATAGGGGTGAGGGACGCATGTCCTTAGATAAAACAATATTCTTAAATATATTTAGGACACGGCGATGAAAGCTAGTTCTAGGACAAATGCATTTTTACCAACCATTCGTCGTATTGTTTAAATATATGAATAAATGTACCTATTCCGTAACAATACTTTAACTATTCACGTATCAAATAAAACTAGGTTTTCATATAAATAACCAATAGATTTTTATCAATAACGTATAATACACATCAAGGTGATGTGTGGACAAACACGGCAATGAAAGATTTCGAGGTATCATGTTTTTTTTGGAGTATTTATTAATCCTATTTAATAAAATATTTAGTGGTACACATAGATTACCATTTCACCTAACCAGAAAAAAATGTTAGAACATTATAACTATGTTTTATAATAGTACCGATTTCATTGATGCCACGTAATTTTTGGATCCGGGAAATTCACCCTACAATGAATCGGTAAGCTTGCGATGGTCTACGTTTGGCAATAGGTCGTTCGCACTTTACGCCAGGCGCCGCATAGTTTTTCGTCTTTCACATCTGATTTGATTTTCAGATTTTCTTTAGTCATCACTAAATAAATATCTGTAAATTTTCGGTCAAAATAGTTCCGATGGTTTTAAATCTTAGATAGTAGCACAGAGTACATTGGTATATACAGATAGTAGCATGATTGTGTTGACAGCCACCCACATTCTCCAGAGTCAGCTACATTATAAATACAAGTTGCGTAAACATTATCGTCACCTGTTTACGTCATCTTTGTGAATCATCGTGATATTTTTCCGTTCAATTGAAGCAAGTAAGAAAACTGACATGAACTTGCAAGGAACAATTATTATATTGCTCCTTGTGAACTTGTTAACTGAGTAGATATCAATCGGCATAGAAGTAATAAGTATCTGAATATCTACATTTATGCTGGTAGGATATTCAAAACGAAATCTGGTTTGAAGAAGAGCAAAGAGGTTGGATAATACGGTTTCGTAACTATTAATTACACGACATTTCCTCTAGGCTTCTAAATGGCTTGTAATCAAGAGAAAGGCTAACAAATAATGTAATAAGTAATGCATAGGCTACCTGAGCTTTAGTTGTACAAAATCGTGAACTTCACGGTCGCTGTAACTTCTGACCGTATCCATATCAAGAGAGCGGCTGCAGATATGTGCAAAAAGGGAAAAATGCTTCATAAGGTGTACGTATGATATAGGTGCTTAGTTCTTCATTGCACTCTGTAAACACTATTTACCAACAGAATACATAAATCTCTTGCCGTTCGGCTAGGTATTTTGCGAATGGTAAACATTGATTGCTGAGGATTGATAACATTTTTAAACACTTCCACAGCATAGTGACGCGGGGTTACCCGACGACTATTTCTAAATACTTTTTTCTCATGAATCATTGTAAAATGTTTATCACGTCTGAAAAGCAAGAACTTAGATTTTTAATGACAATCAACAAGTTTATGGTAGACATAAAATTCGAATGTTAGTGTATATTTTTAGGTATTATTAGTCTTACTTAGTAGGTACTTGAATTAGTAACCTGGAAAGTAGTAGAATAATCTTGAAATAAACTTCGAAATACTCGTACATAATAATAATAATATTCTACCACATACATATACACACATCACCATCTAGTCCCAAGCTAAGCAGAGCTTGTGTTATGGGTACTAGATAATGGATAACCATACATATATACTTTTTTTGTAAATACATACATATAAATGAGTATTAGTGTGTGTTGCCTATAGAATTACAGTTTTACACCTCTGACACACCTCTCTTCCTTGTTTATTATTAGAACAACTCGTTAGTGTGTCAGTAATGAGACTAGGTCCTCTCTCAACCACTACTGTAAACAGATCTCTAAAAGATAAAGCCATTTATTGTAAGATTTATATCATACTCTCGGTTAATAACAGGTTATTTTGTGATACAATCACGAAACTTCAACTAAAATAGAACGAGGTTGAAGTTTTAGAATAGGTATATGCAACATACTATAGCTATTGGCTGGGCGTTCCCGAAATAGCGACGTTGTGTTTTGAATGGAAAACGCTTTTTATGTATTTGTGAAACTTTATTACAGCACACAGTTATCATTCTAAACAAAAGTTCTGGGTGTTTATTTAGATAATATGAAAATATGTATTTAAATAAACTTTCATAATACATTAACTTAACAGAAAGAAACACCGACAAAGCTCATTTCAAACGAACTTTAAACAGATATCAAAGCAGCCGTGCCCAGTAAAAGGACGGTACCTTTTATTAAAATATTAAACGTGAGTTTTGTTTTACTTTGCTGTACGTGAAGTTCAGAAAAATGTGATTTGTTTTATCGCATCTTCCATTCAACGTTACTTCTACTGCAACCACCTGTTTTTACGGCTTCTTTTTATGCTTCTTCTGTAATTAATATTTTTCGTAAAAGTAGCTTTTGTCTGGTCTTCATTTTAGTATAATAGAAATTAAAACGTGTTTGAGGACTCGTAATATTAAGGTTTAAAAATGCTATCGACAGAACTTCTTGAGAATCACCTCGACATAAGGTTCGCTTTGGGTGCACGAAACATACCTATTCAAAATTTTGGTTAACTCGAATTGCGCAATATTAAACCACTTATAATAGGTAACAATAAAAGTTTCTGACAAATTTGCAATGGTACCTATATGCGTCTTTAATAAATCCGTAACTTTCATTGCATATGCCATCAACATCGAATCGATTATATCATATCAATACTATAGAGTTTATTTAAAAATATTTTATTGCTATACTGGCTGGGAAAGCTACTAAAACAAAAACTTCAATGTCAAATTAAAACATCGCCAAACAAACAAACATGAAAATGACAAACAAGGAAGGTATTTATTTTAATGTTATTATTTCGTCACAAACGAAAATCACAGCTAATCTAAAGATTTATTTCATGTTTATATTTTAGATACAGAGGGCGATCCAACCTATGATCCACTTCTCGCCGATTTTCTGGCCGTTCATCTTGTCAGACAAATTTTGGATGATGCATATGTTATTGCAAATTCAGCTATTGAAACAGGTACACCCAATAGTTATTATTTTTTTAATATCTTCTTCTCTGTCCCTCTTCTCCTACAAATCCTATCCTAATTGATTCTTAGAAATTGTTTGGAGTAGGTAAGTATAAGTTATAAACAGAGAGAGAGACCCTTATATACTCGCTAAAGTTTGTTAATTGCTGCTTGGTCTGTGCGTCGGTGCAAAAAGTTGCTAGCTTTTCCGATCGTCATAGATTTCGGCTGTCTTAATGATACTTGCTTGTAGGGTAGCTAAATATTCTTACAAATACGGTTAGATTAGGTTCCGCACCTCGGGCTTTAATGCGAAAGGTGATGATACTCATTAATCACCAATTATACCTAATTGCTTTGTCGTACAAGTGTCACGAGTAAAAATTTGCAATAAATATCCAATTAACAAAATTCAAACTATTTACATCGGTTTGTTTCGAATTCCGGAGACGTAGGTAGTTTTTCACTTTGCCAAAAATCTTGAATGTGTTGTACATTTTCTTTGGATGAATCTAAATACATTCGGAGAAGACACAAGAGTTGTCTTGTACTTTTTACATAAATGTAATGTAAAATATTAAGTTTTGATTTCACCTTGTTAAAACTTAAAGCTAGAAAGTAACTTTCTCATAAAGTTTGATCGACTCAAAAAGTCAAACTCTTATATTCATGACAACCTAGAACCGAAGGCTTAACCTGCTCTTCGATGTTCAGGGCAAGCTATAACACGTGTGTACGACTTAATGTATGCGATTGTTTTTCAACCTCGGGCCTGTTGTGCCTATGTGTTATATTAACACATAGGTATATAAAAGTCAATGGTGCGCGGATAATAACGTTTGAGTGATTGAGACTAAGAACTAGGATCTTCAGAAATTCAGGGGCCCAATTCCGCTAAATAAATATAGTCTCGATATTATGTCAGTGTCATACTTACGTCACAAAAAGACTATTCTTCTTAATTATATGATATTTGAATGAAATTGTAACGAGATCGTATGTGTCAACGACGAACTGTTTATTTTAAATTATACGATAATGACATTAGGTTATCAGAATACCGCTTTTAAATCCATTCAAAATATAATATCAATGTCATATAAAAATAGCAGAATTGGCTCCCTGATATTTCTTACCATATTTTAGTAATCAATGATATTCTATTCAATAAAAAACCATAAATAATGAAATTACCCAATGGTCAGGCGCCATACAATCATGGCGCTACGAACAATTCTCGAGAAACGTTAAGCAGTCAGAAACTGATGATGACGAAGACGGATCATCGAAAGAGGAGGGTAACGATATCGTGAATGAAAATAAGATGGAGCATGTTGCCAATGTTGTTGCTACATCGACGCCACAAAAAGTTACAGGTATGTTTTTGTCAGGTAACATTTTAGTCGCCTGCCAAATTATTTTATGTAGGTAACTGCAACAATGAAACAAATTATGAAGACGAACGAGAAGAAATAGACTCCGCGGGAAACTGTAGCATGGATAATCTTTAGTTCACTTTGATATAATTTATCAATAAAAATAAGTTCATAAGTAATTCTAATCGCCTTTTTTGAGTATGTGGTTGACAGTAAAGTTGATCTTGTTAACTAACCTTTGGACTTAAAAAAGGAGGAGGCCTCAAGTCGGTGGTATTTTTTATGTTTGTTACCGCAAAACTAATACGTTACGTATTAGATTGGTCTCATCGTCTGATTGAGGAATAAAACTTTATGTCGGTTTTTTATTGAACTTGTATTAATGTTGCTAAAGCACCAGTTTGCTTTATATAATTTTAGTAAGTACTTATTAATACAAAATAGGTATCTGATTTCATAAATGTTTTAGGCTGGTTCGTTCGCTCATGTATCGGATTATAAGTACGGATAAGTAGTAGGTATATAATTGTTGATTTGATATCTAGAAATCACAATTAATCTTAGATTTATTTTTCAGGCGAAGTTGGTCGTTGTATTCAAGAGTCTCATTTATTTGGGCAAGGAGATGAGCAACTAGAGATGGTAGGTAACTTTCAATTAAATGCGACGTGCTCACTGTAGCAGAAATAGATTTGATTGTCATGTTGAGCAGAATCTTAGTGAGACTCTATCAAACAATTTTTAAACTTAGTAACTTTAATACAAAGCTGCCAAAATGTTGAAAACGTTAGACTAAATTAATTTAAATGTTTATAATTTGTTTAAGTGTCATCAAAACGAGCTAGCTACGTCGATGTTTATAAATCATCTTTTTGACATGAGCGAAGTAGAGACGGTAATTGTGTGCGACGACCCTGAAGTGCAACAGAGTAAACCAGAGTCTAATGAGCTGCTCAATCAAGCCATGACTATGATAATGGAATCGTACTTCAACATCGCTATGTCTATTGTACTAAATCAACCAACACAGTCAGCTAGTAGCAGTGCACAAATTGAAAGAACATCAAGTTTAGAATTTTCTGAATATTCTTTCTTGAGTGATGCTTTTGAAGCTGACATCAATAGAGATATTGCGTTTTATATACAAGATACTGACGATACCAATGAAAATTATAACACTGATGGCGAGCCGTCGCATATTGTGCCTGCTGTACAAATAAAAGAAGTAAGTGAACTCAAGTATATTTTATGATCTATAATTCTATACATAACTAATTTATTCTGCGACTATGCCTCCAGCTGACCCACTGGTTCCTAACTCTTTAATTTTTGTTAGATTTAGCTGGGAAACCCGATGTTTCCTGACCACATCTCGCAATGTAAAATTATATCTCGCAATATTAATTCCGTCCGGTTTCAATATTATCTTTCCACTGTTTTAGAGATTTGTGATTCATATTTGACACACGTTCTATACAAAATATGTCAATGTACCTTAAATATCGCGAAAAGACCCGCTAAATAACCTTGTATTATGTCAAATATGTATTTCAAAATCCATGGATGGATTTGATATTGAATTCGGCGGCTAATTTACTATATTGATGGAGTTATGTGTGTATTAAAAATGTTAATTATCGCTCGCTTAATAACGTGCCCGAAAGATGGCAATAGGTTCGCCCTCTATTATACACCTCTGCCCACCCCTTCGGGGATAAAGGGTGAAATAATGTTGATTGAGTTAACAAAGTAGTTAAGTACATACTATATTCAGTGTTAATTTAACCTATTTATAGTACCATAATTATACATGAAGAGATTTTTCACAAAATAAATGCGCTATTTTTCAGAGCTTGTCATTGTTGACTGCTTTTTCACCATCCTAATTTGAAATCATATTTTAGTTCTAGTTGAATTTGTCTGCTTAAAATAAGTTTTCTACTATCATCCGAGTCTCATCAAGAGCTCAAGATTTAGATCTTAAAGTCATGCGAACTTGATTTGAAACCTTTTTTTTACCTTTTACCTTTTTTAATTTATTTCTAGTTAATTGAAGAAGACGATCAGTTTTGCATGGAAAGGAACGAAGTTGCTCGATATGAAAATGCGTATCTGTCTCTAAACCGTTAGTAATATTTGTTATATTACATAGAGTAAAGAAAACCAATAAAATAAATCACGAGAGTGCTAGTTTAAGATCTTAGTCTATAGAACGCACATGATATAATATATGAAATGATAATTTATTAGAGTTACGCGAGTTATTAATTGCAACGCTATAGCTATATAATGGTTGTGATTAGACAAATGAGATTCACGGCCTTTCCTTTCAATAGTACATAGATATACAGTCGTTATTTTTTCTTCCTCCACACTTGAAAAGTGATAATATTTTTTTTAAAGAAACTTCCGCACTACGAATAATTCCTGTGTCGCGTGGGACTTTACAAACAAACAAGCAACGGACACAAAGTATACACCCAGACCGGAAACAACAATTTGTGGATCACACAAAGTGTTGTCTCGTGTGGGAATCGAACCCACAACACTCGGCGCAGTGTCAAGCGGTGAGGCGGCCGCTTAAACCACTACGCCAACCGTGCAGTCATGACCGATAAATCATCGTAGTTATTCTTAATTAGATCGCTGCTAAACTTGAATTTTGCTTAGACTCCAAATTCACCGGTAGTGACAAGAAAAAAAAATCAATTTATCATCTAATGTAGAGCGCACAGGCAACCGTTCCGATAAAATCGTAGACGTGATTTAAGTTGTAGTTACTATTCCATAAAAATAGCCAGCTACGGATGTTTATAAGAATCTTCTTTTGGAGGAAGGTTCTTCTTCTTCTGCCTGCCCTGTTCCCATATTACTTTCTTGTTATATTAACTTGTTGTTTAATATTTCTAGGAGATTACGAGCAATGTTCAGAAGACGAGGGGAATGTAATTTTAGATGACCCAAAAGGCATGACGCTTCAAGAAATAGTATTGCTGACTACAAATACATCTGAGGAAAACTTAAATACCCAAGATGAAACTGAACCGGAAGTTAAATGCGTAAGTAGGATAACTTTTTTCGTTAATTAGCTAAGTATAGGTACTACGAGTAGACTTCGCCCGCATGAATCGTACACCTCAACCTTCTTCTCAAACTCAAAGTCAAATATCTTTATTTCAATAAAAATGTCAAAAGTTTTCAGAATGTCATAGATACTAATATAAGAAAAAAATAAATATAAATGAATATTTACATAATTGAGCATTGAAAAAAAAAATCCTGTTCAGAAAGTAGAAGCAGAAGAATCAGGCAAGAAACTCAGGGCCACCCTTATCACCGTCCAATTTTATACAATTAAATAACTAAGTAACTACATTGCTTCGGAAATCACATTACCTATTGGTAAAAACCGTGCAAAAACCTGTGATATATAGTTATTGAGTTTATCACGTTTATACAGACAGACGCCGGGGACCTCATTTTCTAATACGTTAAGGGCTTAGATAGTCGTGGTCGTCTCGTCTCTATATCTTGTTGATTTTGTGTGCATAGTGCACAATTAGCTGCTGCTCTATTAAATAAAAATTGACCTATTACTTCACTAAAATAGTGGTGTCATATTAACTAATACATTACAGATTAAGTTTAATAATACGTTACAGATAAAAGAGTGATTCTTAATTGGCGTGACGATTTAACTTTGTCTAGGAAGTATAAAACCATTTTTTTTAAAGTATATATAAAAATGCAGTGATAGCCTAGAGGCCGACAGACTACTACGCAGAGGGTCTCGGGTTCGAATCCACGGCGTACACCAATGACTTTTCAACGTTATGTGTATATTAAATGGTTAATTATCGCTTGCTTAACGGTGAAAGTAAACATCGTGAGGAAACCTGCATGTCTGAGAGTTCTCCACAATGTTCTCGAAAGACATGCGAAGTCTGCCAATCCGCACTTGGCCAGCGTGGTGGACTATGGCCTTACCCTTCACATAGTGAGAAGAGGCCCGTGCCCAGCAGTGGGTCAGTATATATACAAGGCTGATGCGTTATCCTTTTGAGCACCACATGTTCCTTTTACTTGCACATGCTTGCGAGCATCGAAAGTTAAAATGCTACACTACTAGTTAAAACAATTTTTCTTTTTCGTTTGTATAGGAGAAATCTAGGGAGTTGACAGCGGTGTCAGCGGTATCTGCCGTATCAAAGAAGAGTTTAGTAAGTCGGTGCCGTTCTCAAGGCGCCAGACTGCTGGCCTGCCTCAGGGGATGGTGGCGTCGTAGGACACCTGGCAAGCGTAAGGTATGGATTGTCTATGTACCTACTTTATTTTCTACTAGAGGATGCTGGCAGCTATGACCGCACATTTTTAATTTAAGCGTTTCTGGTCGATCCCTTGAGTATTCCAAATTTCGGGTAATCCCTTCTTAGAACACATTTACAGCCTCCAAAGAACATAAATGCCAAATGTCAGGTTCTTGCGCCTATTAGATATAGCTGTGAGTTGTCTGTCAGTCAGTAACGCACGAATGGCATATAATAGACTAGAAAGGTGGCAAACACGTTACAGCCGGCTTGGTGGTGAGTAAGCTAAGCACATCATATAGAAGTGGTGTGCCTGTTGCCATTTCTGCTAACCAAGGCCACGAGCCAAGAGTCGTCGAAAGAGAGGAAATCTAAGGCACGTCTGGAAGTATTCTTTCGATTTCTGAACATCATCCAAAAGTTTACTACTAAATGAACTCATGATCATCATCATCAGCCTTTAACAGTTCACTGCTGGACTAGGCCTCTCATTTGAAAGGAGGAATTGGCCTACTATGCCACGCTGGCCAAAAGGGTTGGTGTAGGGTTTGTATCCAGTTTTCCTTCTGTTACAGTGCTGTTCTCTGGTTAATATGCGCCCTCTGTCGGCTCTTACGACACCCATGGGATGATATGGGGTGGTGACATTCCGTATTCTTAATCCGTCACCACACGGACTCATGATCGTATCTTTCAACAAAATATGTAAGCGGTATAATTGTTATAGGAACAACAACATCGAGTTTCGGGCGGAGTTCGTGGACTATGCCCTTTGTCACCGGATGCAAGGCGACGGGCATCGAGCCTCATCGACCAACGTCTTCTGCGATCACCGTCTCCTAACCGAACAGTTGCCTGGAAGTTCAATACAGTTAACGAAGCCCTGGTTAACTCCTCTCACTGGAAGGAATACACCTTTGAAGTTAAAGCCGACGAATGCGGCGAGTACTAATCATTACCGAATGTTGGCCTGTGTTCTACCTAAAATGTAATTTGGTTCCTTTCTGACAATAAAGGCTAAGTTACCGTAAATGTGGTTTAATTTATTAAATTAAAAAAATACACCATTATGCCGCAAATATATTTTCTATTTTTACCTATTGATGACAAACAGTAGATATACCGACCGATTTCGAACATATTTCAAACACCTTAATTCCGGAGAGCATGTACCGCAGATATCCGATCGAAATAGTTTAGCATAAATGTAGATTTACTATTACAATTGGCGTTTGCACGATATCTACACACGAGGCAGGTGCTAAATAGTTTCATCTCTCTTGCTCTTGTGGCAGCGGTATGCGTTTGAAGACGCCATGGAAACGGACCGACTCCGCCGAAAATAGAACGGTCGCGGATTCCTGGGCTAAATCTCAAATATCCAGACGGGTGCGCCATCTAAGCCAGTTAAAACAGTCCCGCGAAAAGTTACCGAGCCCCACTTCTTGTCTGAACGTCTGCCAGTGAAGACCGGGAGGGAACCAACTAACACCACACAAAATGGTGAGTCACTGACGGCAGTGAAATTGTGGAAAGGTGTTTAGTGAGAAAATGGACTGTTAGCTTCGCAAGTGATACTCGTTAATAAAATCGAATGCGCGTTAATTCCTCGTGAAAAATATTCCGCAGACCGGATACTCGCGAGCGACTCGGCTGTGTTTAGTATACCATCCTAGAACGAAGTCAGTGTTGTGCTTAAAAACCAGTGAAAGAAGATGGTATCGTATAACTCGAATGCTAATACACAAACAGAGCAGCGCAGCTGTCAATACACACCAACTAATACCCATACACTGCATGGAATCAGTAATGTACAAGGAAATAACGAAATGTTTTTGGTAATTTTCAGAGCGACCTCAGCAAGAACGACATTGAAAGTGAGTATATTTTGCTATTGACTTCTTATTTATTGACAAATATTAACGAAAATTATATTCAACGAGTTGATGTTAATGATTAAACTGGATGATAATGTGTTTATTTCAACGAGATTTTTATAATTTCGTCTTATATTACTAATTCTACATGTCTGTGTAAGTTAGTTAGGTCAAGTGAATATTTAACATTGATAGTGTTGAGAAGACTTGACTAACTGGTGTGTGAGGTAACCCTACATAAATGAAATGAGTGTGAGTATCATAACTTCTATGTTTAGCACGGTTTCTCATAAAAGGTGCGCGTTACTAAGAGAAGCCGGGTGGCGGCACCAGTGGCACGGCCACGTTGCGCGCGCGCTGCGTTCCAAAATTAAACTCGTGCGTCACGTGATCCCGAATCGCCGCCCGCCCAAACAGAGAAACTCCGCTCAGATTTCACTGCAAGCGTGCTGCGTATGTAATAGCGTGGGATCGCCGGGAACTTTACCTAAATAGTATCTGTATACGTGCAATATGTCGCATCATATGCATGTGCAACATGAATCAGCTGTCATTATCAAGGTCGGTAAATGATCTTGAATCAGCTGATCCTTATGTATTTTACGTACGTGCCGCGTAATGAGCTATCTCATAAATCTCTAAGATAATTTTATATATTCGCAAAATCAGATATACTAATTAAATAAATATAATTCAAATTATCAATGAGCAACGAACTTGAAATTATAGAGCTGAGACAGATTTATTGAAAGAACCTATCGGAAATGTAATGAAAAGTAACCGGATCAATTTAGGGCACAGTTTCAATTGAGTTATAATTAGAAAGTGACTCACGAGTTCACACCGAATATATTGAAACGTATCGTGGAAAAGTATTATTCTGAGCGAAGAATGTCCGCCTACGCCACCCGCGCTCTCCGGCCGCGAACTACCTGCGCTAAACTATGCGTATTTTCCAGAAAACTTACAATATTTGAATGAACTTACAAAAATAATTTCATTTTAAAACTTTTAATTTCAATAGTTCCTTCTATTCTATAGTTCAGTACATTGGATAATTCTACAAATGAAGAAGCAGATATTTAGAAACATCGAGGTACTTACGTATTCTTAAATTTTTTAATAGTAATGATGAGTTTTATGTGCAAACTTCGTAAACTGGATAGTAATAATAATAATGAATTTAAATGTGTAAACTTACTTAAGAGTATATACCTAGTTAAGGTATTTTAATAATATTAATGTACGCACTCAAACTTTGAGAATGTAGAGTACTTGATTATGTACTAAGCTAAACTCTACAAATAAAATAAGTCAGAATAATTATCAAAGGCAATCAAACAATTCGATCTAATTACTTAGTAACGAGAGAATGTAGCAAAACGGGTCACTTATTTCGTACGTTAGTTACTGTTTAAGTGTGTAGGTGTAGTTTGTACTAAAAGAGGAACAATATAAATGTCCCCGATATTGATCTCCAGTATTTTTACTTTGGACTAATTTAATAACAAGGGTCTAAAATTCGCGCCTAAACTTTGGACCATGGTAGCTTCCAAACTCCTCAAAGTATCAGATAGCAATTTATAAGATGCTTCCATGTTTTTACTTACAAGGACTAAATTAAAAACCTTTAGCAATATTTACCATAATTTATTGTGCATTGCCATTTATGTGTCAACCTAGGCATTGACAAAATCTAACAAAATACATAATGCCTGTCACCAAGAAACCGCAAATTGAAGCTACAAACTGATGCTCTAAGACTACAGAGTTCTTGTTTGTAAAATCTGTGCTGATGCTAATATTAATAAGTTTGTTAGATTGTTTGGACCAGGTCACGTTTTATTTCATGCAAGATGTTAAGTTGGCAAAGTAAAGTTTCGATCTAACCGATTTCGAATTGAAACCATTTCTTTAGAATAATTTCTAGCAAGTTCTTTAGAATAGTTGCAAGTATGATCTATCAGATATCTCGCACAGATTGAGCATAAAGTTTGACGTGAACCGAACGATGTAATCACTGTGCTTAATTATTCAGTGTAACATCGCAACCAGTTTGTATCATGACAATTGTTTGTTGTGCAGGGGCATCCTTCGCCTTCTCCATCTACGACTTTGACGGCTCCGGCAAAGTCGACGCCTACAACCTTGGCGATATCCTGAGGGCGCTCAACTCGAACCCCACATGCGCTACCATTGAGAAGCTCGGTGGTACCAAGAAGAAGGGCGAGAAACAGCTCACCGTAAGTCTTTGTTTCTTGTTTATATGCAAATTGGTGGCATAACGTAGCAAAATAAGCTGTGGGTCTGAACTCCTAACGAAAAAGAAAGATTTTAATTAAGAGAATATATAACATACAGACATAAATTATGATAGCTGTATTCGATTGTATTTAATATTACTTTTTTAAAGTAAGAATCTAAATAGCAATAATGTAATTTCTTGAGAAGTCCAGCAAAAAAGTGTAAGGTATACGAACATGTCATATAACTAAGTGTATTTGTTACAGCTCGAAGAGTTCCTTCCCATTTACGCCCAAGCAAAGAAAGACAAAGACCAGGGATGCTATGAGGACTTCCTTGAATGTCTGAAGCTGTACGACAAGAACGAGAACGGCCTTATGCTTGGCGCTGAGCTTACACACACCCTCCTCGCGTTAGGTAAACATATATGGATATTCTTAAATATTGTGAGCTTGTTATTGTTATTCTTGTAATTTAGCTGTACCAGATACAGCTGGCAACGTTGTTTATTTGGGGCGAAAACCTATTTTTATATTTGTGTAGCTTGAACATGTCAATAAGACAAATTGGCATCTACTAGATTTCCAGTTGGACGTGAACTGAAATCACTTGGCTAAAAGCCATCGCTCTCAATGTTAGTCCCAGAATAATGATGCATGACGGGTTAAATTGATTTTAAATAGCTATTTAACTTCAACTCACGTTTCATAAGTAAAGTTTCATATTTAAATGCATAAATGAACCAGTGACCAGGGTGCCAAAATTATGAAGTGAAGTAACTTTCGGTCGCAATTTCTCACAGAACACGTTAAGGCACCTATCCTGGGTTTTATAAAGATTTTTGATAGTCGTTATCGGTCGTAAGTTCCCTCGAAGAACCTGGCATTATTGGTCTAAACCACAGAATATCGCAATCCTTTTGGGTTATGCAGATTAGACGATAATCGCCCCTAAAATTCAACCAGATCTGTTTAAAAGCTCAGTTGCGGACGCACGGGCTAGCAGGAGTAAGTCTTGAATCGTACCCGGCACATTGCCAGAATAATGACGTTAAATGTGAAACGAAACAAAAAGTTGTATTTAAAACAAGGTTATAAAATAATAGAATTACCGATGGATAGAGTCCATATCGATCATATAATGTCAGATTATAAGGATATTAATTTCTTTGCTAATGTGTTAAATGTCATGTCAATGAAGATTGCTTTTTTGTCACATTTACTGAATATTTCGAATGTATTGTTCAGGTGAGAAATTGGAAGACAACGAAGTCCAGGAAGTCGTGAAGGACTGCATGGATCCCGAAGATGACGACGGCATGATCCCCTATGCACGTAAGTATTGCAACAATTTATGTATTCAGTATCGTTGTTAGTATAAATATGTTAAGTAAGAAATTTTCCATCTGTGTTACTATGACCATCCAGTTGTATTCTATTTGAATGAAAGTTGATAAAAATTCCATGTATAAAATGCCCTCACGTAGACCCACAAATGCACCGATTTTATGTTCGATGTTGTACTTTAATTATTATTTTCCGAGTCCCTATTATTTGCATGCATCCAATACCTTGTGCAATATAGAAAAAAACATTCGAAAATCATACAGAGTTCCCATTGACATATATATTAATGAGAGTTCCCCTCAAATTTGTTAACTTTCCTTGTGATTCGATTTTTGTAAAATTTGTAGTACCTACCCCTGTATCCACTGTTGTTAGAGAAAGCATGAGGGTCTTTGATCTGGTTTGTGTGTGTCCCCATGTTTTACCTGTTTTACATTTACAGCATTCCTGAAGAAGGTGATGGCGTAGAAGGCAACTCATCTCGTCATATCTTTAGTTATAAGATCGTAAGTGAACCAACGCAACGGACGTAATTTTATTGCTCTTCGTTTGCGCTATCTACCAATTTAAGCTTTATAATAATACTGATATTGTTCTTTTTTACTGTCTATTTGATGTATTCGTCTTTTTGCTTTACATAATACTTACCTTTACTATTTACTACTTTCTTAATGTTAACAATAATGCTATTTTCATGAGATAAAATCTTACCATCGTTCTTGAACTTCGTTCATAACACCATGCGCCGGCTAATAACAAGTAACGCGTCTTACTAATTCGTGATGCTAACTGATGTATTGTAAAATTCCAGCGTTCCTCCGAAAAATGTGCGACGGTTGGCAGGGGCCTAAGGCTAAGGCTAAGAAAACAGAAGAAGGTGCGGAAGAAGCACCAGCGGAGGGCTAAACGCTTGTTGTCGCTCGCTGCGCCGGAGCCGCGCGGCGACCGCGGCGTGACAGCTCGAGTTGCGCGCCGCAGCCGCCGTGCGACCCTCGCCCCCGTCGGCCACGTCGACACCCCGTACACACGCCATCTTAGATACGGACTACCCCCTTTTTATACGAATGTAACATCAAATGCACACCGTTTTGTACAACTTTCTACCTATGACTGTACATACTAAAGTAAGATTAAATTAAACATACTGTAAACACACGTTGTACGTGTCTTTTAAATTTATTATTATTTATATTAAGTACGTATATAATGACAAAAATACAAAAAACCGTAAATTATTTTATAATAAACTATTAAAAGTTCAGTCTGGTGTTATCTTCAATCAGTTCATTGTAAGTATATATTTTGGCAGACAAAAATAAATAAAAGTTTCTAAGTTAAAAAGCAGGTGATATTTTCAGCAACCCAGATATAGATTACACAAAACCATACAATTAATATAGGATTGTAACACAACCAAAAACGATCCTATAGCTGTTAAAATTTAGAAGTATCTTTCTGAATAACAGAACACGCTTGCTTAAACACATTATTCAAGCGGCTACCCCAATGTAGAGTTACGCTACTCTATATTGTTTTTATTACAATGAATAATTCAATTTATAATATGTAGAGATGGCTGTGCCGCCTTAACTAGTAATCCTTAGCTGCCTTTCATCAGTCTGCTATCTAGAGATCATGAGTTCGACCCTCAGACTTTTATTTACTGACTTCAATTTCTTACACAAGCAATCAGCTCAGTCCTAAAGGCTTAACAAGAATGCCCACCAAAATCAGTAATTGCTGATTTAATCTTAAAAGTAGGTCTTAACTACCTTGTTAAAAAAAGGACTAGTAAAATGCCTTTCATGGTCATAATATATTTTCTTCCTAATTATAAATTACAATGCATCATATCTTGTTAAATACTATGGTTTTATATTATAGAGCGAACTGCTCTCTACGTGCATAACTAAGAGCTTGCTGAAGCCAAAACTATTATTTAGGAGCTTATATACGTGCTTCATGAATTACATGAACATGCAATTATGGAATACGCCAGTATTGGATGCGTGAATGTACATTTAGCCACGTATATTTAGATCCCACGTAATATGAAATAACCTGAGAAGCTGAGTGAAATTCCAGAAACTACACTGCTACTGAGTATGGTTTTCATATCGCAATACGTAATAATCCTTTGGCTACAGGCCAAAGTGTTTAATGCCGATTCTAGGTTAGCGACATTCGAGTCAGCATCCACGGGAAGCGGAACTAGATTAATGAGGCATTATGTGATGGATGAGTAGGTCACCTCAAGCTCTCTATTCTTTTATCTCATATCTTAGTTTGTAGACATTATAAGTCATCTACTTCTTAAGAAACGTATACTTATTTACATATCGCAACATTGTCTATATTTCGTTTTGTGGTGGTTTTTCCCTGTGGAATAAACACGGCACTTTAAATACTAGTAACGTAGAATTCTGCCTGACTGCTAAAAGATGTGAATTAAAAGCTCATAATAAACTAAGTTAAACATATCATATTGCCAAAGAAATAATCAAAGGCAAATAATAATATAATTGATTTAAAAAAATTTATAATAGATGAGCACACATGGAACGCCATTAGGTCAAGAGTACTCTTATTAAGTGCGATATTATGTGCTCTTGAAAACCTTTTGAGCTGCTAAAGTTCCCACCGAGGCATCTTCACACAAGACACTGCTGCATACGAAAGTAATAAATAACGCACAACTGACATATTAAAATAATATATTATGACCCCATGTGAAAACAATGGTTGCGGTTCTTACGCCATCTACGGAACGGAGGATAGAACGTGCTATACATTCGTCGTATTGTGGGTGGGATATCGATGCCCTGAAGGAACTTTTCCCACAGACATTTATCAACTGCTTGTTATAAGCTAAGTACTTTGAATTAGCTGCTTGTAATTAAAGCATGAGACGAGACGCATTATAATACGTCATATAATCTAGAATTCATTGACAAGGTGCGCATTGTAGAGACATAGCCTGGACAAGGCTAGCTAAAGAAATTCTAGTTTCGGATAATATCAGAGAGGTTGGACTAGGTTTAGACGGTTATATTTCTTTGGATAATATACACCAAGGATCCTTTCAGCCGGAGTTTGAATGTCTCTCCACTAGTTTTCTATGATAGCTGACGTTCGAACTTATGTCGATCGGCATGTTTTCATACATTTTCAGACAGCGCCTCTAGCGCAAGCTTCGATGAACTTCGAAACGAGTGTGAATCTTCGACGTCCATTGTTTACGAGAGTAATATGAAAATTCGAACAAAGGAATGGCGGATTACGAAGCTTTGAACAAAGAAAGATCTATATAACAGGTTTGCCAACGTGCCTACATATATAATATTTCATTTTTAGTAACTGAGGCTAATGAAGTGATTGTTACGACGATAACGATTTTAACAACCCTGTAGGTTTTGCTCACCTACACAATAATAAATAAATCTACACGCCTATAACTCACACTTTTTTACTGGTAGAGCCTCCGGGCACTCATAAAGTAAGTTTTCTCCGTAGAGCCATACAAAGCCTTTTCGGCAATATTATCTGGTTTATTTTTATTTATCTCGACTACTTAGATAGAGCCTCTTTGTGGATGAGATGGAGAGCGAGCTGGGTCACAGTGGGTGGTACAGGATATTATGAAATTCATATTTTATTAGACTGAAATCATTAAGAAATGATTGTTGCAATGAAGATAAGCTAGGATTAATTGCTTTAAAAATATCATAATAGGGATAGCGTTCTAGCTCGCTTAGCAGCCAAACTCAACATCTAACCTATTTATTTTTATTTATTTATTTATAGACTCAAACCTGTATTCCCGAAGGGGTAGGTAGAGGTGTAATGAACACCCACATTTCACAAGAATTTTTAGGTCCCACGTAGTAAGGGGCGAGCCTTTGCCGTTTTATAGCGAGCCTATAACCTTTTAAACTATCCTATTTAAGGTTATATTTAAAGGTACAAAAAGACAGACCGTTCAAATTATATTTGTAGAAAGTGACTCTACTTAGACATCTCTACCTACTAGGTACTCCTCACAAATAAATATATGTATTCATGAGCTCTAGGGATGATGCATTGATCCAGATGGCAGTTCATATCCAATAAAACGTAAACTAGTACCTAAGTTTTAATCTAGAATAGTGTAAGCATGTTTTGAATGAACTGCAAATATTTGCGCAAACTTAGCATGTCAGTACTTTGTTTACCCGACGAAACATATTAGGTACGATTAGAAAAGCAGATAAATTATAAGTTTAATTCATTCTTGTCCTAATAAATTAATAAAATAAGCCATCGAAATCAATTATTAGGCCCAGTTTCACTACCTCTGGATAGGCTATCTTCCAGATAAGTTGAAAATTGGAACGACATTTCTATGAGTTATCTAACAAATGAATTTAACGGGAACTTGAAACTGGCCATTAGTATTTTTAAAACTGTCCTCTATTACTTCTGTAAGTAGTTCGGTAGGTACTTCAGTTTTATCTGTGGACATGAAATACATGTCGAAGACTATTTTATTTCAAGGGTGCAAGAAACTAAATCTAATCTCAAAAGTTGGCATATTCTTTCTTTTACTAGCTACTTACACATAAATTGGAAAACTTAGCTTTGACCGTAGTACGGCCTTTTAAAGAACCTACACAAATACGGCCACGTAGGTACCTACTGTGCTGTAGTAAACAGATTAATAATTATATAATTTAGTTTGTAGAGAATAGAGAACAAACAACCCTTACGAATTTAAAAAATAGGGGCATCCAGGGGCTTTGCTTGCTAAAATACTCTCTCACACTCGCGCCAAAGAAAATGGCGCGGAAAATGATTTCCCGGCATCAATACAAGTGTTCGGCTGTTATCGGATCGAGTTCGGCTACATTCGGCGATCGCAAAGCGCGAAGCTGTAACGCGGTGTGACCAGCTATAAAATTTGCCTAGTTTCGGGGTAAAATTCTAATATAACAATGTTTAATTGTTCACCTTATATTGGCAGATATATTATACAGCATTAGTTATTTTCATTTTTAATGAGAAGGTTTTTCATATTAACTATAAAAAGTACATATTAAGTATATAATATCTGAGTAAGACGCTTTTATTTATCTTTTATTACTATTAACTCATATCTAGAGTTTATATATCTGCAATTCTATATTTAATCATAAGATAAGATAACAATCGTGTATTATAGAGCTAGCTTATTTATCTCTTCACCACCAAACCAAACTTAACTTAACCAAAAGTACGTATGTTTTATATTATTTTTGTGCATAAAGGCTAAAATAAAATAAACCAATACTATATATATAATTGTTTATGTAAGCTAGTTAATAAACCTGTAATTAGGTATGTACCTTGAAAATACTTCTCATTGATACGACTATTACAAAAAGGAAATAGGTACATCTAACCAGAAATAAAAAGCAGACTGAGTAAAAAAATAGTACAAATATTTAAAAAAACATTGTAAATAGTATCAACACATAAAATCGGGTGTTTACGAATATTGTATGTGGTATCACCGCGGGGGACTCGCTCTAGGCAGCTGTACGAGGCAAGGCAGTGTAAGTCAGTGTTGATCTCGTCGTGAGCGTCTCGCGCGTTCTGCCTAGTGTTTACATTGTGTGTGTGATACCGATTACTCAGTGATAACGTGAATTGTGCCGGCATACACAAACTCTTATCAGGTAACAAAACATACAATATTAATATATGTATGACATTTTTCATAAAATAAAAATAAAAGAATCTATCTAATTGTTGCCAAAAAGTTGCAAAGTTGACGAATTTATCAGAAGTTGTTCTATTTATTGTGGTGTGTAAATTGTTTGTGTAATGGACACATTTGCGGGCGATGATTAAAATATATTAGACTATTATTTTGTCACGCCGGTATGCCGTTTACCACTTATCCACTCGTCACTCCCAACTCTTTAGCGTCAACTGTTAATAAACAATGATTATATAAGTATATATATCTACCTGCAATGTATAGGTATTTTATTTTATATAAACAGTCATCACTCTTTTGTTGTATGCAAAAGTGTTGTAAATGTTCTTATCACGTATCTAATAATGATAGCGGCGTCATATAACGGGTTCATTATCGTTTCCAATGGCTGAAATTCGTCAGTAGGTATCGTATATATTTTAAAGGCAGACTTCATTATTTAAATACGAGTTTACACGAGGTGCATAAACGTATGCTTTTTAGAATTAATACTTAATTCGTCCATTGAAAACAGATTATAGCTATAACGACTTATAAAGTTAGTAATTGGCAACAAAAGAAAAATATATTACAGATAGAGATTTTAGCTTAAAAACTATTCTGGCCTATTTGAGGTAGTATCGAGACCAACAGCAAATTGCAGTGGGAACGGATGACACAATTCGGCACAACGATCCGTAACAATTAACGCATCCTTACATAACAATGCAAATGAAAACATTATCTGATTCTATATCTAAACATTGCAGGTGTCGGTGATACAATTCGAAAATGGCGGATGTCAAAGAAAACTTGGATGCTGGCAAACACGTAGACAAGCACAACACAGGTAAATATAAAGGCAAGAGAAATGCAAAAACTTCGCATTTCCGCTTTGCTCCACTTCTAAGTTTTTTAGAAGTACAGAGCAAAGCACACTCGTGTGAAGTGACTTCAAAAGTTAAAAAAAATTCAACCGCTACGTCGCCGGCTGTCTTTTTACTTCACATGACTTTGTCGTCTGCTTTAAAAGGATTTTTTTACTTGCAATTCCAGAAACGTTTTTTAAACTAGAGTAGTTTGACCGGACAACCTATATTATTGACTGCGATGCGATAAGGGGAGCTACGCGGTATTATTAAATAAGGGGGCCGGCTAGTTTTATGGGGATGCATTATTATTTCATTCATATTGTAGGTACATTATATTGTGTCTATCCCTTTAGACTCGTCTAAGTAGTTTATAGAAGAGCATTCACACTTATTTTTCGTTACAGCTACAACTGATGAACTTCTGCGATGTTTTTGAATTTCGATATTCACATATTCTGTTGCAATTAAATTTATTGTCAGTCACTTTAATAAACAGGTTTGAACAATAATTATTATAATAATTATAAGAATACGATCTGATTGCCTCCGTGGTCCAGTGGATAGTGTATGCGACTGCTTATCGGAGGTCCCGGGTTCGATTCCCGGGTCGGGCAGAAGAGTTACTGGGTTTTTCCGAATTCTCAGTAGCAGCACGGAGTCTGGTGATGTGCCCGGTAGCGGCAATAGGCTCGCCCCCTATTACGTGGGAGCTAAAAATTCATGGCGAAATGTGGGTGTAACATTACACCTCTGCCTACCCCTTCGGGGATACAGGCGTGAGTCTATAAATAAATAAAAAAAAAACGATCTAGGAACTATTGGCATAGGTTGTTTTGGCATAGCTGATAAAATTATCTAAGACATTTTCTTAAGACCTTACACAATATGATTTAGCAAACTCTATTTAATGATTGAGTCAAGGCGTTCTTTTTCTTTCTCAAATTCATACTCATGTAATATTTAAATCATAGATACATTTGTTGAAATAACTTTTGGATTAACCAAATGCTACCTTATTGCCATCCGCATGATAACTGATCGCGGGATAAGGGCCGGTCTGATATATTCAGGTCAGCCTTTTATAAAACTGGGTACGAGTGAATCAGTTTTCCATCTGAATACTGGAATGGAACAGATTTCCGATATCCTAAGGGACAACCAGTAGATAACATTGGATTATATCAACCTTATCATTTCGATTTAAATGTAATATTAATACCTAGGTCTCTGTGCTTTCTGCTTGAGATAACGTGATTCGACATGAAAATACGTGAGATTCATTATTTATACTACTACTGTCCAGGCAAGTAGCTGTAGAACTTAAATAAATAGTGTCGCATCCTTCAGTATTTTTCCTAGCGAGATTATTTACTATTTAGCTATAATTTTTTAGACAAGCATTATTGTCAAATGTTTTAGCGGCTACCTACAGGTATGGTCTAAAAAAAGAGACTCCACAACCTTTTGAATAGCATCTTGTGCCAGTCAACTGCTGCAAAGGTTGTGAGGTAGCTGATTTTACTGATTTAAAGGCCTGAAGTGTTTTTATTAATTTTCGCCACAGCAGCTCAAACATGCCGCTTTTGCTGCGAGACAACAGTGAACAAAACGCGATTTTGATTCGAGCGTGAGTAAAAAAAGTAGCTTTTTAATTTTTCAATCTTCAGTGTCACGAATTGACATTGTTCAGCCATAAATTTGAAACATTCGAATTTTACTGTCCTCTGTCTCTTTCACATGCATATAAAAAGTGAGTGAAAAAACAAACCCCTTAGAATTCGAAATTCGATTTTGGAACGGCAACGCAAAAAAAAAGAAATTTGTAATAAAGAAATTACTTTTTTTTATATGTTATTGTTTACATGTTTAATTTATTATTGGATTTTAATAAAAATAAGTCAAATTAATAGTATAAAATTAGTATTTAACCAATACATTTTTATTTAGAATTACAACAATGATACATTTGAAAAATAAACATCAGGGACGCGGTATTATAACGCGATTTAAAAAAGTAGCGGGAATAAAAATTTCGCTGATGCTGATACAGTAAGTATAGCGTAACGTGTTAAATTATATTGATATATAAAATAATCGAAAAAGATGAGTGAAACTAGCGATGATGACTGTACTTTAACACCAGAAGAGTTAAATCAACAAGTGATTATGCAGAATTCAATATATTCCTGTTCATTTCTATGTCTCCTAAGTAATATGTGTTCTCACTGCTGTGGTGAAAAGACATGTGTGCTACACGAGAGCAAAGTTTTTTGTATCTCGTGCTGTTGAGTCCCTCACCACGCTCAGGATTCTAACTTTGATTCACTCGCTACGCTCGTGAATCAATCATAGAATCCTTCGCTTGCTCGGGACTCAAAATCAGAACTCGAAACAAAAAACAACTTTGCTCTCTTGTTGCACAAATAACTATTTCACTATATAATTTGTTCTAAATACAAATACGTAAAAAACAAAGAATAGCTATAGTAGGTATCATAGGTAATAGAAACGTTTCTTGATACTAATATCGTAACTCGTAACCATTGCGCGAATAGCACCCGCATTTTGCCAGATAAGTAAGTCAATACTCGCATAATGGGGGAACCAGTTAAGGTAAAAATACTGCCGTTCGCGTCGTGTTAATGTAATAATATTATATTTAGACTTAGGTACCTACTATGTGAACTATCCGTGTGGTGACGGATTAAGAATACGGATTGTCACCACCCCATATCATCGGAGCATATTATGCAGAGAACAGCACTGTAAGAGAAGGAAAACTTGATACAAACCCTATACCAACCCGTTTGGCCAGCGTGGTATAGTAGGTCAATTCCTCCTTTCAAAGGAGGGGCCTATTTCCAGCAGTGGACTGTTAAAGGCTGATGAAGAAGAAGACTATGTGAACTACGACCAAGCAAATTAATTTAAAAAGTGCCGAGTTGCCAAGAGTTCCCAATTTAGTATATATTTTGAATTATTTTGTACTGACACCGTACCAGATATCGAAGAAGAATTAAACATACTGAATGGTGCATTTTCGTACAGATTAGCTCAAATCTTTCATAATTAGGAGAGTCTTAACCGTAAGAAGAAAAGGTTAATGTTACTTTGTGTTTGACCTTGTCTATTAGATTTCACTGACTTTTAAAGTAGATGTCATGCTTTTACAGTACTCTTGTCTATTAACAAGGGCAAAGGGAGGAGAACTAAGGGCCTCAAGCCACTCCCAAAATTCTGTTGATCTTCAAGGAAAAATATTTTTTGGTGCTTACCTTGACCAAAACCAAAATACTGAAGCCGCCACTGTCTGCAAGATAATTATGTTAAATGTTTAGAAGAGCACGTCATACAACTAAGACGCGGATGACTAAACGAGAGACCAATGCAAAATAAATGATGATTTACAAACAGGTTTTGTTTCATATCACCATCATGTGATTTAATATGCATATTTCGTTTTGTTTATATATTATTATAAAACAGTTCGTAATCACACATTCAATAATAATAACAATATGTATCTAACAAGCAGTGAATAAAAACTTGTGCGATTTTGAAATCTTTGCACCCCAAATGGCGCCGTCACTCTATGGATCGAGTTTGAAGAGTAAGTGAATGAGTCCCGCCTAAAGACGTTCCGGGACTATTTATTTAAACCACCGCGGTGTCCTCAACGTCCCGTAGCGTCAGGGTCACGCTAATCGCATATGGCTTACTTTACCGCGATCTCGAAATGTCATCTGTGTTTAAACCGAATTGATTGATTACGTCACTACCTACGTCATCCTCGTCAATATAATGACTACTTATAGTAGACTACAAACAGGTGTATACTTAATATTGATAGATAACGGGTGAGTGGTATTTATTTGCGCACGGATAAGCGCACATTTTTATCAGGATGAACATGATTTTAATATTAATAGCACGTTCATGAACATATAGAACAGCTGGTCCCCTTCCCCTTTGGTTAATTAAATTTTGAGGGATCTGTATCCGAAAAGTGTCGACGGGATCCTATTACTGAGCCCATCTGCCAAACTGTCTGACAGCGGGACTTATGAAGGTAGTAGGTTAACTCATGAACTCTATTCTGTAGAGCTGACTAATTTTCATACTTTTACTGCTGCAGTATTATAATAAATATGTAATCCAAAATGTCAACCAAGAGAGAGAATTTAAAAAGTCTACCATACCAAGATATAATTTTTGTGTTTTTAAAATATTAATTTATTCATAACTGTATTTAATTCTCTGAATTCAACTTATATCATTAATACGATACAGCTTTACTTTTTCAAACCAATATAGTATCTCCCGTATGGTCTAGTGGCTAGGATACCTGGCTTTCACCCAGGAGGCTCGGGTTCGATTCCCGGTACGGGAATGTACCTTTTTGTAAAAAGCTTTTGCTGTTTTCGTATATTCTGGTTTTTATGTATTTTGTGACATTCAATTAACTAAGGAAACATCACCATTTAATTTGTTTACACGGCTTTAATCATGCTTCGAAAATAGCATTGAATTAGCGTTAATGTTGGTTTAAAATAAAATTATTCTTGTTTTAGCAGTACGTGATTACTAAAGAGGAAAAAAATGTATTTTTGTTTGTAATGGATAAACTCAAAAACTACTGGACCGATTTTAAAAAATCTTTCACCATTAGAAAGCTACATTATCTGCGAGTAACATAGGCTATATTTTATTTTAGAAAAAATAGGGGTCCGTAAGATATTTGGGTTTTTCGGGTACGCGAAGTAGTTCCCTCAGGACGCGGGTTAAACCGCGGGAAACGGCTAGTTGGTTATAATTAGATTGCCAAAGAACGTTTTCAAGTCAAGAATATTAAAGAGCATTGATTTGTAACCATGAGATCGATGCATCATAAATTAATCAAATAACTATTATTTATTAAAAGAAACCATGTTGGCGCCCATCCTTATTAGATGATGCTCATTCTTTGATACGTATTGCGTCACTAAATCATAATTGTGATTGACATAATTATTACGTGCCTGCAAAATAAAAACTATTGCTTCTGAAGTAGCAAGAAGTAAGATCTGGCAATGATCATTTAATTTTGATCTAGGGGCGACCTACGGGACTTTGGGCCTTGGGGGAGTTAGTGGCCACAATACCCCCGATGATCATTATTGCAAGATATTGTCATTTCGTTGTGTACCTTAAAGTTATAAGATACCTTTAGTCATTCTTACGTAACCAGAAAAAGTATATAATCAAACGGATTCTTCAGTCAAACCTACTTGTATTTGGACATAGGAAGCTCAAATTGCTGGTCATAAACCTGTAAATTAGTAGCCTCATCTCGTTGACAATAATCACACATTACGTAGGCGCTGCCGCATATCAACGTCAATCCACTTTCTTGGAGAACACACGATTATTGCTCTGAATGAACAACTGACATTGCTAATAGAATCGTCCTAGTTTACCACAAAACGTTGATTTATTGATTTGCCGATGTATGTGATGTATCTGGACAGTTGTCCTTGCACACAATCGGGCTTTGACTTGCATCTATTATTATCGTGCGACAAAGTTCACACATACATCCTAATTTATTAGCAATTGTCCCGACTTGTTTATTGCTTAATGTACGAGTCGGTGAAATTGTAGCCGATATTATACGTAACGATATTGTCCGTGTGGTGACGGATTAAGAATACGGATTGTCACCACCCCATATCATCCCATGGGTGTCGTAAGAGCCGACAGAGGGAGCATATTATGCAGAAAACAGCACTGTAAGAGAAGGAAAACTTGATACAAACCCTATACCAACCCGTTTGGCCAGCGTGGTATAGTAGGCCAATTCCTCCTTTCAAAGGAGAGGCCTAGTCCAGCAGTAGACTGTTAAAGGCTGATGATGATTATACGTAACATCTGAACATTTATCGTGTTACTTGCATTATCAATGCTTTTATCAATACGTAATCAATCATTATCGTACACTTTATTAAAGTAATGTTTAAAATCTGTTTTTAAATTCGAGTATTAATCTCCCGGACCTTTTTTCTTTAGTGTAACAATTTATTGTAGTTATATTTAAAACAGTAACATTGTCATTGGTTTGCGGAATGTAGATTAGCAAGTACCGTGAACTCTGACATTGAGGGAGTGCCTATTTTTATATACGACTTAGCATAAATCTTAGCGCAAAGGGTTCAAGAATCTAGAATAGAAGTACTGTAATAAATTACATGGGAAAAGAATAAAAGGGAGCGACCCTTGGTATAGTTTTTTGTAATTACGATTTGTTCAGCAAAACGGATTCAGACCGTTGACCGTGCCAGAGTTACTACAAATAGATCAGGTGTAGGTGGTATTTCTAAGAATACTTACAATAAATTGACACATCTCGAGTATGGATCCCCTCGATGCTGCAGTGAGGAGCCTTGACTTCATTTATCTGTGTCTATTATTTCATTCAGGTGTTTCCTACTGGACCTCTAGTCACGCGATTTTTTCATTTGCATTATGTTTACCGATCAACACACATGATTCCGTGCTACTGTTTTTTATGAAGCAAAATAAGTAAGCAGCGTTAGCAAAGATTTTAATTTTCGAGATTTTAGAAGCTCTAGTTGTCACGTAAAAACTATAAGACGTATATTATTGGTTGTTTGGTCACGTGCTGATTGTCGTGGCCGCTAACATAATTTTCGTACAAATATTTTTGACTTAATTTAATTTGTAGTACTTTTATTTTCATAAAATTATAAATTTAATTTCAAAGCCATGGACTTTATTTATTTACGAAGACATGTAGTAAAAAGCGCTCATGGTAGGTGACAGTGCGAGCAATTAGGTATCGGGGCTGGTTGGCTGGGGTGTTGAAGGGCACGATGACGCTTCCTAGAAGAATTTGCCGGTGCCTGACACCAGTCGCGCCTAGGTCTTGTGTCGTGCTAAGCTCGCAATCACTAAATTATAATTAGCTTAACTTTTATAATGATACTTTTGTTTTTTATGTGTTTATCTATTATTAGTTTAATTTGTTAGCTATTTACCTAGACTGTTGACGTCTTTAAGGTCGGACAGATCTTCCACTGTATGACAAAAAGGCGTATTTAACAATATTTGTGACTATGCGAAAAGTATTGTACGATTTAATGACGTAATAAAACACAAAAGAAGATGAAGTTATGGGCCATACCCATACCTTGACTTTAATAAAATAATGCTCTTTTAAATCGTATGAATGTTTCCAATTTATTGGCAAACAAGCAAAAAATAAAGAATTTCGTTTTAGAGGCTCTATTTTCCTAAATGACGTACGATGATTTGCAGTTTTGTATATAGAGCAGTTTGATTGATGAGCTGTTGGCGAAAGGTTAGAAGGTTTAATCACATTTTGGTGTAAGACAATTTCTGATAAACTTTTTCTAAGTTATGAAATTTGATGTACCTAGCGCGCGCCATTTCTTTCCCTGTATAATTATTAGCTTAATTATCAATTCTTATGGTTTTTTTAACTCAATAAATAGCTCGTAAATCATGTCAGCCGCTTCCACGCCATAGGTAAACGTGGCTGTGTGATATTTAATGAAATGTTTTTTTTTAATTCGTCATACCTTATAATTTTCCCACAGCTTTGCCATAAATAATGGATACATTATAAATAATTCAGCAATAAAAGCATGCCTACGCTTTTATTGAAGTAGTTGAAAGGGGGGACAATGTGTAAAAAATATTGAAATTTGAAAATAAATGCACTAGTTTACTAAATAGGTAATAAGTTTATTCGATATCCTCCATGTTGTTGACATTTATAGAAAAGTTTAATATCACTTTTTATTAAAACTTGATAAACAACAATAACATATCAGTAACGTTCCCGTGCAGGTAAATTTGTATGTATGTATCTATTTTTGTAGAGCTATATTTTCCCCTATTGTTTGTTGCTATTGTCACATTTTATAAAAATGCATTCATATTATTAATATTTATTTTCAGTCACCTAACCTTATTTTTAAATATGTATAAACAAACAAATCGAAAATAGTGCTGACTGCATATTGTGCTCGTTAAATCTGCCTTCATGATTAAATCAGAAGTGGGATTGGACGAGGCAACGGGGTCTATTGTGTTAAGTAATGCCATAAATACAATTAAACTCACTTACTCTCGTTAGTGTGATAATGTGCAGTGTCTTTGCCCCCGAGCCCCGGCCGTCATCACCCGGCCCCAACACTTATTGTTTAGTACTGGCGCTGAGCTCACAGCCCATTGTCTTCTCAAACCAGCTGGCCCGAGAGTTCAACAGGGCATTGCATACTCCTTCATAAATGATAAATTTATAACAATGGCTTACGCAAACGCCTAAATGATAAAATGTACTTTCTTAGCTTGCTTTTCAAATATAATGTCAAACAAAAGATCAAAACAATGGCTTTAAACGAGCAAATCACAATCAAACAATATACAGCACAATCACGAGATAAATGAAATTACGTCGAACCAGGAGTTGTTTGTGAACTATCGTCGGAACAAAAAGTTTTGCATTGTAGCAATGTTCCACATATTTCATAGCCATTCGCTATCTACGCTAAATGACGCGGCAGCAACTGGCAACTAAATGAAAAATTAGGTCGAATGTAGTCAAATGCCTATAGCTTAATAAATAGCCAGGAATTTGCATAGCGTTCATTCATAAGCGACTCGGTAAGAACTTTGGCCGCTCTATTGGTTAGATCTATTAAAGATAAAACCGAGTTATTTCTTTGGTTTATATCGGTCCTTTTATTACTTTTTCGGTTGACAGAGTGTGGTTGATCACGAAGATTTATTTCCCCTTCTCAATGTAGCGTACCCGCAACTTCAAAGGATCTTTTCTAATGCGGGAATTGGGTTTTATGTGGCTTAAGAGAATATTACATAATGTTTATATTGGGATATCTTCGTATTGTATCAATTCTGTGTTAAACGTTTCTCATCTCCTGCTTCTTTATAGCCAGCAATATTATTCTAGTGAACTGTAAAATCTATATAGACAAGTTATAGAGATAGATAATTTTTTTAATTCATCAATAAAGCCATATTGAGGTGGGCAATTAGGTATAATCTATTTATAAGCTTCTGGCCGCGACTTCGCCAGCGTTTCGCTAGCGGGACATAGGTAAGGTAGCGCACAAACTATTTTGCTGAAGGTTTAAGCTAGTGCAAAGTTTTATAAAAATCCATTCTACATTTTTTTGCGTCAACCAGGTCATAATGATACCTACCTAAGATTAGCAGGAGGATACAGCAAAAAATATCTTGCAGATATAAAGGCGAGGCCCAGGGCACCATTCGGGCGCGGCAGGGCCTATCCTGAAACTTAACACAATGTCGCTGATTAATGAACTGTGTACCGAACAATGGCGGCCTGGAAGGAACAACACTAACTTTCTGAACAATCAGAATCAATATCTTAACAAACTAGTTTTTGTATATAAACGTGCCATATAATAAGTTTAGGGTAGCTTTTTTGGTCTGCTATTCAGAGTTTCATAGCTTTTGTTATACATAATTTAATAAGGTAAAAAATGTGTATATCTTTTATCGATCTTAATACTGTGGGAATGTGCCTAATAATGAATATGCATTAATCTGGGCATTTTATAAATCCTAGTCATCTGGTCGTAGTTTGATTAGATCCGATCGTTCTTTTTCTAGGTAAACTACCTACCTATATGCTAAGTACCTTATTAACTACATTTATCAATGTTAAAATAGTTTCGTTTTAAATCTTCTACGACGTCGCACTATTTATCTACTCATGTGGCACTACGCCTTGATAAAAAAATCTTCTGAAAATAATGATACATATTTATTACTGAGCTGTTCCCAAAATACCTAATATCTTAAAAGCTAGAAAAGAAAGGTAAGTAAGTAGCAGGACTCCCTAACATAAATTTTCTAGACGTTCCTTACAAATAACGACCAACTTCGTGCTTAGGTAGCAATAAATTCAGGATCTTTTCCGTAGATCTTAATCACCCACAGTGAATGAAGTGAAAATCTGAAGACATACTTTGCTTTGCATTTTGTTAATTTCAGTAATGTTACAATAAAAATGATTACACAATCAACCTGTAATTAAAAAAAGCCGTTGCAGTGAATAACTTCCGCAATCCGCATGCTATGAAACATCAGATGACAATTCCCATCTAGGTACGTCTTGCGAGTGATTGGTAAATTGCCGGACGAGCTGGGTGCACACGCATTACTTCCCACCTCCTGTCTATCTACTACATTATGACCAAACTAGCAACGATTTTAATTTACCGTATAAGTCATTTAATAAAATATGGTATCGGTTTTAATTAGGTTCATTCTTAAACGGTTGTGTACCACGCCAAGTTTAATACTTTGGCCGAAATCGTATTTTACTATTCTTTATTTGGATTTAAGGACAACGCAAATTAGCTTCAGTCTTTATCGGTTTTAAATGAAGGTAGTAAATGTCGCCCACGGAGCAAATTTTAACCATTACGTCAATATAATTGTAACGATTAGTACAATTTAGTCGCGACATTGCGTGCGATTCACCAATTAGATGGAACTACCAATTAAAGCGGGTCTACAAAAATAAATTGCTAAACGTTAGTAACCGAAGTAATTCTTCCATTGCATCAACAAGGATATTTTATTGCACCAAAATTTTGTGGGAATAATTTAAGTACCGCGTTTTAATTTGTTTAAAACACGAAGGATTTATTTACCTTTTACATAGCACCGGCGACAAAAGACGTGGTTAAATGATTGCATCGTCATTCACTTATAAATAATATGAATCTTGTGCAGTGTAGATTGTACTAGAAAAAATATACAAGGCTTATAGAGTCTATTGTATAATATCTGCGGTGCGGAGGATTAATTTATAATACCATGATAGCTAGGTAAAATATGTAATGTATATAACAGCGGATATCAGCTTCATAACATTCGTCTGTGTTCCGGGCTTGTATCGTACCCGTTAATGTACTCGGCTGACACATCCTATACACTGATAGATGCTGTGGTATATGGCTAAGCTTTATCTCTGCTGTTTATCATTTGATTTATGATGCCATTCATCATAAACAAAGAAGAATACCTATCACTTAAAAAAATTGCTAAGTGCTCTACTAGGCGAAGGTCAATTGGTTGTCCAAATTCTTCAAAACGACTTTAGGAATATAGGATAGTAATAACTATCATCACCATCAGATAGCATTGTTAGTCGTAAAACGTAGTGGTGATATTCTCTTTGGGCAGTCTAGCCTTGAGAACATAGAGTCAACTACAGAGTACGTTACGCAGTACAGTACGTAATAGTTATATGTAAATGAATAGTGAACAAAAGCGAGGCGCGAGATTTGGCCCCGGAGATGTCGCCCGGCGCGTGAGGTCGTATACAAATTAGCGTGGCGATGCGCACGCGCATGCAAGTATTCGATTACGCGCACTGCTATACACTATAATGCGTATCAACAATGATATTTGTTTAACACAATATAGGTCATGTTAAGTATTATTTTACGTTAATACGAATGTAAATTAAAGTTTTACTGCTTTCACAAAGTTTATCGCGTTTCAAGATTGTCAAGAGATAAACTGAGAGTACGAGTAGGTACATAGGAATAATGCTCATTTCTCTTGCCATTGATGGAACTATAAAAGAAAATGGTTTTAATAACACTTATCGACTTACGGCCGGTTTCAATATTCGATAACCATGGATTTTGAGATTCGAGATTCGTGTTTGACACATTTTGTATGTACCTAGCTTATGTCAAAAACGAATTTAAAATTTCAAAAAAGGATTAATTCAGCGGTTAGACCACGGAACAGAAAATAGACGGTGCTTAGATTAAATAATGTATTTATTTATTGAATTTACTATGTTCAAGACAGAAGCGTTGACTAACAGTGGCATCTATAGATACTATAGATGTTACTGGATATGCCAAATCAGATGTACCTGCAATTGTAACATATCTATATAAAAATGTAAAGCACAGATGATTTTAATAAACCTTGCTACAGGTTATCTTAACAGTGGTTAGGGAGGCATATTACCTATGTATTATGCGTCCTTATCTACTATAATATGTCTATACATATTATAATAGATTAGTAGAGGATCTTTTTTGTTACACTATACATTTCTAATACCCAAGGATAATTAATTTCTTCAGGAAAAAAAGTCATCTTTTGCCATATCTCACGCTGCTATCGGCTTAATGTCGCCCAACGCCCAGTTAGCATACAGGCGTAAGACAGATGTAAAAAATTAAGATATACCTACGTGTATGTGTGATTGGTAGATCTATATCACAATAGATGTTTGCCATCCTTAGATGAAGGCTTAACAGAAAAACGAATACTAAGGTTCTGATAGCAGTGTTAATTTCAACATCTAATAACGATTATAGCATAAGGTTGTACTTACACTATTTTACCAAGGTTAAGAAATATCGAGAAGTAACAAAAAACGTGCCATATATAACGTATAAAATATTACAAAAATGTAGAGTCACAACATACTTGTATGCCATATAGTCAGTAAGTTACAGTTCCTCACAATGACTCCGAGATTAAAAGATTTACTGCTCACGTTACGAAAGACAAGCGGATGCAATAGACCTGAAACCTAGTTAGATAAGATAATATATTGTCATCCCATTACAAAGGTGTGTCCCCGCTGACCTATAACTTGACGCGGCAGGTAAATATTATTTCTAGTGATGATGTAACTAACCGCACTAGCTAGAATATAATGATTACGACACTTGAAGGTTAGGTGTCCGACTCCTTCATCTTCGTTTGTATTGCATATTAAACTTTCAGTTTTAAAGCAGAATATAGGGTAAGAACGCTTAAGAATACGTGTCCGATAGTACTGTCAAGTCGATAGTTTGTGACCTATAAGAAATTCAGAGCATGTGTATTGGTATATCATTTTCATTAGGAAACAGTTTTACGAGATTTAATGGTTGTTTTCGATACATTTTCTTTGGATGTATTCATTTTGAGAGCGTAGGTGTGGCTTACTACATACATACATACATAGACTCACGCCTGTTTCCACGAAGGGGTAGGCAGAGGCATATTAAACGCCCACTTTTCGCCAGTGTTTTGATCCCACGTTATTACGTGGGATCAAAACACTGCCGTGCTGCTGTGGCGAGCCTATTGCCGCTTTTCGTGATATTTTGATTGCCAGAGCCTCGTCCGTTGATCGGCAGGTGCACCACTTGCAGGTGAGGTTGGCTTGGGACCCTAAGTTCTTGGTGGGAACCATATGCACCCTATGTGTGGCTTACTATCGTAGCTAATAGCCAGATGAATATCGTGCTTGCTTAAATTAGTTAATTATTGACCTCTAAAATAAAGTTATATATCGTGCCTGCTTGTTACTGCGTTAGTCATTACGCGTTCGTTAATTGATAGATAAATTGTCGAACTTCGACTGTCAGTCAATATAAAAATGGTAGCATCGCTGGCGCCAGACAGCTCTATAAAACATCCAAGCAAATTGTACCCATTAAAGACAAAATGCATTAAGAGGTAGATTTAAAGTGCATGCGAAAAATAGAAGTTTTCCAACTTTAAATGTACATTTCAGAGTTTCTCTAAACAGGTGCCTTGGGTCACGCTATGGTTGTGGTTTCCTAATATATTATGTACTTATTCTATGCAAAACTAACTGAATTTGTGACTATTGGGGTAATTTAAGTAAGTACTGAGCTGTACAGTTTATGGGATCGATAAATCAGGACCAATTATTAGTTTAATCTTCCTTTTAATAGTCACGGTGGTGGTATAAAATAAATAGTTTATTGACATGTAGGTAGGGAAACTAGCAATATACCTACTACCCAATATAGTGGTGTATCAGGCGTTCGGATCCATACAGCAAGTTTAGGACACAGCTAGGGTAATGCTAGGATGTTGGTGCATGTTAAAACACAAATCATTATCCAAGCTCTACCTTATGGTAGAGTCTTGATGAATTTAATGAAGTTTTAGAATCTAAGATCTTATAGTCATGGACATGAGGAGTTCCTCAAAATGATAGTATGTAAATTATGACCTTATAACAGTTGGCCCATTGGAAAACTTTAAACATTTTATGTTTGTTTTATAGAATTCACAGTCATTAATGTCCCGCTACTAGTGTTGCCTTTAGCATCAGTGATTTATAATTAGTTTCTTCCACGCACGTCAACACGCATGGTGAGAAATGCTTGTATTATACAGTATTTCTTTATATGGTACGCAAATTGTTTATATTTATCAAATAAAAATATTATTTATATACAAGGCTAAAGGAATCTTCATTGTAAAGATTTGAGATTTGGGTGCTTAAAATCAACGTTTTCCCGATATCGCTACTTCTATTATAATTATTTACTCAAATCATACTCAGTACTCACCATTTTTTTTTCTTGAGGCTACCAGAAACTGGTATCCATAGTATTTCAAACAAAAAAATCAAACAAAATTCAGACAAACTTTCAATGTAATTATTATTTGCTACGCTTGATTTTGCTAGCTAGGTATTTGTTTGATAGCTAAATGAGTTAAGTTGGGTCTGCCCACATCAATCCGTGCTGTTTATCGCGCAAACATATATTCATCCCCACAAATGTTGGCATTTTATGTAGGACGGTGAAAAGTAACGAAATAAATCAATTGACTATTTATTACCTGTCGCCAATAATCAATTAACATAACAAAGAAGATTTTAATTCGTTACTATTATTTCATTAATATGTTTTTCGGATTTTATATATTTACGACAAGTCAAGACATTAAATAAATCAATTTATGTTCATTCAATTCCATAAAATTAATAACGCAGTTTTATTAATTTTGTAACATTTTTGTAGTAGAGAAGTATTCATAAACAGGAAATTTCAAAATAATTTGTATGCTAATGCGTTTTGATCATTTTTATTACACAATTTAAGCTTTCAATGATAACAATGAAATTGACATTGAAATAGTATTTTTTTATTCAGAATAACATTATCGTGTTGTTTGGTAGTGAAATAATACAAATTTTGTCGTAAATTTTATTCTGTATTTTTTTCAATGTCATGAATAGTAGTTGAATTGCATAGCCTTGCGATGCAAGGTGGATAGACAATCTTCAATCAAGTACCAAGCAGTATGTGCATTTTCCACCATAGAAAATATTATACAAAGGCGTAAAGTAAGACAATACATGTAAGTCTTTCTTGTTAATTGACAACAGCTACCATTATTATGCCACCACGAATACAATCTCAAACATGTAAATATTTCGCTCATATTTCTGGATTAAGTTTGTCCGTTATTAGAATATACGAATGAAGGAAGCCTTAAATTAAGTTAGCAAGAAATACAATTATCGTTGAAATATCGTTCTTACGGTACTTATAATAATGGCGAAACAGAAAGTTGTGATTACAAAAAGCTGTAGCAAGTTCACCCGTAGCTATGTTCTTAATTAAAGTGGGGGAAGAAAAACAACGCCTTGTTACATTGTAACAATACTGATTGCTTTTCTTGTTACCGTGTGAATGTGATTATATAAGAATACGTGAGATAAGCAACTTACACTGTCAACGGCAGTACTGCGTAGATAAGTGAAGGTATGTGGAGTAACTTGGTATATCTCATATAAATATAAGTACCTACATATCATAACCGGACCACCCGCAACTTCGGACGCGTAGATGTTATAAATCTTATAACAATCTGACAGCTCGTTACCAGATATGTCCCAGGGCGATATACCTTGTCTATCGTACAACTAAAATTGTCCTTTACGTAGTAGGTACAAGAGATTTAGAAGCTCTGGCTATGCTCTTACCGATAACGAGATGTCGGAAAGGAGGTTAGTTGGATAGTTTCTTTTCGGTGTCACTGAAAAGTCATGAAGAGCGATGTGACAACGCTGAAGTAGCATATATGCACTTACTATGGGCGATGGTCCCAGCGTCAGTAAATCGCGTTATCACGTAGGTACCTATTGCTGTACAATTTTATTATTGTCCTAATGCTGGCAAAGAAGTCCGCGGCTCCTCTGATAGTAGACCGTTCTTAGAGGCATAGTGATCTCTTACCATTTAGGCAGCCATAACAAGGCAGCACAAGTTGTACTCCCTTTGAAATGGCTGTCTGCTGCTGCAGCGGTCTACGAGCGGTGAAGTGATAAAACATTTGTCGTAGGTACTTAATTTACTCAATCTCACTGAACAACATCAAACAGTGGGTATAGAGTTAGATATACAACAACACGAGATTTGTGAAAATATTTAAAACAATTACAAAGGATTGATGTATTGAAAACAGTGACAAAAGTAAATTATCAGGGTACACACAAGAAGAAAGCTAATGGTGCAATTAGTATATAAATTTCCCTACAATATAGCTACCTACCTATAAGTATAAACCTTTATACTTAGGTACTTTTATAACGTGTCGATTTCAGCTGATCTTAGAATTTTCAATAACCCCTTACTCAGGGTATACATTGGAAACTACAGATTTTCTTTGCCGTCACCTCCGTTAAATCAATTCACTTTTGTGTATTTTGTAAGTAAATGAACTTTGTCTCACTAATTTTGTGCGGGCATAGGTTTAAGGTTTTGCAGGCGTCAAGGCCCATTTGAGTTACGCGTAGGTATTCTAATTTTATCGGGTCGGATTTTAACGCTCTAATAAGTAAAGTAAGGCGTCTATTCATCGTGTTCCAGTCTATATAAATAACAAGACTAGAACATAGTACCCATTCTATTAAGCTTGGCTAGGCTAACTAACTAAGTATGCCACAACTTTGAAAAGAAGGATAGGACGTTCTTTTCTAGTTTTCAAAGTTTCAATGATATGTAGAATTGTAGAGTTCCATAGGGCATTGCAACTTTTAAGTTAGTGTTTGAGACGTATGGGTTTTGATTACTATCTGTGCCTTGGGATTATAATAATTGTATTTAGATAAAACCGAGGGATAGAATAGGGATAGAATTCAAAATAGCCGTTTGACTGTATGTTGTAAAGCACAACTAAAAAGCAAAGATAATACTCCGGCACAACCATGAAAATGCACCATTAGGTGAGAGTCTGACATTCTTAAGACCAAACAATATTTAATAAAAACCCTGCAGATTATATATAGATTATATGATATTTCGATTTTGCAAACTGCTAGACAATGCTCTAATGCCTAATATCGCCTCACTTTATTGTTTTAGTCTTTACGCGATTTATGAAGTAAATTGACATAAATATATTATGCTGTATTGTCCTAGCCTATTCTATTATTATTCCTCCTCGCTGCACTGAGGAGACAGCATACAATTTGAATAGTTTTACAAATCATTTTCTAACTCAGGCCTGAAATAACAACTGTGGCAAATTTATTCCATAATACTGGCTAGTGCTGGCTAGTTAAAAAAATAAACTTTGAACTGCTAAATACGTAATTACTTTCCACGGTCAAACAACATTTTATGACTCCTGTTGATGTTTTGATCGTGTCACGTACTTAAGTTCCTCCGTAATTTTGTTTCCACCTTGTTCCTTAGGCACAATGCTACATTGTATGTAACTGCATATATACTTATATATTCATTAAAGATCTTATATGCGATGAAATATTTTAATTTGTTACATAGACACTCACGGTTCGGTCAATCGTCAATATCTTGGGCAGGCTAGTTTTGTCCCGGACTTTTGACGGGTTTAAAGACTGTGTTTCCTCTGTTGTAGTTTTCAAACCTTTATAGTCTTACCTATAAAATGGGCTATCGGATAGTTGTTCCTAATTGGTCTGTTAGTTCCTGGGATGCGAAACATAGCGTGGTTTCTGTAGCTGCGTCACCATTTAGCACTGAGTCCCGAGATAACTTAATATGGGGTGATTCACGAATTGAATAAACAGCCTAAATCCACACGTTACTTGCTTGTGAATTACGAGGACGAATCTTAAGAGGGCAAAAATGTGCCTAATGGTCACCTACTTAGAGAAAGTAAAAACACTTCTTACTAGAGTTGTTGATTAATCATGTAATCATAGGACACACATCGACAATGTTGCTTTACATGGGTAAAGCAACATTGTCGATGTGTTCGTTGCGAAACCGTGAGAGTCCCATTTCCTTATCACGCTGCCACTTACCTACTTGATTTCCTTCCGTAGAAGTAGATAGGAGTTCAGATATCCCACTTCAGTATTGATCATGTGTGTGACATTATAACCGTGTTGCAGAATAGCCTGCATTCGATAGAATTGCAAAAAAGACAATAAATTGAGGCTCAAAATGACGCTAGCTAGTCTGTATATAAAAATGCTTGCGTTACTGACTGACTGACAGACAAGCTACAGCTAAAACTATTGGGCGCAGGGAGCTGAAATTTGGCATGTATGTTCCTTGGGGACCGTAGGGGTGCACTAAGAAGGGATTTCTCGAAATTCCCACGGGATCGGCCAAAACGGGTAAATTAAAAAAAAATGCAGGCGTAGCTGCTGGCGGCCTCTAGTAATATATAAAATCCTTGCGTTACTGACTGACAGACAAGCTACAGCCAAAACTATTGGGCGCAGGAAGCTGAAATTTGGCATGTATGTTCTTTGGGGACCGTAGGGGTGCACTGAGAAGGGATTTCCCGTAATACCCACGGGATCGGTCAAAACAGATAAATTTAAAAGAAATGTGCAGGCGTAGCTGCTGGCGTCCTCTAGTCTGTATATAAAAATGTTTACGTTATTGACTGACAGACACGCTACAGCCGAAACTACTGGGCGCAAGTAGGTGAAATTTGGCATGATGTATGTTCCTTGAGGAGTGAAGGGGAGCACTAAGAGAGCATTTTTGGAAATTCCATCCCTAAGGGGGTAAAACAGGTTGTCAGAGTTTGTATGAAATATTTCACTCTTTCAATCGATTAACTTAAAACTTAGTATATTGGTTCCTGAAATGTATGTTTTTTGGTGGAGAAGTGTAGGAGAGTTTGTACAAAACATTTTATCGAAGCGAAATTTACGCAAGCGAAGCAGAGGGAAAAAGCTAGTTTATAATAAAAAAATTGGCAAGTGCGAGTCGGACTCGCGCACGAAGGGTTCCGTACCATCATCTATAAAAGAAAATCACGATTGTTGTATGTATTCTTAAATATTTTTTAAGTTTCTACCTGTTTATTAAGATCGAGTACCAAATTGCTTAAAAATTACGTTTGTTGTATGGGAGCCCCCCTTTATTATTAACTTTTTTTTTATTTACTGATTTATTTTGAAAGGTAATATACAACTACATATTCAGTGCAAATTTTAAGCGTCTACCTGTTGTACGTGTACCGTTGGTAATTTTGAGCAAAAAATACGAAAAAAAAACACGTTTACTAAAGATTATGTAACGGGTCTGAATCGTGTTAATGAATGAAAAGAAAGATGAAATACCTTTCTATTTTCCCGACGTTTTGGCATGGGTTACACCAGCCGTGGTCACGGGATGACTGTCATCCCGTGAATGTGTGCAAATCGTGGTAGTTTAAAAGTAGTTAAAAACACGTTTATTGTACGGGACCCCCCTTAATATTTTTTATTTTTTTATTTTTAGTACTTGTTGTTATAGCGGCAACCAAAATACATAATTAGTGAAAATTTCAGCTTTCTACCTATCACGGTTTATGAGATACAGCCTGGTGACAGACAGACGGACAGACAGACAGACAGATAGACAGACAGACAGACAGCGGAGGCTTAGTACCTAATAGGGTTCCGTTTTTTACCTTTTAGGTACGGAACCCTAAAAACGATCAAATGTAAGCTGCTCACAACAAGGCTTCCCTAGCATCACATGAGATATAACACAATGTATTATTCAAACGTTGTAAATAAAACATGGCGAACATTCTGTAATTTCTCACCTTGGTTTTTATTATTTATTGTTATGGCGGCGGTAGAGGAAATTTATACTGCGAAATATTCAAGTCTGTGTCTATCACGTTTCGTAAGATTCTGCCCGTTAACAGACGGACACACAGACAACGGCTTCCTAATGACATCCCGTTGGCAACTTAAGGTTATAAAACCTTTAAAATACCCAAACAAAGAATAGTTGTCTATTATATAGAGCGCCACACTGTGCTACACCGGAACTTCGTTAAGGCGTTCCTCCCCTCACGAAAAAGGAAGATCGCTCTAAAACTGTCGTTATAAAACTTAAAAATATCACATCTCATGTTATAAAGCTAATAAACGTCTTCAGGACTCGAAATAGATACCCGCTGAATTTGTGAAACCACAGCAATCGATATACTTTTTACACTTTGTATACTTATTACATATTTTATATATTTTTTATTTTTATAGTCTCACGCCTGTATCCTCGAAGGGGTAGGCAGAGGTGTAAATATTACACCCACATTTTGCCATGAATTTTTAGGTCCCACGTAATAGGGGGCGAGCCTATTGTCGTTACCTGGCACATCACCAGACTCCAGGCTGCTACTGAGTACTCGGAAATACTTATTACATGTGTATACATAATTACATGTACATATATGTATATGATGGTATAAGTATATAATATGGCTCCAAGCAATATCTGTCCGTATATTTTTTTTTGCGTTACTGACTGACTGACAGACAACGTACAGCCGAATCAATTGGTTGCAGGAAGCCGAAATTGGGCATTTATGTTTCTTGGAGAACTTAGGGATTTCTTGAAATTCCAAGGGGAGTGGGCGAAATCAACTAAATAAAAAAATGTGCGAGCATATCTACAGTAATTCTCTAGTATATAACTAGGGTAGTAGAGCCTTGCTGATTTCAGCACTTTCACACAACACAGACCAGGGAAGTACTACCCTCTTACAGAAAATCGACGTAAAGTAACAGTACTTATACTGTTGCGTTTCGTTCGGTTAGTGAGAGTGCCGGAGGCCCTATCCCCTATTCCTTCTCCCTCATCCCACTCCTCATCCTATCCCCTTTCCCAACCCTAAGGGGCGACAACGCACTTGTGACTCCTGTGGTGTTGCTTGTGTCCATGGGCGGCGGTAAATGCTTACCATCAGGCGATCCGTCTGCTCGTTTGCCGCCTATTAACATAAAAAAATATATATACTCGTACTTAGATTATGATGGTATGCCTAGTTGATATTACACTTGCTGCATACTTACTTGTATAATGCTCAAAAAAATATCTATTTTAATTTGATCCATCTTTGTAGAGCAAGCCCATTCAAAGACAGATCCATTTAAACTGGAACAATGACAGAAGTTATGTGTAGCTCGTACGTGGAAGTGTTACTCATATTAGTATTGTGTTGTAATTAGCATTTTAATTGTTGTAGTACTAATTGGTTTTGTTCAACATGTAAGGTTTATCTAAGGCCACGCAGGATAACAATAACCTTAGATATTGTGCTTACTTATTAATTAGGCTGTGCACATTTTTTTTTTTGGTACACTTAGTACCGAAGTTTTAAATATTGTTACCATGTAACTTACTGTACTTATTTACTACGGGAGTGCTTCAACTATTTATTATCTATAATTTGTCTATGTTTAAAGTAAATGTAAAGTTCATAAATAAAATATAAGGTTATTGTTAAATTAGCCTTTCGAAAAGTACAAGGAAACTGGAAGCACATATCAGTCTGCTGCGGACCTAATGTTTAAAATGTAGAGTACCTACTTTAAAAGAAACAAAATACAGGTAAAAGTAGAAACGTATCTTCTCTAAAATCGTAGATTCTAAAATCAATAGACATTACTGAATAAAATTTAAGTGAAAATAAAATAATGAGTAATAATAACAATAATTGGTAGATAACAGCTACGAATTTGAAGTTACCCAATTGTTTCCAAATAATGATTATAGTTAGGTTACTCTATCAATTTTATTCATTATCACGTTCAACAAACAAACATAAATCCCTTAACAAGAATTATCTAATTCTTGCTATTTTGTGATACAAAATTACATTTACTCTACCTCTATTTGTACAAAAATAACTGGATTTTTAAACAACTCTACGCTCACCGATTAAAACCAGCTCTACCGAAACATAATTATCAACATTAAGATTTTCTGTTAACTCACCCACATAATCTCTAAACACCGAAATATTTCACAGTTTTGTTCGGTTGAACGTGTAACTGGGAAGGTTTCACCCTTCCTAAGCTATTAGCAATGTGAAGGGTTTGAGGGTGTACGTGTACTCAGTCGCAAACCATTGTTAGGGGACCTACAGTCATGGGTTATTACGCTTTGATTCTATAGGATTATATGTATATGGTGCAACATGTGGATATAAACAACATTTCCATCACATGTATGATCGGATTATCGTGCAAATTATGAACGAAAAAAATTGGCAACGGTGTAATTTCTAATGTTTTTGAAAAGTAATCAGGTTTTATCTCGGTGTTGATTTAAAAGAATTCATGTTTCCAATAAATTGTTTTTGTAAATCCTTACGAACTAACCTGAGCATGTAAATCGATTTGTTATCCAAGAAACAAATTCATTTTACTAACTGTTTGATAAGGTAGGGCATCGAACTTTTCTTCAAGGTTTTCCTGGAAAATTAGACTAGTTAAATATGTAGTGTGTATGTTTGCACGTGCCTGATATTATAGTTGTCTTCTCATTTCAGACTAATTGCCATCTATTTAAAGACCTGTCAATAATCGATCACCAAATCTTACAACGTACTCTTCCGAAATAATAAAGAAAAATATTATTTTTCTTAACAGCGCCATCTAGGAAAACCTTATGAAATTAACGCACAACTCGCTGAAGGAAAACGGTTTGAACTCATTTGCGTCGCGCCTTGTGCAATCAATAATGTGAAGCACTGAGGAAAACAGTAGAGCTGCGAGTTTCGCTGGCTTTGAATAGATGGCGCTAGAAGGTTGTTGATAAATACATGTTTGGAAAATAAGGCAGAGCAATCAGTTTAGGAGAAGCGCCGTAGCGTCATAACGTCATAGTTTTGGAACGCATCAACAATTTATTGGGAATAAGCATTTATCAGGAATGTATTTAATTAGGTCACACTTGATCTATTTTAATTATAGAACGCCTCGTGTCTGCTGACTGGCACATCTATTAAATTTATGATTTATTAATCGTTTTGCCTTTCTGATCAACAGAAACCCTACCCTATCTTGGACTATTCAATAAATAATAATAACACTCATCTTTTTTGTACATCAAATCAATTTAGAAAAGTAAACAGTAACGTAAAAATAATCTGTTTAGTGGATAACAAAAAAAGGATTTATAAGAAATTAGAACAATTGAAAGGGGTTATGTTTTCAATTTGTATAATAATGTGATGTAATATACTGACTCAGAAATATAACCAATGAGCTAGAGACAAGCTCCTAACTCTTGTATTAGTTCATTATTAGTAATGAATATCAATGAACGCATTCAAACATAATATGTATATCTAACACGTTAAAAAAATGGGAACTCAATACAAAAGCAAATTAACAAAAGAAAAATTGTACTTAATACTAAATTAGCTACGTCATGCGTCACTCTTTCAAGGTATTTCCCAATAGGGGATTGAAGATGCGGCGTCATTCCACGGCAAAAAACACAACTACCAATTTATGACACGTTCGTCTATCTAGTTTATAATAGATATGTATGCATGCAACGAATGCACAATGACATATTAGACCATGTTTTTGAGTTATGAAACTCTGAGAATTTATGATGTTTTCAAGTATAAGTATATGTGGAGCGAAGTATAGACGTGAGGTATTTAAGACATTGTAGATTTTTCAGACTCTCTTGCTTTAATTTATCTAAAAATCTTTGGTAGAGCCTTATTACTGTAATATAGTGGTCAGTGTTTACAACAGGAAAAATGTCTAAGAGAAGCCGAAGACTAGGAAATGACATTCGTCTTTAACTTGTTGTTGTTGTGTGCAAGGTATGTATGCCAATATGTACGCAGCTTAAATGTAGAGACAGTCTCTACCGATAGCACGAGTTTATAAAAACGTGGTTTACTTCGATAAAATCTTTTTTAACATTTCCTTGCGAATCGCACAATTCAACGCAGAAAAGAGGTGGTATTGATTGGCCGATAAAAGGCCTGTGTACAGATTACTAGAGACACACATTTTTCAGTCGAGCGCCTGAGAACGGCACACGCACCAATTGGTCGTAATGTATGAAGGCACGCGATCGTGAGCTCGCTTCCTGGTTGGGACCAAACTCGTAATATTCAAGGACTCCTCAGTGACAATAACTTGAAAGTTTTTACGAGATGCGCTTAGCGACAAACATACGCATTATGTGACCTAGCATAGGTGCCAAGAAGAAAACCTTATCAACCGTCTATTGTCGATCTCATAAGAAATGGTTTTTCTTTTGACGTCAATCAAATGTTGACCATTTTTATGATTACGGATAGTTTGAAATAAAATGTAAATAGTGGACGTCATAATAGCGAATGACGAATATGAAAACCAAATTAAATATGTACAATGTCTTATATAATTAATTTGGCCTTTTCAATAAAATATTAGTTACCCAGATGATGACGTTCATTGGTTTTGTTTGTAAAGTAAAATGAGTTCAATGTTATCCATTATTTTCTGTGTCTCGAGATACAATGTCACCGAAATGTCGAGTGCCGTTATCCTATTTTAACCACTTTCCTTTCTTTGTTACAGGTATATATTCGTGGGAAGTAAACACCTGACCTTGTTAGTGTGAGAACGACGTTTGGCTCATCTTAAAATTTATGTACCTATGTATATCATTAGGTATAAGTAAAATATTATATTCCATCGAAATAAATATAAAATTTTCTAGAAATAACACTCATTCTATTGACCTAAACTATTTTTAAACGCATTCATTAAGAAATTGCGCATCAGAATTAGTTTACCATCTTTTCACATATCTTGATTACAGCCTGTAGAAGTCAGTAAATACTCGTAAATGGATCTTATAATTGATATATTCAATTTGGCTGTTTTCTTTTACAATTCTATTACAATTTCACGGTATGCATAATGTAGATGGTTCCTAACTTGGAAAAATAAACATCTTTCCAGGCGTCACAGAACTTGTGCCTTATCATCGCAATACTTTGTTGAACCAACTCCAAAATCAGTCTTGTGTCTTTTTCACTCATTATAAACGTGAAAAGGACATGTATTACGTTTTGAATGGAGAGTAGCGAGTGATCTTTAATAGTGTTCTTCTGAAGGGAAGTGGCCGGTGGTGGATGCGCGCGCACAATTTTCAGGGCGCAGGACGCTTTTTCACCAGAACTATGAATGTTTAGACAGGCCTATGCTTAAAATTTATGGAAAATTTTATAATTTTGTATATGCACTAAAATTTAACGTACAAAGAGAACTTTAATGACGGGTCGTTATTGAGTAACGGATTAATTTGATACCATGAAAGTACATTTTCATTTCAATTATGTGAATCTCTAATTGCTTAATAAAGTTAATCAGTAACCTCCTTTTAAAGAAACGCCATGTGATCTACGTGTGTACTGTAAAATAATAAAAAATCGTGCCTCCTCTGAACCTTTAGACAGTCCTCACGTACTTCGGCTGGCGATAGAGGCCGACGTATCACGACACTTCAGGTTTTGCCGGCGTCCATTGCGGAACGCACCCCTTGCTTAGAGCCTTCAGTATTATCATAAAGTATCTCAGTCATATTTCAAAGTAAATAAAGAGTGTTTCCCGTTCGTCTCCGGCGAGGTGAGTTTTTAGTTATGATAATAAACATGTGAGCACAATCACGGCTTCCCGCGATCGCACTCGGAACGTTCTAGTATTCCTGTTCAATAATATCACTTAACGTCTACAGTCCTCCGAGCAGTTATTCAACATCTAGTGCCTCTAAATATTGATCGTGTACACACTAATCATTTATGTATTCAGTTGTATTATTGGAAACGCCACTTTGTTATCACTCTCATTACGTTGGAAGCACCGAAAGCGTCACACGGGTAAAACGAATTATGGTGATTTGATTATACGATGAATAGTAGTTCGTCAGTGCTTTGTATAGTTCCATCCCACAAGTTCAAACCTGATCTAGGTTTAATCATTCAAAATAGGTTCTAGTTAAATACTTCCTATAAGACGACCCACGTCACAGATATCAAGGCAATTAAAGTTTTCCCCCGTCAATTGTACTAATTATGAGATAAGATATTAACTTCAATTAAGATGATTGACTTCGAAAAGGCTTTGTTGATTTATACGCACATTTATTAGTGGACTTCGATGTTTGATCTTTGCATCACCAGCTAATTTATTCAGAAATTGCATTGTTATCTATCTGTTGTGCGACTTATATGTAGGACGTGAGATTTGTTACCTAAATGTATCTCGATGATGCGTATCCTTCTGACGCGTAATTCCACAAACTATCATATTTGCGAGTATTTCTTTACTCAAGCTTTCCTTATTAGTATTTGATATATGAGGAAAGATATACTAAAATAGATATCGAAATAAAATTGTCAAAAACTGAGAAGTACACGTCAATTTGCATCATGTCAATCAGATGTTGGAAACGAACGAGCAATCCGATCGTTAAGTTCACTTGTGTTAAGAGAGCGTTAATCTTGGGAGCGACTCAAAGAGTCAATCAACCTCGTGTAGGTAGGCATTCAGGCAATTGGATCATTTGACAGATCCGCCGACACACTGACGCCTACAGCAAATTACTTTTTTCTGCCGAACTATTCGTTAAACTGTTGTGCAATGTTTTATAGTAAATAACACTAATTTGTACTCGTTAGGTAGAGTCCATTTGTTTCAATATGCGTAGTCCACAAGACAAATGGTAGGTAGGTAATAATTAAAGTAACACAAGACTCCTTAATTGCGCAGTCCACTTTTTTATATTGTATTCTTTTCTGATTCATTGTCCTTGGGGAAGTGGTCGCTCAATTTTGGGAGATGACTCATCATTTTACCATCACTGACTCAGTTGTAATAGCATTTTATTGAATTACGGGTAATGTGATGTTGAAAACAAACGAACTAAAGAGCTCACGTGTTATCTGTGAATAGTCTATTTACAAATACGTATCATCATTTATTAATCTATTTATAATGAGATTGCTTGGAATGACGATAGTGATGTCAATAAATAATAATGATCGACGTAATATTTCAGGTTTTAACATTAAGTTAATAGCTTCCTTTGCTCTTTGTTTATTTAATTGGGTAAAACAAGTAACATGCTCTTTTTTCGTAATAAAGAGGCCGTTGACCCTCTACATAATTTATTGAACTTCGTACTTAGACCGTGTGTACATAGACCTGGTATTTTCATACACACCGCATGCCATGCTATAACAAATAAATTGGTAGCACGCGGTTCACTCTGAACCTTATGGGCATCAGAAAAAAACAAGCATTACAATATTGACGTCATATATTCGATTAAATGATATTAGAAGAAAATGTAAATGATGACCACATAACTGAATTGACTTTGAATTAATTTATTGTTGGTAAAATAATATTTAATTAAAATTTAATGTTAGCTATATTATTGCTATTTCACAGCACGATTCAAACATTGAATAATTAGTTATTCATATTTAACTACTTATATTAAGTACAATACTTTTGTACAATTATTTGTCACAGTCACTTAAAAATGAATCTGAAACACATTCAGCAAAATCATTATATCAATATGCTTTCGTCATGGAAATGTACCTACTGCCGTGCGGTTTTCCACCAATTATCACAATTGTTAAATAATAAAACTTATCGCTATAAGCAGTTAACCGCACAATGGTTCTGACGCACTTCGACTAATACCCGGGCTAAATTTCTCTCGATTTGTCTCCGACATTACGTAGATCCAGCTTGAACGTAACGAGGCGTATTTTTACATGACTTTCTTGAAAAGCCCGTCCACCAAAATGGCAAGTTGCCATTTATATTTCAATATTTGTATTCGTCGTCCAGAATGCGAAGCTACCCTATTCTTTGTGGGAAGAATTCGAGGGGTTGAGGGTCGGCTTGTGGCGGTGGTGTGGGTGGGATGTCGTGCTGAGGCTTCAGTAACCACGGATTATTCGCGCCTTGTTGTGTCCCGTCGCTCCGCTTCTGTCCGCTTGCCGATGGTGTCAAATGTAGTTGAGGCAATTGACCCTTCGGGCACACTGGTGGTCTGTCGGATTTAGGCTGCATGTTGCTTCCTGAAAGGAGAAATTAACATTATTAGAAACTTCTAGACTGTATTAGAAATGTGATGATAAAATCATAATTTAGTATAAAACGGTAAATAGTATGATTTCTATTTTGAATTTGATTATGAAATGATAATTTATATTAAGTATATTTAAAAATGGGCAATGTAAATAACAATGTACAATACTTACTTTCAATGCTTAGACTGAGGTTATCCAATTTAGACGTGATCGCTAGTTCACCGTTTACAAACATTAATATTTGTGATAGAATATATTTATGAGCGTACAGCGTGGGCTGACGGCTTGATACTAAATGTGCGATGGTTAGATTGGCGGCGCGGTTTTATATCGGCAGTGAGTCACATTTGGCAAGAGAACTCTCCATGCTGACCACGTCACTTGGCCGGTGACGCTCGCTGTTATGACGGCAGCGCGATTTCCTCGCTCAGTCTCGCCGCGACTCTACGTCTGTACTCGTACAATAAAGCCACAATGTACAAAGCACTGCCACCCCCTTAATAATATCTTAATTTAGAAATTACTTAAATTACTCATTTGCAACGTTACATTTGGACGTCAGCAAATAAAACTAATAATTTCACTAAACATTTCTTTCTTCATTTACTGATTCATAATTATTATAAAAATTATGATTAGATAGTAATAAATTCGAATACAAATGTATTAAAATAGGTTAATTGAGCTTAGGTATAATCCACGCGCTTATTATTTTTCTTAGCAATAACATCGGTCCTGACTTGTATTTGGACGTGATATGTGGATTGTAAATGTTATGATGATACTTATGATGAACCGTGACAGTATAAAAAATATAAACCAAAAACAGTATCCCGAAGATAGTTACAAGAGTCTTATTGCATTTTGAAAACCAATAAAGAATCAAGAAAATTATTGCAATGCACTAGGGTTATCAGACTCTCTAAGTAAATAAATAGTTCAGATAGTTTTTAGACTTCTTTTAAAAATATTGGAACGGCAACGTGAATTACGGATGTTTTTGATATTTTCTGTTCTTGGCGACGTTGATGGTACATTCGCTGTAACTGCTTCCATAAATCTGTTTTAATCGGCGCCATCGGGCGCTCTTATTTGCGGCAACAAAAATATAAAGAAGACGGCATATCAGAACTATGTCAAGGTCATGTTTATCATACCTATTTTATTATTTTTATTCGATTTTAAAGTGAATTGCATAAGTACTTATTACTCTAGCTGTCCGTAGCCTGATAATAAGCAATCAAGATATCCCGTGCCGATTCAGATAACCTGTATACACACTTTCTGACACAAAGATAGCGATATTTGTTTTTTAATTAATCAGGAAATTACCAATACAGTGTGAGCACATAATATTTGAAAGGATTTTGTACCACGTTGATAAGAAACCTTTTATTTGTTTACTTTCAGACGCCGGTGTTATCTTTATGCGTTGTAGGCAAAGGCTTTAAAATATTTCCATTTGCGTATTTTGTAATATTCAAATATTATACAACGTTATACAATAGATAAATGATAAGCATGAAAACATTTGTGAGTACGTTTCTGAACTGTATCAATATTAAACTCGTACGCTCTGATCAGAACATGCATTATGGTGAAGCTTGATTGTCCAATATACATTACGTAATTTACAAATGTTCCATGGTTCGTTTGTCAAAACAATCGGTCTTTAAAGCATTTCATACAAAGATACATGTTTCTCCCGAAAATGTCTTAATAATGATTGCCCTAAAAGAATGAAGTTTAAAGTACTAAATTTACATTTTAAGTCATTTCAACGTGTTAAATAGATTTTGAATTTTCTTGTTAGGGTGTTTGTTGCGAACGTACATATCTCTGTAACGGCACAACTATTTTCCTTACAACTTGGTGTATCATTTAGTGCTTGTTCTATAATAGTAAATATGACGGAGATCTCCCTTTTTCAGTATACCATGTTTTTGGTTATGAGCGTCAATACTATATTTTTCGACTGCTGACGACAGTTTGTAGTAGTTCCTTATAACTCTATTTTGGTAACCATATTTAGACTAATTATCATCCAAGCGCTAATTTGGGGTCGTGGTCGTCGAGAATATAATTTGAAGAATAAATATACAGACAAATATAGAAAGAAAGAATACGACTAGTTAGACTTTGTTGACTGGTCTAAAAATAATGTGCGCAGAAATGAGAGATTTCCTACGTTGAATTGCTTGTTCTTAGGCGAAGAATAGGCGGGTGTTCTGAACACGGGTTATTACGGCGAGTATTTATTTCATGAAATTTGGCTCTTTTGAATAAAGGCAGAATTTATAAGCAAATCAATTGAATATTATTATATCATAGTATGAATATTTTGTGCCTAAGACTTATATAGTGTTTGGACGTCTTCTGTTGGTATGCATTCATTATTACGTGAATGTGACGTAAATATATTTAGTTTGGGTCATTAAGATCTAGAAGAATTATTATTGATTGCTTTTATCAATTGACCTTCATTCAACATTGAAAAGTCAGTTTCAATGGCTGTTTGATTGTAAAGATATGCGAATTATGTCATAATTAATTGGCTTTACATTTCACTGTAATCCCAGTCACGAAAATGTCGTTCTTATTTATGACCTGTCTTTGTTTAGGGATATACACGACCCTTGTTCAATTAATACTGTAAGAGCGAAAGTCGCTGTGTTTCAGTGATTGTAAAGATTTGAACATGTTTTTGATGAGAATGTAATTTTATGCTGGACCATTAAATAGGCTAATCAGTCTGTAATTATCCACTTTCAAATGAACTTAGTACTCAATTAATTTCCTTGGTCAATATGTTTGGAACTTTGGAAACATCTTTTTTTGCAAATTTTCAGTTATCGTTCAAAGATTCCTATTCTACAACGCACTAGTATATAATTATGCTGGTTAGTCGTGAAACCAGCCATTGCCAAGCAAACATGAGTAAAATCTATTGATTTAATAGTTCAGCGTAAAAATTCTTTAGAGTTATTGAAAATCCGCATGAAATATGGCGTTTAGTATATATATAATAAAGTAAATTATATTTTTGTACTATTTGTCCAATCCTGATTCAATGACTACCATAACAACTCCCTTGCTTTAGTTCTGGAACAAAATGAATCGTACGGACAAATTGATATTCGTGCATATAATTCTACCCCAGCCGGCCTTATTTTGAAATTCTTGCATGGAAATGATTTCCGTCTTGAATGTCGAAATTGGATTACAGTCCTACTTATATCATAATTGAAACAAATAGAATAATATGAGAATTATATCCTACACTTTAACTTTTAATTCGCCATGCGTGTTGAACAGCTATTAGCCATTAATGAGAGAAGTGTTAAATTGTTGTAAAGAACATTCCCAACAGTGAAGCATGTGTTGCTAACGGTTGAAAACAATGTATTACTCAGTCTTTACGACATACTGAACTTAGGTCACCTTCAGGTTAATGAACAAAGGGTAATGGTTGGTGAGAAAGCACAATCAACATGATGAAGGTCGGGCCCTCCCAATGTAGGTGACTCCCATGGGAGTGGCGGTATGACGATGCCCCGGTGCGCCCAATATCACGTCCCATCACCGTCCGACCACGTGCTCAGTGCGTGCCAATTGCTTCCAATTCTGTTCCACGACGTAAATAAATTTTAGTCTCTCCACATCTCTTTGTCATTAGCCATACGCGCCTAATTGATTTTTAGAAACAGTAAATTAGTTCATGCGTTTGCGGTGACGTAGGCACGTCAGTCAATTTATTTGTTGTACTGCTTTAATTAATTTTATGACGTAAACAAAGGAATTAGAATGTCGCAAGCTTTGTTCCTAGATAACAATGTTCGTTTGGTAATGTTTAGCAAGTTAAATAAACGAATGATAAGAAATATCAGAAGACTGATGGTGACGTTTCTTTGTAATAGGCTTGTGTCCTAAAAGGTAATTAGCGATTGATTCGTTCCTTTATTAGATGTTAAACTGAAATACGTGATTTTTTCTTCAAAAATCGATCAGCAACATTACTAATTACGGCTTTTTAAAAACCTTTTTGAATTTGACACGAAAACGCTGTGCTGTAAACTATCATGGCGGTCGAGTGATATCACAAAGTGCAAAACAAAACAAACCGTGAATGAAGTCTGGTCTGATGTACCCACTTTTATTTTGTTATATTTGATTTGACAGGTCAAAAGTTTGACGTTTTAGTTGTATTTACTACTAAAACGTCAGCAACATGAATGGCGGAAGTACTGTTTGACGTAATGCTCTCTGATTGGTGTTCACTGTCACAAGAATAAATAAATTATTTTTAGTTTTAGAATCCTAAAAATAATATTAATCTTACCTTTTTATAATAAATAATAAACTTGATTGGCATCTTAAAATCATAATGAATCTATAGATACTACAATCAAACTCATTTGTTCTTAGTGGGCACAAGCCTATTGTGCTAATGATGAAATGAAATATGTGCTAACATGATCTTACACTTAATACTTGGATATTGCATACAACAAGCTTAAAATAATAGCGATAAAAAGTTAGAGCAAAAAAGAAATGTAAGGCGGTTATTGCGTCACTGTTATATGTTTTTATACTCTGACGTTAGTACTTAATAGCCAAGTCCTTATTATTATTAACATTATATATAATTATATGATTGTATATTAAAAATCGTCACGTGTTACAATTAAAATACGGGTTGTTAATGAGGTAATACGGTTTTAGTAAAATTGATTGTTAATGGTCTCAATTATACCGACATGCATTTATTTTAAGCTTTTAAGAGTAAGAAAATATTTTTGTAAATATTATTATGGAATTAATAAACGTTTTTTAATTGCAAGAACGCGTGTGATAAGAATTGTTTAAAGGGTTTTATACTTCGGCAATATGTCACAACATACGTATTGATTTTAAATGTAGGAATTATATAACACGAATTAGGGTCGAGTGAAAAAATAATGCATTTTATAGAACTGTTCGCCTATTTTCTTTAAATTCTTATCAATTTACGTAAATTTTTCTTACAAATGATTACGTAGCCTAGACTTGTGTAAGTTCATTTCAATGTTAATCTATTTAAATCACGCCATGGAGTCGATGGAAATATCTGGAGAAAATCTTTATTTACTTATAAATAGGAGCGTGGTTTATTTACATTGTTTATATAGAAATAGCGAGTTCCTGTTTTATGACGGCGGACCTACTTGAAGAAATAGTTCATACACATATTTCTGTCCACTGGGCAATAGCCGCCCGAACGCCGAGCTTCATCTATGCTAGTTTTCCACAAAAGCCAAACCGTCTCCTTTGTTTACCTATCATCATGCCTTTAGGTACAATGTTTATTGTCTTCAAATAAGGAGGGACATAGATAACATCTAGGAGTTATTGTGACATTGGGAGTTTAAGCGTATTGCGAACGTTTTGTGTCATCATCATCATCAGCCGCATATGGTTCTACTGCTGGGCACGGGCCTCTTCTCATTATGAGAAGGGTTAGGCCATAGTCCACCACGCTGGCCAAGTGCGGGTTGGCAGACTTCACATGTCTTTCGAGAACATTGTGGAGAATTCTCAGACATGCAGGTTTCCTCACGACGTTTTGTGTAATTTAATTAAATTAATTGGATATCTATTGTACTATTATTAAGACTTAAGTTTTCTGCACTCATTCTCCATATAGGGGTACCTAAGTTTAACTATACGAAATTTTGTACCCCTCCTTTCTTAGCAATTTTGGTTAAAAGGAATAAAAAGTTTTACTTCAGACACTATTTAGGTACACAGGTATACAGAGTGCAAGACAAATTTTGCTCTTTGGTTATACTTAGGCATGAAATGTTATAAAAGTAATTCAATATAATTTAGGCAGTAGTTACATTTTTATTGAAGATAGTGGCTCTCATATTCAATTTCCTTTTTTGCTGTATTATTAACATCAGCCACTCTACATAATATATTTAGGCCACATCGTCAACTTCTTCGATTTTTATTATCGCTCGTAAACAGATATTAGGTATTCGTCCTGAAAACACTTTCGCAATATCAGGAATATTGTATTTGATAAAATCGATCAATAAACGCTTTTTATTGTCAGAAGTAAACATTGTAAATCCATTTGCGTGTTTACGAGTTGCACTTCAGTAAGTAGGTAGGTACTTTCGCTCCAGAATCCTGTACGTGACCACGTTTTCCATAAAGCAATACGAAAATATTTGGCTCACATACAAGTCTAATACAGCCATCATGATTGCACTAGGCAGCCTGTATAAGAAATAAATATTTTAACATATTCCGATCGAACGACCAACCCTGATGGCATTGCTGTCCCTTCACTGCATAATTACTTAGCTCTGACGACACTTGGAAAGAAGTGAAGTAGTTCTATTATTAGAAAACCACACACCTTACGTTGTAATGTACCTGTGCATGAGTCGATACGAGCTAAGTCTTCGACATTAAGTGTCTGAATCAGGCGTGTCTTAGTAACTCACTATCAGTATGACGCGTTTGATACTAGAGTTCTTTGAGCCGTTAAATCCATTCATAAGATCTTTACAATCGCTAAGATTGCACTTACATGATGATTACGTTATAAGTTTATAGTCTACGTTCGCATGAGCATATGGTGTGTTCGTATAAACCAAATGTCATTCTGCCATTGGTAAGAAATTTTAAAGAAGTCTGAGTAAGCACGTCAAGGCACAGGTACGGTGACTCATATATTCATGACTTGCTTCGTAGCCGTAACATAAGTAACTTCTTGACGTACATACATACACCGTGAACACGTAAAAAGATTATTCGTCAGACGATTCGTTATCTGTTCTTAACTCGTAGGTGATCTTTATTCAGCTCTTAATCATTGTTTGGTTTCAGCTTTCCACTCTTAGTCAACACCCACTCGTAATTTCGAATCTTGTTTTGGGGAAATACAATTTAAATTCGTGCAGTAACTTTTTTAATCCGAAATTGCTTTAAGATGTACAAACAGAAGAAAATTAGATTAAATTAGTTTTCCTAGTGCGTTGTGTTAGAGATTAATCGCCGCGTCACGGGGTTTTACCAGCGTTTAACGGACACTATGAACTTGAAAATAGACCCGTTATGGCATAGAATAACTGTTTATAAATAACATCATAATATGTAATGATGTAGGTATATTACACACATTATAGACAATAGTTCGAATCCACGGCACGCACCAATGACTTTTCGGAGTTAAGTGCGTATTAAATTGTTAATTATCGCTTGTTTATCGGTGAAAGAAAACATCATGAGGAAACCTGCATGTCTGAGAGTTCTCCATAATGTTCTCGAAAGACGTGTGAAGTCTGCCAACCTGCACTTGGCCAGCGTGGTGGACTATGGCCTTACCCTTCTCATAGTGAGAAGAGGCCCGTGCCCAGCAGTGGGACAGTACATAGGGCTGTTGATGATGATGATGATGATAGACAATAGCTTTATAATTAAATTGCTTCTTTTCACTACTTGCCATTCAAACCTTAGCAAACATTAATTCCGTCGTTTTGCAGAACACTTGTACAAAACCTTATAATGCAACAATGACATCTTCGGATGCAGTGCAAGTTACTTAATGGTTAGGTATCTAATATCATAATTATGTACTAGACACAACGTACATTAAAATAAAGTGAATGATAAGTGTCGTCTCTATTGATGTTTTGTGTAGCCTTCTGGACCAGGTGTGTGTTGATAAGAAATACTCGCTACGTGAGGGTTACACCTGGTCCTACTTGTTGTTTGTCCATACGTGCGTCTGCATTCATATTATCAGTTATTCTTAAAGACTATCTTCTTTGTCAGTTTTTCTTAAAACAAGGACAAACGAGCTATAGCAACAAGCAATAGATTGCTTGATAATGAGTTGCTTAGTAACCCAAAGACGAAGGAAAAACCATATTCGCCCTCTTCTAGCTGTACCTACTTAATTATTGTATAGAAAATTGTTTTGTAAATCTCACACCTCATCCAGTTGATGTATAAAAAAACCGGCCAAGTGCGTGTCGGGCCACGCGCAATATAGGGTTCCGTAGTTGCCCATAATGGCCATTTTTGATAATAACTTCTGTTTCACATGGGACTAAAAATGGGCATCTTTAAGATTAAGCCAGCGCTCCCATTGTAAACTCACAGAAATAGGTATTTATAAGTTAACCGACGATTACTCGTAAACTAGTGATGTCTACTTAGCCGTGATAGTTTTCCTTTTAAATTCGTTATATGTACTACATTAGTGATTTTTTTCACCTCTTCCAAATTGATAGTTTAGCCGGCAGAGGGGGGGACACTTGAGTCTAACAATTTTTTTCACTTCAAAGCTTGATATTTGACAAACCAATCAATTGATCGAAAAATGATTTGAGCAAACTAATAATATTTTTTTAAAACCTATCCAATGATATCCCACACAATGGTGTACTCAACAAAAAAAAAATCAACCCCACTATATATGTAGGGGAGATACCCTTAAAAAATATATTTTCCTAAATTTTATTCTACAGTTTTGTTGCAATATTGTATGTCTATATTCATGTCAAATATCAGCTTTTTAACACCAGGCGTCTTTGAGCTAGGCTGCGGACGGACAGACGGACGGACATGACGAAACTATAAGGGCTCCTTGTGGACTACGGAACCCTAAAAATGATGAAAACCGTCTATTGAGAAAAACATTCTTGTTAAACTAGTTATAATATACATAGTAGGGATACAAAGAGAAAGATCCATCATTCAAGATATTGTTATTTTTTTCGTAACTATTATAGAGACATCTCCATAAACATAGGTCTCTCGAAAAAAGTTTGCTTGTTTGATCTGATAGGTACGGAGCTAGAGTGGACATTATTTTTACCCGACTACGGCGAAGCCAAAAGGAAGGATAATGTTTTTGGCAGTCTATGTATGTATGTTTGTATGTTCCACCGTAGCGCCTAAACTACCGAACCGATTTTAATAAATGATGTGTCAAAAGATTCGTAGTAATGGCGCGGGTGACATAGGATATACAAATTTTATCGTTTTTTTTTTACGTAGTCGGATTATAGTTTTTAAACTTATTATAAGTTATTATTGGCCGAGTGGTTGACGGCATAGAATACAAGTGTCACCACCCCTTATCTTCCCGTGGGTGTCGTAAGAGGCGACTAAGGGATAACACGATGCAAATACCATCTTTGCGTAGAGACGGAAAACTCGACATCAAATCCTATACGACTGCCTCGTTGGTCTCGCGGCATAAATGTGCGCGTGGGATCGGGAGGTCCCGGGTTCGATTCCTGGGTCGGGCAGTGTTATTGGGTTTTTCTGTCACGAAATTCTCAGTAGCAGCACGGAGTCTGGAAATGTGCCCGGTACGGCAATAGGCTCGCCCCTTATTACGTGGGACCAAAGTATATCTGGCGAAAAGTGGGTGTAGAAATACACCTCTGCCTACCCCTTCGGGGATAAAAGGCGTGACGTTGTGTGTGTGTGTGTGTATAAGTTATTAAATAATATGATATATAATTCAAAATACTTTACACATCAAAAAAGTCTAAGCATCACATACAAATTTCAATTTTACAATGTGTTTTCGCATTAAATCCTTAGTTTTTTCTTATTTATATTATTTTTTAATGCTTTTTTGATATTAAACAACAATTAGTTTTTTATTTTTTTTAATAATCTTAATTAACAATGATTACGAGTAAGTACTGTATATAGGTACGTAGTACAAAGTAAGGTGCCTAATCAACTAAACTTAAACTAAAATTAAATGGTTGTATAAACATTGCATAATTTAATACAAAGTGTGGCCTCCTCTGTTATTGAGAACTTGCTAGCAATGAAATTTTAGTAAGTCCATCAGTTGTTGGGTTGTTGTCACTCCATCCAAGTCGTTTAAAGCACGTCTCTGGAGCATGTCCCATGCATGCTCGATGGGGTTGAGGTCTGGCGATTGTGCAGGCCAAGGCAATACCAGGATGTTTTCCCTTGCCAAGAACTCCCGTGTGTGCAAAGCTGTATGCGAAAGCGCATTGTCATGCATCAACATAAAATCGGAGCCAAGCGTTTGTGCGAATGGACGGACATAAGTCCTTAGATCATCCTCAACGTAACTTACAGCGTTCATGTTACCATTTACAAAAACGAGCTGAGTTCGTCTGTTCTTCATAATGCCCGCCCATACCATAACTGTTGAGCCGTTGTATAGATGCACTTCCTGAACACACCTCAGTCTTTCAGTGTTTCCAAGACGACGGTACACTCTTACCCTTCTAGTATCAGGCTTGAACCCAAACCGAGACTCATCGCAAATAAAATTTTATCTCATTGTTCCCGGCTACATGTAATGTGTTCCCACACACACCATTCATTTCGACGAGCGTGATTCACGTGACGTATCGGTGGGCACCTAATTGGCCGTCGCGCTCGTAGGCCATACTCATGCAGTCGATTTCGCACAGCTTGGCAGCTAACAACAACACCACTTGAATTTTGTAGCCTTAAACCTATCTCTCGGGCGGTTAACATCGGCTGGCGTCTTGCAGTCAGTTCAAAATCCAAATTTGTTCAAAACTTTTTCAAATTATTGTTTAAATCATAAAATTGATACAGAATACTAAATTTTAATAAGCAAAGAAAATGCTATCGAGAAAAGGATGGTACGGCCGTGCCGTTTTTTGCTCGACTTGGCGGGGGCACTCCCGTGCCCCCAGATAATATTCGATCAAATGCATTCGCTTTTGAATTTGTGAAAAAAACAAATATGATACACGAATTTTTTTTACAACCACTAGATCAAAAAAGTTTACATAGGTATTACCTACTCGGTAAGAAATGATATAATAATTGATTAATAATTTGAAATAGTATGTGTTGCTTAGACTTTTTAGATGTGTGTATTTTGAAATGATGATAGTTATGATTGTTATGAAATATTTAAAATATTCTGATTTACTTCGCACAAACTTAAGTGTAATCCACCACGTTTTGATCCATCAGCCGCCAATATAGCTACATAAACATAATTATTTTGGTTGATAGGTAGGCAGGAACCACGGCTGTCATCGTATACATCTACAAATCTGCCATCCAATGCAATCTACAGATCGACGAGTCACCTCTCTCCTCTCAAAATGAATTTTCCTTTTTTGCATGTGCCTTGAGAATATTTCTGGAGGCACCCGCTGTCGTCATTAAAATTTCTCCATAGACATATTACCTTAACGTCTAAGAACCTCGTTTGGGTTTCTTTAGGTGAATATGATGCTGTCAACCGATTGTTATAGTAATATATAATCTCATTGGCAATGTAGTTACATCTTTGTTTATATCGTGACAGTAGACATTTATTGCACTGGAAGCGCAGGGCACTTTTTTTCTAAGCATAAAATTTTTATTATAAGTCCGCAAGCATTTTCACTATACTTTATAGGTAACAATAACCATAGTCTACCGGCTTCCGAGAAAAACTCGCGAGCCATAATGGTGTAAAAATGTTTAGTTACTATACCGAGTTAGTACTATTTTAGTTTCAAGGCCTAGTTACACGTGTGAAGGTCGTAAAGAATGTCATAAATAAAATTTTCCGATGTAAACAAGATATCATGACAATAGAAATATGATGTTAAAATAAGTTATAGTTAGGTACGTCTTACCTAACTATTAGCTAAATTCAACGTTCTATTGACCTCAACGCGGTTTTTGAAGATGGATTTAAGTAAGTATTTTAAGTAAGATGGATTTAATAATTTTTCGGCGGTAGGTGTAAAAAAAGATAACACATAGGTTGAATTATAAAGTTTTGATTTAATTGTTTTAAAACATATTTTAACATTTTATGCTATCACACCAAGCTTCCCAAAGTTCAAATAGTCTGCACTAACGTTGGTACAAGCTATACATACCTACTTGTATGTAACTGAAATTCTGCAAGTAACACCACCTACCAGCGCTACACACTCACTTGAAGTTTTACACCGCACAAGCATAACACTAACAGAATGTCTCAGTTGGCTGACATAAAGATGGCACAAGACAACCTCGAGGAGTCCTTTTCCAAACGGATGGCGGAGCTGGAGGCGCAGCTGCAGGGAGGCCCAGCCAAAGACACCGTTGCAAAGGTTGCCGAAGAGTTTCGCTCGTTCAGAGAGCTAATGTTTGCAATGCTTAGCTTGCTACGCAAACAAATCGACGAATGCTCTCACACCATTGATGCAATGGAGACACGGCACAGGCGCAAAGCTCTCTTGTTTCTTGGCATTCCTGAAGCTGAGAAGGAAGACTGCAGGACATCCGTGATTAAGATCGTTCAGAAGATGGAGCTGCCGACCATAGCCATGGACTCAATACTTTCCTGTCATCGGATTGGGTCGTCTAGTGACAGTCACCACCGGCCTGTTTTAGTCTGGTTTGCAGGAGCGGACCAAAGATCAGCAGTTTGGAGAGCTAAGGCGAAATTAAAAGGTACATCCGTCTCAGTCAAGGAATTCCTGACAAAAACTAGACAGGCCGTTTTCGCCAAAGCTAGACAGCACTTTGGTATGCGGGCTTGCTGGACGCAGGACGGCGTGATTATAGTGAAGGCGCCGGATGGAGTTCGACACAAAGTGGTCCACTTAGAGGAACTGAAATCTCTGACCCTGAAGCACGCTAAGGCTGCAAGTGGTTCCTCATCTCTGGGCAAGAATGGCGCGGTGACAGCCGGTTCGTCTAGCACAGGTCACAAATCACGTAAATAGATTTGTTCTAGTGTTTATAACTACCATCTTGAGACTTCCTCCTCTCTTCTTTATATCTGCTATGAAGTGTAGTTTATTATGCTGTTTCCACATATTATTACTGTTACCCACTTCCTATAATTCTTGTTGTTACCTATTTGTTAATAATTAGACATCACCATTATATATTATTATTTCACCGCACGATCAACTATTAGCTGTCAAAGTGACGTTGTCAATTATTATTAATGTCAAATTATTCACTGTTGCGTTCGGAAACTGCATCTAACAACTTTTACTTTTTCCTATCTTGGTTAATTTTTGTGAGCTGGCGGGTGGTGCTGGGTTACCCGTATTGCATTTTATTTGAGTTTATTATTAAGGTAGTTTAACTTTAACTTAAATTTTATAATAGTAATATATTTATTTTTATAATAATTTTATAATATATAATATAATATTTTATGTATGAATGCCATTGATGATACATACTGGTCTGCCGATGATTCACCTGCTTCTTCCGACAATGACAGTTTCGCTTCTGCTGACGGTGCCTTGAGTGATTGTTTACGAGTCTCGTTTGCCCAAAATTCTCGAGTGGCGTTGAACATTTGTCACCTAAATGCTCAAAGCATACCGAGCCATTTCAATGACTTACTGGATCTTGTGGCAGATGTCAATGTACATGCCGTCCTGATTTCGGAGAGTTGGCTCAAACCACTTCTTCTTTCAACTTCTTTCTCTCTCCCCGGCTTCATTCTAATACGGAATGACCGAGTTGGGAGGAGAGGGGGTGGGGTTGCAATCTATCTCCGCAGTTCTTTTCCATTTAAAATCCTCGAATCTTCTAATCCTGTCTCTTCGCCTGCGGAGTACTTATTCCTTGAGGTTGACGTCAGGGGAGCGAAAGCTATTCTTGGCGTCGTCTATTGTCCCCCTACTGTCGATTATTTCTCCAGTCTCGAACCGTTTCTGGAATCTATAGGGTCACAGTATGAACATCACATCATCATGGGCGATTTTAACACCGATCTCCTTTCTCCCACCTCTAGTCGTTCCAGTAAACTTCTGGACATTATCGAGTCAGCCAGCCTTCACGTTATGCCATTGCAGGCCACCCATCACAATAGCAATGGGGTGGACACGTGGCTTGACTTGATCCTTACTTCTAATCCTTCCCTAGTGTCATCTCACGGCCAACATCCTGCTCCTGGTTTTTCCCGTCATGACCTTATTTTCCTTACTTACCGCTTAAAACCTCCTAAATCCCCTCCTAAAGTCCGGTACATGCGTTGTTTTGGTCGTATGGATGTTACTAAACTCGGTCAGGATGCTTCTACGCTAAATTGGGACAACATGTTTTCAGCCTCCACTGTAGATGAAAAAGTAAATGTTTTCAACAGCACTATTTGTCATCTATACGATGTCCATGCCCCGGTGAGGCGGGTGAAACTAAAGCATCCGCCAGCACCCTGGCTGACGGAGGGTGTTCGAATGGCAATGCGCCGTAGGGATCGAGCGTTTAGGAGATATAAACGGGACCGGTGCGAGGAAAACTGGGTACTTTTCAAATCTGCAAGGAATCGGTGTAATCAAATGGTGCGAAATGCCAAACGCCGACACATTCTTAACAATATTACTTCTACATCGCCTGCCAATATTTGGAAGTTCCTTGGAACTCTCGGTATTGGCAAGCAGCAACGGTGTGACTTCCGTCTGACACTTGGTTTGGATGATATTAACCAATATTTCACCTCTTCCACTCCTTTGGATCACCAGACCAAGTGTCTGACAGTTAACTACTTAAACAACTTACCCCAACTTGATATTGAATCTTTCCAATTTTCTCCAGAGTCCTCAGATGATATCAAAAAGATAATCCTTTCCATAAAATCTAATGCCGTGGGGTATGACAACATCAGTCGCCGCATGGTCATTACCATCTTGGACCAACTCCTTCCGGCGATCTCCCACGTCATTAATTTTTCCCTTGAGTCTGGTTCCTTTCCGTCCTTGTGGGGCAAAGCCCACGTTATCCCTCTTGCCAAGACCTCCAATCCTTCACTTCCCAACCACTTTCGACCCATATCCATTCTTCCCTTCCTTTCTAAAGTGCTAGAAGCCTGTGTCCATAAACAATTGAGTCGGTTTATACACCGTCATAACCTGTTGAGTCAATATCAATCTGGATTCAGACCTGGCCATAGCACTATTTCCACTCTCCTCAAAGTGACTGGCGATATTCGAGAGGGCATTGAAAACTCTAAAGTTACGGTTTTGGTTTTAATTGATTTCTCCAATGCCTTCAATACCGTCAGTCACGACCTACTTTTATCCGTCCTCTCCTATCTTAAGGTTTCACCTGGGGCTTTGGATTGGTTCTCAACATATCTTCGAGGGCGTCAGCAGTCGGTACATCTTGATGACTCATACTCAAGATGGGCTGACATTGAAGCTGGTGTCCCTCAAGGCGGTATTCTCTCTCCCTTGTTATTTTCCATTTTTATAAATCTCATAACTAAAAATCTTCAGTGTTCTCACCATTTGTATGCCGACGACTTGCAGATATATACCCAGGTAAATGTAGAGTCGCTGTCTACGGCAATCGACATGATTAACAGGGATCTGGCTGAGATTCATAATTGGACTACAAGGTTCGGGCTGACTGTAAATCCTAATAAAAGTCAGGCCATTGTTTTGGGCAGCCAGGGCTTATTAAGAAAATTTGACGCAACCTATTTTCCAAAGATCACATACAACGGCACGGCCATAGATTGGTATCCTGTCGTTAAAAATCTAGGGTTGCATATGGATGCCGCACTTAATTGGCGAACTCAAGTGACCCAAGTGAGTCAAAAGGTCACCAGCACCCTACGGACTCTTTACCGCCTCAAGAACTTGCTCCCATCCAGGACCAAGACAATGCTTGTGCAGACCTTGATTTTTCCGTTGATCGACTATGGTGATGTATGCTACTATGACCTGAATGCAGACCTTCTCAACAAACTCGACCGTCTTCTCAATAACTGCATTCGATTCGTTTTTAATCTTCGCAAGTATGACCATGTGTCTACTTACCGTTCGCAATTGAAATGGCTTCCTATCCGTCTTCGTCGCAGTTTGCGTGCTCTCACTACCCTCTATTCTATTCTTATGTCTCCTTCATCCCCAAATTATTTAACTTGTCAATATCAATATCTGTGTTCCAACCACGACCGCAATTTGCGATCGTCTAATAATCTCCTTCTTACTGTCCCTTCTCATAACACATCTCTTATTCACTCTTCCTTTCTCGTCCAGTCTATTCTCCTCTGGAATGCCCTCCCTCTAGAAATCAGGACGTGCAAAACCAAGTTCAAATTTAAGGCGAAAGTAAAGGAACTCTTGTTGGCAAGACCAGCGGATGTGTCTTAGGATTTGTACCGTAATTTCTATTCACGTTATTCATTATTACGGAGCTACTGTATGGCTTTATGTATTCTTCCTTTATTTCTCATATTGTATGTATCATTTATTGCATATATATCTTATATAGGTAGTATAATTATAATATGTAATATGATATACTTATATATATGTATGTATGTATTTATAGTGTATGTATGTATATTTATTTAAGAATTATATTATTGTACCTGCATTATAAGTATTTAATACACCTACTACGTTTCTCAGCACCGCTCAAAGGTAGACTGGCGGAAAATGCCCATGGCATTAAGTCAACCTGTACACAGATCAGTGTATAAATAAATAAATAAATAAATAAATAAATCAGCTACCTGTTTATCTTAAAACAATAGATTGTAAACTGACGTATTTTCTTTGAATTTCGTCGTTCCTCGGGTAAAGCATAAATTCCTGCTAACTTTATTATTTGAGAACAAATTTTCAATACAATTTGGAAATACCATCTGCAATTTTTAATAATACTAGGCATCAATACATATACAGGATAAAGGAAGTTAAGTTTAGCCCTCTACCTCATTCATCATCTCCATTTAAATAAGAGAAGTAATTCATAAACGCACGTACTTTAATTCACCTTGACTTATAGTAAGTACGTCGGCAGTCTTGCTATAAGTATGCTTTGATAGATAACTTATCGATGGCACATGAAGTAGTGACACCTTAAATCGATCTGACAGACATGTGCCTATGTAGTACCTACTTAGGTACAGCTCAAGCCAATGTGGCGGTAAAGTCGTAAACTGGTATGCCGCATTAGAAGCCGCCGATACCAAAGAGTATGTTATGTAAGTCACCTGCGTATTAGATACTCGTTCACCATAACACTTGAACATAATTGTGTAGTTTCCACGTTAAATGCGTCAGCATAGCACCACCGCACCTTTATAGCATCAGGTAGTTTGCGTGGAGGCTTCAAGCCTAATAAAATGTTTATTGTCTTTTATAGTTTCAAGGAGACATCGCAAATAAGCGATCGCCTCGTCGAGCGAAGAAATATGACATAGAGACTACTGTTTAAGTTTGAAGATTGTCAAAGTTATATCTTAGTAGTAAGCAGCATGGATGCGAACAGCGCCAACCGGGTAAGCCTCGTGGCCTCACGAGCGCACCAACATACAAGCTGCACTCACGCACTCAATAATTACGCCGACCAAAGGACTCGGCCTACCGACCAATTCAATTTAAATATCAAATACTTACTTTGAGCCCTTACTCAGAATTAAATATAAATTTTCTTAAGTCGTAAGCATTTAAAGCCTCTGAAAACATGTTAAACTGGCCAATAACGGTGTAAAAAGAGCTCTACCCTCCAATAAACGCCAAGGGCTGTTTTAGGTTATTAGGTAATAAATCGAATCACGGATTCGTGATAACTTAAACGATACCACTATTAAACCTGACCGAAAATGACTGGCTCATGATAACTTTGGCATTGAACATCGCGGCACTAAAATGTAATGAACAGATTGAATTAGTTTCGTCTTCGCAAACTTTTGTAATTTTTTTGTTTGAGATTAGTGTTTTCGCTAACTTTGTTTTCTTGATCGACGTAATTTTATAGATACAGATATAAGTGTTTATGAATATAAATAAGCGTACAGCCATGCAATGTTACGCCAAAGTTAAAGGTAATATTCGCGAAATGGTACTACAGTATTTTCATGTAAATTTGAGAGATTTCGTTGACGATCGCTATAAAGTATTATAGCAAAATCACGCGATCCAGGACGTCTACCTTTGCTACAGACAATCATAGATAAGCTTCAAGCCGATGCATTGTTTTGACTATCAGAATGGTAAAAGCCGAAGATGACATTCTGTTTAATAGATGAGTCATTTTTATTTCAACTGTGTACAATATTCTAATTCTTACTCAGGTGTATGAAATCAAAGCGTCATAAAAGAAGCATATTCCAGCCAAATTTCAGTCATGAAAAATGTTACTAAGTTTTGAACACATTTTTTGCAAGTTTTTATTAAAATATGAAGGATTTGCGTGACGTAGTTCTATTTGAGGCGACATAAGCTCTACGCGGGCACCGAATGACTATACGTTCGATGTTTTGTTCGATCCAGCTTAATTTATTATTGTTACGTCTCATGGAAAAACGCGGTTTATTGGTATTGGCCATTTAATTTACATTATAGGATCAATCATTGAAATGTAGCAGCTCTACTCTCATGTTAGTCCGATAGTATTAATTGTTACTGTAACTATTACTGGTCATAGTGTTTTACTTATTGTTCAAGCGAGGTCTGTGGCTTGACTTGAGTAGCAAGCGATACCTATGCTCTACATATACCTAAAACCTTTTACACATATTAGTTTCGGATAATAATGATCCCTATACCTTGCCAAAAATATGTATGTGGGCAGTTATCGTAAGGATAAAATATAGAACGATCCCGAGGCCCGGGATCTTGTTTTGACAAATACAACATATTGATGAATATATTACGATGTAAACTTAAATTTTATGCAAAATATACGCAGGAAAACCGCGACAAGATAAACGATGTAGAGAAAGGATACTAATAGAAATACACATGCGTAAATACTTAAATTAGTTGGCATCTAAAATCGTAATACTGGCTCAGTGTGTATAAATTTCGTAAACAACTCATTACCATGGAATTTGCCAGATTGTCCCAGTATTTACAAAGTATAAATAACGGAATTATATCATTACGATTGTGCTATACTTATTGCTTGCTTTCTTTATATAACTATGCTAAGTAATTATGTAGCTAAGGAATTGCCGGCCACTGTACCTACATACTTTCCGAAGGAGTATACCGTGCGGAAATTTTTCACGGAACTATTCAGTAACATTGCGGGTGATGGAGTATATATATGTATAAATATATATTTTTTAAACCGGCAATAGCTCGTTGACCCAGTAGCCGAGTTCGTGACAAGTTGTATCTATTGGGCCTCGCTTGTTACGTCGGGCGGCACAACTAGAACCACGGAATGGGGGACGGGAACACGGAAATAAGTAATTTCGTACATTTCTCAATTCACAATGCTCATAACGTACATTTTCTGCGATACAATTCAATTTCACGTTTATATGTGGCTGCCATGATATTGTGTTACTATTTAGAGATAGATAATCGAGGAATTTTGAGAAAGTATTTCGTCTTGAATTCTCTATTTAACGAAATTATATACGATGATACTATACGATGTAAATGCGAGCCTCAAAAATTTTAGTATATATGTGTCAATATACGTATTCTGTTAGCTATGCAGGTTGTAGTGTAAAGCCCGTGTTGGTTTGTTTTGGTAGAGTCGAGTAGGAGCTGGTGACGGCGCCGTCGTCTCCGCCTCGAACACGCCAGTTATCGTGTTCAATCACTCTCCATTTTGTGAATTATTGGCCAAATTCGCAAAATATTGAGTGTTCCTTCAGAATTATTCATGATCTCACTATTATGCTCTAAGTAAAAACAAATAAGAACAAAAATAGGGAATATAGGATTACTCATCGACCTCGTATATACTCATGTAAATACAAAACAATTTCGTGATTAAACTGACGCGATGCAAGTAAATTGTAAAAGTTTGCTAATGCAGATTTTATTTAGGAATTACACGGTTCGGCACTTCATGGTATCTTAACTCAAAATCTTACTCATTAAACTGTAATACCAACCATTTACTTTTTGTTGATATAGGTTGAATTAAAAGTATTGTATGTCGTCATAATATTCATTTATTGTTGTGAAGGCAACGGCAGAGGCCCGTCCTAACTTTGGGTCCGGCCAAGAGTCTCCGGTTTCAACGCAGCCGCCACCACCTCCAGCTCGACAACTTAATCGAGTTGATTCGAGGTCGGCTCTCCCACCGCAACCACTGCGACCAGGGGCGCCACAAACGCAAGCCAGACCACTATTTCAAACCGGAGGCCCTGTAACCGCACCTTCACAGTTCGCGCCAAGAGTAGGAGCCCCAGTACCACCGCCAAGGGGTCCAGCTCCTGCTGGTCCTCCCGGTGCGCAGCAAGTGCGAGCTATAGCACCTACTTTACGACCGTTGGGACCTCAATCTATTGCGCCACAACAAGGTCCTAGGCCAGCACAGGGACCCGTAACTCAACCGACGCAACGTGCTCCTCCTCCAAACAATCTACAGTTCGGTCCGAGGCAGCCACCTATTGGAACGGCTATCACACCTGACGGTGGCAGAGCCCAGACTTTTCAACAGCCTAACGGTAATACCAAAAACGGACCACCTGGACAAATTTCTAGGCAACCATCCCAAGGCTCTCTAAAGGGCGTTGATTCGTCGAACGCTTATCAAACTAAACCCGTCAACCTGGATAATCAAAGCGTGACTGGTGACAACCAAAATGTTAACAAAACTGAGAACGGTATTGAAGGACCTGGAGTGGCTAAGGGCAGGAGCTACAGTATCGCAGCTGCCCCGGGAGCTCCAAGTCCACTGAAGGTAGAAGATGACCGGCGTAAATCTGTCAGTGCTATTGGTGGTAGGATCGATGAGTTCACTAGTCGTAGTCCAGGTTTGTCATTAATACAAGAAGGCAAAATGGAGAGCAAAGAAAATGTACGTGAGTCCAAAGAAAGTATCCGGTCAGACGCGTCCAATGAAGGCGGCAGGGACGTTCCTGATCGTCCAGAATCACGGCTATCTGGGTCAAAAATGACGGAATCTTTTATAGGAGTTTTACCAACTTCAACTCCAAAAAAGAAATTAGATGATGATGATGACGTGGTTTCGCAAAACAATTTGACAGCAAAAAATGGTCATGATGTTGTCAAGCCTAAAGAAGATTTTTCGGACCGTTCACCATCTTTGACACGCAGTGATGATTCTCCAGAGCCTAAAACAAAACAGTCACCAAGTCCCGTCATTTCGAATAAACCTCAGAGTGCTACTCCAGAGCCACCACGTCCAAAAACCCCTAAAATTGAAATTAAACCAGAATCGAGATTGGATACTAAGCCTGCTGTGACGCCAAGTAAAACTCTCCCACCAAAATCGCCGATCACGGATGCAAAGCCGCCGACACCAATCCAGAAGAAACCAAATGAATTGAGCACAACGACTGCATCTTTAGACGCCAAGAAATCAACACCACGCAAAACTGCTTCGGCCCCTAAAGCACGTCCCAAAGGTAATTTTAAGGTATTACTAATATAAGGTAATATTTTTTAATGAGCCAAACGTTTCGTTCTTTCTCATCATTGCCAAGTAATGTCAGGCACATTACTTGGCATAATCTGTATATTAAGGAAAATATTCTTGGTTTTTAGATGGCGACAACGACAGCGGTGTTGATGAATCTACCCAAGGAAATGTAAGATACATTCAAAATACTTATGACTGAAAAATATGTATATAGTAAACTAAATATGTAGGTACTTAAGTAATGCAATTATATTTATTAATTAGGACGTGAATGGTTCTCCTGGTTCTCCCAACAAGAAGATTCCAAGCAAGTTACCTATGAAGGAGAAGTCGAGCAACAGTCTAAAAACAAGCCTATCAAGATCGTCCAGCAAAAGCGCTACAGCCAAAACGCCTGAAAATCCGCTACCAACTGATAAGAAAAGTGAGTAATGGATCAATAACGTTTTTATGGCCCAATTTTTTAAATTATATGGGTTGTCGATTAGCCTCCATTGTATTCTACTATCCCAATATCTTTTCATCAATAATAATCGAGCTGTAGAACTATATTTATGTTTATCCTATTGTTTCCATATTTTCTAATAAGTTAAATTTCGTGATTGGGGGATTCTTCCTCGTCCTCAGGGTTTGGTTTCGATGTCCAGCACTTTCTTGGTCATGTGGTCGGATGGTCGCCTCATAACGTGTCCGTACCACCGCAGACGGCTCTCCTGTAGTTTATCTGGGATAGGTCTCACTTTGAAAGTGCCTCTTATGTGTGTTTTTGTCATGATCCAGCCTAGTTACACCATCTGCCCAACTGAGCATCTTCATCTCTGCGCAGTGTAATTGATTTTCATGCTGCTTTTTGAGTAGCCAGCATTCGGCTCCGTGTGTCATGGCCGGTCAGACGGCTGCTCTGTACACTCGTCCCTTTATGCGCACGGGCATTCGGCTGTCGCATAGCACGCCGGACAGTTCTCTCCATTTCATCCACCCAGTATTTATGCGATGGGTGACATCAGTGTCTATTGACCCATCTTTACTGATGACTGACCCTAGGTACTTGAAATGATCCACTTGATTTAGTTGGGTGTCCTGCAGATAGATGGTATGTCTGCTGTTTACGCCACTAAAGTTGCAATGCATGTACTCGGTCTTCTCTCTACTTATTCGTAGACCTGATGTTTCCAAAGCTTCCCTTCACTTCTCTAAGATCTGCTGTAGGTTGTTCACATCTTCGCTGATGATGACGAAGTCGTCCGCATATAGGATGTCCCATGGCGGTGCAGATTTGAGGTGAGATGGTTCATTACGATATTAAATAGCAGAGGGCTGAGTGCGGAACCTTGGTGCACACCAACCTTTACATCAAATTCATCGCTTGTTCCAGCCGGACTTTGCACTTTGGTTGATATTTGATGGGAAATATTTTTGACAGTCATTATGTAATGCTCGGGCTCTGGGCCCTTAGAGCGTGCCAAATTAATTCTCTCGGTACCCGGTCGAAAGCCTTTTCTAGGTCGATGAATATCATGTGCAGGTCTGTTTTGTTGTCTCTGGGCTTTTCCAGTAGTGTTCTGACCGAATGTATGGCATCAGTAGTGGATCTACCGGCGATGAATCCGCATTGGTTTTCAGTGACGCTAGTTATTTCAAGAAGCCTTTTGTTGATGACTCTTTCCCATATTTTGAAGGAATGTGAGATTAGCTTTATAGCTCTGTAGTTGCCGCAGAGTCTTATGTCACATTTATTTTTATAGAAAGGGATAAGAAAGCTCTTTCACCATTCGTCGGAAATTCCATCAACCAGGATCTTGTTAAAGAGTTTCGTCAGGAACAGTACGCCGGTGTCTCCTATACGCTTCCAGAATTCAGCAGGGATATCATCAGGACCAGAGGCTTTGTTATTTGCCATTCGTTTGATTGCCATAGGTATCTCTTCAGGTCTTATACAAGGGATAGGGTGTAGCAGGGATATCTTGTAGTGCCTCACTAGGGAATATCTCATTTAGCAATTCTGTGTAGTATTCTTTCCAGCGGTCCCTGATGTCTTCGCTTGATGTTAATAGTTGCCCTTGTTTTTTTTGATAAGTTTGTTTGTGGCAGTATCCCTACTACTGTGGTGTTTGCGTTTTGCCACCTTAAAGATTTCTTTGTCGTTTGGAGCAGTTTCAAGTCTAGCTTAAAAATCATCCTTGGTGGTTGCCTTGGCCTGTGCGACGGCTCACTTAGCGATTTTCTTAGCAATTTTATAAGCCTGGTGGTCAGCATCGTCTTTCGTCTGTTGCCATAGTTTGAAGAGTGTTTTCTTAGTTTCTAATTTTTCTCTCACTTCTTCGTCCCACCAGCTGGTATCCTTGCTTTTTTATTGCAGTATTGTTGAAAATCTCTCCACATTGCATCAGCTGTATCATCCTGCTGCTCTTGAAGGTGTTGTGCAATGTCTTCACACAGTCTGAGACCTTCCTCACCCTCCTATTTATGCCACCGTGTTCTTATGATTTTCTCCTTCTTGACTTTGTAGGTTTTCGGTATTTTGGACTCTGCCACTAGAATTCTATGCTGTGAGGTAAGAGGTTCCCCGGGTATGACTTTGCAGTCTTTGTATGTCTTTAGTGGTTTTCTATCAGTTAGAATGTAGTCTATCTGAGTGCATGCCCCGCCGCTCTTAAAGGTTAATAGATGTTCTACAGGTTTTGTGAAGAAAGTGTTAATAATGGCAAGATCGTGTGCCAGTGCCATTTGAAGGATACTCTCTCCCTCGAATGAATTGATTTAACCATGTCCGAAGATGCCATGTATTCTCTGGTAAATGGTAGTTTTATCACCAACGTGACCATTCAAATTGCCGCCGATGAACTTCGGCTCACAGTTAGGTATAGACTGCAGCAGATCACTAATTTCTTCCCAGAAAGATTCCTTTTCCGAATTTGGGGTTCCGGACTGGTGCGCGTAGCGCATATGATATTCATGCACGGTTGATTGTCCAGGGCAAGCTTGATTGACATTAGTCTTTAGTTTATTCTGTTTACTTCAACTACGCGATCTTGAAAGTATTCGTCTACTACAATGCCGACTCCATTCTGCGCCTTTGTTCCATGATAAATCTGTTTGTAGTTATACCCAATATTACGCGATTTGGACCCCTTCCACTTCGTCTCCTGGATGCAACAGATGTTGATGCGTCTTCGGTGTAATATTTCGCTGAGTTCTGAGCTGCGTCCTGACATCGAGCCCACGTTCCAACTCGCTATGCGCATCGTGGGTGATATTCCGGGTGCTCTGATGACATTTGCGTCGCTTTGGGGGTACGCCCTAGCATTTGCTGCATTTCCATCACCACTATCGTCGCTTGAGAGGGACGCCCTAGTATTGTTTGGCCTTTTCTTATTAATTATACGTTTCATGATTTGGAGTTGTGATGATTGCCTTGGTTTTTACGACCTGTTGCCACCAGACACCAAGGCTATCACCCGCTAACGAGTGTGAGCGCCGTTGACCCCGAAGGGTTCTTCCACCGCCATCTCTTCCGTTAGCCCGAAGAAGCCCACAGCAAGGGTTTTATATCGCAGTATCCTTCTGCGGCCATTTGGTCCGCGGGAGCTATTTTATTTCGCTTCTACCTTCCTGGTTCTACTAACGCAGGACCAGGCGAGCACTCCCCTATCCACCACCTTAGAGACGCGTACCCTAGAGGTGAAAGGTGCCCCCGGGAATCTCTGGTGATTGCATATTGAAATAAAAATAAGGTGTTGTATCCAATAATTTATATTCGCAAATGTAGAAAATTTTGGAAATGTCACCATGTCAGCCTAGAGACGTCCACTGCTGGACATAGGCCTCCCCCAAGGTTCTCCACACAGACCGATTTTGAGCCGCCCGCATCCAACCGCTTCCCGCGATCTTAACCAGGTCGTCGGTCTACCTTGCGGGAGGCCTACCCCTGCTGCGTCGTCCGGTACGTGGTCGCCACTCCAGAACCCGCTTGCCCCAACGGCCATCGGTTCTTCGCGCTATGTGCCCTGCCCATTGCTACTTCAGCCTGGCCATTCGGAGAGCTATGTCGATGACTTTGGTTCTCCTGCGGATCTCCTCATTTTTGATTCGATCTCGCAGCGAAACTCCGAGCATAGCTCTCTCTATCGCCCTCTGAGTGACCCTGAGTTTTCGGATGCGGCCCATAGTTAGCGACCACGTCTCAGCGCCATAGATCATTACTGGCAACGCACACTGGTCAAAGACTTTCGTCTTGAGACACTGCGGGATATCGGACGTGAAGATATGCCGTATATATATATATATATATATATATATATATATATATATATATATATATATATATATATAATTGGAAATGTATTTGTATAAAATAAATACTTATAATAAACTTTGTTTTAGAAGTTCCGATGAATAAGGTTCAGGTCGGTAATGCTCCGTCTCCTAATATTAAAGCGGTGAAATCAAAGATTGGCTCACTGGATAATGCGACGTACAAGCCTGGCGGTGGAAAGGTGAAGATCGAAAACAGGAAATTAGAGTTCGGTAATATAACGCCTAAAATTGCTGCGAAAAATGATGCATACACTCCAAGTGGTGGCGCTAAAAAGGTAATAAAGTTTTACAAGATAAGAATTTAACTTTTGTTGATCAAAATGACAAATTTACTTAACTGTCTGATGTTTTATTTTTCAGATTGTTTCCACAAAGTTAGAATGGAACGCAAAGTCAAAGATTGGATCTCTCCAGAATGCTGCGTACAAGCCGGGTGGAGGTGATAAGAAAATAGAAACAGTAAAATTGGATTTCAAGGAAAAAGCCAAACCGAAGGTCGCTTCAACGGTGAACATTACTCACAAACCTGGAGGAGGAGGCGTTAAGGTAACTTTAGACTTGAATCCTTTAAGAAGAAATTGATAACATAAGATGTAGGGTTGCGGTTATAGGGCGTACGGTGAAGTACAACGTCCAGTGAGTATTATAAGATTAATCAGACAGCACAGCCGATATAGTAGGTTATAAAAGAGTAGAGCTTAAGTATTTGAAGACAGCACTAGGCGTAAACATGTCGACACTATCAAATATCATAACGATGCAAATAGGTTAGAACAGTTCACAACTATCTTAGATGCACTCGATGTAATTTTAGTTAATGTTAAAGTCACTAATGTACTCTGTATACAATATCGAAAATAATTTTATTCTTCTTTAGTCTACAGTTGCAAAAGACGGAACGAGAGCAGTGAGTAAAAATCTATATCTAAATTTGTGTGAACACAGCCACTTTCTTGCACATCTGTTTGTATACAACCAGTGTTATAGGTTAAATCCTCGGTGAAGTCTTCGACCAATGTATAACATGTCGTAGTAGCGATGGTTAAACAAGATTATAAACAACGTTGTTATTTCTAGTCTATAAAATGGGCGTTACCACGATGGAGAGCGTCACATAAACATGTTGCTTACCACACTTTGTGGCATAAGGTTGGTGGGATGGTACGATTTACGTGATAGCTTCGATCAATAAAGAATGAATATTTTTCATGAGGTACTTTTAGGACGGGCTGCGGCTGCTTTATACACGCTACTGTGTCTTGCTTTAAATATCTAAACATGTCTGTCGTTTACACATACTTAAAACAATATACTATAAATAATACAATATATATTTGCTTGAAAGATAAATGCGAATGTTGGTAGTATAAATGTCGTCACACCATGTAAGTTTTATTTTTACACAGAGAATGCCAAAATACAGTCGACATAAAATAATATGATTAAAATTACATAACGCAGTAAGAACCAGCATATATTATGTTAACCCTGTACACACGACCTACACGAATATCATCGACAAGCACGCCATGGAAATCAATAACGATTATGCATTGTACTAGAAACAGTCGCAAGTGTACACACATACATACATGTTGAATCATCTGTTTATGAAAATATTACTTAGCAACAGCACTGACAATACATCTATGTACCAGTATTTTATTTTATTTATTTGTTTATGTATTTATTTTACCATGGGTTCCGTAGATATTTGAGAGACGTTTATTTTTTTAAATTAGCTTCTATTTTAGATAACTACGATTAAATCACATATTAAATTGATACAATATGTAAATATTGCAACCGTAAAAATTATCAAAATAGGTACTATTATTAAGTTTGTTAAGTGAGTTGTCATTTCACAATGAGAAAGTCATGAGCTTCTAATGGTTTCCGAGTCGCTCCGTCACTAGCTATTTACTGTAACGACGTTGTTTATCATTATCCTACGTTTCGAAGAATAGACTATCTTCTTAGAAGGATTTCATCCAATAGTTAAAGTAGGTAAATGTGAGGCTTGCATGACTTTGCGTTAGCGTTATATATCTCAATGAATGTACTAAGCACCTTATTAACGTTAACCTAAAAGTAATATAAGTATGGAAGTGATACGGGTAAAGCTGCGGAATATGACAGGATATCTGCTGAAATGCTCAAGGTAGGCGAAGGCGTCACCGTAAATGTTGGCAGTCCGGTCGTGTACCACAAGGCCGTAATTGTGCCGCTGTACAAGGGAAACGAAAAAGGAAAGGGTCACAGCAGGAATGCAAAAATTATCGCGGTAAGCCTCCTGAGTGTTGTTGGCAAGATGTATGCAAAGATACTTATTGAAAGAGTGATTTCTGAAACGGGCAGTAAAATTTGGGATGTGCAAGCGGGATTCAGAAAGGGAATGGGATGTACGAATCTAGTCTTTTCCTTACGGTGCATTTCAGAGAAAATCTTAAGTAAACACCAGAAGGTTTTCTGCGCAGTTATTGACCTGGAAAAGGCTTACGATCGAGCGGTGAGGAATGAACTTTGGTCAACACTTTCCGTGTATGGAGTGAGCAGCAGTCTGATACGGGCAGTTGAATCCTTATATAGGGATTCAAGTGCCTGTGTCAGAATAAACGGGGCCTACACGGACTGGTTTAACATTGGCTGTTCAATCTATTCATGGACAGTTGTTTGACCGATCTGAAAGAGTGCGGATGCGGATTAAGAATGGGTGAATCTATGTTTAAGACCCTGCTATACGCTGACGATCAGGCTCTTTTTGCGTCATCAGCGTCTGATTTACAGCTGATGGTCACCGTAATGAATGAGGCGTATAAGAAGAAGGGCATGAAAGTGAATGTAAGCAAGACTAAGGTCATGGTTATAGAGAGGGAAGACAGTATTACTGAATGTAATATAATGATAGGAGGTGAAAAAGTATAACAAGTGAATGGGTTTGTGTATTTAGGGTCTTTGTTTACGAGAGATGGAAAATAATAATAATAATAATATGACAAATACAACAACAACAAAGACAAATAACGACTCTCAGACAATATTTCTTTACTAAATCAGAAATATCTATACTCCACAAAGCAACTTCTCAAAATGATCAGAAAATTACTCCACTTTCTTTGAAATATACAAACGAACAAGATTCTGAAAAACTGACAGACGATAAAACGAAGATTGCAGTATGGGCCCAAAAGTCACTACATGGAAGACATCGTCACGACCTATGCCACCAAAATGTCGACAAAGTAGCACCGAACGCATGGCTGAGCCAAGGCATACTCTTCCCAGAGACTGAGGGCTTCATGATCGCTATACAGGACCAAGTAATTGAAACTAGGAACTATAAAAAACATATAATTAAGAATTTACACTCTGACTCTTGCCGAAAATGTAATAGCTCCGCAGAAACAATACAACACATAACAGGCGCATGTAAGTCCATAGTCCAAACGGATTACAAACATCGACATGATCAGGTAGCCAATATTATACACCAAAAACTTGCACTACAGTACAAATTCATAGACTCTATAACAGCCTACTATAAATTTAATCCGAAAGCAGTTTTAGAAAATTCTACTACCAAACTATACTTTGACCGAGCAATTCTCACTGATCGCACCGTCCATTATAATAGGCCTAATATCACCCTAATAAACAAGACTACTAAAACAGGATACTTCATAGACATTGCTGTACCAAACACACATAACATTCAGAATACAATAGCAGAAAAACTCAGCAAATATCTTGAGCTTAAGGATGAAATAATACGACTATGGCATCTAGAAAAAGTAACTATTGTACCTATTGTTCTTTCTACAACAGGAGTTATACCTAAACAATTACACCAGTCCCTTAAAACTTTAAAATTACCACCAAAAACCTACTACCTGTTGCAAAAAGCAGTAGTACTTAACACATGCAGACTGGTAAGAAAATTCCTACAATGCGAACCGGACAGTACACAAACGATAAACATTAATACCGCCCACACCTTACAGCCTAACACTCAACCCATATCTGATGCTCACTTGGCTTAGGCCCGTAACATCAGTCTGTCACCGGTTAATTAACCGAGCAAACAAAAGAAAAAAAAAATTATAATAATAATATTCTACCACATACACACATCACCATCTAGTCCCAAACTAAGCAGAGCTTGTACTATGGGTACTAGATAATGGATAAACTAAAATTTTTTGGGGAGATGTTGGATGGAGAGTGAAAGCAGGAAATAATGTGAATGGCGCCTTACAGTCCATCATCAGTAATGAAATTATTCCAAGTAAGGCTCGCCTTGCTGTACTGCAGGGAGTTTTGGCGCCAACGCTGATGTATGGTAGCGAATCATGGGTATGGCAGAAGAAGCATGAAAGTAAAATCAATGCTGTGGAGATGAGAGCTTTGAGGAGTATGTGCGGAGTAAGGCTGATAGAAAAAGTGAAAAACAGTGTGATATATAGATAGACGAGACAAGTGTGGTCTAAAAGAAGATGCAGTGACAAGAATTGAAAAAGGAATGTGATGGTTTGGACATTTGGAACGGATGGATGAAAGAAGAAATACGAAAGAAGTGTATCGTGTAAGAATAAATGGAGATGTTGGTAGGGCCCGCCCAAAACGGACGTACGGCGACCAAATAGGTGACATACTAAAAAAGGGCCAAATTAAAAGTACCCATAACCGGCGAGCATGTATGATGACTATTGATGAGGTTAATGAATGTCGAGGAAGCGAAAGAGGTGTGTTTGAACTGGAGCATTTGGCATTCCATAGTCTCTGCCTACCCCAATGGGAGACAGGCGTGACGATAGATAGATAAAAGAATTGAATGTTTCGTTTGAAGGCGAAAGTGGACAAGGCTTTTTAATCTTCTGTCTGTCTTTAGAAACCCTAGTTTAGTTGTTTATCTTAGAACCCAGTCATCAACATATTCTAATATTACGAACTTTCTCAACAAACATTCTAGGTATTTGTTTACGCGTAACCAAGTTTATCGAATAAAATACATACATACATATGCTCACGCCTTTTTCCCGTCGGGGTAGGCAGAGACATCAGATCGCCACTTGCTTCTATCCTTGCAAACCTCACGTGCTTCCTCTACATTCATTATTCTTTTCATACATGCTCGCCGGTTGCGGGTGCTTCGGACTTTTCCGTTTTTCAAGACGTCCCCAATTTAGTCCACGAACGTCTTACGAGGTCTGCCGCAACCGGCTTGTCCATACACCTCTGCCATATATATTTGATTCGTCAATCTTTCTTCACTCATTCTCTCCACGTGTCCAAACCATTTCAGCATTCCTTTCTCAATCCTTGTCACGACATCTTCTTTCAGGCCACATCGCTCTCGTATTACTGCATTCGGAATTCTATCAATCAGTCTCACCCCACACATACTACGCAGTGATCGCATCTCAACTGCGTTAAAGAATTAACGCAGTTGAGATGCGATCACTGCGTAGTATGTGTGGGGTGAGACTGAGAGAAGCAGAAGCTTGCATGCTTTTTCTGCCATACCCAACACTCACTTCCATACATCAAGGTGGGCACCAGCACTCCATTATGAACCGCCAGTCGCGCCTTTTTAGGCACGGTTTGGCCGTTCATAAAGGCATGCAGCGCTCCATTCACACTGTTCCCCGCTATCACTCTCCTTTCAATATCACCTTCACATCTTCCATCTCTTGTAAACATGCTTCCCAAATATACAAATCTTTCAACTTGTCCCACATTTTCATCTTCAATCGTAATATTACACTCAGTCAAACTTTCATCCTTCTCAAACACCATCACTTTCGTCTTTCTTGCATTAACTTTCATACCTTTCGCTTTAAAACTCTCGTTCATGCAGTCCATCATTTGTTGCAACTCATTCGCCGATGATGCAAGAATTACTTGATCATCGGCGTATAAGAGGCACTTAACATGCAATCCTACCATATCAATCCCGCAATCAATTTCCCTCAAATCTTTCATGCATCTATCCATGAATAAGTTGAACAACCAGGGTGAAGCTGGACACCCCTGTCTGACACCTTTAGAGATGTCAAACCAGTCCGTATAGGCACCATTAATTCGGACACAGGCCCTCGAATCCCTATAAAGAGATTTTAGAGCCCTTATTATAAAGTTGTCCACCCCATACATAGATAGCACCTTCCATAGTTCCTTTCTATTTACCCTATCATAAGCCTTTTCCAAGTCTATGAACGCGCAATATACCTTCTGGTTTTTTGCCAGACATTTTTCGGTAACGCAGCGCAAGGAAAAGACTTGATCCGTACATCCCATTCCCTTCCGAAATCCTGCTTGCACATCCCATATCTTGTCATAAGTCACGTTTACTACTCTATCAATCAATATTCTGGCATACATTTTTCCAACAACACTGAGAAGGCTGATCCCGCGATAATTTTGACATTCCTGCTGCGAGCCTTTGCCTTTATAAATTGGAACAAGCACTGCCTTGGTCCAGTCATCTGGAACTTGGCCCTGTTTCAAGGACAGATTAAAAAGGCGATGCAGCAGGTTTACTGTAAGTCCCTCGCCAGCCTTCAACATTTCAGACGTCACTCTATCGAACCCAGCAGACTTTCCTGACCTCATACTTTTTAGAGCTTTCATAATTTCATCCTTTCTAATTTCGTCATCCGGGCCCACACACGCATCTTCTATTATCTCTTCTCGCTCTGTTTCACTCATGTCTTTCTCAAATAAACTCTCAAAATATTTTTTCCAGCAATCCAGTATCATTCTTTCTTCATTCATGACCTCACCTTTTTCATTCCTAATCACTTTCATCAATGTATTCATATTCTTCCCTCGCGCTTCTTTGACGAGTTTCCAAAACAGTTTTATATTGTCTTGGAAACTTGCGCCGAATTGCTTCTCATATTTCTCCTTTTTCTCATTCTTCTTCCTCTCTACACATTCTTTAACTTTAGCTTTCACAGACCTATACTTGTCCTTCATTTCTTTAACACGATCTTCTTTCATACCACCACTAGCTCTATTCGTTGCCTCTATTGCTAGGATATCCAGCCATGCTTTTTTCTTTTCCTCAACCATACTTCGAATTTCACCATCCCACCAGTCAGCTTTTTCACTTTTCTTACTTCTTCTTTTACTCACTCCGCATACGTCTTCAGCACATCTCACTACGTTGCTTTTAAATACCGACCATACATCGCTCACACTTTCTTCATTTACATCACTCCAGATTGTATCCAGCCGTTCACTCAATTGCTTTTTGTACATCTCTTTCACACGCTGCTCTTTCAATCTTTCCACTTTTATACGTACTAACTCAGTGGTACACGCTTTAATTCTGTGCCGCCAGTGTTTGAACAGACCACTAATTTTACTAATGACTAAATAGTGATCAGTGCCAACATCAGGTCCACGATACGCTCTAGTATCCACTACTTTCATTCTCATTCTTTCATCAACTATCACAAAGTCTATCATGCTTCTTAACACAACATTTCCTACCTTCTTTTGCCACGTGTACATATGTATCCTTTTGTGCTGAAACCACGTATTCGTCACTGACAAACCCATCTCCACACATACATCTAACAAGTATACTCCGTTCTCATTCACATTCTCATCTCCAAATGCCCCAAGTACATTTTCATACCCATCGCGCTTCACTCCAACCCTTGCATTAAAATCTCCAAGCATGACAATACGTTCATTCGCCTTACGCAATAACACTACCTCTCTCATTTGTTCCCAAAATTCCGCTCGTACCGCCTTGCTATAGGAGGAGTCCGGTGCATATACACCTACCAGAAATAGAGGTGTCAGGCCTACTTTCATCCGGACCCAGATAAGACGCGGACTTACGCACTCATACTCACGCATGCATTCTGCCATTCGCTCTGAAAGAATTATACCGACGCCTTTACTGCCATGTTCTTCATCGGTAACCCCCGACCATATCTCTGTGAACGGGCCGCGCGTCAGCATGTCTTTCCCCTTACGCTTTGTCTCATTCACACACAACACATCTAATTTTCTTTCATTCATTACTTCGTAAACATCATCCATCTTCTCATTCATTCCTCCTCTAACATTTAAAGTTGCAAAACGGCATTCCGTTGCCCACTTTCCGCCCCGACGCGAACAATTCCGCATAGGATTTAGATGGTTTTGGCGTGACGTTTGGCGAATATCGTCGCCGCCTACAGCTGTAAGGTTGCTCCCCCCAGAATACGAGGAGCAGCCTCGTCCTGCAAATACAGGACGAGGAGGGGATTCTCCGGCTCCGCCGGTACCCCCCTGGGGTAAACTTACAGAAATATTACCTACAGCCATGATCACGTCGGTTAATTATTTGACTGTATCTTCTCTTTACGGTTTAACAGTCAGTACCTAACGGCGGGGCAGACTGCCGGGTTTGTTTCAAGTTTTCCTTCTCTATGGTTAAAGACGTCAATATTATATTTGATGATAATGCGTCCGACGAAATACCTTAGTCGCCTTTTACGACACCTCGGTAGGAGAGAGGGAGGGCTATTCTACTCCGCCGGACACCACACGGCAATATTCCTTAATAACTATTAAATAAAGTTTATATTTAGTCATTATTGTCTTATCGTTGGAAAATGTTTGGCAATGTTTCATCTCGGTTTTTATGTTACATTTTTGCGTTAATAATAGATTGACGTACTGAGCGGCAACAATAATTTATCAGAGATATTATAGTATTTGGCACCTTTCTTTAATATATCATCTTGAACTCCAAAATCTACGGAACCTAGTCTACCTATTTTTATTGTATATATTATATTATTATATTTTATGTGCACACTGACTTTTTGAAACAGATCGAAAACCAAAAATTGGAATTCAAAGCACAAAGTAAAGTGGGCTCACTGGATAACGTAAAGCATAAACCAGGAGGTGGTGACATCAAAATTTTCGATGACAAAGATTACATCAAGCAGACGAGCGGACAGTCTCCGGTGCCCGATAGTCACGGTCACTCGCGGCAGGAGGTGAGGCCCTTTCTAGCCGCTTGGCGGGCCGTTTATATGTCGTTTTGCTTCTTTGTTTTTCTTTTTTGATTTTTTTGGTGGTGGGCTAAATTCGCACTCTTTCATTTTTGTTTCAGCCAGAGTATTTGTACACATTTTATTGACTAGGTAACATCAGGTTTCATTTTGCGACGATTTGGTTCAATTGGCTAACAGGGGTGTTGTTTTTCTTTTGTGTTTTAACCGTGTGTTGTTTTATTATCATTTGCCTGTGTGATATGGAATAATGTGTTATACGGTAGTGTAATCCTGCTATAATAAATTAACATGAGTTTTGTCTGCCGTAGAGTCCAGTACCACCGGCATCGGAACCGCCGAAGTCGGATGAGAATTTGAATCAGCAGCAATGTTAAGAGGTCCCACGAAGAGACTTCGCAGCGAACAACAATATTTTTTATAATCAAGAGTCCAAACTTATTGTATAACACTTTTATATATATTTAATTTTATTCGATTCGATACCCAGTTTGAGTGATTTGTTAAAGGTACGTTTGTTTCTACGAATTGGATTTATGAATTTATATAAATCGAAGTCAATGATTTGTTGCATATCCTTTCGGACAATATGTTGAGTGTGTTATAAATGTTACATTACATTATTAAATTTAATTGTTACATGTACCTAATAATAAATTTGAATGTTGTATTTGTAGCATAATAGTTAATGAATATTTTTTACGAGTGAATTCCTTTTGTCCATTCATTATGTCCCGAGTGATGTTAGTGTCATGAGTGCCAATTCATAATAGTGCCGTAGATTAAAGTTCACTTTGGCCAATACTGAAACTTCGTCGAATCATGTAGCTTTCACCGTTATCAGTACAATTAATTGCGCGAGCATGGTATTAGAACATGTTATTTTGAGTGCTTGTGGTATAACGATATTCAGATTACTGCACCATACGAAGTTAATTTCATTAGCAGAGCACTAATATGTATGTACTTCTCGTGTACAATAAGTTAGCATAGTACTGGTATTCGAGTGACATTCATATACCTATTATGTAACTATTACTACTTACATATTGTGTATATTTATTTGTACTACTCCTAGTTAGATATAGGCTTTGTTATCACTGTGTTTTGTTATTCCCAGTACGTATTTTATAGATTTCTATGCACTGACTATTTCAATGTATTATATTTTGGGGCGTGATACCGAGTAGGAGTTCTTGTCACAGCATGCTTTATATTATTGTTATACATGTATTTACTTACTGTTTTTCTAAACTTTTTAATATAATCAGATAACGATACTAGTAAACAGGGATTTTTTAAAGATATAATCGTAACTGAATGTTCTAAAATGATATAATTCGACTTAGCTGTGGCGGGAACAGGTGCGGGCTCGAGATTGACTGACCAGATTATTATAATAGATGTTTTATATATATTATAACTATGAGTATAAGAAATGATTAGGTTTAGATAGCGTGTATTAATTAAATGTTTGAAGCTTGAGTCACAAAACTTACTTGCAGTGTCGTTTTCATTGTGAGATAGATACCCTGCATTTGTTTTTTTATATTTAAGTATCTTAAACTTTTCGTGCATATTCCTCGCTATTCCTTTGCAATTTTTTTATTGGTTAATATTCACGCAAGCTTATTAAAGTAAACGTATAAAAATTAGTTGTAATTAAACTAATAGAGCTATTTACCTGTAGACAGCAACTTAACTCCAAGTTTTGAGGACTAGAATGTTTTATGGAAGCAAATGACGTATTGTATACCTATTAGGTAATCGTTTAATACAGTTTAACACTTTACGAGATTGTTTTATTTAATAGAATAGCTCACATGTCACCGGCCATTGTAGTCACCAATTGATGTATTTTTTTGTACTTAGTAAGTGACAGCCATTACTTCACTCTAGCACTCTCATAGAGAAAATCATGTACTGGATCATTTGGTAAGTAATTTATTTGGTATTTTTATCGTTAGACATATTGTTACAGATAAGTGGGTTAAATTGCATAACTTTGACTCAATGTCACTTTTCGAAGATTAGTTTTATGAAATACTAGCCGTTTCCCGCAGTTTCACCCGCGTCCTGAGGGAACTACTTCGCGTACCCGGAAAACCTAAATATCTTACGGACCCCTAGTTTTTTTTAACATAAAATATAGCCTATGTTACTCGCAAATAATGTAGCTTTCTAATGGTGAAAGAATTTTTAAAATCGGTCCGGTAGTTTTTGAGTTTATCCATTACAAACAAAGAAACAAAAATACAAATTTTTCCTCTTTATAATATTAAGTGTAGATGTAGACAATGTGCATAAGTACCTATACGTAGTAGGTATTGGTTTAGTTAGGTATTTGACACGAGAAATGAGATGAAAATCTACCGAAGAAAATAAAATGCCAATCAATACAAGTAGATACCTGCTTAACTTAAAAATAGGCAAAAGAATTTCGATAGAGACTGCGGCTCTATCAAACTTTCCTTGGCTATTCCCTTGTAAACCCACGACCAAATTTGAAAACCGCTACATGCTTCAAGCCAATAGTGTTATTATTAATTCTCTCTTAAATCATAATATCAGTTTCAATTGATTAAAGTAACCTGCTAGTCCTGCGTCTTATTTTGAAGGAGTCTAAATTTTAAAAATTATTATAGATATGCAATTTTTCTCGATATCACTTTCTCAGTAATCGCTATACTTATATATTTTTTTACGCTTTCATTTCAAAATCGCATGTTTAGTCAAAAATATGCAATTTAACCTTATTCAGAGGGCCAAGTTCGAGTTTGGGCAAGTCCTTCGTCGAAAGATCATTTTCTGAAAGCGCCCCCGGCGATCATTGGTACTAGAAGTGCATTACATAAAGTACGGATCGAAAGCAATCCATTAGTGCCTAAACTAGGCTCTCCGATGAGCTCATATAACCTGCATAAAGTGTATTCCTATAGAATTCTAGTATATGTTTTTTATCGTTTCTTTCGAAATCCCAACTTGATTAACAGAAACGATTAATGTCGATTATTGTAACCGGAGAAACCAATTAAAGCATGATAGTCATAAACGCATCACTTCTGTTACTAAGGTGTTTTACACAGCGCACGTTTTCCCACTAATCAATAACGGAAAATCCTTTGTATTGTGTATTGTCTTATTCATCTGATAACATCGTCTTGGTTGAATAACTTTATATTACCACTTGAAACTATCGGTAATCAAACCTAATGGTATGGAACTGTAGGTGCACGAGGCGAACTAGGACACGCCCCAGTTTTTATAAACCTTTGCCCTAGATAATGACTAGCAGAGCATGACTTCCTCGAGTTTTTCTTCAGTAGTTTCTTATACGGTTTATTTATACAGGATCACTATTATATGTCCGTCCACGAATGGACTGAGGAGGACCGTCCGAAGTCTCGGTGCTTGTCGGCTAGAGCGCCGCGAACGCCGCGTACGCCCCGAACGCCTCGGGCCCTCTCTCCGCGCCGTAAAGTGCCCGCCATGGATGAAGAGGAGATGATGGTGCAGCGGAACAACGAGAGGAACCGTCGCAAGTCCGTGGCTCGACCAATGAGCGCTCGCGACCCACCCGCGACTGCCTGCTCCCGCAGAACTTCGCTCACACAGCGCCCAGCTTTCTCTATATATTGATAAGAATAAAGTAGAATCACGATAGAAGATCGTGAAAATGAATTGCTCTAGGCTCTCTGTGTTGTTCTGTAGTAGAAGAATAGTCATAATAGACATTAGGTTCGTGTTTTATGCAACTGAGAAATGACATGTAACGTTACGGTTGTATTTAATCTCCTTATTCAATGTACTAAGTAAGTATGATAAATAAAAATACTGGTTTTGATGGAACATCTAGCTCGAAAGAACTCAACATCCAGGCCTCGAGAGATTGTTAAAACTATCGAATTTGTCAGGACATATCTATGTAAATTAATATGCTTTAAGAATTACTTCTTAGATTTCTTGATTTATTTTGTAAAAATAGTACGAATCTTATTAGTCTACGTACTTTCTCAAACACGTTGTATAGTTATAGAAACCTCGGGCACAAGATTATAGTATTTTTACCGCACATATGAGTGCACAAAAGTGGCAAAAAGCCCAAAAATATTTTTAAGTTTAAGTAAAAATCTACACGTCCATTTGACAGATTTAATACATCGGAGGAAACATAAACTCTCAAAAGAGAATTCATTGCTCTTTGTCTCTTATAAAATATACTTATGAAGATACTTTGTTATAATATAAATTAGATTCGATTTAATTGCAATTTTAATCAGATCCTTTTGCAATAGGGCCGATTTGTTATCCATAATTTTATTGTACTAATAAATTATTGGTATAATGTTTGACTAAGATTCTAAATTATATTGCCAAATCGGTAATGTTGCTTAACTTCTTGTAGAAAACTGACCCTATCATAAGTGCAGCAGTAAACGACCAAGAGACACCTATTGGGCACCTGTGTGAAAAATAATAATATTTTTTAGGAGGTGATTAAAGTAATGTTGTATTGTGCATCGATTTGTTATTGTATTTTACGCTTATAGTTTATATTATCGCATTTATCGTCTGTGTCGTTAACGGTACCTACGTAGTTTCGCAAGAACACTTATAAATGATGTAACACTTACACGTCGCTATTTAATAGGTAGTATGCTTTAGTCGTTATGTATTTACAAGTCTATTTATGTTGATTAAAGTAATCATCTGATTTGTGATGTTTTATTATCGTCTTGAAATCCTAGGCCGTTTGAGTCAAGGGCCTTATCATACTAGCGGTTTGGGAGCGGTTGCGGGGCGGAGCGGACGCGCAGCGAATGCGTCGCGAACACGCCGCGGCTGCGCAGCGAAAACGCCGCAGCTGCGCAGCGAAGACGCCGCGGACGCGTGGCGAATACGTTACGTTTTCGTCGCGTGTTTGTAGCAAATTAGCGACGTACAGTACATCCAGTAACTGTACATTCCCTCCTCCACCTCATGGTCCCACCACCCATATGGGTATATGGACCGAATCATGGGAGAGACTTCCCTCCTCCACCTCATGGTCCCACCACCCATATGGGTATATGGACCGAATCATGGGAGAGACGCGCGGCACTTGCTGTATGCTCTTTCCCGCGCGCCCGTAAACTCCCTACAAATTACGTCCCTTTGCCACTCTCCCCATTCAGGGGCGGCTCTACTATGCGAGTGGGCTAGACGCTGTTAGTACAGCTGTCGACACATTTACAGCTTCGTCGTCGGCCTGGGTCCAATTCTCCTCCTCGAGGCTTCTCCTCGTCATATACCAATGGTGCGCGAAGTTTCTCAACCGCCGGAAGTTCGCCTCGGACTGTACAGTGTGTGTCCAGTAACTGGATGTACTGGACGTCGATAAATTGCTACAAACACGCGACGAAAACGTAACGAATTCGCCACGCGTCCGCGGCGTCTTCGCTGCGCAGCCGCGGCGTGTTCGCGACGCATTCGCTGCGCGTCCGCTCCGCCCCGAAACCGCTCCCAAACCGCTAGTATGATAAGGCCCTAAGCGCGCAAGTCAAGTCCCGCAGGCAACCCAGTTCAGTATAACAGTTTCTGCAAGTTGGTAATGTGTTATCTAAATTGATATTATGATAAATTTCATAGAAAAGCGGATAGGTACAGTAACTTGCGTATGTGTGGTACAGACACGTACATACTTTAATCAGCGTTGCTGACTTACCTAGGCAGTGCTGCGTTTCCCGCGTCATCACTTACGATAAGACCGGCCGTAGTTGGCCAGACATTTTGACGCAGATACATGCTTTATAGAAGTCTTGGCGGCTCGATTAGTTTCGGGTATTTCACACAATGTCTACTACGCAGTCGCTGCTCTAAGCAGTCTTTATTGCTTCCAACTGTTAGTGTATTTTCACTCTTAGGCTTTAAATGGTCATTAGTAGACAAGAGGATGTATGACGAAAGACTGACAAAGAAGATATATAAGGCAATTAGTGTGAATGGGACAGGACGAAAGGGAAGACCTTGGCGGACGTTCTCTGACCAGATTTGAGACCACTTAAAAAAAGGACAGGTCAGAAGTACCCTGAACAGAAGAGCATGCATGAGAAACTTGATGGGAGTGAATGAAGCAAGAGAGTTATGTCAGGATCGTTGCAAATGGCGTTCCGTAGTCTTCGCCTACCCCTCCGGGATACAGGCGTGTATCTATGTATGTACCTATGTAGTAGACAAGCTGGTGACTTACTCGATTAGCGATATCCCTGGCTCCTAAACATATCTATATTACCTTAGAATTACACAATCAGTACTGAGAAAACCCATTGATATGCCGCGCACTACGCGGGAAAGCAGGAGGGAGGAAAAACCAGGAAAAGTGAATGGTTTTTACTTATCTATCAAAGTAACACGCAACACAATGAATAATGCTGCTGCTTTTTTTTGATGTTCTGTGAATGGACTGGGTGTAGACATATAGTTAGTAGGTAGTAGCACAGATAATATGTAGTAGGTAGAATCATCCGGTAACGCCGGTCCATTTAATTGAAATCAGCGAGTGATTTCCAATTCTACAGTGGAATGCAGCGCAGGGTTTTCCAGTTGTTTTGGAACCTCTCAAGGTATGTAGGTAATATGTTTGTATTGCAGACTTACTAACAACAGCTGTATCTCTCTCAGTCTATAATGATTCAGTTCAGAATAAGAGCAAGACCTGAGATAAGGTCTAATAACTGCCCGCAGAGATAGACATAGCAAGTGTTATCTTTATGAGATTTTTCTATAGGGCTTTATGATACCTGACATATAACTCAGGGTGAAATTCTAAAATCAGCTGCACGTTTGGTTTATTAGGTATAGGTATAAGGGACCGCATCGCTGTTTAAAATTACATACGCTGTACATATGTTGTGGGTCCCTCCCTACACGGGACAGCTCTTTGTTTGATCCGCAAATGGTATTTCCAGAGGTGAACCCATTGTGCGATCTATGCATCTATGAATTCTTTGAGATGCTTAATAACAATGATAATAATATTCTACCACATACACACATCACCATCTAGTCCCAAACTAAGCAGAGCTTGTACTATGGGTAGCTACTAGATAATGGATAAACATACATATTCAATTTTTTTTCTGTAAATATATACATGTTATACATAGAAACACCCAGACCAAGACAAACATCCATGTTCATGCACATAAATGTTTGACTTGAGCGGGAATCGAACCCGCGGCCTTCGGTGTAGCAGTAGCTTACACTCCCGCTGCGCCAACCGGTCGTTGGCTTGAATGTTTGCAAAGTCCTCCGCGATACGTGATTGGCATACAATCACGTATCGCGGAGGACTATAGGAAATGCGAGCGTAGTCTTTTTAAAACAGAAACAAATCATTTTCGACGAAAGATATCTGACAAGGCTACCGCTGATTTAATGTTTACCATTTCGCCGATTGGAGTGAAACATTGCAAATCAAACAACACTGTACTGTGATCTACATAGGTTCGTCGGATCATTCTTATTTTTTCGAGTGAGTCTGTAGACAATTCCAGTGTCGGAGTTTTCAGAGTGGAAAATCCTCCGATATGGCCTAACAATTCTTGTTCTGAGCCAAGAACTAGGACCCACAGCTTTACGTGCCATCCGAAGCACGGTAGCGCTCTGATGTTAATGCGAAACAGTGAGTGAGTGAGTGGTGGCTTGTGCAAGCGTTGCCTCATCTTGCTAACCTATTACGATCAGTCAGCAAGTCACGTTAAGACCGCTACTTAAATAGGATTTTTTTAAAGACAACTATCACACTAGCTCCAAATCCTGTGTTGCGAGGGATTTTAAAAAAATACACAAATCTCGAAAAAACAATTTATCAATCACACAAAGTGTAGTCTTATGTTGGACACAAACCCATAAAACTCGACGCAGTGTCAAGCGGCGAGACGACGACCGCTTAAACCACTACGCCAACCACAGATAGGTATAGACCCGAGGGAAGTATCTTGTTCGGGTCACTGAATGGTTCGCGATTACGCGATAGGTCACAATTGAAGAATATTATATACAGAGTGTAAAAATACCCTTAACGAAAACTGAAATCCCATGTTGTACCAATCACTACGAACATTTTTTACTTCGGCACCATACCTGGGCAATTACTGGTTCAGGAGATATTGAGGCTCAAATTTTGTATGGAATTTTTCTAATTATATAGGTACAAAATCGATGCATTTACCCCGCCCCTATGTTCTTAAGATGCCCTATGACCACATAGATAAGTAGGCATTTCGAGCATTGAACGCGCGCGCTTTTAATTGCTGTTTAAAAAATGTGAAAACCTAAAAAAAATCGTTTCCCAGGTATTATTTTTGGTTGTATGACTTGGCATGATGTCCACAACGAGTAGACTTCGACTTGGTGATGGGTCTTGTGACACTCTGTATATATGCCTCTTTTTACTTTTTTTACTTTTTGTAACATCATAGTGTATAATCGATTTTAAACTTTCGCGATTTGTATACATCATACAATTTAATTTAAACGGGTTGTATTCGCGATATATTAAATTAATTTAAGGTATAAATACCTATGTTTTACCGACGTTTCTTTTCGAAATTAATTTAATATATCGCGAATAAGACCCGTTTAATTAAATTGTATGATCATAGTGTATGTTAGTATCTATTAGGTATAATTTGTCATCTATTATCCAAAGATTCATTAAATTAAAATTAAAGATCTCTGAGGATATCTATCTATCTATCTTTCTAAACGTCACGCCTGTCTCCCATTGGGGTAGGCAGAGACTATGTAACGCCAAATGCTCCGGTTCAAACATACCTCTTTCGCGTCCTCGACATTCATTAACCTCGTCATGCATGCTCGTCGGTTATGGGTACTTTTGATTTGGCCCTTTCGCAGTACGTCACCAATTTGGTCGGCGTAAGTCCGTCTTAGGCGTTCTCTACCGATATCTCCATTCATTCTTACTCGATACACATCTTTCGTAAATCTCCTTGCATCCATCCGTTCCAAATGTCGAAACCATCGCAAAATACCTTTCTCAATCTTCGACACTACATCTTCTTTCAAACCTCACCTTTCTTGAATAACACTATTTCTCTCTTTATCTGTCATTCTTACTCCGCACATACTCCTCAAAGCTCTCATCTCCACAGCATTAATTCTACTTTCATGTTTCTTCTGCCATACCCACGATTCACTTCCACATTTTCCATATCTTGTAAACAATGACCCTAAATATACAAACTCATTCACTTGTTCCACTTTTTCATCTCCTATAATTATGTTACATTCAGTTATACTATCTTCCCTCTCTATGACCATGATCTTAGTTTTGCTTACATTCACTTTCATGCCCTTCTTCTTAAACGCCTCATTAATTACGGTGACCATCTGCTGTAAATCAGACGCTGACGACGCAAAAAGAACCTGATCATCAGCGTATAGTAGGGTCTTAAACACAGATTCACCCATTCTTAAACCACATTCAGACTCTTTCAGATCGGTCAAACAACTGTCCATGAATAGATTGAACAGCCAAGGACACGCTACCCATCCCTGTCGAACACCACGATCAATGTTAAACCAGTCTGTGTATGCCCGGTTTATTCTGACACAGACACTTGAATCCCTATGTATATATATATACAACATGTAACAAGTTTAAATACACATCCTGAAAGTACTTTGTTCAGAATCGGCAACTGAATCCATTTCCGTCATTTTTAATATTGTTTATTTTTAGTCTTAAAATAATTAACATAACGTAAATTGTAGTCACTCATTTAAAAAAAAATTGAGCTATTCGAAAATAAACTTTAAATCAAAGCAGAACGGCTTATTTTTAAATGAATTTGTTAAATGGGTCCACGTTGACTTACACAAACGCACACATTAATACAACACAATTGTAAAAAAATTTGAGCTATTCGAAAATAAACCTTAAAACAAAGCAGAACGGCTTATTTTTAAATGCATTTGTTAATTAGTTCCTCGTTGACTTACACAAACGCACACATTAATACAACACAATAGACGGCAAAAGACACTAGCACACAATTGACCACCAAAATGTTTATCATCTATCTTTCACTAACGTAGGTAATAAACAACGGGAAAGAGCGAGACGTAATGTCTCGCTCGCGCTGGCGTATGACAAGCGCAGCGGGCGATGCGCTTAGACATTAGTAATGGCAATAACGGTTGTTTTGCAATAATGAATTATCCTGTTGCGTTATTATGTAATAACTGTTATTGTAAACTGTTGTCGTTATCCTGTTATTGTTTCACAAACACTGTAAAGAAAGCATTGGTCCGATATATTATACATTAAATATGTACTTCACGACAACGACAACGTCGACAACAGACAACAGTGACAACTGACAACTTGACAAGCCATAACAATAACAGGATAACTAAAATAATAAGATTCCCAAAAATAACTTAAGCAAGTATGACTTTTATTACGTTTCGTGAAAGATTATAATGCCGTAAGGTTGGCGCTGGGATAGTCGCGAGGCTCGGGAGCGGCAACTCGGCGAAACTCGAGCGCACGTGCGCGTATCGTCATCTCTCTCACACACTCGTGGTGTGCATATTGCATGCCTACTCTTACCTATCCTGTTGTCGTTTTAGCACGATAACAGCACGTGCGCCTTTCGTCATCTCTCTCACACACTCGTGGTCTGCATATTGCATGCCTACTCTTACCTATCCTGTTGTCATTTTAGCACGATAACAGTTTATAATGATAACAGGATAACTCAGTATGCAATAACTCATTATTCATTACGCTCAAATAATGCATTACCATAACTGTTATTGTAATAACGACCATTACTATTAGACATGTTATGACAAGTACAACCGGGAATATCTATCTTAGGGCCAATTCTGGTAATTATATTTGTTCAAATTCCAATATCGATCTAGTCTCGGCGTCATAAATGGTATTCTCGTAACTTAACTGACACTTGAATGAGATCGGGACTACATCGAAAGTTGAACCAAATGTGAACTAGTGTGAACGGTATTCTGCTAATTATTAGTAGAGCAGGTAAGGTATTTCTAGTTTTTTCACAATGATACCATCGTACATAATATAACCACATGAGTAAATAAACCGAACAGAGAAACAGCTTCTTAAGAGCTTGTGAAGGGTCACGGTCAAAATGGGCGTAAAACCAACAGCTTTAAAATATATTTTATGTGAAAGCTAATGACCATTACTTAATTTTATACTATGACGGCTATCACCCAAACAACCGGTGAGCAGAGATATTCAGTGATGTTCAAACGTATTTTTTATTGAATCCAAAACAATCGCTAATACAACGGAGATAACACGACACGATGTTGTGCAGAGCTAGGCCAAAGAAACCAATCTATTGGTTGGTAACCTAACGGAATTACTACATTCCATCCCTTTCTACCTTCACTCTTACTCATTTTTCATTTTACATATTTCCGCGATGGTGTTTATTTAATTGAATTATATAGAGAGGAGTCATTACATGATTTAAACAGATGTAATTTTCTGCAAACTAATGTGTGGTTGCTTCGAATTAAAATACAGTCGCGGCATGTCAGATCGCGCACATATAAGACTTAGATTTCGATCGATAGAGACCAAATCATCAAAGTTGAGCATTACTGTACTTGCTTAACAGGCAGAAGAACAGTAGGGTGTTGTGCTCTCATAGTTTCAATTTTGTGTTTTTTAGGATTAGGACGACACGAGCCTTTCATTGCACCCGCAAAACATTTATTAGATGTTAAAGTTGATGATAACCATTGATATTTAAATAAAAGGTATCAATATATACTAGTTTTTAACAAATATGTGTGTTTTATTTAACCCATCTTTGTGATTTTTTTGCATTGATACCCGGTCGATATTGGGGTTAACAAGTATTTAGGGGGTATTTAGAAGTACATTAAAGTAAATTACAACACATTTTATTTCTGTTGGTTTTACGCCCAGCTCTCATACAAAAATGCCCATGATCCTTTGTTATCTATTTTGGTAGGGTTGTCATTGTCACAATAGGTTAAGACAAATCGATTGTTCGGTATACGACATATTCTGGAATGGACAGATTCGTGATTCGGCAGATTCCCAACTCGACAGATTCGTGAATTGGGCAGATTCTTGGACTCGACCGATTCGCTATACGGCAGAAGTACAGTTGTAAATAAAATAGCGAGTGGAACCTAAAAAGCATGCACCTGATACTTTTAAAAGCACGGAATAAAAATATACATTTGTTACCAAGGACACGACGTGATGACGTGATTTATTTGACATTCCCAACGATACCACTAATAGTGTTGAATATTTTTCTGGTAATATTTATGATCTATTTTGCTAATAAACATAGGAATCGCCTTTAGCTATTATGTGCCACTAGTTTTACCACGGGGATAGGTATCTAAAATAAGTTTAAAAAGAAATTGTGTAAGACAAATTCATGTCTACAAAACAAATGACTATAAAATGATCAACCATCGATAGGGCTTACAAAAAAGAGGTGCATGCGATTTTCGACCTTATTGACAATTCATGATAAACTTGTTTTTGGTATTTTCGTGCTTTCTGACATTGATACGTTATTAAAATTATAAATTCTGAGTTACGTCAATAAGGTCGAAAATCGCATGCACCTGATTTTTGTAATCCCTATCGATGGCTGATAACTTTCTGATAGTCACTGGTTTTGTAAACGTTAATTGATTTTATACAATTTCACAACTAATGAGTTCACGAGGATCCTCTGGGGGATCTGGCTAGGAGATCCTGGTGGACAACATGCAAACATGTTAAGTATTTCGTTGCCAGCATTGACAATATTTATTTCAAGATCGAAATATTCGCGAAACTTTTGCTCGAGAAATTCAACAAATGAGATAAAATTATCAGGAGGGAAAAACGAATTAAAAAACCCAATTGTACGTTACCATCGTTAAAATCCTTATAATGTCTGAATTATTTCTATTATTGAATATTATTTTTTTTTATTATTGAATACCTATTGAAAATAATTCACACGATCCAAGGAACCAATATATTTACTTACCGAAATTTTATTACTTAGTTGTATATTAATTTTAATTTGGCATGTAAACGTATTGGCATCCAATAACCATTCCTATTAATGTATTTTCCCATACAATGGCAAAATTCATGTTTTTGTTTTTGAGTTTTTGACATTACCTCTAAGATCAACAAGAGATTATAAATTGATTATATCGAAATTATACTATAAGGAGATTAAGTGGAGCAGAATACCAATTGTGAGTCAATTCAAAATTAAATCGCAGTTCAGTCAAAATTCAGTGTCAGTCTCTGTTAAATACGAGAATTGGCCTTGATTCTATCAGTGAGTGCTGTGAAAACGTTTTTAAAAGTTCACTTGTTTACAAAATGTGTAATGGTGTATAATTTAATAATTATCAACAAGCCGGTGCCGATGTGGAATGTTCAACATCATCTAGATGTTGACTTGACACCCCTGGACTTTCACACCCCTGGACTTTCTCATTGTGGAGAAATGTTAAATCACCAGTTTATTGTGATGAGAGAAAAATTGCCGAGTAGTTAATTAATTAAGATACTAGTTAGCTGCTTTAGAAACAGTGAAAAGATGTGATTTGTGAGGAAATTGTGAAGTGCTGATTTTTAAGCCTGTAAGTTATTTTATTATTCTATTATTGTAAGTATTTAGATTCACAAGACCACTTTAAACACGCCGTTCTTGTTTATTTCTCTCATTGATATTCTTTTAGGTACTTTATCGATCAATAATGCTAACTAGGTATGATTAAGTTAAGATAGTCACAATAGTCACTTACGATGTTAAGAAACAATAGATCGTGCATATTAATAACAAAACATAAATGATTCGACTGTCCAATCTAAAGTGTGATGGAAAGAAAATAATACACATAATATCTTTGGTAATATCAACAGTGGCCGACAAATGTTCAAGCATCATTTTTGTAAACCCCACTCTATCAGATTGTGGTGTACAGACTGAATTTCATACATTTTGTTATATCGTATCGTGTTTCGTTCCTATCAGATCGCTGTTGTTTGTTTACCATAGCAACCGTTTCGTTTGTGGGCGTGCGCAGATTTAGAGTGACCACGATTTTCACTTTTAATTGAGTTAATACTTTCTTTAAAAAACATTATTTACGCAAATAAAAAAAATATTTCAATGCATGCATTATGATTGTAACAAGGTTTTCTAATTGGGGTGTCTGAGGATGTGCGTTATTTCCATTACACGTTGTATATATATATATATAGGATGTAAGTGCCCGTATCAGATTGCTGCTCACTCCATACACGGAAAGTGTTGACCAAAGTTCATCCCTCACCACTCGATCGTAAGCCTTTTCCAAGTCAATAAAGGCGCAGAAAACCTTCTGGTGTTTCATTAAGATCTTCTATGAAATGCACCTTAAGGAAAAGACTTGATCCGTACATCCCATGCTTTTTCTAAATCCCTCTTGTACATCCCAAATCTTACTATCCGTTTCAGAAATTATTCTTTCGATCAGTATCTTTGCATACAATTTGCCAACAACACTCAGGAGGCTTATACCGTTTTTGCATTCCTGTTGTGACCCTTTGCCCTTGTAAAGTGGCACAATTACTGCCTTGTTCCAGTCACTTGGGACACGACCGGACCGCCAACATTTGTTAAAAAGCAGGTACAGCAGGCTTGCCGTGACGCCTTCGCCTACCTTGAGCATTTCAGCAGATATCCTGTATATATATCCCGCAGTTATACCTTTGCTTTCATACTTTTCAATGCAAACCGTATCTCTTCCATACTCAAATTATTTTCACTATCATGTTCCTCATCCGCTACTATATTCCTAGTAACACTTTCTCCTTGTTCAAACAAATTATCAAAATATACCTTCCACTGATTCAGAACATCTCCATGCTCTCTAATAATATTTCCATTCATATCCCTTATCACCCCAACTTTCGAATCTCCTGACGAATTGCCTCGGGCTGTTCTGACCAAGTGCCAGAATAATTTAATATTGGCCCGAAAATTCTTAGAAAATTTCCTATCAAACTTATCCTTACATTCTTCTTTCTTTCTTCTCACTGTCTCTTTTACTTTATATTTCAAGATGTCATACTTTTCTTTTACAATCCTCTCATTGTCATTCACACTACCTTGTATCCTTTTGTTGGCTCTTATGGCCAGCAAGTCCATCCATGCTTTGCGTTTTTCCGCGACCACACCAGTTACTTCCTAATCCCACTATTCATTACATATCTTTTAACATGCTTCTTCTTGCTTACGCCACATACATGTGTAGCTGTATCTATTACTCCATTCTTAAACATTTTCCAAAATTCTTCTGTCTCGCAATATTCTTCCTCAAACAATTCTTTAAAGTTTTCTTCCAAAGCCTCCTTATACTGACTACGTACATTCTCTTCTTCAAATCTTTCAACTTTCACTCTTTGTATTGTATGGAAGGTAAGTGTGTGCGAGGACGATGGCGCCATTTAGTGGTTAGGCCAGCTATACGACTAACTACCAAAAAATGATCAGTACCCACATTTGTGCCTCGGTACACCCTTGTATCTTTTACTTTCGCTTTTAAACGTTCATCTATCACAACAAAATCAATCATACTTCTTTCTGTCTGCCTTTGCCATGTATACGTGTGACTCCTCTTGTGACTAAACATAGTGTTTGTCACCACATTATTACACAAGCTTTCTGTCCATACATATATCCAACAATCTTTCACCATTTTCATTCACTCTGTCGTCACCAAATCGCCCTAGCGCTATCGCATATCCATCACGAGACACACCCACCCAACCATTAAAATCCCCTAATGTAATTATTCTTTCATTTTTCTCACACCTAGTAAGCACATCTCTGACCTTATCCCAGAATTCCTGTCTGACATTCAATGGTTTGGACATGTCCGGAGCATAAACACAAACAATGAAGACTTTAATTAAGCCAAGTTTTAATCGCATCCAAAGAAGCCTGGAGTTAACATATTCATATTATTTCACACACTAATTCATCCTATCCGACAGAATCATTCCAACTCATTGGCTAGCCCTTTCAGACTCAACAACTCCAGACCAGTATGCATGATATTGGCCATGATTGAGCAACCTTTCTTCTTAGTTTCACTCGCTCCTAGTACATCAATGTTCCTTACATCCATCATCTCACATAAGAATTTATCGATTTTAGTATCCATTTCTCCACAAACATTCACCGTTGCAAACAGGTATTCCCTAGCCCTCTTTTTGCCTCTGTTGGACGAGGAGACAGCACGTGATGTGTGGCAAAGCGCGTCGCCGTTGGGAATGTTCCCCCTCCCAGATACGATGGGGCAGTCTGAACGACAATGCTCAGGGAGGGATTCTCCGGTAGATCCGGTACCCTCCTCGGGTAAAGTAATATTGAATCTCCTTATAGACATTGCGCCATCTTCTTCACCTCTACTTCGGATCAGGAACGGAAGGGAAATACAGGATAGGATAGGGGAGTGTTAAAGGAGGTTTGTACCTATTTGGAAAGGAGGTCAAAGGTAACAAAGGACGCCGCAATCACGGAAGGGATATTGGTTGTGATTGCGACCGCTCAAGGTAGCCGGGAGCGAGTACCCGATGCCTCTTTTCTACGATCGGACAAATCTGTAGAGCGAAAGCACACCCTGGCTGGAGCTGTTACACTGCTCGCGTTTTCCCATAGTTGCCTCGTACGACACCCTCGGGACAGAGTGGGGCGGTGAACTATCGTATTCTAACTCCGTCACCAGACGGAATGTCTCTAAGGATAACAAAACATAACTTCACGCCTTTTATCCCCGAAAGGGTAGGCAGAGATGTATTACACACCCACTTTTCGCCAGTTATGTTTCGGTCTCAATGTAATAGTGGGCGAGCCTATTGCCATCTACCGGGCACATTATTAAGCGAGCGAAAATTAACGTTTTTAACACACATCACTTCGAAAAGTCAGAGGTGTGTGCATGGGGTATCTGGGGATCGAACCCGAGACCATCGTTTCGGCAGTCCGTTACATACACCACTAGGCTATCGCCGCTTCTTTTTTCTCTCATTTTCTCTTTTCATCTCTAAGGATACTTAATTCAAATTTAGGAAAGGACTGATATAGGCTGATGATGATATATTTTTTTTTTAATTTGAACGCATCCCAGTGTAAGCCTACCAAAGGATCGGGTACCTACCCTTTTAACGGCAAAAGTTAGGTGGGTAATGCACGCTATCTTAATTATGATTATGTTAGACTTGGCTGGCTGTCTGACCCTAACCACCAGTGATGCATGCATGCTTGTGGAATAACTATGTTGACATTGCCCGCTAATGTGCTGCACTATTGAAATATTGAATATTGCAACCATATAAGCCCTGAGTGTTATAGTACTGAATGTTGTAAGCACTGTACGATTATTTAGTTTAAGGAGCCTTACAAGTTACATGTTACTGGGAGACGTAATACAATCAGCTCTAAATAAGGTAAAAATTTTATTAGCTCTTATAGACAGTGATCTCTGCTTCTTTTTAAAGTCTAAATCACCAGTTGAAATGGCAAATATATGGCCCAATTATTATACCTACCATTTGAAAACAGAAGGCACACAGATCACGTCAAGACCATGCGAGAGGCAGCGCTAGCCTAATGGTCATGAAAATACTAACAGGCTGCCATGCAGAGGGTATCAAAAATACTTAGTTTCAAATCCTATAGCACGCACCATGCACTGGCTTTTTTAGTTATGTTTGTAGCTGGCTTCGTGCCTCGGAGAGCACGTTATTTTGTCGGTCCCGGCTGTCATAGCGATCTTTGACAGTCGTGTTAGGAAGTCAGTACCGTTGAATAGGCAATGAATACAGATTTACATAGAAGCGCAGAAGCGCGAAGTGGAGATTGTTTCCAGTTTAGTTCGTAGTTCGCACCGTTGGCGGCGCTGGCGTCGTTCTCCGTCTCTCTTGCTCTCGTATTTAAGATACACCGGGGGAACGTTCGTCTCTCTTGCTCTCGTAGAGACAGCTGTCACAGCGCGACTGTCACGCTGCCAAGCGGCAATTTGGGTCACAGAAAGTTCGTCTTCAGAGAGCCCATAAGAAATGCGCTTCTATGTAAATATCTGAGCTCTTTGATATAGGTACTACTGACAATTACTGGTTTAAGCTATGGAAATATCGTTATTCCATTGGGTTACGAATGTCAGACTGCAATCGCTCTGTGTAAAAGCTAATATTCTGTCACAACTGGTGCAACTGGTTAGATAAGTGAGCGCATCTCGGGCTTTAGGTGAAACGGGTCTAAATAGTTACCGGGCAAACGCTAGGAGAATGATGAGCCTCAAGACTACGCTCACACTTCTTTTCAGGTTATAGGTAGGTATACAAGTTTGGTGTTGGAATGCACGTCACGTGTAACTACCTACTAATTAGATTCTTTGGTTAGGCAATATTCTCAGGTAATTATGTCCGCGTAGGTCATAATTATTTAAATAAGGTCCTCAAAATCTATACATATTATGTATATGGTAGCTTGCACGCATGTCGCTGAGTACCATCAGAAGTCCATCAGCTTATAGTGTGGTCATAGAAACCCTCTCTTATCATAACTGTTTCGCCAGATCATTTGGCATTCTGCGAGGTTCTAAGGCATGCCAAATCTAAGGTACGTCCAAATCGTGCGTGTATTATGTAGGACAGAAGAACAAGACAAAATAAACAAGGTATGTATAACATTAGAATTCTAATATAAAAGTTTTTTTTTACAAGAAACTTAGGAGGCTATTATATTTGTTATCTAACTAACGTCAAAACAGACATAATTGTGTCATGTCTCATGCCGAGACGGCGACAGAGCCTAAGCTTAACTTGTCTTGTCGATTCTATACCTATCTAGGTAGGTATAATATTATATTTTTACGAAAAATGATACGGATATTAATAAGTCATTGCTGATAATATCAATCGTAGAGAGAATATGATAGTTTTTTTATATACTATAATAGAAATGTTAACGTTATCTCACAAGTGATATGCGATAATCAATAAGTATAAGGTTTTATCTACAGAAATACATCTTGCAATAAAACAATGATTTATTTTATATATTGTTTAATTGGTGTACATGGTTATGCATTATAATAATATTTATCAATTGTTAATTCATTAAATTATGGCACTTAACACAAATAAAAATATTGAACAATACATACATTGAATAAAAAATGTCTCGTCGGAACTCAATTGATACATAATTACATCATTTTCATTTTTTTCGAAATAAACTTATCATAATATTCGGAATTAGTTTCTCAGTCGTTCGTTGATCTTTCGTAAGTTAACGAAAGCCTATTTTTGTTTTTACGTTTTTTTAAGAAAATAAAGTTTTCAACAGAAAATTCAACTCATTGATCCCAATCGTAAAAATTATAAATAAAATCTTACACACAAAATCGTACAATAACTTAACCTTTTGTACCCATAAGGACAACTGACTCACCGCATCTATCCAACAATACCCTAAAACGAACGCGCAGGATGTCATTTTATAAAAAACCAGTTCAACATCATTCAATAATACAAACTGTTGATAAAAACTTACGACTAACAAACTCCTCTATGGTAATGCGAAACGATACACGCGCTAATGCCAAGCGAATATTTGTGAAGCGTCGCGACGCGAAGCGAACTGCCTACCCTCGCTCCGCTACAAGTTACTTTAAGGCATGTTGTTCGACTAATACTTTAACGGCTAGTTAGGAGTTCGATTACTATAATAAATAATTTGTGGAAGCATTCCCCATGCTATTAACGTTAAGTAGACGATACAATGAGTTGCAACAAGCGCACACGCCACACACACACTAACATTATATAACTTTAATACATACAAAGGCCACAACACATCATTCAGTCACAAAGCGCGAATAACCCTAACAGTAATGAAGTGTTTATATTACAAACGCTCAAGCGCGCCACAATGCCGCCACGCCACCAAGCCGCGGCCGGTGTCGTGGAGGCTACGATCATCTACATAATATTTCAACTATAATTTAGATAACATTATTAGCCTAGTTATTGTATAGATTATTTCTATTGTACAGTTCTAATTTGTGTCAACTTACGCCACTCTAGTGATGAGATTGTCGCGAGAGCCTCTTTGGCCGCAGAACGAAGTTGGCAAGAGTGAAGTACCGCCGCCGTGCCGCCGAAGACAGACGCCCTCTATACGTTTATACAATAAGTTTGTTCACTACGAGTATACCGTTACGACTTCGCCAATGTTGACTCGAGAGCACGACGGACTACGACAGGAACTGTATCGTGCATTCAAAAGGTTTTTGTTACAAATTTTGACCTCTAAAATCAATACTAAGAATACCTCATAATATTATGTACAATTACTTTACACCGAATACTGAATTTTATAATAGGTACAATTATTATGTTAGAGTATTTTGTCTCGAATATTAATATCAATCATATCATCCGATAATGTTGCGCTTCCAACTTGAGCAATAAAATACAATACATACCAAAAATATCATTTCTCTCCGCATCATAATAGCAGTGATATGACCATTA